>CM056055.1:177029110-177629110 GCA_029574335.1 Rana kukunoris | reverse complement strand
AAACATTATATATATATTTTTTTCTAACACCCTAGAGCAGGGGTCTCCAAACTTTTTACTTCGAGGGCCACATTCTATATTTTACTCATATCCGCGGGCCGGAAAAATAATTTAACTAAATAAATCCACAGTAGAAGAAGAATAGCATTTTACTTACTGTTGACAGCAGAACTGGATGATGGTCCTGTCGTCTAATAAAACGATGGAGCATCATTCAGCGGGTTTAACTACCAGCGTGCATTGAGGTTTTACATCCGTGTCCTCACCAGTCTCCCCCACACATCTCTGTGTCCCCCACATTCGTGTCCCCATACATCTGTGTCCCCACAATGGTGTCCCCATACATCTGTGTCCCCACATTGGTGTCCCCATACATCTGTGTCCCCACATTGGTGTCCCCATACAACTGTGTCCCCACATTGGTGTCCCCATACATCTGTGTACCCACATTGGTGTCTCTCCATACATCTGTGTCCCCCATTGGTGTCCCCATACATCTGTGTCATCACATTGGTGTCCCCACACATCTGCGCCCCCCACCAGTCTCCTCATACACTGTTGTCCCCACACATCTGTGTCCCCACACTGGTGTCCCCACACATCTGTGCCCCCCACCAGTCTCCTCATACACTTTTGTCCCCCACACATCTGTGTCCCCACACTGGTGTCCCCTCACATCTGTGCCCCCCACCAGTGTCCTCATACACTTTTGTCCCCACACATCTGTGTCCCCACACTGGTGTCCCCACACATCTGTCTCCTTCACATTGGTGTCCCCATACATCTGTGTCATCACATTGGTGTCCCATACATCTGTGTCATCACATTGGTGTCCCCATACATCTGTGTCATCACATTGGTGTCCCCATACATCTGTGTCCCCACACTGGTGTCCCCACACATCTGTCTCCTCACATTGGTGTCCCCATACATCTGTGTCATCACATTGGTGTCCCAATACATCTGTGTCATCACATTGGTGTCCCCATACATCTGTCTCCCACATTGGTGTCCCCATACATGTGTCCCCACCAGTCTCCCCACAAATCTGTGTCCACACACTGTTGTCCCCACACATCTGTTACCCCACCAGTCTCCCCACAAATCTGTGTCCCCACACTGTTGTCCCCACACATCTGTTTACCCCACCAGTCTCCTTATACATCTGTGTCCCCACATTGGTGTCCCCATACATGTGTCCCCACCAGTCTCCCCACAAATCTGTGTCATCACATTGGTGTCCCCATACATCTGTGTCCTCACATTGGTGTCCCCATACATCTGTGTCCCCCACCAATCTCCCCACACATCTGTGACCCCACACTGGTGTCCCTACACATTCTGTGTCCACACCAGTGTCCTCATACAATCTGTTGCCCCCCCCACTGGTGTCCCCACAATTATGTGTCCCCACACTGTTGTCCCCACACATCTGTTAGCCCACCAGTCTCCTCATACATCTGTGTCCCCACATCGTGTCCCCACACATTTGTGTCCCCACCAGTCTCCCCACACATCTATGTCCCCACACATCTGTGTCCCCACATCTGTGTGCCCACACTGGTGTCCCCACACATCTGTGGCCCCACCAGTCTCCTCATACATCTGTGCCCCCACATTGGTGGGGACTCAGATGTATGGGGACACCCATGTGGGGACACAGATGTATGAGGAGAGTGGTGGGGTAACAGATGTATGAGGAGACTGGTGGGGGTCACAGATGTGTGGGGACACCAGTGTGGGGACCCAGATGTGTGAGGACACAAGTGTGGGGACATAGATGTGTTGGGAGACTGGTGGGGGCACACATGAAGTGTGGGGACACCAATGTGGGTAAACAGATGTATGAGGAGACTGCTGGGGACACAGATGTATGAGGAGACTGGTGGGGGTCACACATGTGTGGGGACACCAGTGTGGGGACCCAGATGTGTGAGGACACAAGTGTGGGGACATAGATGTGTGGGGAGACTGGTGGGGACACTGATGTGGGGACACAGATGTATGAGGAGACTGCTGGGGACATAGATGTATGAGGACACTGTTGGGGACACCAATGTGTGGGGACACAAGTGTGGGAACACTGATTTGTGGGGAGACTGTTGGGGATACAGATGTATGGGGACACTAATGTGGGGACACAGATCTATGAGGAGACTGGTGGGGCAACAGATGTGTGGAGACACAAGTGTGGGGACACTGA
This sequence comes from Rana kukunoris, assembly GCA_029574335.1. Taxonomy (NCBI): domain Eukaryota; kingdom Metazoa; phylum Chordata; class Amphibia; order Anura; family Ranidae; genus Rana; species Rana kukunoris. The sequence goes on along the minus strand of CM056055.1, from coordinate 177,626,907 downwards.
TTTGTGGGGAGGCTGGTGGGGACACAGATGTATGGGGACACCTGTCTCCCCACAAATCAGTGTCCCCACACTTGTGTCCCCACACATCTGTGACTCCACCAGTCTCCTCATACATCTATGTCCCCACACATCTGTGACTCCACCAGTCTCCCCATAAATCAGTGTCCCAACACTTGTGTCCCCACACATCTGTGTCCACACACTGGTATCCCCACACATCTGGCTCCCCACACTGGTGTCCCCACAATTATCTGTCCCCACACTGTTGTCCCCACACATCTATCCCCACACATCTGTTTCCCTACCAGTCTCCTCATACATCTGTGTCCCCACATTGGTGTCCCCATACATCTGTGGGCCCAATAGTCTCACCACACATCTGTGTCCCCATTAGGGCACCCCCTACTGCTGTCCCCATTAAACCCCCCTCCACTGGTGTCCCCATTAGAGAACCCCCCCACTGGTGTCCCCATTAGAGAACCCCCCCACTGGTGTCCCCTTTAGAGAACCCCCCCACTGGTGTCCCCATAAGAAACACCACCCCCTACTTGTCACTTGTATCCCCATTAGAGCACCTCCCACTTGTGTCCCCATCAGAATTATCAGCACCCTGAAGTTTGTGCCATATCAGAGCCATTCAGCCACCCTCCACAGTAGTGTACAGTAATCATCTCGCATCAGCCCCCCTCCCTCCTCCATGCATGTGTACTTTACTAGCGCGTCAGACATTACACACACTGGCTGTTCAGACCTGCTGCACTTCCCGACTCCCGCCACGCCTTAATACACACTCGTTACTGGTTGACAGCGAGGCGGGAGGGGGAGCAGGGCGTTGTGGCAACGGGTCTAAAACAAATCATTGGCTGCTAGGATGCCCGTGGACCCAGCAGCCTACACAAACACAGTGAGACGCCGGGAGAGATTGCGGGACCTGCGCTGCATATTGCTAGGGACGAATATTCAGCGCAGGTTCCACAACTAACAGGTGGACCAGTGACTCCAGCTGCGTGCCGGAGAAAATGGCCTGGCGGGCCGGATGTGGCCCGCGGGCCGTACTTTGGAGACCCCTACCCTAGAGAATGAAATGGTAATCATTGCAATATTTCTTGCCACACCGTATTTGCGCAGCGGTCTTACAAGCGCTGTTTTTTTGGAAAAAAATATTTTTTTTTGAATTTGAAAATAACACAACAATAAATTTTGCCCAATTTTTTTAGATTTTGTGAAAGATAAAGTTACGCCGAGTAAAATGATACCCAACATGTCACGCTCAAAAATTCTGCCCGCTCGTGGCATGGCGTCAAACTTTCACCCTTAAAAATTCTCGATAGGTGATTATTTAATAATTCAACAGGTTGCATTTTTTCAGCTAAAGAGTAGCTCTAGGGCTAAAATTATTGCTCTTGCTCTAACGATCGCGCCAATACCTCACTTGTGTTGTTTGAACACCATTTTCATATGCGGGCGCTACTCGCTTATGCGTCGCTGTTTCCTAAACGGAGCCTACAGCTGTTGCAAAACAACTCCCCGTTATTATCGGACAGCCATTAACTGTCCAGCCATGCTCCTAGTTAAAGTATAATTGTTGTACAGCTGGTGACGGGGAGCTACATGGTATATCAGAGCATGCTGGTAGTTGTAGTTTTTAAATAACATCAACTCCATTATTTATTCTAAATTAATTCATCTAAAAGTCTAAAAAATGGCAAGATATAAAATCTGTCATGTTAACCCTGTCATTGATTAATAAGGCGAGAATGCTCTCAATGTTGAATACCATAGATGTCCGTCATATATCCATAAGGTTTTAAACAAAAGTATTATAATATACTTTGTTCTTCATCTTGCAGACGTTCCTGGCAAAGGGGTATGATAACCTGCAGAGTCAGGCAGAAAAGAAGGAGGTGGTGAGCTCTGTCCTAGAACAATTAGCAGGACATCCTGGCGGGCCACCGGATCGCATGGCCATTGTCAAGAAGTGGTCCGACCTTAAAAGGCGGCATATGGACCGGGTCAGGCGTCTCCGTGCTAAATTTCACCCAGGTAAGTTATTGTTGACAGTTATGTTTTTTTTATCTATAGTGTATTTTGTGCGTGTACTCTAGAGAGGAGACGGACTGCAGGATTTGGGAGTAGACAGGCCTCCCCCAGAGGCAATATGCCACCTTTCTCCATGCCCCTGTTGACAATGGCGTGTGAGAGGGGGTCCTCACATACAGCCCGTCCTACCTGCTCCGCTTTGAAGGCTAACGTGGCAGAGGGACTCCCTATAAGGTAGTGAGAGGATTTGCCCGCTCAAACAGCCCCGTTAGTCCTTCGCCTCTCTTTTTAGAGACCGCGTGGTCAGAGTGCGCGCATGTTAACCCAATTTTCTAGTGCGCGTGTAAGTGTGGTGGTTTTTGTGGGAGGGGGTAGGCGTACTAAGCGCAGGCTTACCTCGCATAGCACTCCCACCGGAGGCCGGGCTGAGACCACCAAACTCAATTGACATGTAGCCGATAGCGGGATCAGAACCCCTAGCTGCAGAGGTGAATGGCTTGTCAGCGCAGTGGCAATCGCGTTGACCCACCGCAGCTCCTTTGTTGACAGTTATTTAAGGTCATATGTAATTAATGTAAGGGCAGATGTTATTAACCCAGACGCCATGTTGTGGTAACATATATCACCACCAGCCAAGGTATTCATAGCACTGTTGAAAAAAGACATGGGACAGCAGACAGCAACACAGAAGTTATGTGGGAACATACATTTCACATTGCTTTGCATGGGACTTTATACAAAAACCACGACCATCACAAATGGGCGTAGTTAATGGATAAATTAACTATCCTATGCTTTAAGTGGACGTGTAAGTAACATGTGACCAAGTGTTATCGAAATATCTACAGCTGTTATGAAGTAACATGTATTTCCCATAGAGTTGAATGGGAATTTAAAGAAAAACCACCACCATGGCAAATGGGGGAGGGTAAGGCTTAAATCACCTATACAATGTTGGTGGCTGACATATAAGTAACCTGTGTGCCAAGTTTCATGTAAATATCTTTCGCCGTTTGGACATGATGCTGGAACATACATACATACATACAGACACGTTGAGTTTTATATATATAGATTCCCACTAAATTCCTGTGTTAGGCGTGGGGTTTTCATAGTAATCCCGTGTGATCCATCAGGCCCTTTTTTTTTAACATGATATAGTCTGAATAAAACAAAGGAGACAAAAACAGCTCATTTTACCATGGTGGCAGACCAGCTCACGCTCAGTCCCCTGTAGTGCCCACAAGACCCTTTAATATAACATTTTCCCATTGGTCAACTGTCTATATAAATTAATTTGTATTCACATACAATACAGCAGAGCACACCGAATTTGCATACGTCATTAGAAAATATTTTTCTAATATATGAACATTGTGTTATTCTAGGAGCTCCGCTACCAACTGTGCGCAACAAGCGCAAAAGGTGCCAGGACACTGATGAGGAGGAAGAAGAGGAGGATGTGCTAGAGGAGGATGTGCCAGAGGAGGATGAGGCACAGGAGGAGAGGGATGAGGAGGATCAGCCAGGGACCTCCCACTCGCCAGCCACCGCTCCTGTTGTGGAGCATGTACCCCCCCAAAACAATCCTGAGTTTGACGATATGCTGGTCGCTGGAGAGGTGGAGGTGGTGCAAATTGAAGGTCCGGTGAGCATCGTTCAGGAAGGTAAATATGTGCACAAAGATTAATAACATTTCAACAATAAAATGTAGATATAAAAATGGACAACATATAAAGCGCACCCGTCAGATTGCAGAACCATAATATGGTATTTATGATAGAAGTATACAGGTAGTGCAGAATTATTAGGCAAGTTGTATTTTTGAGGATTAATTTTATTATTGAACAACCATGTTCTCAATGAACCTCAAAAACTCAATAATATCAAAGCTGAATATTTTTGAAAGTAGTTTTTATTTTGTTTTTAGTGTTAGCTATTTTAGGGGGGTATCTGTGTATGCAGGTGAGTACTATTACTGTGCTGAATTATTAGGCAACCTAACAAAAAACAAATATATATACCCATTTCAATTATTTATTGTTAACAGTGAAACCAATATAACATCTCAACATTCCCAAATATACATTTCTGTCATTCAAAAACAAAACAAAAACAAATCAGTGACCAATATAGCCACCTTTCTTTGCAAGGACACTCAAAAGCCTGCCATCCATGGATTCTGTCAGTGTTTTTATGTGTTCACCATCAACATTGCGTGCAGCAACAACCGCAGCCTCCCAGACAATGTTCAGAGAGGTGTACTCTTTTCCCTCCTTGTAAATCTCACATTTGATGATGGACCACAGGTTCTTCTCAATGGTGTTCAGATCAGGTGAACAAGGAGGCCATGTCATTAGTTTTTTTTTCTTTAATACACTTTCTTGCCAGGCACCCTGTGGAGTACTTGGACGCGTGTGCTGAAGCATTGTCCTGCATGAAAATCATGTTTTTATTGAAGGATGCAGACTTCTTCCTGTACCACTGCTTGAAGAAGGGGTCTTCCAGAAACTGGCAGTAGGACTGGGAGTTGAGCTTCACTCCATCCTCAACCCCAAAAGGCCCCACAAGCTCATCTTTGATAATACCAGCACAAACCAGTACTCCACCTCCACCTTGCTGGCGTCTGAGGCGGACTGGAGCTCTCTGCCCTTTACCAATCCAGCCACTGGCCCATTCCTTTTTGTCCATCAAAACTCACTCTCATTTCAGCAGTCCATACAACGGTAGAAAAATCAGTCCTGAGATATTTCTTGGCCCAGTCTTGACGTTTCAGCTTGTGGGTCTTGTTGAGTAGTGGTCGTCTTTCAGCCTTTCTTAACTTGGCCATGTCTCTGAGTATTGCACACCTTGTGCTTTTGGGCAGTCCAGTGATCTTGCAGCTCTGAAATATGGCCAAACTGGTGGCAAGTGGCATCTTGGCAGCTGCACGCTTGACTTTTCTCAGTTCATGGGCAGTTATTTTGCGCCTTTGTATTTCCACACGCCTCTTGCGACCCTGTTGACTATTTAGAATGAAATGCTTGATTGTTCGATGATCACGCTTCAGAAGCTTTTCAATTTAAGAGTGCTGCATGCCTCTGCAAGATATCACACTATTTTTTGCTTTTCAGAGACTGTCAAGTCCTTCTTTTGACCCATTTTGCCAAAGGAAAGGAAGTTGACTAATAATTATGCACACCTGATATACTGTAGAGTGTTGATGTCATTAGACCACACACCTTCTCATTACAGAGTTGTACATTACCTAATATGCCTAATTGGTATTAGGCTTTCAAGCCTATACAGGTTGGAGTAAGACAACATGCATAAAGAGGATGATGTGGTCCAATTACTCATTTGCCTAATAATTCTGCACTCCCGGTCTGTGCTAGACACATAACAAGTGTATAGACATGATAATGATTGATTAATAAGCAACAGAAATATTTTATGTATTTGTTAAGGGTCTTTGAAAACAAATTGTTTTTTCTTATATCCTAACAGCTACAATACAATTGAGCGGTAGGAATGCAGCTCGGATAAAAATGTGTGAAAAAATAAGGGCTAATAACAGGCAAATTAAGTATCTTTCGAATCAAAATGAACAAATAGAGAAGGAGCTGGACAAAATGGATGCAAAAGACAAAGAAACCCTGAATCGCCTGAAGACTCACCTTCACATGTAATATTGTGTTTAATAAAAAGTTTTATTTGTTTGAAATGTTTCCTTTGTTTTTGAGATAGATTTTTAGGTTTTTCAACACATCTAACTTCACATCTAACACATCAACATCAACATCAACACATCTAACTTCATAATAAGTAAAATCATTTTATACTATTATTTTATTTAACACAAAAATAGGAGAAACTAAAGTACACAGACACAGTCACGACGAACACAAAGTAAACTGTTGAAAACTGAACATAACAAAAGCAACAATAGATATAGATATAGAGAGAGAGAGCAAGAAAGAGAGAGAGAGAGAGTGCAGATTTGCGCTTGCATACAGGCTAATGGTTGCAGTATAAAGGCCGCAAATCAGGGCTAAACATAAAGTTTATTGTTTTAGTTACACTTGCTGTTACGATCCTGTCTGGTAGCTTGTAGCGGAGGCTCTTGGTGGATCCGCTGTGCCAGAGAGGTCATGAAGCATTACTCAGCATGGAGGCAGCAGCAGTAGTATTAAAATGTAATGTAACTAGAAAAGATAAAATTTTAGGGTAAATTGTGCAGCATGGTCTTGCCTCCACCAATACAACTGACTGCATACGGTGCCCCTAGAGATGAAAATGTGATCCAACCGTGTGTCAATTCAGTTCGGTCCATTGCCCCATCAAAAACTGCTCCATCAAAAACTAGCCCATCAAAACTGCACCTTAAAAACTAGGGCTGCGCATCTTCACCCGTCTCACGATTCGATGCAATTTCGATTATCAAGTCCACGATTCGATTTGATTCCGCGATGCATCACGATGCATCACGATTGCAGCGCAAGTGAGCATGGCTCTCCCCCCAAAATACTAAAGGAGATTATCAGAGACTGCAGACATTGTACAAGAAATAGTCAGAGACTGCAGACATAGTACATGAGATGGTCAGAGACTGCAGACATAGTACATGAGATGGTCAGACTGCAGACATAGTACATGAGATGGTCAGAGACTGCAGACATAGTACAGGAGATGGTCAGACTGCAGACATAGTACATGAGATGGTCAGACTGCAGACATAGTACATGAGATGGTCAGAGACTGCAGACATAGTACATGAGATGGTCAGACTGCAGACATAGTACATGAGATGGTCAGACTGCAGACATAGTACAGGAGATTGTCATAGACTGCAGACATAGTACATGAGATGGTCAGAGACTGCAGACATAGTACAGGAGATTGTCATAGACTGCAGACATAGTACAGGAGATGGTCAGAGACTGCAGATATAGTACATGAGATGGTCAGAGACTGCAGACATAGTACATGAGATGGTCAGACTGCAGACATAGTACATGAGATGGTCAGACTGCAGACATAGTACAGGAGATTGTCATAGACTGCAGACATAGTACATGAGATGGTCAGACTGAAGACATAGTACATGAGATGGTCAGACTGCAGACATAGTACAGGAGATTGTCAGAGACTGCAGACATAGTACATGAGATTGTCAGAGACTGCAGACATAGTGCATGAGATGGTCAGACTGCAGACAAAGTACATGAGATGGTCAGAGACTGCAGACATAGTACAGGAGATTGTCATAGACTGCAGACATAGTACATGAGATGGTCAGACTGCAGACATAGTACAGGAGATTGTCATAGACTGCAGACATAGTACAGGAGATTGTCAGAGACTGCAGACATAGTACAGGAGATTGTCATAGACTGCAGACATAGTACATGAGATGGTCAGACTGAAGACATAGTACATGAGATGGTCAGAGACTGCAGACATAGTACAGGAGATGGTCATAGACTGCAGACATAGTACAGGAGATTGTCAGAGACTGCAGACATAGTACATGAGATGATCAGAGACTGCAGACATAGTACAGGAGATTGTCATAGACAGCAGACATAGTACAGGAGATTGTCAGAGACTGCAGACATAGTACAGGAGATTGTCAGAGACTGCAGACATAGTACAGGAGATTGTCATAGACTGCAGACATAGTACAGGAGATGGTCAGAGACTGCAGACATAGTACAGGAGATTGTCATAGACTGCAGACATAGTACATGAGATGGTCAGACTGCAGACATAGTACAGGAGATTGTCATAGACTGCAGACATAGTACATGAGATGGTCAGACTGAAGACATAGTACATGAGATGGTCAGACTGCAGACATAGTACAGGAGATTGTCAGAGACTGCAGACATAGTACATGAGATTGTCAGAGACTGCAGACATAGTGCATGAGATGGTCAGACTGCAGACAAAGTACATGAGATGGTCAGAGACTGCAGACATAGTACAGAGATTGTCATAGACTGCAGACATAGTACATGAGATGGTCAGACTGCAGACATAGTAATCAGGAGATGTCATAGACTGCAGACATAGTACAGGAGATTGTCAGAGACTGCAGACATAGTACAGGAGATTGTCATAGACTGCAGACATAGTACATGAGATGGTCAGACTGAAGACATAGTACATGAGATGGTCAGACTGCAGACATAGTACATGAGATGGTCAGAGACTGCAGACATAGTACAGGAGATGGTCATAGACTGCAGACATAGTACAGAGATTGTCAGAGACTGCAGACATAGTACATGAGGATCAAGACTGCAGACATAGTACAGGAGATTGTCATAGACAGCAGACATAGTACAGGAGATTGTCAGAGACTGCAGACATAGTACAGGAGATTGTCAGAGACTGCAGACATAGTACAGGAGATTGTCAGAGACTGCAGACATAGTGCATGAGATGGTCAGACTGCAGACAAAGTACATGAGATGGTCAGAGACTGCAGACATAGTACAGGAGATTGTCATAGACTGCAGACATAGTACATGAGATGGTCAGACTGCAGACATAGTACAGGAGATTGTCATAGACTGCAGACAAAGTACAGGAGATTGTCAGAGACTGTAGACATAGTACAGGAGATTGTCATAGACTGCAGACATAGTACATGAGATGGTCAGACTGCAGACATAGTACATGAGATGGTCAGACTGCAGACATAGTACAGGAGATTGTCATAGACTGCAGACATAGTACAGGAGATGGTCAGAGACTGCAGACATAGTACAGGAGATTGTCATAGACTGCAGACATAGTACAGGAGATTGTCATAGACTGCAGACATAGTACATGAGATGGTCAGACTGCAGACATAGTACAGGGAATTGTCATAGACTGCAGACATAGTACAGGAGATTGTCAGAGACTGCAGACATAGTACATGAGATGATCAGAGACTGCAGACATAGTACAAGATTGTCATAGACTGCAGACATAGTACAGGAGATGGTCAGAGACTGCAGACATAGTACAGGAGATTGTCATAGACTGCAGACATAGTACATGAGATGGTCAGACTGCAGACATAGTACAGGAGATTGTCATAGACTGCAGACATAGTACAGGAGATGGTCAGAGACTGCAGACATAGTACAGGAGATTGTCATAGACTGCAGACATAGTACATGAGATGGCCAGACTGCAGACATAGTACAGGAGATTGTCAGAGACTGCAGACATAGTACATGAGATGGTCAGACTGCAGACATGTACTATGTCTGCAGTGTCTGACTATCTCCTGTACTATGTCTGCAGTCTCTGACCATCTCCTGTACTATGTCTGCAGTCTCTGACCATCTCCTGTACTATGTCTGCAGTCTATGACAATCTCCTGTACTATGTCTGCAGTCTCTGACCATCTCCTGTACTATGTCTGCAGTCTGACCATCTCCTGTACTATGTCTGCAGTCTCTGACCATCTCATGTACTATGTCTGCAGTCTGACCATCTCATGTACTATGTCTGAAGTCTGACCATCTCATGTACTATGTCTGCAGTCTGACCATCTCCTGTACTATGTCTGCAGTCTGACCATCTCCTGTACTATGTCTGCAGTCTGACCATCTCCTGTACTATGTCTGCAGTCTCTGACAATCTCCTGTATTATGTCTGCAGTCTCTGACAATCTCCTGTACTATGTCTGCAGTCTCTGACCATCTCATGTACTATGTCTGCAGTCTGACCATCTCCTGTACTATGTCTGCAGTCTCTGACAATCTCCTGTACTATGTCTGCAGTCTGACCATCTCATGTACTATGTCTGCAGTCTGACCATCTCATGTACTATGTCTTCAGTCTGACCATCTCATGTACTATGTCTGCAGTCTGACCATCTCCTGTACTATGTCTGCAGTCTCTGACCATCTCCTGTACTATGTCTGCAGTCTATGACAATCTCCTGTACTATGTCTGCAGTCTCTGACCATCTCCTGTACTATGTCTGCAGTCTGACCATCTCCTGTACTATGTCTGCAGTCTCTGACCATCTCATGTACTATGTCTGCAGTCTGACCATCTCATGTACAATGTCTGATCTGACCATCTCCGTACTATGTCTGCAGTCTGACCATCTCCTGTACTATGTCTGCAGTCTGACCATCTCCTGTACTATGTCTGCAGTCTGACCATCTCCTGTACTATGTCTGCAGTCTCTGACAATCTCCTGTACTATGTCTGCAGTCTCTGACAATCTCCTGTACTATGTCTGCAGTCTCTGACCATCTCATGTACTATGTCTGCAGTCTGACCATCTCCTGTACTATGTCTGCAGTCTCTGACAATCTCCTGTACTATGTCTGCAGTCTGACCATCTCATGTACTATGTCTGCAGTCTGACCATCTCATGTACTATGTCTTCAGTCTGACCATCTCATGTACTATGTCTGCAGTCTGACCATCTCCTGTACTATGTCTGCAGTCTCTGACAATCTCCTGTACTATGTCTGCAGTCTGACCATCTCATGTACTATGTCTGCAGTCTGACCATCTCATGTACTATGTCTGCAGTCTGACCATCTCCTGTACTATGTCTGCAGTCTCTGACAATCTCCTGTACTATGTCTGCAGTCTGACCATCTCATGTACTATGTCTGCAGTCTGACCATCTCATGTACTATGTCTTCAGTCTGACCATCTCATGTACTATGTCTGCAGTCTGAACATCTCATGTACTATGTCTGCAGTCTCTGACAATCTGCTGTACTATGTCTGCAGTCTGACCATCTCATGTACTATGTCTGCAGTCTGACCATCTCCTGTACTATGTCTGCAGTCTCTGACAATCTCCTGTACTATGTCTGCAGTCTGACCATCTCATGTACTATGTCTGCAGTCTGACCATCTCATGTACTATGTCTTCAGTCTGACCATCTCATGTACTATGTCTGCAGTCTGAACATCTCATGTACTATGTCTGCAGTCTCTGACAATCTCCTGTACTATGTCTGCAGTCTGACCATCTCATGTACTATGTCTGCAGTCTCTGACCATCTCATGTACTATGTCTGCAGTCTGACCATCTCCTGTACTATGTCTGCAGTCTCTGACAATCTCCTGTACTATGTCTGCAGTCTGACCATCTCATGTACTATGTCTGCAGTCTGACCATCTCATGTACTATGTCTTCAGTCTGACCATCTCATGTACTATGTCTGCAGTCTGACCATCTCATGTACTATGTCTGCAGTCTCTGACAATCTCCTGTACTATGTCTGCAGTCTGACCATCTCATGTACTATGTCTGCAGTCTATGACAATCTCCTGTACTATGTCTGCAGTCTCTGACCATCTCCTTTACTATGTCTGCAGTCTGACCATCTCCTGTACTATGTCTGCAGTCTATGACAATCTCCTGTACTATGTCTGCAGTCTCTGACCATCTCCTGTACTATGTCTGCAGTCTGACCATCTCATGTAACATGAGATGGTCAGACTCCAGACATAGTACATGAGATGGTCAGACTGCAGACATAGTACAGGAGATGGTCAGAGACTGCAGACATAGTACATCTAAACATGTGGGCAGGACTTTACAGCGTCAGTAGTGACCATAGTAGTCCGTAGTGTCAAATAACTAGTGACATAGGTGTCGTGAGCAGCAGCAGTATTAGTAGCAGTAGACAATATAGTGTGTAATGACTCGGGAAAGAGCAGCCATGAACAGCAGCAGCAGCAGCAGTGGTAATAGTAGTATAGAGTGGCAAATAACTTGTGACATAGGTGTCTTCACTGATGCAGAGGACTGATGGGAGAAAGTCATGTGGTCAGATGAGACCATAATATAACTTTTTGGTCATAATTCCACTAACCGTGTTTGGAGGAAGAAGAATGATGAGTAACATGCCAAGAACGCCATCCCTACTGTGAAGCATGGGTGTGGTAGCATCATGCTTTGGGGGTGTTTTTGTGCACATGGGACAGGGTTACTGCATTATAATAAGGACAGGATGTTCGGGGCCATGTATTGCGAGATTTTGGGCAACAACCTCTTTCCCTCAGTTAGAGCTTTGAAGATGGGTCGAGGCTGGGTCTTCCAACATGACAATGACCCAAAGCACACAGCCAGGATAACCAAGGAGTGGCTCTGTAAGGAGCATATCAAGGTTCTGGCGTGGCCTAGCCAGTCTCCAGACCTAAACCCAATAGAGAATTTTTGGAGGGAGCTCAAACTCGGGTTTTCACAGCGATAGCTCAGAAAACTGACTCATGTACAGAAGATCTGTGTGGAGGAGTGGGTCAAATATCCCTCCTACAGTGTGTGCAAAGCTGGTGAAAAACTACAAGAAAGGTTTGTCCGCTGTAATTGCAAACACAGCCTACTCTACCAAATATTTACATTGATTTACTCAGGTGTTCAAATAATTTTTTTCAGCACTGTAAATAGATCAGGGAATGCATGACAAGGGACCCTTCAGTGCCCTGAACCGACGGCGGGTGCCAGAAAGTCACCGCCGATCCAGGACTCATTCATCTTTATGAATGTGAGTCTGTCCACGGAGTCTGTGGACAGACGGGTCCTCTTGTCCATGACCACCCCACCTGCCGCGCTGAATGTCCGCTCAGATAGTACGCTGGAGGGGGGGCAAGACAATAGCTCCAGCGCATACTGAGCGAGCTCGCGGCAGGTGTCCAATCTGGCAACCCAGTACTCCATGGGGTCGTCGGTATTCATACTCTCCGAAGCACCGGCGAGCGCCATGTAATCTGCCACCATGTGGGCCAGACGCTGGTGGTGACTGCTTCTGCTGCTGCTGGTACTGGGTTGATCCGATTGGAAGAACATCCTCATCTCTTCCATTAGGTCCCCTGCTCGGCTGCTGCTGGGTGCAGACACCTGCTGGGTGAGATGAGGGGCGACAACTGGAGGCCGGGGAGTTGCCTGCTCCAAACGGCTGACAATGCCTGCCTGCAGTTCCTCCATCCGGCGCTGCCTCCGACTGGCTGGGATGAACTGCTCCACTTTCCCCTTGCACCTGGGATCCAAAAGGGTGGCCATCCAATAATCATCCCTGCCCTTGATGGTCTTAACCCGGGGTTCCCTCCTGAGGCATCTCAGCATGTGGGCAGCCATGGGGAAGAGCGCAGCCCGCTGTGACTCCTCACTGCTGCCCAGGTCAATGAGGTCAGACTCTTCTTCCCTGAGGCGCTGCTGATCACGCTCAGAGATGCCCAACCCCCGGACTATCGGTGCCCCCAACACCTGCTGTCCCTCCTGGCCAGGCCCTGACTCCAGGACGACACCAGCAACCTCGTCCTCATCATCATCATCCTCCTCCTCCTCCTCCTCCTCCTCGTCCTGGCCCTGGTCTCGGTGGAGCAGTGCTGCCTCCTCCTGCTCCACCAAGGCACTCTCCCCAGCTTGAGCAGGCGATCTAGTGTCCTCTCCAGCACGAACACTATAGGGAGCACGTCATTAAGGCCGACATGCTCCCTGCTGACCATCTTGGTCGCCTGCTCAAAAGGGCCCAACACCTGGCAGACCTGGTGTATCTGCCCCCACTCCGCACAGGTGATGTACGGGAGTGTTGATGCTGGGCCGGCAGTGGGTTGCTCCAGCAGGTACTGCCTCACCGCCCTTCGCTGCTCCCACAACCTCTCCAGCATTTGGAGGGTGGAGTTCCACCGCGTTACACTGTCCACAATCAGCCTGTGAGGGGGCAGCCTGTTGACCCGCTGCCACTTGGACAGGGACGCGGTAGCGGTTGGGGAGCGCCTGAAGTGGCTGGCAATCCTACGCACCCTTAGCACAATGTCACTCAACCCAGGATAGGTGCGCATGAACTTCTGCACCACTAGGTTGAGGACATGTGCCAGACAGGGCACGTGAGTCAGACTGCCAGCCTGAAGGGCGGAGAGTAGGTTGCTGCCGTTATCACAGACAACCATACCTGCCTGGAGCCTTCGTGGTGTCAGCCACTTCTGGACCTGAGCCTGAAGTGCGGTCAGCACTTCTTGTCCAGTGTGTCTCCGGTCCCCTAAGCTAACAAGCTGGAGCACGGCCTGACAGCGCACGTGCACCACACCTGAGTAGCTACGGGGGCGCTTGCTGGGAGGCTCAGCAGCTGCGGAGACAGAGGCTTGACGGAGACCAGCAGTTCTCCCCTGGACACCCCGGGGCGGCACCACAAAATCTGTTGCCGCCGATCCCTCCCCGGCGCCTTGGAGGGGAAACCAATGGGCAGTAAAAGCTTATGTAGCGGCCCTGCCCATGCCTGCTGGTCCAGCCATCCATTGTCAGATGCACCCTGTCCTGACAGCGTGCTCCAGCGACAGGGTTACATTCTTCACACTGTGCTGGTGTAGGGCAGGGACACCAGTCCTGCAAAGATAAGAAATGGCGGCTGGGGACACGTCATTGGGGTTGGCCTGCTCCAACATCTGTCTGAAGGGGTTTGTGTCAAACGATATTGAGGAAGAAGATGTTGGGCAATAACCCTTGCCAGGAGCCATTGAGGGTAAACGCAACACGTCCGGTCTCCGGTGGAGAGAGGGAGTGTTTGCGTTCAAAGGGTCTGAAATAGTCGCCTGGCGCCGGACGGGTGCGGGACACACGGACGCGGAGGGTGCTGTCAAAGTAGAGGTCTGGTTGCCGGTAACCAGTACCACTAGTAGAGGGAGCGGGGGGGCATGACCTGCTGGGAAGAGATGAAGCTGTGGCAGGGGCTGCTGTACCCTGCTCACTTGTGGTGGTGCGCTGCTTACCACCACCACGCTTCATTTCGTCATGCACCCGCCAGTGATTTATCCTCAGGTGCTGGTTCAGGGCTGTGGTACCCACCCGAGCCAAAATCTTCCCTCTCTTTCACCCTGACTGAACAGATCCGGCAGATGGCCACTAGAGGGTTGTCTGCCACCAGGTGAAGTAGGCCCAGACAGGTGACTTCAGCGTCAACTCCTCCCGTCAGATGGGGTAACGCTTGACTTGCATCTGCTGGGACTCGGTACGCACAGGTGGCAGCTGCCTGCTGCTGCTGCTGCTGCTGCTGCTGCTGCTGCTGACACTCCTGCTGCCATCTCCAGTGGAGACCCTGACGCTGGTCTCCCTGGTGGTGACCTGGCGCACCGTTTCCACAGGGTGCCTACCTTCCCCGTCGTCACTGTCGCAGTGAGCCGACGAGACAGATGGCAACCATGATGGGTCACCCTCCTCCCCCAGAGATGTCAGACCAAGGGCTGTGATGTTGTGGTATGAGGGAAACCAGCTGACATGGAGCCGATAGCTGGCTCCGCTGTTCCCTCACCCACGCCTGGGTCTGACTAGGTGCTGAATGTTTCCTGCACCAAAAACAGCACCACCACTTTGAAGGGATGTCTCTGGGATACTGACGGCAGGTATCCCATACTCATCGTCCATCCCTTCAAAAAGGTCCTGACCATCAGGACAGAGCGGGAGCTCTGCCCGATGCATGGCCTCACCAAAGACATCCCTCTCACTGTCGCTGTGAACAGTAAGATGCTGGACTCTTGGGGGCTGGGGGGGGGTACTACAAGGCAACGGTGTAATAGTGGAACTACTGTGAGTCGGGTCGACGACTCAGTGGCACTGCTGTGCCCCATGTAGTCCACCACTCCTTGAGCCTGAGATGGCAATATGGGGGCGGCTGCCAGATGCAAAAAAATCACGCATGAGGCGGACTCCCCTTCCACCTGATCCTCTAGCAATAGTAGGGGCACGAGAGGTACCCCGTGCTGGCAGCGACCCAGCACTGGGAGTAACTCCCCTAACCCCTGCTGCCACGGCCACGGATGCCGCTCATAATTGCTGATGTGTGTGTGTGGGGGGGTAAACTTTATTGGGGGAGGGAAATGTGTGTAAAATGTTTTTGGTGTTTTTTTAAAAGACAGGCACGCAGACAAAGACGTACACAGACAGCTACTAAACTTTAATAAAACTAGTACACCAAAGACAAGAACTACAAAAAATAAAAAGAAATGCACTCAACAAACACTAACTGCTTACACAAACGTATATGACTATAAACTAAGGCTACTTTTTTTTTTTTTTTTTTTTTTTAAACACTAACTGACAAGGACTACAACTACAAAAAAATAAAGAAACACTAACTAATAACTTTTTTTTTTTTTTTTTTAAACAACAGAACACAGACACTAAACACACACTAAAGTAAGCTAGCTGCAATAAAATGTACACCAACAGTATGTACACTTACTATACAGAAATCTAACTAAATGAACAACACAAACCTAGCTTTTTAAAAAGCTCTTGGGCCTTTCAGGAAGCAGGAAAATCTGCAATTAAATCAATAAGAAGCAGTCAATAGCTAAGCTGCAACTTACTACACTAACAGAAGTTGAACACACACAGCAGAAAAAAAAAAGAGCTTTTAAAAAAGCTCCTGCGCCTTTAAGGAATGAGGAAATCTGGAATATCTGCAATTAAATCAATAAGAAGCAGTCAATAGCTAAGCTGCAACTTACTAAACTAACAGAAGTTGAACAACACAGCAGAAAAAAAAAGAGCTTTTAAAAAAAGCTCCTGCGCCTTTAAGGAATGAGGAAATCTGGAATATATGCAATTAAATGAATAAGAAGCAGTCAATAGCTAAGCTGCAACTTACTGAACTAACAGAATTTGAACAACACAGCAGAAAAATAAAGGGGCTTTTAAAAAATATCTTGGGCCTTTCAGAAATCAGGAAATCTGGAATATCTGCAATTAAAGCAATAGGAAGCAGTCAATAGCTAAGCTGCTACTTACTACACTAACAGAAGTTGAACAACAGAGCACAAAACAAAAATTAGCTTTTTAAAAAAGCTCTTGGGTGTATTGCTTTGAAAAAAGCAGTTTAGGATTATGAGCTGGAAAATATCCACTGGAATCAGTAAGTACTCTAGCAAATAGCAACCATAAAGGACAATGCTGATGATGATGATGCAAGATGCAAAATACCAGCAAACAGAAACAGTCTCACACACTCTCTAGCCAAGTTCTGGATCTGCAATGAAATGCTGCTGGGAGTGACCTTATATAATGCCCATACAGGCAGGTTCCTATTGGTTGCTAACCTATGACGAGTGTGGAAGGAGAACTATGATGGCTCTGATGCAGAAGGGCGGAGTAAATAATCGCGCAATATCCCTATTGCCGAATATTCGCATTGCGAATATTCGGCAATATAAAAAAATCGCGTCAGCTACTCGGACCAAGGTCTTAATAATAACAGCAATGCTTTTAGACGTCGAAGGAGATCACTAGGATGTGATCTATTTTAATAATGAAACTGAAATAATCGTTCTGAGGCGGAAGAAAAGATAATCGCGCGATATCGCTACTGTCTCGTAGCGCATTGCGAATTTTTCGGCAATATACAATGATCGCGCGATAAGCCTAGTGACGCACATTCGCATTGCGAATATTCGGTAATATAAAAGGATCGCTGCAGCTACTCGGCCCAAGGTCTCTAATCATACCAGCAATGCTTTTACACGTCGACGGGGATGTCTAGGATGTGATCTGTCCTTAAATTTTTTTTAAAAAAATTCGAATATTCGAAATAGCGAATATTCACCGCGAAATTCGGAATATATCGCGAATACTCGAATATGCCATATTCGAGCCGAATATTCGCAATACGAATATTCGTGAGCAACACTATTGGTCAGTTCATATAAAAGGGTGGTTTCTTCTCACAAGTCCATTCCAGGGGAAACTGCACACACCCTTCTTGTCATGTGGAATAAAGTCCCCTCAGTAAAGCAGACAAGTTTCCTCCACAAGCTTTCAGGAGATCCGAGTGAAAAGGAGGGGGGGGAGTCTTTTCCTGTCACAACTGAGGAATCTAGAAGGGAGGGGTGGCTTGGGAGTGAGCTTAGAGTGGAGAGTGGGGGGAATGACATCTGCTCTTAATAACATGTCCTTTTGTTACTCCATTTAAAATGGTAACTTTTACAAGGTAATATCTGCTTCTTCATATTTTCAATGCTGGGTTAATAACTTTAAAACAATATCTGATAAATCTTATCAAGGAAAATACACACTTCATTTCAGTGGTTCTAATCATAACATAAGATAACATTTTCATTTTGATTCACATCTATCACAATGTCATGACCGGTACAGTGTTAGAGGGGGAGAGAGCGGATGGCAGCAGCACTGTGGGCTGGATCTGTGAATATTGCAGTCACAGATCCAGCCAGCCATCCATCCATGCTCAGCCATCCCTTCCAACACCCTTCCAATACTCTGCCCATACGGTACAACACTCTGCCCATACTCTGCCCATACTCTGCCCATACACCACAATACCCCAAAATACACCGCAATACCATGAAATACACCGTAATACCATGCAATACTCCGCAATACCCTGCAATACCCTGCAATACTCTGCAATACCCCACAATACTCTGCAATAACCACTTTCCGCCTGCCGGCCGTCATATGACGTCCTTGAATTTGTGTAGGGATATCTGAATGATGGGTGCAGCTACAGGCATTATTCAGATATCAGCTTTTTCAGCCAGCAATTCCCTACACCATAAGAACAATCGTAGTGGCTGTTCCGCCACTTGATCGTTCTTATGGAAGGCAAGAATTGGAAGTCCCCCCCCTTCCCAGCCTAGAGGTGAGATCTTTGCATTCGTTGCAATAGGAATAAAAGTGATCAAAAAATGTATTTTTGCGGAAAAACGTGTCAAACTAAAATAAACATTTTTTTTTTTTAAAGTGCCCATGTCCCCCTGTGCTCGCATACAGAAGCGAATGCATACGTAAGTCCCGCCCACACATGAAAACGGTGTTCAAACCACACATGTGAGGTATCGCTGCGAAAGTTAGTGTGAGAGTAATAATCCTAGCACGAGACCCCCTCTATAACTAAAAACATATAACCAGTAAAAATATTTAAAGTGCCGCCTATCCTGGATTTTTAAGTAGCAAAGTTTGGCGCTATTCCATGAGCGTGTGCAATTTTAAAGGGTGACATGTTAGGTATCTTTTTATTTGGCGCAACTTCATCTTTCACATTATGTAAAAACATTGGCCTAACTTTACTGTTTTGTTTTTTTTAAACCACAAAACTGTTTTTTTTTTTGTAAAAAACGCATTAGAAAATAGCTGCACAAATACCAAGCGAGATAAAAAGTTGTAATTGCAATACCATTGTATTCTCTAAGGCAGCCATGTCCAAAGTCTGGCCCACAGGCCAACTGCGGGCCACGTTCTGGTTTAATGTGGCCCCCCTCGTAATTTGTATATATATATATATATCACAAAAAATATATACTGTATTTATTGGCGCTGCCTCTGAGGAGGACAGGGAGGGGGTGGGACGGGTGCCATCAGATTACATACAAGACAATCTCGTGTTTACTTGGCGGCGTCTGTAATAGGAAGTGTAGCTGGCCAGCTAGAACCTGTCCTAGGTAGCTAATATAACTTACATGTATATACAGCTAAACCTGCTAAGAACCTAATGTAGAGCACATGTTTATATGTGAGAGACAAAGGCAGAGTTATTCACTGTAATTTTGTGTTTGGATGTTATATAACAGTTGTATGTTGTGTTCACAGAAGCAAAAGGAAAATATGCCTTTAAGAGTCATTTGTTTGTATGAGGCAGGAGGTAAGCAAAGTTATTCACAGTTAATTCATGCCAGCAAGCATAGAGTTAAGCTTTTGTGACTCATCAGAAGCCTTGGCCCAATCACAGCTAATCTCACATTGAGCAGAGTCTTGACCAGTCACAGCCAGCTTTGCATCTAGTGTATAGGAAGTTTCCAGCACATGGTCTGCAAATCCTTTTCCACACAGAGACACAGCCACATGGAGACAGAGCAGAGCAAGCAGACATACAGAGCAGTTCTTATGGAAGCCAGGGGGCAAAATTAGGTATTTATACAGTTATATATATGTTCTTATTGTAAATAGTGTGATTAGAACTGTATACTGATTTAGCTGTGTGTTCACAGTCCCGTCTCCTGGGCTGCCATTGGACGACTGTTCTGTCTATCATAGGAGGCGGGACTTTGTATTAAAGAGTCTGCCAGGTAAACAGGAGATTCTCCTGTATGTAATCTGTTGGCGTTCGTCCCGCCCCCATCCCAATCCCCTCCAAAGATGCAGATGGGCATCGATCAGGCTGCACTGATGGCAATGGTGAGGCTGCATTCAGAGGCTGCATTCATGGCAATGGTGAGGCTGAAGATGGGCACTGACCCTTATTTTGCTTCACAGTTCTTAATAAAAATGTTATTTTTTGCCTGAAACTTCCCTTTTAAAGTGAAGGTGCGTGTTAAACGCCAATAAATACGGTATATCCAAATAACACGCCTGAGCTCATCTCTTCACCACACACAACCACAAAGGCAAGAGACTTCTTGTTGGGCTGTGTATTAGTGCTTGAACTAACACCCTTAGACAGAATTTTAATTGTTCAAAGAATTTCAGGTAAAATGGTCAGCCCACACGCATGTTCACTTCATCAAATCTGGCCCTCTTTGAAAAAAGTTTGGACACCCCTGCTCTAAGGTCTTTGCTAAAAAAACATATATAATGTTTTGGGGTTCTATGTCATTTTCTAGCAAATAAATTATGATTTTTACATATAGGAGAGAAATGTCAGAATTGGCCTGGGTGCTCCAGAATGCCTGAATGTGCTCCCTGTATGTTGGGCCTCTGTATGTGGCCAGGCTGTGTAAAAGTCTCACACATGTGGTATCGCCATACTCAGGAGTAATAGCAGAATGCGGTTGGGGTGTAATCTGTGTTATGCATATGCTGTGTGTGAGAAATAACCTGCTAATATGACAATTTTGTAAAAAAAAAAAAAAAAAGAAAAAAAATCTTGATTTTTCAATGAATTGTGGGAAAAAATGACAACTTTAAAAAACTCACAATGCCTCTTTCTAAATACCTTGGAATGTCTTCTTTCCAAAAAGGGGTCATTTTGGCGGTATTTGTACTTTTCTGACATGTTAGGGTCTCAAGAAATGAGATAGGAAAACAAATTAAAAACAAAAATGAAAAGTGAGTGACAAAATTCCACTGGTACAATGAGACTTTGTATCAGAGTGAAAAAGTGACAAACTAAATAAATACATAAGCACAAGTAGATGCAAAAACGGTAGACAGTGCATAAAATAAACCCACAACCCAAAAACATAAAAGTCCAAAACTTGCTGAAACAAATATATGAAAATGAGTGTAGATACAGATGATATATATGGCACGGTGTGGTAGTCTCCTCTCTGTTGCTGCAGTCCTCTCAAAGGCAGATACGAGCCATACATGGAGATGCAAAGACAGGAAGAGTAATCATAGCGTACCTCAGGCAGGGAACCACAGTGGTACAAATAAAAATCTCACATAGTTGCACTCCGAGGTAAATGAGGGTGGGCAATACTCCGAGGGCCCTCAGTAAATGTGTGGGTCTATGATTGCTCTTCCTGTCTTTGCATCTCCATCTCATTTGTATCTAAACTCTGCGGTCTGCGTTTGCTGTCTATCTAACAGCAGTGATGTGAGCTGCTTGCAAACACCGAGGTGTATAACTGAAGAATCTTCACACAAGAACTTTTCATATATTTGTTTTAGCAAGTTTTGGACTTTTATGTTTTTGGGACTTCATGATTTGGATTGTGTGTTTATTTTATGCACTGTCTACAGTTTTTAGATCTACTTGTGCTTATTTATTTATTAAGTTTGTCACTTATTCACTCTGATACATGTTTCACAGTCTCATTGTACTAGTGGAATTTTGTCACTCACTATTCATTTTTGTTTTTAATTTGTTTTTCCTCACTGGCTTTACAGCCATCTAACTTTCTTGCCCCTTGACAGCGCAGACACCACCCCCCTATTGTCATTATTACACGTTTCGATGAATTAGATTCACAGGTGTCTTTGCAGCAGTTCTCCTCTAGAGTTAATTTGAGACAGTGTGGGAGTTCCTTCATTTACTAAGAAATTAGATAGGCCATCAGTACTTCAGGTGTGATCAATTTTCAGATATTGGCACCATAGCTTCTGGATTCTATAACTTTCACAAAGACCAAATAATATTCCCCAATTTGTACTTATTTTTACCAAATATATGTAGCAGTATAAATGTTGGCCAAAATTTATGAAGAAAAATTACTAATTTGCTAAATTTTATAACAGAAACAAAGAAAAACATTTTTTTTACCAAATTTTCAGTCTTTTCTTCTCCTATAGCGCAAAAAAACAAACAAAAAAAAACTGATTAAATACCACCAAAATAAAGCTCTATTTGTGTGAAAAAAAGGACAAAAAATTATTTGGGTACAGTGTTGTATGAGTGAGTACCGTATTTATCGGCATATAACACGCACAGGCATATAACACGCACCCTAACTTTAAGGCCGCGTACACACGATCAGTCCAAACTGATGAAAACGGACTGAAGTCCAGTTTCATTGGTCCAAACCGACCGTGGGTATGGCCCATCAGTCTGTTGTCCTTCAGTCCAAAGTTATAAAACTTGCTTTAAAATCGGAATGATGGACGCCTGACCATCGGTCCAAACCGATCGCTAGCACGCAAAAGCATCGGTTCAAAAACCTGTGCATGCTCAGAATCAAGTCGATGCATGCTTGGAAGCATTTATCTTCATTTTTTTTTCAGCACATCATTGTGTTTTACGTCACCGCGTTCTGACACGATCGTACGCACATCAGACCATCAGTCTGTGAACCGATGAAAATGAACTTCAGTCCGTCTTCATCAGTTTGGACTGATCGTGTGTACGCGGCCTAAGAGGGAAGTTCCAGGAAAAAAACTTTCCACAGCCCCCTGTGTATAACAAGCAGGTACAGTTTGCCCTCTATTTTCAGGGTAAAAAAGTGAGTGTTATACGCCAATAAATACAGTAATTATCATTCAAAATGTGAGAGCACCAAAAGCTGAAAATTGGTCTGGTTATTAAAGTGGAGTTCCATCCAAAATTTATTTTTTACAAATAATCCTAAAATAAATAAAATAAAATAAATGTATACTCACCGAAAATACCTGTTGCGGAAGTGCATAATCTGCCTTTTCCGTAACCGTGGTTCGTCTTCTTTTTCATCCTCTTCTAGTGAATGGGGCGCACTGCTTTCTGGGAACTGTGTGTAATCCCAGAGAGCAGCCACCTATTCACAAGTCAGCGCGAGACTCGCGCATGCGCAGTAGGAAACGTGCAGTGAAGCTGTAAAATCAAATCATGCAATAATAACTATAAGTCTATTTATCCGTTACTGTAACCTATAATATATATATATATATATATATATATATATATATATATATATATATATATATATATATATATAACTATTGCATCTGTATTAGAAATGCATGAGTCCCTTAACTGCTAATGTATAGGACCAGAGCATGTACGGCCTGAGGCTAAAACCCTTGTTGGATTGTACATCAATATATGGACAATTGACTTTCACTATTTAGTATCATGTCCTTTTCACTAAATGTTAATGTTTGTACCTTTTCCGCATAATTTTTGTGACAATTGTACTATTTAACATTCACTGTATACTCACTACACAGTGGCAAACCATTTATTGTTTATTTGTAGCGCGACTCCATTGTTTTGTGTACACACCCATCACCGCCCATTTGCCACTCACCCAAGCATTCAATGAGAGTTGAATGCTAGTTGGAAATCGTGCGACTGCATGACAGTCAGTGCGACTTCAAAGCTTAATTGAACAAGCTGAAGTTAGAAGCTGATTAGTTATTGGGCACAACTGCTCCAGATTCTCTGCGTGCCAGTTTTAGAAATCCCCCCCCCCCCCCAAAGGGTTTAATGATGTAGTATAAGTGATAGTCCATCACAATTAAAGGGTCACTAAAGGATTTTTTTTTTTAGCTACATAGCTTCCTTTACCTTACTGCAGTCCTGTTTTCATGTCCTCATTGTTCGTTTTTGCTATGATGTTGCTGTAATCCTTCTGTGTTCTGGACACTTCCTGGTTGTCCGTTTCCTGATGAAAAAAGTCATGGGAGCTTTCTCTCTGTGGTCACTAATTAAGGAGGTGTGATTACTGTGTGTCTAAAATCACTTTCGTTTTACAAACCATCACTGCCCTCTATTGGCTCTGTGTCTCTGTACATCACAGAAGCATGAAAAAGCATGCAAAAACTAAACTGAAACTGCAGGTACATTATATGATTGATTTTTATCTATTTTTATCATTTTTAAAAGGAATCAGTTAACTATTATGGGGCCAGATTCAGGTAGAGTTAGGCTGGAGTATCTGTGATACTCCAGCCTAACTGTCACTTTAAGCCGGCGTTTCTGTTTTCTGTAATCAGAAAACAAGAAACGCCAGGTTGGAGTTACGATGCGATCGGCGTAATTGAATTTCGCCATCGCATCACAAATTTATTTTAAAAATGGCGCCGGGGGCGTTCCCGCTGATGAACGCTGTAAAATTATGTTAATCAGCGGGAATCGGAAATTCACGATCGTTTTCGGGCGCGACACAGTGACTTTCCGACGTTTCCGTAAGCGATACGCGACGTAAAGATAAAGCAGCCCCCTAGTGGAGTATCCTATGTTAAGTATAGCCGTCGTCATCGCGTCGAAAAAAAAAAAAAATTTGCGTCGCTTGCGTAAACCGTTCATGAATGGGGATGTGACGTCATTGACGTTCACTGACAGAATTTGGAGCATGCGCACTGGGATGTATTGACACTCGACGCATGCGCAGTACGTTCGCTGCGGGATTGCGCTTAGTTTAAATAATACACGCCCCGTACCCGCCCAATTTGAATTCCGCCGGCTCATTTGCGATGCGCTGACGCAACTTTAGGAGCAAGTGCTTCATGAATAACAGCACTTGCTCCTAAAATTTTGGCTGAGTAACGTAAATGAGAAGCGTTACTCCAGAGCAAAGATGCTCCCATCTACCTGAATCTGGCCCTATGTCTCTATACCCTGTAAACAGTAATTTCAGCAAAACATTTTTTCCCCTTTACAACTCCTTTAAGTAAGCTTTTAGCACTACACACAGCCAATAGAGGATGAGAGTAAGTACAAAAGTCTTTATAAACTAGGGTGAAATGAGGAACAAAATTTTAAAAAATATTAAAATGATCTTTAACACAATAACAGAGTAAAAAACTCAAAAAGGCACTTACTAAAGGCAAAACTTTTTTTTAAAGTTTTGTATAGAGTGGAGAGGATTTAGAATGCTTGTCATTTTTTATTGCTGTCTGTGCCCCTGTTGAGGTGATCGCTCTTTTTGGTTGTCTTTTTGGTTGTCCCCAGAAAAGTAAATCTAAACTTAAAAAAGGGGAAATCTTCCAATGGGGATACCAGTTCTGGTGACTTGGAGCTCCCAATGAAATCCCCTTAATTTCCAAGAATTTCCAAGGATTTCCTCTTACTTCCTGTTTGGCTATGGGACAGGAAGTGAAGGGATCTGACACGGGTAATAACTAGGGCTGCTGACAATAATTGCAGAATCGATGCATCGAGAGCCTTCAATCCGGGACAATAGAGTGTCCCGGAATCAAACATGGGCTGCCTGCCAGCCTGCCACACTCCCTGCCGCAGTGCCGCTGTAATTAAATAATTCTAAATCACTGGTTGCTAAGGCCGCACGGCTTGGCGTGTAGCAACCAGTGACGTCACTGTGACTGTGCTCCGTTCTCTCTGAGGCTCTGACTCCACCCCCACCTCCTCCTCCTCTCCTCCTTCAGCCCTCCGACCTCCTCCACCGCTCCAGCCCACTGCCCAGCGCAGGCCAGCAGCCCAGTGAGTGACCTCGGCTGCTCAGCCTGGACCAGGTCCATCCCAACCTCCCACTGCCTGCCCTGCACTCAGTGCACTGCAGTGAACTTCAGGCCCGGGCCGCCCACGACATCTCCGACGGTCTGACCTCCTTCAGGGCCCAGGCAGGCTCCTCCTCCTCCCGCCCGAGCGGCCCGACTCACTGCCTCCTACTGAGTCCTCCTGTCTGAGTCTGACTCGGAACCAAAAGAGAAGACCGGCCGGCGCTGGCTGAAGACTGGCCTGCCCCACCACCACCAGACGAGGAGTCAGACTTCATCTCCATATCATATTAAAAGGTAAGCAAACAGGGGCAATTGACACTGGCTGGCAGCATCTGATGGGGCACAGTAGTGACAATTTATGGGCACACTGGCAGCATTTAATGGGGCACTGTAGTGACATTTCATGGGCACACTGGCAGCATCTGATGGGGCACAGTAGTGACAATTGATGGGCATACTGGGAGCATCTGATGGGGCACAGTAGCAGCAATTGTTCGCCACACTGGTAGCATTTAATGGGGCACACTGGTGGCAATTGCTTGACACACTGGCAGCATCTGAAGGGGCACAGTAGCAACAATTGCTGGACACACTGGCAGCATTTTATGTGGCAGAGTGGCAACATTTGATGGGGCACAATAATGGCATTTGACGGGGCACAGTAATGGCATTTGACGGGGCACAATGGCGGAATTTGACGGGGCACAGTGGCGGCATTTGATGGGGCGCAGTGGCGGCATTAAATGGGGCACAGCGGCGGCATTTAATGGTGCACAGCGGCGGCATTTGATGGGGCACAAGTGACTGGATTATATGGGGCACAGTGGCGGCATTAGATGGGGCACAGTGGCGGCATTAGATGGGGCACAGTGGCGGCATTAGATGGGGCCTAGGGCCCACTTTTGATCTTGCACATGGGCCCGCTAATTTCATGATACGCCCCTGCCCCCAAAATCGGGGGGGGGGGGGGTGGTGTCCATGAATGGCAGTTTGGAAATGTGGTCACCCTACCCTTCACCCGACTCATCAAGTCACATGCAGCAGCTGCAAGAGCAGGACTGGGAGACCAGGGAGAGAGAGCTGAGCGAGCCAGGCCGTGGTTGTCTCATCACACAGGCAGCAGGAGAGGAGACATGTTATCCTCATCATCATCAGACAGGTACACAACAATATTACACAAGATAAGAGACACTGACCGTGACACACACACAGACATAGTACTGTAAGCTGAGGATCTGTAAATTTGCTCCAGTTATGAAGCCCAGAAGCACATCAGGGTTAAAGATTTATGAAAGAAAAGCAGCAGTTGAACAGTGGCAAAGAGGAACTACAGGCTTTTAATTTGTTTCCTATGCACCTACTATTCGTGATATTATATTATATTATATATAATATAATATCTCGAATAGTAGGTGAATAGGAAACAAGTTGACTCACTGCTGCTTTGCTTTCCTCAAATGCCTTGTACGTTTTATGAGCACAAAATATGAGAAGGTATTATATGGAATGGAGATCGGGGGATGGTGACCAGGCAGATCACCCATCTCATTACCGCCTGCAATGACACAAGTAATGTGTAATTCAGCTTAGTTATCTAAGCTGAATTACACATTACTTGTGTCATTGCAGGCTAGCCCTATTTTTACAACCTCTTTTTACAAGATGACTAGCCTTATTTTTACAACCTCTGATAAGATGACTGTATTCCACAAGCCCTATTTTTTGTGGTGTGGCACCATCTATGTGATATTAAAAAGCAGAGCGGTCACTTAATGTATGATTCTCTAATAAGTGCTATTGCTTCTACTCGTGTGCATCTTGTCGATAACAGAGGAGGAGGGGGGTGCTGTGATCCGGGGACACAGGGTGGGTACGGGCATGTAGTGGAATCTGATGTGTCACCTGTGATAAGTCATTGTCACTGCAGGCAGGGACTGGGCTGTATGGAGGAGAAATATAGACCATCTCCTGTACTATGTCCACAGTCTCTGATCATCTCCTGTAGCATGTCTGCAGTCTCTGATCATCTCCTGTAGCATGTCCACAGTCTTTGATCATCTCCTATAGCATGTCTGCAGTCTCTGATCATCTCCTGTAGCATGTCTTCAGTCTCTGATCATCTCCTCTTGCATGTCTGCAGTCTCTGATCATCTCCTGTAGCATGTCTGCAGTCTCTGATTATCTCCTGTACTATGCCCGCAGTCTCTGATCATCTCCTGTACTATGCCCGTAGTCTCTAATCATCTCTTGTACTATGCTCGCAGTCTCTGATCATCTCCTGTACTATGCCCGCAGTCTCTGATCATCTCTTGTACCATGTCTGCAGTCTCTGATCATCTCCTTTAGTATTTTGGGGGGAGAGCCATGCGCACTTGTGCTGCTATCATGATGCATCACAGAATCGAATCGAATCGTGGACTTGATAATCGTAATCGCATCGAATCGTGAGACCGGTGAAGATGTGCAGCCCTAGTAATAAACCTTCCTTGCTTCATCCAAAGTGAAAAAAAAGTTTTGTCTAAAGTTTCACTTTAATAAAACTTAAAATGATCAAAGATACTGATGCCGCGTACACACGATAATTTTTCGCCTTTTGAGTATGGGACACATTGTATAAACAGAAAAATTGGATTTACAATTCACCTTTAATACCACTCACAAGCACAAATTATTTTTTGCTGGGAAAAGAGACACGATTAGGAAATAAAATAGGAACAGCACGAATAAAAGATATTATAGAAAGGGGAAAGATTAAAACATTCCAGAGGATAAAAGAAGAACTTGGATGGAACATTAACCAATGGGAATATCTACAACTTCAGCATTTGGTAAAATCAATTCCCACACCAATAAGAGAGGGAGAGAATCTTACTCAACTTGAAAAACTGTGTGCCACGCAAATACCAATAAAACATAAAACATCAACAATATACCAAATATTGACAGACATAGAGAAACAAGACAAACCGGATTTTATAAAAAAATGGGAACAGGAAATAAATAAAGAATTTGAAGACCAACAACTCGGAAGAATTATAGCATCAGTGCACAACACCGCAACAGATATGAACACTATCGAGATGAATTATAAGTGCATTACTAGATGTCATAAGACACCGGAAATTATGAATAAGCTCAACAAGGACAACTCCCCGTTATGCTGGAGAGCTTGTGGTCACACAGGATCAACCATGCACATCTGGTGGAGTTGTCCCAAAATAATAGAATATTGGAGGGAAATTCAAGAAATCACAAAGGAAATAACTCAAGAAGAGCTAGACAATAATATCTACACATACCTGTTCCACGCTATAAAAGGTCCTAAGAATAGAAGGAAAGAAACCCTACTCCCGCAATTAATAAATGCTGCTAAAGGATTAATTCCAAAAAATTGGCTAAACATAAATAAACCAGACATAAAAGAGTGGTTCTCGCGAATCGAAAATTATAATAAAATGGAATATTTAAGCAGCACCGATAACAGCCAACTTGAAAAACACAATAGGAAATGGAAAAAATGGGAGATATATAAGGGGACGCAAGAATACACAAGGAAAATGTCTGAATAAATATGAACTTAGAAACAAACCACATAAAGGGGAGGGGGGAAGACCAACAACTCGGAAGAATTATAGCATCAGTGCACAACACCGCAACAGATATGAACACTATCGAGATGAATTATAAGTGCATTACTAGATGTCATAAGACACCGGAAATTATGAATAAGCTCAACAAGGACAACTCCCCGTTATGCTGGAGAGCTTGCGGTCACACAGGATCAACCATGCACATCTGGTGGAGTTGTCCCAAAATAATAGAATATTGGAGGGAAATTCAAGAAATCACAAAGGAAATAACTCAAGAAGAGCTAGACAATAATATCTACACATGCCTGTTCCACGATATAAAAGGTCCTAAGAATAGAAGGAAAGAAACCCTACTCCCGCAATTAATAAATGCTGCTAAAGGATTAATTCCAAAAAATTGGCTAAACATAAATAAACCAGACATAAAAGAGTGGTTCTCGCGAATCGAAAATTATAATAAAATGGAATATTTAAGCAGCACCGATAACAGCCAACTTGAAAAACACAATAGGAAATGGAAAAAATGGGAGATATATAAGGGGACGCAAGAATACACAAGGAAAATGTCTGAATAAATATGAACTTAGAAACAAACCACATAAAGGGGAGGGGGGAAGAGGAAAGGGGTTGGGTAGAGAGGAGGGTAGAGATAGAGAAGACCAGCCGGAGAGTAGAAAAGAGAGAATAAACGGGAGGAAGTAGAGAACTATAAGGGCATATTTTAGTAAATAATAATAAGTAGAGGAATATTCATAAAATGTATCTATATATAATATATAAAAAAAAAAGAGAAACAAATAAAACAAATATTAAAAGTAAATAAACAAAATAGAAATTCACAAATGACGCATTACCGAAGTGGAGATAACGGTTCCTCTCTACTTGTGAAAACACGAGTGACTCTCTGGATATGGTAAAGTCTGATGTGAAAAAAAAAAAGGAAAAAAAAAAAAAAAATACGTCGTTTTTGAAAAACGTCATTTAAAATTCGAACATGCTGCATTTTTTAACGTCATTTAACCACTTAAGCCCCGGACCAATATGCTGCTCAATGCCTAGAGGCGTTTTTACAATTCGGCACTGCGTCGCTTTAACAGACAATTGCGCGGTCGTGCGACGTGGCTCCCAAACAAAATTTGCGTCCCTTTCTTCCCACAAATAGAGATTTCTTTTGGTGGTATTTGATTGCCACTGCGATTTTTTTTTTTTGCGCTATAAACAAAAATAGAGCGACATTTTTAAAAAAAAAACAATATTTTTTACTTTTTGTTATAAGAAAAACTAAATAAACGAAATTTTAGTCAAACATTTAGGCCAAAATGTATTCAGCCACATGTCTTCAGTAAAAAAAAATTGCAATAAAAAAAAATTAGCTACCTAGCGGGAACAGCGACACTAATACAGCGATCAGAAAATCGATCGCTTAGTAACGCTGGCAATAGGGGCTAAAAGGGTTAACTAGGGCGCACGGGATTGGCTGGGAGCGATCACGAGGGGGCGGACAGAAACAAACCGCCGCCCCCTCGAGTCGGATCGCTCCCGGAGGTAAGCCGCCCTCCGCATGCAGCGGAGGGGTTCCCGATCGGACCCCCGGCCCGCTAGTAGGCAGTGACTTAAATATACGTGCTTCTGCCTGTCCGTGCCATTCTGCGGACGTAAATAGGCGTGCGGCGGGCGTTAAGCGGTTAACGTCGTTTTAAACAATGACGTTTTTCGGGTTGTAAAAAATGATCGTGTGTAAGCTAAAACAACGTTTTAAACCTGTGCATGCTCAGAAGAAAGTTATGAGACGGGAGCGCTCGTTCTGGTAAAACTACCGTTCATAATGGAGTAAGCACATTCATCATTCCACGAGTGTTCGCAATTTTAAAGTGTGACATGTTAGGTATCTATTTACTCAGCGTAATATCATCTTTCACATTATAGAAAAAAATTGGGCTAACTTTACTGTTTTGTTATTTTTTAATTCATGAAACCGTTTTTTTCCCCCCCAAAAAAGGCGTTTTAAAAAATAATTGCGCAAATACTGTGCAATGACCGTCATTTTATTCCCTAGGGTGTTTGCTAAAATATATATATATATATATATATATATATAGTATGGGCCAGATTCAGAAAGCCTGGCGTAACTTTGTGCGGGCGTAGCGTATCTTCTTTACGCTACGCCGCCGCAACTTAGAGAGGCAAGTGCTGTATTCACAAAGCACTTTCTTCCTAAGTTATGGCGGCATATCGTAAATGTGCTGGTGTAAGTGCGCATAATTCAAAGTAGGCAGGTAGGGGCTTGTTGTATTAAAATTAACAATGACCCCATGTAAATTATGTGGCGAACGAACGGCGCATGCTATTTGGTGGTGTATCTTTACGCCGGACGTAACCCTTTATGCAAACCGTGTAACTGGCGCATCTACGTTCGTGAATCGGCGTTTCCAACTCATTTGCATATTTTTAATGGGTACGCCGAATGCGTCCAGCATAACTATGCGCCCACGATACGCCGGCGTGGGCAAGTTACGTCGGACGACTGAAGCCATGTTTTTCGGCGTATCTTGCTTTGAGAATCGGCGCAAAGATGCAACGGCGTATATTAGTACTTAAGTCGGCGTATCTCGAGATACGCCGGTGTAAGCCTCTCTGAATCCGGCCCTATATATATATATATATATATAAAATTGTGATTTTTACATGAAAGAGAGAAGTGCCAAAATAGGCCCGGTGGACAAGTGTATAGGGGCAATACTATTACTGCAGTCTTGGTGCATAACCTTACGTTTATCAACCTTAAATTTTATCTGTCATTTAACTACCCATGTTATAATTTTATCAAGATCCCCATTAAAAATGTCACCTTCCTGATGAAATTTTATAACTCTACATATTCTCTGTCATCAGCAAAAACTGGTAATATTTCTTATATTTCAGCTACCAGACCATTAATAAAAAATATTGAAAAGAACTGGGCCCAGTACCAACTCTTCTAGTTTTATTCATGTACTTTCTTCTTTAGTCCTTATAAACTCAAATTCTGCTACTGCAAGAAATACTACCAAATGTTTTTGCATAATCTGAATTCATCACATAATTAGATTTCATGATGAAAATCCCAATATAATTACAGTATAAAAATTGGTTGTGTTAGGTAGATATAATACATTTTTAAATATCTTGTTGACTTATGTTGATAGCTCGGTAAATATTCTCTACTACATATTTTTGTATATCGTCTCTTGAAAAACTGAATTTAGAAGTAAAATAAGGCTGACTTATTGGTCTACTTTTTATCCACTTCCTAACCAGGCCTTCGTAAAATGTTGGCAGCAATGTGTCATAACCCCAGTACTGTTTTTTTAGCCTTCACAATATCGGAGGAGCACGGAGGACACGGAGGGGAACCGGAGGACCACGGAAGAGGACACAAGGGAAAGTTGGGGATGATCTGTGCAATGGTGGGGGGAGTTACAAGCACTAATCTCCCTGTATAGATTTTAATAAAGCAGCTGAAAGCTGAGAAGGGGGGGGGGGGGAAGCAGCTGTTAGCTGTTTTATTGAAATCTATACAGGGAGATCGATGCCCTACTACATACATAGTACAGGAGATGGTCAGAGACTGCAGACATAGTACAGGAGATGGTCAGAGACTGCATACATGATACAAGAGATAGTCAGAGACTGCAGACATGATACAAGAGATAGTCAGAGACTAAAGACATGATACAATACATGGTTAGAGACTGCAGACATGGTACAAGCGATGGTTAGAGACTGATACAAGTGATGGTTAGAGACTGCAGACATGATACAAGAGATGGTCAGAGACTGCAGACATGATACAAGAGATAGTCAAAAATGATAGAATGTAGAAGAGCACTAGGGAGGCTGGAGAGCATGGGGGGGTGGAGACCACAGGGAGAGCCGAAAGGGAATGGGGAAGCCACAGGCCACCGGGGGAGCCAGAGAGAACTGGGGTGGATGGGACCCAGAGAGCATGGGGGGAGTCAGGGAGCACTGCGGGGGGAGGCGGCCGGAGATCACTGGGGAAGAACGAGAGCACTGTGCGGGAGTTGGAGAGCACTAGGGAGGCTGTAGAGCATTGGGGGGTCTGGAGAGCATTGCAGGGGAGCTGGAGAGCACCATAAGGTTTGGAGAGCACAGGGGGTGGAGAACGGGGGGGAGTACAGGGGGAGCTAGAAAGCACAGGGGGGAGCTGGAGAGCATGGTAGGAGAGGGGAGCACAGGGTGGGGTGGAGAGTCAGGAAGCACATGGGAAGCCCTATCCAAGTTCTAATCCCTCAATAAAATACAATTTCATTGTCTTGGAGTGTCTGGAAGTGGGCAGGGTGACAGGTGGGCCACATTACCCAGCAGCCCCTATGGGGGTACCTCTACAAATACATTACAGGGCCCTTAAGTAGCAGGTGCAGTGGTGTATTTAGGTTTTGTGCTGCCCTAGGCCTAACTAAACTCATGCACCCCCTAATTTAAATATAATCCACCCCTTCCTGTCAAGGTCTCAACCCATCCTGTTTAAGACCTGCCCTGAAGTTTTCCAGTGGGGACACTAGTTCTGAGGGAATTGAGGGGAGGAGATTCCCTTAATCTGCAGAGATTTCCTCTCACTTCTTGTTTGGCTATGGAGCAGGAAATAAAGAGAAATGAACAGATGGCAAAAAAATAAAAATAACAGGGGCTATAATCATTCCTTACTCTATTCATAATGGAAAAAAAGTGTTGCTTATAGTTTCAATGATAGGCACTGATAAGGCGGCACTGATGAGATGGCACCAATGAGGTGGCACTGCTAAATTTATGGAGGACTAAGAGGATATAACCATGCCAGTGGTGCAGCAAAAAAACATGTAGCACAGTGATGAAGGTATGTGGTCCAGGCAGTGAGCAAAGGAAGGATTGGGGGCAGGAACAAATAAATCTATCCGTTTATTAAGATTCACTAATATGTACAACTGACACAAGTCCTACTACCTACATGACAGGTATATGTGACCATGTCAGTGTCCCTTGTGTCTGCACCATCCCTATCATAGTGGCAGCAATGTGGTCGTTTTATGGGGGCAGCGCAGTCCACCTCATAAGACTGGTGCTGCACTAAAAGTGTAGCAAAAGCTGGCGGGGACTCTTTTCATGCTGCCCTAGGCCTGGGACGAGCATTGGGAGCCATTGACTCCAGCTGCTTTCAGTCAAAAGCTGTGAGCCGGGGTCTAGTCCCACTGTCATTGTGTCATTGTTAATTAAGGATATGGATCTATACACATTATACATAATATACTCAGAATAAACCAAGAGTCCTTTGGTAAAATCAATTGGCCAGAAGTGAAGATCTAGTGATCCTCTCGCCCATTCGCTGACACACTTTTGACCAAAAGATTCCAAGCTCACCCACCACGGCAAGGTAGACTCTTCTAGGGCAGGACCTACACTAACTACACTAAGCTACCCTACCCCACCTAATAAACCGACTGTGACTCTTTTCATGCTGCCCCCCTGAAAAGTGCTGCCCTAAGGCCTGGGCCTTGTTGGCCTAGGCCAAGCTACAGTGTTGAGCAGGTGTATATGAATTATTTTTCAAAAATAGGATATAGTTTAGTGTCACTTTAAGACCTTGTTTAATCACACTTGGACTATAGTTTAAGCGTTCTTTAACCACTTAAGGACCCCCACGCCGATATACATCGGCAGAATGGCACGGCTGAGCACATCAATGTATCTGTACATTGCCCTTTAAGCCCAGCCGTGGGGTCACAGTAACGAGCACGGACCCGGTCCAAAGCTCCGTGACCATGGGACTCGCGGACCCGATTACCGCTGGAGTCCCGTGATCGGTCCCCGGAGCTGAAGAACGGGAAGAGCTGTGTGTAAAGAGCCATTAGTAGTAAAAAAAATGTTTTTTTTTATAAAAACGCAATAAAACTATCCCCTATTTTGTAAACGCTATAAATTTTGCGCAAACCAACCGATAAAAACTTATTGTGATTTTTTTTTTTACCAAAAATAGGTAGAAGAATACGTATCGGCCTAAACTGAGGAAAAAAAGTGTGTTTTTATATATTTTCGGGGGATATTTATTATAGCAAAAAGTAAAAAATATAGATTTTTTTTTAAATTGTCGCTGTATTTTTGTTTAAAGCGCAAAAAATAAAAACCACAGAGGTGATCAAATACCACCAAAAGAAAGCTCTATATGTGGGAAAAAAAGGATGCAAATTTTGTTTGGGAGCCACGTCGCACGACCGTGCAGTTGTCAGTTAAAGCGACGCAGTGCCGAATCGCAAAAACTGTCCGGGTCCTTTAGCTGCCTAAAGGTTTGAGTCTTAAATGGTTAAGGTCTTGGAGAAAACTGGTTAAACTCCTATCAAGTGCTAGTTTAAAAAATGCCTGTGTGTTTAGGCCCTAAATCTCTAAAGAAAACATGGTATTTGTTCCAGTGAAAACAATTGAGCTTAATTAATTTAAAAAACTGCGGAGATCAATCATTCTTTCAGACCATTCCCAACTACTATGGGCATCTGGGAAAGCACTCCATGTATCGGTAGAGTTCAGTAATGAACACAGTGATCTTCATGAAGATAAATTACTTTTGTGAGCACAAATTGCAGATATCTGTATGAGATCAAAGCATGATATTGTTAAAAGTGAGGAAGTGGAATGGGTTCATAAATTGGAGCGAGAGCTATTCACCTACTTGTTGTATTGATGAAATTGTTGTGTACACAGCATGTATGCTGAACAAGATAACTTTTGGTTTGAGGCATTGGAATAAGCGTTTTCTAACAGTTGCCTAGACAACCAGTGTTTTGGACTATGGGTACGCTAATAGTGATTGATGGGTAATGTAATATTACAGCTAGAAGGAAATAAGCTAAAGACAGGGCGAGGGGAGCAATTCTTGAAATCGCAAACTTTGAAGGACAATCTTGCCAGGAAAAATATAAGGCAGATGCCGCATACACACGATCATTTTTCGGCATTAAAAAAAAAACAATGTTTTTCGGCATGTAGAAAAAACTATGTTTTTCCAACTTCATCATTAAAACGACGTTGCCTACACACCATCGTTTAAAAAAAATGCTCTAGCAAAGAGCGGTGACGTACAACACGTACGACAGGACTATAAAGGGGAAGTTCCATGCGGATGACGCCACCCTTGGGGCTGCTTTAGCTGATTCCATGTTAGTAAAAGACGATTCACGCTTTTCTGTCTGTTCTGACAGCGTGATGAATGTGCTTATTCAATTATGAACGGTAGTTTTACCAGAACGAGCGCTCCCGTCTCATAACTTGCTTCTGAGCATGCGCAGGTTTTTAACGTAGTTTTAGCCCACACATGATCATTTTTTACAACCCGAAAAACGACATCGTTTGAAACGTCGTTAAAAATGCAGCATGTTCGGAAAAAAAATTGTCGTTTTTCAGAACCCGAAAAAAAAAAATTTCATACCGAAAAATGGTCGTGTGTCCCCGGCATTAGAGGTGAATCATACTCTTAGCTGAATTTGACTTTGTGACCATTGGGAAATATTTCAATGTAAATTGGAACTCCAGGTAAAATACACCATCTTAGAATTTTTTTCATATAATGTCTCATATGCTTTTTTAACCTCAGTGCTATAGCATGAGCATGAGTGCCCAAATTGCAACACAAAACCAATGTATTTATTTCAAACTGCCAATACTGAATTAAACCTGTCAGCAGCTCTGTACTACGATCTTGCAGTGCATTATGGTCAAATTTGACACCAACGTCCCTATATATTTGTTTTTCCTGTGTTCAAAACGAACATCTGGATCATCCCTACCTGGTTCTAAACCAGGCAGAAAACCAGGTGAGTCGTTTTCATACTTTTGGAAAATGAGCACAAAAAATCTAACTATATACATTTTCAAGAACCTTTATTATTATTTTTTCAATTTGTAACAATAATGTGTCACTACTTTGTATGTATGACAGTGACCAGGAGCAGCAGTTAGAGATAGAGATAAGGAGGTAGGATGGGCAAGTGGTGCGAGTCCTGTACAAACCTATGACTTCTGTTCCTGGTGCTGGGTCAAGCACTACATTTTTAAGTGAATCTGCTTCTTTTTTTTAATTACCTTATTAAAGTTTATATTTTAGACCAGGGGTGGCAAACACAAGGCCCGCGGGCTGAATCCGGCCCGCCAGGCCTTGTGATGTGGCCCGCACAGCAGCCCCTGTCAGCAGGGCAGATATCTCTCATCCGATTTTTTTTTTATATTGCTGGCATCCACGGCCGGGCAGAGACAATGTCTTGAAGACCGCCGCCGTCGCTGCCGCTAGAGGTCTGCGGCCGGGCAGAGACAATGTCTCCGCCGGCCGCCATTTTTTTGAAGTCCGCCGTCGCCGCCGCTAGAGGTCCGCGGCCGGGCAGAGACAATGTCTCTGCCGGCCGCCATTTTCTTGAAGACCGGAGAGAGTCTGCTGGTGGGGGAACTCGGATGCTGGGGGACTCCTGATGTAAAGGGGGGACGTGGCTCATGTAAGGGGGGGGGACTCGGCTCATGTAAAGGGGGGGGGGACTCGGCTCATGTAAGGGGGGACTCGGCTCATGTAAGGGGGGGGACTCGGCTTATGTAAGGGGGCACTCGGCTCATGTAAGGGGGGGACTCGGCTCATGTAAGGGGGGGACTCGGCTCATGTAAGGGGGGACTCGGCTCATGTAAGGGGGGGATTTGGCTCATGTAAGGGGGGACGGCTCATGTAAGGGGGGACGCCTGATGTAAAGGGGGGACGCCTGATGTAAAGGGGGGACTCGGCTGATGTAAAGGGTGGACGCCTGATGTAAAGGGGGGACGCCTGATGTAAAGGGGGGACTCGGCTGGTGTGGACGCCTGATGTAAAGGGGGGACGCCTAATGTAAAAGGGGGACTCGGCTGGTGGGGACGCCCGATGTAAAAGGGGGACTCGGCTGGTGGGGACGCCTGATGCAAGGAGAGACTCCGGGCTTCCACTGATTCTGCATTATGGTGAGTTGAATGATTTCATTTTATATTAGAATGTAATATTAGAAATAATGTGCTTCGCACTCCTGAACCCTGCGCTGCATCCAAATGCAGCGCAAGAAAACTTGGAGACTGCTCAGACTGAACACTATGGTGGAGTGCAGATACAACCGGCCCTTTGAGGGCAACCAAACTGCTGATGCGGCCCCCGATGAATTTGAGTTTGCCACCCCTGTTTTAGACTATGAGAATCTCTTGTTCTATTTGCCTTTCCTGATTGGATTGTTTTGAAGGAAGGAAAAAAGTTATATCTATTTACACATGTTAGACCATCCTATTTTATAACGGTATATCTTTTTGGCTGTAGATTTAAAGCATTTTTTTTTTCAAGCAAATTGGAAAGTGTCTTTTTGCTCACTTGTAGCACTTTTGTTGCATTCATCGGAAATATTAGTATGGTGAACGTTAAATAATTTCACAAGATGTATTTATAGAATTTATTTTATTGATTTATTCATAATAAATTGTCTTGGGTATTTTTAGCTAATAATTTAGTGATATAGATACAGCAGCTCACTTTGTAGTAATTAGTAGGTAAAGGGCAGAATTCACTTGTTACTATTTGAAAGGAGGAATGTGTTTAAACAGCTAATGGAGAAGGTACCATTATGTTTACAAGCCCCTAAAGGCAGAAGATGCTATGCCGTTTGTGCTGTTGGCTTACTCACATATGAGCAAAATGTAGAAATTAAATAGGGTCCAATTGATGTGATGATATAAACCAAACTAAGCTGCAATCTGCTGAATATAAATTATTTTAATTACCTAGAAGTTCAAGGCTTCATTTGATGTTTCTACAGGAAAATTAGACAATCACCTTTGAGGAAATTGTGTAATTTCTTATACTGAATGAGACCAGTTCAGTTGTAACCACACCATGATAAAAGGCAAGTATAGGATCCTAGCTCTATCAGACTTACCTTATGGTCTATATCTGGGACCTGGTTACATTATTTACTTAATACAGTGAGTCGTCGTTCTTATGTAATTGGTTGGTGTAGTAACCCATCAGTCAACCACAATTCTCCTTGTATTGATCTGCTTTTAACAGTGAGTGATTGTTGCATGTCCAACTGTAAGGCCGCGTACACACGAGGGGATATGTCCGCTGAAAACGGTCCGATGGACCGTTTCAGCAGACATCTCCGCTCGTGTGTATGGGCTAGCGGACAGATTTCTCCACCCGACAGATTTCAAAGCAAGCTTTGAAATCTATCCGGTGGGAATCTGTCCGCCCGACATGTCTGCTGGTTAGTACACTTACCAGCAGACATGTCGTCCCCCACCCCCGCCGCTGCCGAATGGATTCGGCGCATGCGCGGAAGTGTTTTACTTCCTGGTGCGGTGACGTGGCGGTGACGCGGCGGCGTCAACGTCACCGCCGCGTCACCGCCACGTC
Source organism: Rana kukunoris (assembly GCA_029574335.1). NCBI lineage: Eukaryota > Metazoa > Chordata > Amphibia > Anura > Ranidae > Rana > Rana kukunoris. The sequence goes on along the minus strand of CM056055.1, from coordinate 177,587,063 downwards.
ACCGCGCCGTCCGGCGGCGGGGAATTTGATCCGATGGTGTGTACACGCCATCGGATCAAACTCCCGATCGGACATATCCGATGGAAATGGTCCGCGGACCGTTTTCATCGGATATGTCCGATCGTGTGTACGCGGCCTAAGGTGACCCAAAAAGATATAAGAGATTTCATCTTCCAGGTGGCCTGGAAAAAACATTCCAAGCAACGAAAGAATCTGTGGCCAAGTAAGCCATATTCCTTTTCCTATTTTCTGTAATGATGTCTTACCAGGTTTCTGGTTACTACAACGTTATTGTGGCATTAAACCCAGAACCAAAAATGGATAATATTGCAATTATTAGATGTAGTGGCTGCATCAGTTCTCTTTTCTTTTTTGGGCTTTTCCCCCTGTTTTTACCTGGTGATCTGTCCAATATCACACATCTCGTACTAATGAAACATAACTCTGGATAAATGAGAACAGGAGGCAAAGCAGACAGAAGCATTGTTAGTCTGGGGGGGGGGGGGGGGTATTAAATACACTAGCTGATTCAATACACTAACAAATTGCTTACAGCAAATAGTGTTTTTCCTTTTGAGATAAAGGTTTTGCATTAATAAATAAAAGCTGATAATTTTAATCACCCACAGCAGTGTTAAGTGGTTTGTCTCATCCAGGTAAACAAACATTCTGCTGCAGAGCTTGTGCTTTTGAAAAACAACAGACTTGCTGGCTGCCTCACTAGATGAAAATAGAAGATAAAAAGCCTAAAAAAGGAAATGAATGCGGCCATCACATCTAATGCCGCGTACACACAATCACTTTATGTGATAGAAAAAAACTATGGGCCAGATTCAGGTACATCTGCGCATTATTGGACCGGCGTAGCGCACTGCCTTTACGTTAGACTTGCGCAACGTAGCCGCGTAATCACCCTATTCTCGTAGCTTTTGCGCAGAAAATTGCGCATGCGTAACGTTATTTCAGAGACGTAAGGCGGAGTAATACAAATTGGGAAGGATGTGGGCGTGTTACATTGAAATGAGCCGTGACCCCATGCAAATGAAGGGCCGGCCGGCTTGCGCATGCGCGCTTGAAGGAGACCATGGTCAGCTCCGCTGTGCGCATGCTCACAACTCGGGAACGGCGCAATCAGTGAAATTGGAAATGGACTAAGGACTACGCAGACAGCATAAATAGACAGACACAAACGCACTTCCATTGCAAAAGTACATCCCTTTGTCCCTTAACCAAGTGCTTTTGTCCCGTTGTTCGTTGCGTTGTGTTTTGTATTTGTCAGATTAGTGTAATGTGTGATCAAGTGTTTGTTAGTAGATCTTTGAAAGTGTTTTTTGATAAGTGTTTGAGAGACTGTTTGTTTGATATATTTCTGTTCGTTTGTTTTCTTGCTTAATTTTTGCTGTTTGTTTTTGTGACTGTTTTTTGCTGAGTGCTTGTGTGATTTTTTGGGTGTTAGTTTTCTCTTTGTGTGTGTTCTTGCTTGATTGGTTGTGCTTGTTTTTGTGACTGATTTTTGTTGACTGGGAGTGTTTTTTTTCAGTATGACAGAGAGAAAGCGAAAACTAAATTTTACTTTGGGGGAAAAAAGAATTCTTGCCCGGGCCATTAGCGATTATGGGCGTTTCCTCCACGGCCCAGACAGTGCCAACACCACCCCGGCCAGGAGGAGGGAGATTTTGGACCTCATCACTGAGCAGGTCAATTCAGCGGGGGAGGGGGAGACACGGACCCGGTCTGGGATTGACAAAAAGATTAATGACCTCCGGCGTCTGGTCAAACAGAAGCTGGCCAAAATGCTTGCCCATGCCAGGGGCACAGGAGGGGGCCCATCATGCCGTATTAGGCTGACAGCGGTGGAGCGTGCGGTGGCCCTGACCTTTCATCGGCATGAAGTTGAAGGCCTGCCCGGCTTTGACTCAAGTCCGGAGCACGTGGTGCCAGGTACGTTTTTTTTAATATCAGGTGTGTAGCATGTGTGGGGGAGGGGGTGAAAGGGAATATGTGGCAAGTGTGTGGATCCTCCAACCTGTGAATGTTTTGTGTCATCCACAGATGTGCAGGAGGGTGCAGGGCCATCTGGCCTGACCGCAACATCCCCAGGACAGCAGCCTAATGAGGCCCCCCCGACAAGGCCGGAGTCCGCGGAGGAGGTTGAAGAGGAGGAGGAGGAGGTTGAGGAGGAGGAGTTTCATGAGGAGGAGGAGTCCATGTCAGGCACTGGACTTTTGGTTTTTGAGGACTCTTCCCCTCTGGCTGGCAGCAGGCAGCCCTCCCTAAGGGGGAGCCCCCCCTCCCCCAACATGGCTCCCCTCCCATGGCCCTCCCCTTCTCCCCGGCCACAAGCATCAGCTGGAGGCAGGAAGTCGTCCCAGAAGACCAGGGGGGTGGCCGATCTCCTGCCCGCCACTCTGAGAAGGGACTAGTTCCTCCAGACCCGCCATCTGGGACAGGTCAGCCAGACATTGGTGCGGATGGAGGAGAGCCTGTCCTCCATCAAGGATACGCTGGGGAACCTGGACTCCCACTCCCGGGCTTTCACAACCTGCCTTAACGAGCTGCAGACTACATCAGCAGGCGTTGGGCAGGATGTGAGGGCCCTTACCCAGGCTATCCAGGCCAACACGGCAACACTAGGTGGTGCCCAGGACAGAATAGCCGTGGCCTTGGAGGGCAGGCCGCCAGGTGTGCAGAGATCAGGGGCTGCTCCTCCTTCCCCGGTTTTCCCTCTCCCCATGAGTCTCCCCTGAGGAGCCAGGGCCGTGGCCGGGGGCGCCCCAGGCGTGGCTCACGTCAAGGGCAATAATTTTTTTTTCCCCTTTTTTTTTTGCTAAGAAATTTTTTGATTTTGCTGGTCATTTTTTTTTTGGGGGGGTTGTGAATGCTGTTTGAATGTGGGGGTGACATTCCTGCCAGAAAAGGGGTGTCACCCTCAATTTTGGTGGAGTAGGGTTCCCCAGGACCAGGGAGAAGTGATCCCCAGGTCCGTGTGAATGGTGTATGAATGTACAGTGACATAATTGGAGCCTTGGCGTGGCGTTGCTGCTCACAAGTCCTGCATGGTGGACTGGTGCCAATCCAATTTGATGAGGATGTGGGGTGTGTGTGCTAGGGACCACATTGGTGTGCATGCATGCATTCTCATTGTGCCATGATTAATGTATGTGTTTAACGTGCAAAGATGCCCAATGTGAGCTGTCTCCTGGCTGCTCTTCCTCAGAAGACGGGGGACCCTCGGTTAGGGGGGGATTGTCTGGTTCAGGGGTCAGGTCATCACGTAGGTCAATCTGCAGGCCCTTTCTCACTGCGAAGTTGTGCAGCATGCAACATGCACCGATGATATGGCACACAAAGTTTGGGGAATACAAGAGGGTACCCCCAGACTTATCCAGGCATCGGAAACGTGACTTCAGGAGGCCAAAGGTGCGCTCCACCACTGCAAGTGTTTGGGCGTGGGCTTGATTGTATCTTTCCTCTCCTGGGGTTTGGGGGTTCTGGATAGGAGTCATGAGATGGGGTCCAAGTGGATATGCAGAGTCATCTGTAAGGGAAAAGACAGGAGGATGTTAGTCATGCATGTGCCCCTTGTGATGTGTGCATCATGGGGGGGTACAGTCATGCCTGCCACCCATGTCACTCACCAACCAGCCAGGTGTCCCCATACACATTCTGATCGAATTCCATTTGGATGTGGCTTTGATTGTATATGTAGCTGTTATGGCTGGATCCGGGGTGTTTGGCACGGACGTGCCATATGAGGCCTTGGGCATCGACTATCACCTGTACGTTGATGGAATGCCAATGCTTCCGATTGCGGTACATGTGCTCTGTCTCATGGGGGGGCTGGAATGCCACATGTGTGCAATCAATGGCCCCGATGGTGCGTGGGAATCTGGCAATTCTGTAGAAATCTGTCATTGCCTTCAGCCGCAGGTCCTCAGTGGTGGGTTTGATGATTTGGTTGGCCATGCATCTGAGGATTGCAGGGACAACCTGGTGCACACATCTGCTCATGGAGGATTGTGACATCCCAGACACCACTCCACTTGTACGCTGAAAAGAGCCATTGGCAAGGACATGGAGTGTTGCCATGACCTTGACCAGTGGCTGCACTGCATGTGAGCGTTGTGTTGGGCTGGTGATGTCCTTCTGCAGGGTTGTGGTTAATTCCAGGATGACATGAGGGGTGAATCTGAAGATGCGATACACCTCAGAATCACTCATGCCAAACAGGTCTATGCGTGTGCGGTATATCCTCTCCCGTGCCATCCTCTGTGCCCTCCTCCTTCTTTGCTCATCTAAAGTCAGTAGTATAGCTATGCGCGACGATGCCCCTGGCATGTTGGCATACAGATTGTTGTGCAACACGTGTGACTGCTGAGCTCCTCACTAACGGTGTTGCTTTATCTAACATGTAGGGCCAGATTCAGGTAGAGTTAGGCTGGCGGATCAATGGATCCGCCAGCCTAACTGTCACTTTAAGCCGGCGTTTTTGTTTTCTGTAACCAGAAAACAAGAAACGCCGGGTTGGAGTTCCGATGCGATCGGCTTAATTGAATTTCGCCATCGCATCGTTACTTCAACTTAAAAATGGCGCCGATTTACGCTCAAAAAATATGTTAATGAGCGGAAATCGGCAATTCACGATCTTTTTCGGGCGCGACGCAGTGACTTTACGACGTTTCCGGAAGCGATACGCGGCGTATAGATAAAGCAGCCCTCTAGTGGAATATCCTATGTTAGGTATAGCCGTCGTCATCGCGTCGGAAAAAAAAAAAAAAATCGCGTCGTTTGCGTAAAACATTCATGAATGGGGACGTGACGTCATTGACGTTCACTGACAGAACTTGGAGCATGCTCACTGGGATGCATTGACACTCGACGCATGCGCAGTACGTTCGCCGCGGGATTGCGCTTATTTTAAATAATACGCGCCTCGTACCCACCCAATTTGAATTCCGCCGGCTCATTTGCGATACGCTGCCGCAAATTTAGGAGCAAGTGCTTCATGAATAACAGCACTTGCTCCTAAAATTTCTGCAGCGTAACGTAAATGAGATGCGTTACTCCAGAGCAAAGATGCTCTGATCTACCTGAATCTGGCCCGTAGACTTTTTTTCTCTTTTTAGACCAGCTTTTATATGGTCTAATTTTAGACAGGACATTTTACTGTTTACTGTTGCGCACACTGCGTATCCAACGTTCTTTTGTGGATCCCCGTAAGTCCCTCATTAGCATATTTGACTAGCAAATCAATGGTCTGTAAAGCGCAGTTTTGCGCGGACGGATGCGCCTGTCTAACGAAATTACGCCGGACAAAAAAAAGTAGATTTTTTGCGTATCTCGTTTCGGGGATGCCGTGCATCGAAACGCACGCGCACATTTAGACTTACGCATGCGCATCTCCTGTTGCGCAGGCGTAATCGCTCTGTGAATCTGGCCTTATGTTTTTAAAAAGTCAATTTAAATGACCGTGTGTGGGGGAAAACGTAGTTTTATGACTTGTGAAAAACAAAAAATCACTGTGTGTAGCAAAAAACGACGTTTAAAACAACGTTTTTCAACCCGCGCATGCCCAGAAGCTAGTTATGAAGCAAGCTTCAAGTGGAGGTTCACCCAAAAATCAACTTTCTGACATTAGATCCAGCATACTGCTAACATCTGCAGTATGCTGTTTTTTTTATTTATTTTTTGTACTTATAGTTTTATGAGCCGTTGTTATCCGGCTCCGAGCGGGGAATGCTGCGGGGAATGGTCGTTCCTAAGCCAAGAGGAGTTGATTGACGGGCTGCTTAGGCGTGTCACGCTTTCCGAAAATACCCAAAGTGACTACCTACCACGTGGTACCTACCGGAGCATGATGGGACTGCGACGTCACAAGACAGGCCTATATAATTCGCTGCGAGCCGCGCGCCCGGCATAACAGCGGAAGGAAGCGTCGCGTCAACATCTGGAGAACAGAAGAGGAAGAAGAAGAAGACGACGTCACAGAGGAGGGGGCTCGCCGCGGCTAGTAATTGAGCTAACACACAAAGTTAGCGGCGGCGAGTCCTGAAGAAGAAGAAGAAGACCCCCGGAGAGCGGAGAAGACCCCCGGAGAGCGGAGAAGACCCCCGGAGAGCAGGAGAAGACCCGGGAGAGTGGGAGAAGACCCCCCAGCCGCCGAAGACGTCGAAAGAAGCCCGCCGGGTGGTGGGCGCTTTTATCAAAGCGCCCCCCCCGGCGGCGGAAGAGAACCAGACGGCGGCACCCACCCCCCACAGAAGCCCGCCGGAGGGGGGCGCTTTTATAAAAGCGATCATACACACCCCCCCCCCCCCCCGGCGGCCAACTAATAAAATATTTCAATACCCTGTGTGGTTTATTTGTGTTTACACTTTTTATTTGCCGGTGAATGGGTAGGGGTACAATGTACCCCATACTCATTCACTTAGGGTGGGGGGCCGGTATCTGGGGGCCCCCTTATTAAAGGGGCTTCCAGATTCCGATAAGCCTCCCGCCCGCATACCCCGACAACCAACGGCCAGGGTTGTCGGGAAGGGGCCCTGTCCTCATCAACATGGGGACAGGGTGCTCTGGGGTGGGGGGCCGCAGTGCGCCCCCTGCCCCAGAGCACCTAACCCCCCCATGTTGAGGGCATGCTGCCCGGTATGGCTCAGGAGGGGGGGGGGGCGCTCGCTCGCCCCCACTCCCTTCCTGACCGGCCGGCCGGCGTGCTTTGGATACGGGTCTGTTATGGATTGTGGGGGGACCCCCACGCCGTTTTTTTGGCGTAGGGGGTCTCCTTACAACCCATAACAGACCTAAGGGCCCGTTATGCTCCTTAGGGGGGAACCCATGCCGGATTTTTTTTAAAAATCCGGCGGGGATTTCTCCTTCAGGATTCATAACAAACTCCGCCCATGTGTAGAATTGGCGGGAATCCGCGTCGGATCCTCGTCGCTTCTATGACGCACTCGCTGGAATGTGCTTTTACTATTCCAGCGAGTGCGAGATATCGGCAGCCTGTTGCCGAGATTCAGCGCGATGCTGTCATGCTAAAAACACATTCTCGGCGGCAGGCACTGTAGGTCCCTCTCACTGGTGTAGCAGCCGGAATGGCACACAGCCTAATGCCTTGTACACACGATCGGAATTTCTGATGGAAAAAGTCGGACGGAATTTTTTCATCAGATATTTCGACCGTGTGTGTGCCCTATCGGAAATTCCGACAGACTAAGAAAGAGAACATGTTCTCTTTTTTTCCTACGAAAAAAAATTCTATTGGAAATTCTGTTCGTCTGTGTGGAACTCAGACGGAGAAAAAAACATGCATACTCAGAATCAAGTCAACGCATGCTAGGAAGCATTGAAGTTAATTTTTCTGGGCTTGTCGTAGTGTTGTACGTCACCACGTTTTGGACGGTCGGAATTTGGTGTGACAGTGTGTATGCAAGACAGCTTGAACGGAATTCCGTCAGAAAAATTAGTCTGAGTTTATCCCAAAGGAAATTCCGATCCTGTGTACGGGGCATAATACATCACTAACCTACTGAAAATGCTTTAACAATTCCAGTACCATACAATTTCCAATGCACATATGCCCATTTTTGCAACATAGAGAGACAAATGGATGACCACACACCAATGACATCACTCATGGTAAATCTTTAATATTACAGCACAAATTTCAAATGTACAGGCTTTGTCCAAATTGGGAGTACCGTATATACTCGAGTACAAGCCGAGTATTTCAGCCCCTAGGGCTGAAAATATCCCCCTTGGCTTATACTCGAGTCAGTCGCAGGCGTCGATTTTTCAAAAGTCGCGGCTTCCCCCTGGTCCATGATAGGCGTTTGACACTGTGTTCTGCTACCGCCTATCACAGAGGTCCTCTCATCCTCAGACTTTCCCAGCAGATACTGTGTTTAGTGTTCCACCTATCATGGACTTCCTCTTGTCCGAGGATGAAAGAAGGTCTGTGATTGGCGGAACACTGAACACAGTGTCTGCTGGGAAACTGGGTCTGAGGATGAGAGGACCTCCATGATAGGCGGTAGTCGAACACAGTGTGAAATGCCTATCACAGACCAGGAGGAAGCCGCGACTTTTGATCCACCAGGGCAATGCATTGCGGGAAATGTATTCCATTTCTCCTAAGAGTCAATGGAGTCCACATCTCCTGCTACTTGTAGTCCCGCAATGCATAACTTCACAATAATGTCTAACATATTTACAAGCGTGTATAAAGTCCTAGCGGGATAACCTGTCATTAGACTCAGACAGGGGGACACCGCTACACACTCCCCCCACCTGAAATCTTTGGTCCCCAAAGAGGGTAAAAGTATGTTTGCTGGTACATGCTTCTCAAAACACAAGCAGGGAAAAGGGTAGTTAGAACAAACAAGGTAGTAAATTCTGGGCATCATTTCACACATTGCTCAAAGCTAAACAACTGGGTATGGGCAGGCTGTCCTGTCCACTGTGTGCTAATACTGAAGCACTAGTTTCAGATGTCTCATGGGGTGAGCAGGGGCTATCCTCCACTAAATTTGCAGCGGGAGGATCACATAAAACAGCGGACCTCTTGGAGGTGAGAACAGCTTCTTCAGAACAGTCACCCAATTGGCTATAGGTCAGTCGTTTTGGAGGGTGAATAGGTCTCCTTTTCTCAGATCTCCTTTTTGGCTCCTCAGGCAGTAAAGAAGCAAGGAGAGTAAGGTTGAGTTCATCATTCTGGAAGGCAGCACCATCCTCTGTTTCTGACACTGTAGATTCCCCATCCCCTGAATCAATTAAATCTATATTTGGTGGTCTTGAGGCCTCCACAAAAACTTCTGCAGAGTACAAAGTGCATTCTGAGGTATGAATTCAGGGCCCTCAGGCCTAAGTGTCCCACTACTTGTCGCTTCAGATGAGGGCAGGAACAAAGTACTAGGCTCTGGTTGCTGAGAAGACCATAACCACTCTGAGCCCATCCATTCATCTGTGGACTCTTCGGGTCAGATCCACGTACATCGGCGCATATTTTTGCAGGCGTAGCGCATCTCCGATGCGTTACGCCGCCGTGCGCCAGAGAGGAAGCAGAAAATGCTCCTATCGATGCGCCGGTGTAACATAAAATCGTCAGGGTAAGCAGGCATAATTCAAAGTAGGAGGGAAGTGGGAGTGCTCAATTTAAATGAAGTGTGACCCCATGCAAATGAATGGCCGAATGAACGGAGCATGCGCCGTGACGTTGACTTGTGGGCCGCACCCCACTGCGCATGCGCACAACTACGGACGGTGTAATCCCTAAGATACACCCAGTGTATAAATGCGCCCAGACATGCGCCCGTTGAGCGCAAAAGTACATCTGTTTGCATGTCCCCCCCCCCCCTGAAGCAAGGTACTTTTGTACTGTTACAGTGAGCAATGTCTGGTCGTGCGTCTGGGTCTGGTAGTGCGTCAGGCAAGGAGAGGAAGAAAATAACTTTTCTGCCCAGGAGAGGGCTGTGATTATTTCCGCCATGGCCAGGTATGATGTGTACCTACATGGGGCACAAAGTGGATCGACCAGTAAGGCCAGAAAGGATGAGATCCTGGAGCAGATCACCTCCCAGGTCAATCTTCTTGGACAGGAGGCCAGGACCTCCAAAGACATCTCAAAGAAGATCAACGATCTGCGTCGTGCTTTCCGGGAGAAGCTGGGAGCGATGAGGAGGCATGCCACTGCCACTGGAGGGGGACGAGCCTGTGCTCTCAGTCTGACTCCGGAGGAGCAGGTGGTTGCCCAGTGTCTCCAGAGGGAGCAAGTGGAGGGAGTTTAGAGCTATGACTCCAGGGATCTGGCCCTGAGGACTGGTAAGTTGTTATTGTTTAATATCTGGTATGTAGCATGTGGGGATGGGGGGGTGGAAGGGAACATGTGACAAGTGTGTGGGTCCACCAACATGTGAATGCTTTGTGTCATCCACAGATGCCCAGGAGGGAGCTGGGCCATCATCTTCTGGTGGCCATCCCACATCATCTCCCCAACAGCATTCTGATCCAGACCCCCTGGGATGTCCAGACGCAGCGGTGGAGGGGAGTGCCCACACCTCTGCTCTTGAGGTTGTTGAGGAGGAGCCAGTCTTTTCAGACCAGGAGGTGATGCTTTATTTGGAGGAGTCTGCCCCTTCTGCCGGGCCCTCTGTGTCCTCCATCACCATCAGGGGAAGCCCCTCAGGGTCCTCCCCCAACGTCTCTACCCCCTCAAGGGCCTCCCCTTATAGGCGGCCCCAAGCCACTCCTGGCCCCCGGAAGGCTACCCGGAAGACTAGGGTGGTGCCTGAGCCGTCCCGGAACAGCTACTGAGGGAACAGGCCCGGCAGACCCAGCATATGGGTGAGGTTGCTGCCCAGATGCAGCGAGTGTTAGTCAGCCTGGCCTCCTCTGCAGATATGACTGACACTCTGCAGGATGTCGTTGCCAATTCTGCTGCTATTATCACCTGCCTGGGGGATCTGCAGGCCACCACAGCAGGCCTCGTGGCTGAGGTCCAGTCCCTGGCAGAGGCTGTACGGGACAATACAGCTGCCATCCAGAGTGACGAATACGCGTATGAGGTACCAGAGGTGACGTTGGTGGACGCCCTGTGTTTTTATGCCTGTTTTTTATTTCAACCTTGTGAATACCCAGTTTTTGTTTTAATAAAACCCCCCTGTTTTAATGGTACTACACTATGGGCATTTTTTTTGTTTTCCTGGATGTGAGCGACTATTATCGTTTGGAGGTGATTACCAGGAAGGATCCATTCTCACCACATTTACCTATTTGGATGACACCACAAGTGGACTCAACCTGAAAAGTGCTCCTGGGCTTTGTTTTCTGCTGTTACCTTACAGCAGTAAGGTAAGGGGACATCTTTACTTATTTTGGAAATAGCATCTGCAACTGGTCATCACGGCATTTTGACTTTTACATCAGCAATCTTTTTTGAACTTTATTTCCATATTGCATTTATACATTGCATTGACCCATTGTTACCTGTTGTATGGACATTCACCCTGAATAACACTGTTGTGTGCTATTTCTGGCACTTTGTGCACCAGATTGTTATAAGGAAGTTACACTTTTTATGTTATTTTGCACTGTCATTGGTTTGGTAGCCGGCTTAGGCTACATTTAGCACGTTCAATATATATTTCTTATATACACCACTGTCATTTTCTGACATTACTATGTATAATAGTTAGGTTATTCCTACCTTTTTTCTTTTTTTCCACATATCTAGTTTTTTGCCACACTTCCTCTTCATTTTATCCCATCTCCAGTACATGGACAGTAGTGCAGGCTACAGTGTGAATGGTGTGTGAATGTGGGGGTGACACTCCTGCAAGTAAGGGGTGTCACCTCGGTCGGGGAGGAGAATTTCTTCTCACGACCGTGTGAATGATGTATAAATGGACAGCGACATGATTGGTGCCTTGGCGATGCATTGCTGCTCCCAAGTCCTGCATGTTGGACTTGGGCTAAACCAATTTGATGTGGATGTGGTGTGTGTGATCTATGGACCACAGTGGTGTGCATGCGTGCATTGTCCATGTGCCATGATGAATATGTGTGTATAACATCTAAAGAAGCCTACCGCGAGCACCCTTCTTATGGAACAGAAGAATGGTTAGCCACAGGCAGGGGGGCCTGTGTGGTTCGGGGGTCAGATCATCACGTATGTCAATCTGCAGGCCCTTTCTCATGGCAAAGTTGTGCAGAATTCAACATGCACCGATGATCTGACACACAAAGTTTGGGGGATACAACAGGGTACCTCCGGACTTATCCAGGCATCAGAAACGGGACTTCAGGAGGCCAAATGTTTGTTCCACCACTGCACAGGTTTTTATGTGTGCTTCATTGTATCTTCTCTCTCCTCTGGTTTAGGGATCCTGGAATGGAGTGATGAGATGGGGTCCAAGTGCATAGGCCGAGTCACCTGGAAGGGAAAAGACAAGAGGATGTTAGCCGTGCATGTGCCCCTCGTGATGTCTGCATCATGGGGTCGGACAGTCATGCCTGACTCCCATGTCACTTACCAACCAACCAGCTGTCCCCATACACGTTCTGTTCTAAATCTGTTGGGATGTGGCTTTGACGGTATATGTAGCTGTCATGGCTGGACCCGGGGTTTTTGGCACGGACGTGCCATATGAGGCACTATCACCTGTACATTGATGGAATGCCAATGCTTCCGATTGCGGTACATGTGCTCTGTGGCACTGGGGGGCCATAGTGCCACATGTGTGCAATCAATGGCCCCGATGGTGCGTGGGAATCCTTCAATGTTGTAGAAATCCAGAATTTCCTTATGCCGCAGGTGCTCCTGGGTGGGTCTGATGATGTGGTGGGACATGCATCTGAGGATTGCGGGGACAACCTGGTGCACACATCTGCTCATGGAGGCTTGTGCCATCCCAGCCACAACTCCACTTGTACGTTGAAAAGATCCACTAGCAAGGAAATGGAGTGTTGCCAGTACTTTGACCAGTGGCTGCACTGCATGTGAGCGTTGGGTCTTGCTGATGATGTCATCTTTCAGGACTGTGGCAATTTCCAGGATGGCCTCAGGGCTGAATCTGAAGATGCGATACACCTCCAAATCACCCATGACAAAGACGTCAATGCGTGTTCGGTATATCCTCTCTCGTGCCCTCTCCCGTGCCCTCCTCCTCTGCGCCTGTGTAGCCAGTAGTTTAGCTATGACCATGGATTCTCCTGGCATGTTGGCATACAGATTGTTGTTCTGCAAGGATGGATGCTCAGCTCGTCCGTAACGGTGCTGCTGCAGCTGCTTTCCGACTGACCTGTGCAAGTCTGCTGCTAACTTACACCTGCTTTTATAAGGGGTAACTTTAGTCCGGACGTATAACTTACACACAGCGCACGTAGATGGCGTCGGGCGCATGTGGGTTCGTGGATCTGCGTATGTCCCTCATTTGCATATTTGAATAGGAAATCAATGGGAGCGCCAGATGCGTCCAGCATATATATGCGCCAACGCTGCGCCGGTGTAGAAAAGTTACGTCGGACGGAAAAGCAGATTTTCAGGCATATTTTATTATGTGGATGCGGCGCACAGTTAGTCCGGCGCATATTTACACTTAAGTCGCGCATCTCTAGATACGCTGGCGTAAGTGCTTTGTGGATCTGGCCCTTCATCTTCAGAATCTGGGGGCATGGCTTCAGACCTAGTAACTGGCCCAGAAGGCCTGGAAGTAGATGGGAGATCCACGGGGTTGCAGGTATTCGGACATCCTCAGTGAGAGGCAGTAAATTATTTCTATGCCAGGTCTTTAGAGGGCCCACACTTCCTTCAGGTCTGATTTGGTATACGGGGAGGTCAGGTAGTTTTTTACATATAACATATGGCTGGGACTTCCAGCGGTCAGCCAGTTTGTGTTTCCCTGGGATACCCAAGTTCCTTAGCAAAACTCTGTCTCCTGGCTGTAGATCCTGAATCCGAACTCTTAGATCAAAGTTCCTTTTGTTCCTCTGCTCCCGTTTTTCGGAGCTAGCGTGGGCCTGTTCATAAGCTGTCTTGGGCTTCTTCTCAAGCGGTCCATATAGCCTTTGTGAGAGGCCTCAGAAGTATGATCCAAGGATATTCCAAAAGCCAAGTCAACTGGCAAGCCAGCCTCTCTTCCAAACATTAAGCGATAGGGTGAATAGTGTTGCTCACGAATATTCGTATTGCGAATATTCGGCTCGAATATGGCATATTCGAGTATTCGCGATATATTCCGAATTTCGCGGTGAATATTCGCTATTTTTTCAATTTTTTTTTAGAACAGATCACATCCTAGAGATCCGCATCGACGTCTAAAAGCATTGCTGGTATGATTAGAGACCTTGGGCCGAGTAGCTGCAGCGATCATTTTATATTGCCGAAAAATCGCAATGCGATTATTCGGCAATAGCGATATCGCACGATTATTTTCGAGAAATTCGCAATATTGTTTTTAGCTAAAATAACACATATATTCGATTTCAGAGTGTTACTGTCGAAATTCCGCAATCAATTTCTCATTCGCATTTTTGCGAAATTACGATAAAATATCAAGAATATTCTGAGCCAATCAGAGTGCTCCTTCCGCATTTGCCGAATATTCGCAATTATTTTGTATTGTAATATATCACGAATATTCTGAGCCAATCAGAGTGCTCCATTCCGCATTTCTTGAAATTTCGCAATTATTTTGTATTATAAAATATCACGAATATTCTGAGCCAATCAGAGTGCTCCATTCCGCATTTCTCGAAATTTCGCAATTATTTTGTATTATAAAATATCACAAATATTCTGAGCCAATCAGAGTGCTCCTTCCGCATTTGCCAAATATTCGCAATTATTTTGTATTGTAATATATCACGAATATTCTGAGCCAATCAGAGTGCTCCTTCCGCATTTCTCGAAATTTCATTCGCATTCGCAATTCGCATTCGCAATAGCGAAATTTCGCAATCATTTCATTTCCAAAAAATATCGCGAATATTCGCATTTAACGAATATATCTCGAATATTCGACTATATATTCGAGATATATCGCGAAATCGAATATGGCATATTCTGCTCAACACTAAGGGTGAATACCCTGTGGTGTCGGTTGTAGTGCAATTATATGCATGCACTATGGCAGCCACATGCTTTTTTTTCCGAACTTAAAGTCCCCAGCATATTCAAAAGAGTCCTGTTAAATCGTTCAGGCTGGGCGTCCCCTTGGGGTTGGTAGGAAGTAGTTCTGGTCTTATCTATGTTCAGCAGACCAAACTGTTTTTGTATCAATTTACTCTCAAATTCTCTCCCTTGGTCAGAGTGGATTCGTTGATGTTATCCATAGTGAACAAAAAACGTCTCCACTAAGACTTTGGCTACCGTTGAGGCTTTCTGATCCTTGGTTGGGTACGCTTGGGCATACCTAGTGAAGTGGTCGGTTACTACCAGAACATTTCCTATTCCACTCAAATCAGGTTCCACACAAAGAAAGTCTATGCAGACTAACTCCAATGGACCCTGACTTTGGAGGTGGCCCATTGGGGCAGCTTGGCGGGTAAAGTTTTCCTTTGGATACACCGGATGCAAGAATGGCAGTATCCCTCAACTTCAGCACTCATGCCAGGCCAGTAGAACCTGTCTCTGACCAACTGGAAGGTCCTCTCAGGGCCCAGATGACCATGTTGGTCATGAAGCGCAGTCAGTACAGTCTCTCTGTGTTTACTGGCCAAAAACATTTGCCACCTCTCTTCAGGACCATCAGAGGGGCCACTTCAGTAGACCACCCCTTGATGGAGCTGCAGCCTGTGCCACTCTTTGTGCACCAATCGTGCCCAGGGCCGCCATCAGGGGGGTACAGGCATTACACCTGTAAGGGGCCCGGGGGTCCCCAGGGGCCCGGATGGGAACCACCCTAAAAAAAAAAGGGTCCCCAGGGGCCCGGAGGCCACTAAGGGCCCCAGATGGCAAGCCCTTTTTTTAATAAAAAATATATTTTTTAAAAAAATATATATATTTTTTTATATATTTTTCTTTTATTTTTTATTAAAGGGACAATTTTTTTTCTTTTATTTTTTTAGAGGTCCGGAGGTCCACAGGGACCTGGAGATCTCCAGGGCCCCAGATGACAACCCCCCTTTTTTTATAAAATAAATATATTTTTTATATATTTTTTTATTTATTTTATTTTCATATATATATATATATATATATATATATATATATATATATATATATATATATATATATATAAAATTATTATTAAAGGGCCCAGAGGTCCCCAGGGCCCCATGTGTCAAACCCCCTTTTTTTATAATTGTTTTTTTTTTTTTTATATATATATTTTTTATATTTTTATTTTTTATTAAAGGGCCCAGAGGTCCCCAGGGCCCTGGAAGGCAACCCCCTTGTTTTTTTTTATATAAATGTTATATTTAAAAAATATATATATATATATTTTCTCTCTTTTTTCTTTTTATTTTATAAAGGGCACAGAGGTCCCCAGGGCCCCGGATGGCTACCCCCCTTTTTTATATATATTTTTCTTTATTTCTTCTTTTTGTAAAGGGCCCCCCCGCTTCTCAATTCGCAGCAGCACCCCCCCCCCCCGCTTCTCAATTTCATGCAGCAGCACACCCCCCCCCCGGTTCTCTGCTCTAGGGGGCCCATGCCTGAAGCTGTGTAAGGGGCCCCAAAATTCCTGATGGCGGCCCTGATCGTGCCTCCTTTGCAGGACTGTCAAGGAGTATTTTTGGGTTATGATGCTCTAGAGTAGGGTTGTCCCGATGCCTCTTTTTTAGGACCGAGTACAAGTACCGATACTTTTTTTCATGTACTCGCCGATACCGAATACCGATACTTTTTTTACATGTGTCCCCAAATGCAGCCATGTCCCCCCAGCCATGTCCCCCACATATTCAGCCATGTCCCTCCAGCCATGTCCCTCTAGCCATGTCCCTCACATATGCAGCCATGTCCCTTCAGCCATGTCCCTCACATATACAGCCATGTCCCTCACATATGCAGCAATGTCCCATGTCCCTCCAGCCATGTCTCTCACATATGCAGCCATGTCCCTCTAGCCATGTCCCTCACATATGCAGCCATGTCCCTTCAGCCATGTCCCTCTAGCCATGTCCCTCTAATATGCAGCAATGTCCCATGTCCCTCTAGCCATGTCCCTCACATATGCAGCAATGTCCATTGAGCCATGTCCCTCACATATGCAGCAATGTCCATTCAGCCATGTCCCTCTAGCCATGTCCCTCACATATGCAGCCATGTCCCATGTCCCTCTAGCCATGTCCCTTACATATGCAGCAATGTCCGTTCAGCCATGTCCCTCTAGCCATGTCCCTCACATATGCAGCAATGTCCGTTCAGCCATGTCCCTCTAGCCATGTCCCTCACATATGCAGCCATGTCCCATGTCCCTCTAGCCATGTCCCTCACATATGCAGCAATGTCTGTTCAGCCATGTCCCTCTAGCCTTGTCCCTCACATATGCAGCAATGTCCCATGTCCCTCTAGCCATGTCCCTCACATATGCAGCAATGTCCGCTCAGCCATGTCCCTCTAGCCATGTCCCTCACATATGCAGCCATGTCCCATGTCCCTCTAGCCTTGTCCCTCACATATGCAGCAATGTCCGTTCAGCCATTTCCCTTACCTTTGCCGCCGAAAGCTGCATGGAGAAAACCACAGGATTCATTTGAATAGCCCGTCCGTATATAGACACTCCCCCTTGCTCGGGATTGGACAGATCACGATCACCCATCCAATCCCGAGCAAGGGGGAGTGTCTATACGGGCGGGAACACTACAGCTATTCAAATGAATGCTGTGATGTTCCCACACTGCGTTTGATTCGGCGGCGCGATGCTGCGCAATGCAGAGCGATGCGGCGGCAGCGGCGGGGGGGGGGAAATTTTCTATTTAGGCATCGGGAGTATTTGCGCGAGTACAAGTACTAGCGCAAATACTCGGCATCGGTCCCGATACCGATACTAGTATCGGTATCGGGACAACCCTACTCTAGAGCCTCCAAGACCAGTCTACCAAGTGGTTCCCCTTCTTGATCCCGCCTTAGTTCCTTCTTTGATAGCTGGGGCAAGTACCCACTCTTCATTTGAGTTACATCAAAATAGAACCTGGGCACTCCTGCCGTCAAGATTCCTATCTCCTCGGCACGAGATCCTCCCTTTGTCTGTAGCTCAGTTCCTTGGCATAGGCCCCGCACCCCTTCAGAGGATATTTGAGTCCATTCTGCCTCTAGGGCAACTGATCCATGGGGTCTGCTGGAGAGGGCATCAGCATCCTTGTTCCCCGCTCCTGGGCGGTACTTTAGACCGAAATTGAAACCTGAGAGGGCCGCCAGCCATCAGTGTCCGGTGGCATCCAGTCTGGCGGTGGTGACCAGGTAGGTGAGTGGATTGTTGTCGGTCCTCACCTCGAATTCGGCCCCATATAGATAATCTCTCAATTTGTCTACGACAGCCCACTTCAATGCTAGGAATTCAAGTTTATGAGTGGGGTAATTTTTTTTCAGATGGGGTTAGACTCCTGCTCACATACGCCACTGGGCTCTTGATACAGCACTCCTCCGAGCCCTTCCCTACTGGCATCTGCATGTAGCTCATAGGGTTTTGATGTATCTGCGTAGGCCAGGACAGGGGCGGTGGTCAAATTCTTCTTGAGCTGGACAAATGCCTCCTCACATTTGGGGGTCCATTGGTCACAAATGGACTCTTTGGGTTTCCTGGGGCCCATGTGGAGCTTCACTGGTTTCACAGGCTCAGAGGCGTCATCTTCACCCTCTGTTTTCAGTAACTCATTCGGGGGCTTGGCAATTTTTGTGAACCCCTCCACGAACCTCCTGTAGTAGGAACAGAATCCCAGGAATGAACGCAACTCTGTCGCGTTGGTAGGCCTAGGCCAGAAAGTAACTGCCTCCAATTTTTCTGGGTCTGTTGATATCCATTCTGCGGAGAAAATATGTCCCAAGTAGAGGACAGACG
This sequence comes from Rana kukunoris, assembly GCA_029574335.1. Taxonomy (NCBI): domain Eukaryota; kingdom Metazoa; phylum Chordata; class Amphibia; order Anura; family Ranidae; genus Rana; species Rana kukunoris. The sequence goes on along the minus strand of CM056055.1, from coordinate 177,568,563 downwards.
ACTGATAAAACTGGCACTTCTCTCTGGACAACTTCAGGCCTTCATCATGCAGCTGCTTCAGTACTTTTTCCAATCTCTGCTCATGTTCTTCCAGAGTCTTCCCAAACACGATGACATCATCCAGGTATACCAGTACTTCTATCAGGTTCATATCACCTACAATTTTCTCCATCAATCTCTGGAAGGTGGCGGGAGCACCTGGGCTTGCGGTTGAATTCAAGGAAACCCACTGGGGTAATGAAAGCCGTCTTTTCTCTATCTTCTGGGTGCATGGGAATTTGATAATAACCACTCTTCAGGTCCATGACACTGAACCACTTAGCTCCCGACAGACTCTGTAATGCATCCTCGATCCGAGGAGTAGTGTATTGGTCTGGAATAGTCCGTTTGTTGAGGGTTCTGTAGTCGATGCACAGCCTCAGAGAACCATTTTTCTTCCTCACCACTACTATGGGAGAGGCATAAGGACTCCTTGACTCTTGAATAGTTCCGGTCCTTTTCAACTCGGCAAGCTGCTCCCTGAGGTCTTCTAAATCCCTCAGAGGAACCCTTCGGACTCGTTCCCTGAAGGGTTTGTCTTCCTCAAGTCGGATCCGGCGGGTGGCGCTCTTTGCACATCCAACATCAAACTCAGTCTTCGAAAATATCTTCTGCCACCTGCTAAGTTGAGCTTCCATTCTTTCCTTCCATCCTGGTGGAAGTTCAGCGCCATCAGGCTATGGACTCTTCTTTGAGTCTTCTATCTTCTTGCCCTCCCCCAGGTGGGAAGGGCTAACAGGAGTGGCTTGATGTACCCGACCCAGTAACACTCTGGCCGGCACTTCCACAGGGTTGGCAGTGGGGTTACGGATGTTTACGGATACCCATCAACTGTCTTTCTCCAGCACCTTCAACGGGATCACTGCAGGTATCACTTCCAATCTCTCTGAGGACTCACCCGGGTCGGGTTGAAGGACGGGGTACGGGCCGGGCTGAGACCATGTGAGTTTCACTGAGGCCCTATTCGCCAGACCCTTCCTACTCCTTCATCATCGGCTTTCCCCTCCATCACCAGCTGGTGGTGCACTCTCCTCAACATTGAATGGATCCTTTGAATTGAAACCCCTGTTACATCAGTTAAGGGGGCCAGGAGTCTCCGGACCAAAGCTGTGTTCGTCCCTATGATAAGGGAGCTCTTGTGAGCCCCAGGAGGCGCTGGAAGAGGAAGAATCAGTTGACTCTTGCGTAGGTTGCATCAAAAAGAGTTTATTGTCAGTGATGGTTTTCACACTGGGTACCTTTAGGAAGTCTGGGACTCCACCTCGCCATTCACTTAGGACATAGGTATGCAAGTTGGTTTTATCCACCTTTAGTCGTATCACCCAATCGTATCACTTCAAGCCTTGTGAAAAAACTTCCAAGACTAAGTGTGCTTTATCTTCATCCCAGACTTCTCCCCTCACTTCAATCACTAAGCCTTTCTTCACAGGAACACCCTCATCTGTGCACCACTGGGCCACAGCAGCTGCATCCATGGCGGATCTTGGTAAGGGCAGGGTTCAGTACTAGGGGATAATAAATGGCTTGAGAAGTGGAATCCCGGACGAGCCCCCACGTGTAGCGCTACCCCCGAAGAAAACGCTGGTTGTTGATTGGGATCTACTTTCTCTCTGTTTGGCTCACCCCTCTTTAACTAGCTCGAACCCTCCCTTGACACATCAGAAGTCTGTTAGGTGTAGTGTAGCCCCTATTTGTCTAGAGGGTACAATGACAGGGCACACAATACACAATAGCAATGTAATAACAGTATTACCTGAGTTTTGGAAGGTCCATCCAGATAAGGAGAATTCACTTTACACAGTATTATATTTGAATCAGAAGGAGTGAGTTTACTTCATAAACACTCAAAGAGAACAAGCATAAATTTTAATCAGCAAAAAATTGTTGCTAGGCAACCACACAATATGATTTCGCAAGGGCCCTTGCAGAAATCAACACAAGACACTAATGAATGAAACAGGTCTATGCTAAGGAATGGTACAATTCAACCAAACTAAAGTGAAACAGTCTGTGCTCATGAGCTCCCTCTAGCGAGCGATCCTGTAGGCAACTAAAGTTCACGTTGTGGCCGAGATGGTGCATGTTAAGTTTGTAATCCACAAGGAACAGGTAACAAAGGGGACTTAATCCGGTAAAGGGTGATGAACATCAGTGTTGGTGAGCTGATCGCTAGTCAGTGTCAGTCACGTCTGTATGAACACTATGAACAGTGAAAGGCCTTTAAGTTTAAGCTGGAAGCCAAACAGGAGCGGGAGGCCTGTGAAGTGGCACTAAAATGTTTGTCTAAAGGGAGAATTAAGAGCTGAGCATGTGTCCTCTCACCCGACAGGCCGATACACCTGAATTCCTCTCAGAAAGTACACTGGTGAACCACTGCTCCACAGCACAAGGATCCCGGATGAGGGTGTTCCACTGTTTCAGTTGTCAGTTGGGCTTCCTCTCTGATCTCCGGGTACACAGGCTGGATACAGGAGTCTTGCTTCCCTCTGGATGGCTGGTCTCTGGGTAAATTTAAGTCCAGGCTTCTGGGCCTAGCAGCATGGCTGTCTCTGTCAGCAGCTCCACAGAGGAGAGAAGGCTGGTCCCGAGAGAGCAAAAAGGAGCCACTTTCTTACCTTAAGTAACCTCCCCACCAGTTCGTGTGGAGGCGTCACATGATCCACCAGGGCAAGGCATTGCGGGAAATGTAGTCCATTTCTCCTAAGAGTCAATGGAGTCCATATCTCCTGCTACTTGTAGTCCCGCAATGCATAACTTCACAATAATGTCTAACATATTTACAAGCGTGTATAAAGTCCTAGCGGGATAACCTGTCATTAGACTCAGACAGGGGGACCCCGCTACACAGCCATAGTAAATACTTGCATATAGTTATGTCATAAATACCCTACATACTATTTCACTGGTGCTTTGGAAGACAAGAGGGCCCTATAATGACTTTGCTACATGGCCCTGGTCCAGTACTTTTACTGCCCAGCTTAGCCAAGTAATGATATTGCAATTAACAGTAGTCTTATGACATAATGTAGGTGTAGCTAAGATTAAACAAAATCATCTTTAGTCATTTCTGTTTGAGACAAATTACTTTTTATTATTTCATTTAGATTGGAAGTTAAAACTGAGAATTTAACGTTGGCGTAGGCTTCGCTAAATTTAAACATTTTGTCATACCAGAGGTTTTATTTTTTTCAGTTATAGAATGATGTATTAAAATTGAAACATTCAAAAAGGTCACTCTATTAGCGATCCAGATTTTATTAGCAGTATAAAAAAAGTGTACAGCCAGGAACTGCAAAATATTAAAACAGTCTTATCTGGGAAGAAATCATAAATCAAATTAATTACATAGTTAAGATGGAAGAAAATTAAGTTTTCATTATTCAAGCAAAACAATTATTAAACTACATTTCCTGCAGCTGGAACTAATCTAAATATACTAACTGTTCATAAAAGCAGGGCATTATTTTTATGCATGTCCAAGCACTGCTAATGTTACTCTGCATTTTTTGTACTTTCTGTAATGTAGTAGAATATGTTGGAGTTTTTGAAATGAAATACCACAATAAGGGCTGGTTCACACCACAAAAACACACTCCAGATCTGTTCCGAAAATGTGTTTCTGCATGTTTAACTGCATTTTTGGCAGGTTCTGATGCTTTTTTTTTACCGTGTTTCCCCGAAAATAAGACACCGTCTTATATTTTTTTTTCCTCAAGAAATCACACTATGGCTTATTTTCGGGGGGTGTCTTATTTTTATTACAGAAAATAAAGGTTGCCTACCTGAACCACACTTGCGCTTCTTAGCATTTCCTCTGTCCATCTGTAGACTGAGATTATCGTATTCTGCACGCCATTTTTGGACCATTCGGATATCCAACTTCTTCTCTTTGCACTCATCTTGTCTGGCTGTACAGAAAGATAGGCCAGCAAAGCTGATGTGGAGCACAGTGGAGCTGGGGTGATCTCTTTGGGCTCAGTACGGTAGCAGCTTTTCCCCCTATCCCCTGGTGTTTGTGTGGGGTGAGAGAGGGGTTTGCTGGTCAGTGCTGGGAGAAGCTTTACAGCTTTAAGTTCTACTCCTCACTTCAGCTTCAGTACAGTACCGTACGCCTATCACGTGTTTTTTTCCGCTCCGCGCCGCGCCGTTACGCATACGACACGCCCATCACTACGTCTTATTTTCGGAGATTCGCCACGCCATCGCTACGTCTTATTTTCAGAGATTCGACACGCCATCGCTACGTCTTATTTTCGGAGGGGTGTCTTATATTTCGATCTTGTGTCGAAATCCCGCTACAGCTTATTTTCGGAGTACGTCTTATTTTCGGGGAAACACGGTATGTGTTTCCTGATGCATTCCAGGTGCTTTTTTTTCATTTTTTATTTTTTTTCCACTGTACGGGGTCCGGTGTGTTTTGTAAGCGTTCTGGTATGTTTTACCACATTCCAGTACAGTCCAGTACAGTAAAAATGCAGCATGTTATACTTTTTATTCTGGAACTGAAAAGCACTGTAACTAACTGCACTGGTGTGAATTATGCCATTGGAAACCATATAACCTACTTTTCATGTGTTTTTGGTGCAACAAAAAAAAACAACACACTGGATTGTATGTGATGTGAACTGGAACTAATACATACTATGCAATGTACATTCTCTAGAGGAGAGCAGAATTTAAAGTTTAGTAACCCATGACAATCTATTGTTGTAATTGCTGTCAATGTTGGTAGCTCTATGCCCGCAAGGCCGCTGGTAGTATTGAGTTCAATGTTCCTGCCTCAACCTAACTAAAGGCGTCAGTCCTCTGACACTACAGGTTATTCTCACACAGACGAATAGTAACTCACAAGCTATGTGACACTGGGTGGTCAAACTTTTAAATTAGACATGACACAGTGTAGCAGAGACAATTAGTATACTATCACTTAGCAAAACAATATAAAAGATTGTTCAGCTTAACAGTGAAGTGATGTACCCAATTGAAGTACAACTGACTCTACAATAGACATACAGGAAGAGGATGTCAAATTATCTCTGGATCAGTATAAACAAACAATAGCCTCCCCACCTAATAGTGTGACAACTGGAAACCTCATGTTGATATAACCAATATTACAGCTATGCTGCTGGTGCACATTGGTGGCATTAAAGCTAGGCCTAGGCCACCACTAAACTTTAAGGCTGGATTCACATGGCAACACAGAGAGGCTCAAAGCAGGGGTCCGGTGCATCCCTTGTTCACTGTTTCAGGTCCAATTGCAGCCTGCATTTTTGGCTGAATTCAGACCTGAAACGGATCAGGAGACGTAAAGGACTCCTATGCAATTCACACAGGAGTGGAAATAAATAGTGCAGCGCTGAATATATCAATCAAACGTATTATGACTGATGTAGTGACAAAGGATTAATGTATACTAAGAACACAATCACAACTAAATATAGTGATATACAAAGTCCATGTATGGTGACCACACATAAAATATTCTTCCAAATAACAACACTGGATGTGGAATGGCTAATCGCCTGAAGGAATCAAGGTGGCTTCACATAAAGATAAGATGCAGTACTCTTACCGTGTGGTGTGGACTCATCTGTGAGGCCCTGTACACACGATCAGACATGTCTGATGAAACTGGTCTGCAGACCAGTTTCATCAGACCAGTTTGATGGTGTGTACGGCCCATCAGACTGTTGTCTGTCAGACCAAAGTTTTAAAACATGCTTTAAAACCTGTCTGATGGACACCTGTCCATCGGACAAATTCGATGGTTAGTACACAAAAGCATTGGACCAAAAACCGGCGCATGCTCAGAATCAAGTCAACGCATGCTTGGAAGCATTGAACTTCGTTTTTTCATCACGTCGTGTTCTACATCACCGTGTTCTGGTCTGATCGGATTTTGGTCCGATGGTGTGTACGCAAATCAGACGATCAGACAAGTTCAGAGTTGTCTGATGAAAACGGTCCGTCAGACAAGTCTTATCAGACATGTCTGATCATGTGTACAGGGCCTAAAACAGTAAATCTGGTGTGCCTATGGTCTCAGGAGACCTGAATCTATGAAGCAGGGTCTCCCTGGTTGGCAATGCGGTCTCGATGAGTCCTGTGAACTGGATCCCAGAGACTGAAGAGATGAACCAATTGACCTTCTTCTATGGAATAGGTGTGGACCAATTCATTTTGGTTCCAAAAGTAAAACAGACAAAAAAAAGAGTGCTCCAAATGGTGCAGGTCATAAAAACCATGAAAGGTTTATTTAACAATATGAGTCATACAGAAATGACATGAACGATAAAAGTGATCACAGAAATAACAAAATAATAGCAGTATGGGGTGCTGTGAAGCAAAAAACTTGATGCGTTTCGGCTCAGAAAGCCGTCACCAGGGGCATATGATGTGATTTGATATGCCCCTGGTGGCGGCTTTCTGAGACGAAACACTGCTTTTTTTTTGCTTCACAGCACCCCATACTGCTATTATTTTGTTATCTCTGTGATCACTTTTATCTTTCATGTAATTTCTGTATGACTCATATATGTATTGAGTACATACGTTTGATTAATATATTCAACGTTGCACTATTTATTTCCATTTTTTTTTTTAAAGTGTATTTTTGTGCGTGAACTCGAGAGAGAGGAGCCGGACTGCAGGAGTTGGGAGTAGGCAGACCCTCCCCCCGGAGGCAATCGCCATCCTTCTCCATGCCCCTGGTGGCAATGGCGGGTGTGAAGGGGGGCCTCCCACTCACCATTTCCATTTTTCATTTTCTTTGTTAGAGTGCTGGCCGCTCTATATATATATGTGATAACCGGGGAGGATGAACCCCACGGCCACACACATGCGCTTGATGGTTAGCTGCTTGGTTCTTGGGCTAGGAGCCCAGGGTCTGGTGGTGTTAACCCTTAGTGAGGGTCGGATGGTATTAACCCTCTCTGTCACGTGACGCCACTGTAGTCTTGATATACCCCAGGAAACTACAGCTCCGGGGGCCTCCGTATCCCCGCTAGCTAGCATGGTAATAACACAGTCCACAACAGGGGTCAATATAATGAAGGCTTTACTGGCATGAAGACAGGTGTCAAAATCTTCACAGCGTTGACACAGAGTGTCGCAAAGGTTCCACAAAACAGTCTCTAGAGGACCACACAGCTGACAATGCCTGAGCATGGCTTATCATATATCCTTGGCTTTTGCGGCCGGATTAGTAATACTGGGCCTATGCTTGACTAGGCTGAAGAATAGATACACTTACTGAAGTGTCGGTAGACTTGAGGCTTCTCGTCGGAGCGACGGATTGATTCGATAATTTCGCTGAAGTACTGATCCTATAGTTTTTTAGAAGTACTCCGCGAGTTGCTGTACTTTCTCCTGAACGGGAGGTCTCTGGCCTGCACTGCTTCTCCTCTGACTGAATTCTGCTCTGACCTGCCAGAAACTGTGTGTAGCGCTAGACTCCCCTAAACAGGAACTTCCACCCCTTATATAGACGTGAGGAGACTGAAGCCCATTGGTTGAGAGCTGAGGGAGACTGAAGCCCATTGGTTGAGAGCTGAGGGAGACTGAAGCCCATTGGTTGAGAGCTGAGGGAGACTGAAGCCCATTGGCTGAGAGCTGTGGATCATAGAGACTTATCTGTATTCCCCTTGGAACTTACATTTAACGTTTGTTACAAGTTAAAGTATAATACAACACCATAAGGTCTTGTCTAGCACTTAGTCCTACTGACTCTCATACACTCTGACTAAACATAAAATGGCGGACTAAACCTCTTAAAGCTATACGCACCTAATAAATGTATTATCAACCATAACAGTATAAATCACATCATGACTAGCTGAGTCCCTGCAGGGGAGGCCTCACAAGCCGAGGGTCTCAATCTGACAGGGCCTACAGCAAATACCTGTTCTGGGACACCACATATATATATATATTGTAAGGGGTTAGCTCGGTAGCGGGGGTGTGTGACCCCCTGGATGGGTTCTCTACACACTGAACTATACAGAGAGGCAGCCAAAGACGGTTGAAAACAAAGAGTTTGGTTTATTCTTCCATATTGCTGGAAACAAGTGCAAGCATCCAAACAGCTTTAAACAAATCAAAACATAAAATAAACCCTGGCCACTTGGGGCATCTACCTTCACCACACAGGAACCTATCTATGGAGTCTGGCACAGCCTACTGCTGGGCAGTCACTGCTGGTCATACAGCAGAGAAACAATAGTCTTTTTTGATTTTTATCACACAGAAAAATCAACAACCACCTCACCTCTTCAGAAGTCTTTCTCTAAACAATGCAGAAATGTATCTCTCGTCTGTGACAACACCCACAGATTTACCTGACTTCCTGTCACAATATATATATATATATATTTTGTTTGTGGGTTAGCGCAGTTTTTTCTTCTTTTCACAAATTCACACAAGATCATCTCCACAGAAGTGTGAACCGGCTCCATAGACAGCCGTCCACAATCTCCTGACGCGCAAATTTAAATGCAGAGAAATCCGCATCTAATTCACTGTAGTGTAAACCCAGCCTAAATATCTGAGTGTAACAAGCAATCTATTAACTGAATAAGTGTAAAGAGGTAAAAATAACCAATTCACAGTTTGAGTAATGTTTGGGTAATGTTGGTGAACTAAAAGATGTTTGTTAGAACTGCATGCAGTACAATAGATATTTAAAGAATACGGTTCAGTGTATAGTGCAACAGACTGGACCAAATAGAGCTATTGTTGGGATCAGCAAAACAGCCAGGCAGGATCTGCTAACAGCTCCCAAAAAAAGTATTTAACTGAGCTGCAGGAGGAGTGGATAGAGTTAATTCTGCTTACAGTATGTCTATCCCTGCTGATAGAACAAAGGTGAGTCAGACACCCACTCACTGACTTCCTCGGTTGCTGTATTAGCCTGTGGTGATGGAGGGGTCCCTATGCTATGATGATGATGATGCATGCTGACCTCCTGCAAGAATCTTGTGAAACACAGACTGGACTGGTTTTGAGAGCATAATGCTGGCTTCTCTGGAACAGACTCCGGTGTAGTTAGAACCAGGTCATTGTACACTGTAAGCAATTGTGCTGCAAGTTTTAAAAATTACTTGCTAAGCTATTGCTAGACTTTCCAGGCTTCACAAGTTTGTTGCACAATTTTCTTTACAAACATTCTGCAAGTCTGCTGCAAGTTCTGGTTCAGTTATGTCATGCAATAGTCATACAATCACAGAGGTCACTGTGGCAGAATTTTCATGCAGGAGCTCGTGCTGTAGACTCACCACTGCAACTATGCTCTTGCTAGAGACTTGCTAGAGAATTGTCACACAAATTTGCTACAAATTGGAAAAGTGTCCACTAGAACGTGTGCTTTAAGTGTTCTGCAAGTGAACAACTTGAGCTTTTTTTTAATGCATAAGGTGAATTAATATTTACAGAGCTGTATTATGGCCTGTGTCAACGTGCTTTGATGGGCAAATGCAGCATGCTTTTTTTTTGCACATTTTTACTGGCAAGTTGTACACTTGCAGAGCACTTGAAGCACAAGTTCTATTTGACACTTTTCCAATTTGTAGAAAATGTGCAGGGTAAGTCTCTAGCAAGAGCAAAGTTGCAGTGGTGAGTCCACAGCAAGAGATCTGCAAGTCTATGGCATGCACATTCAGCCACAGTGACCCCTGTGGTGGGATGACTATTGCACAACATAACTGATACAGAACTTGCAGAAAGTTGATCTGAAGTCATGCAATGCGAACTTGTAAAGCCTGGTATGTCTAGCAATAGCTTTGCAAGTCATTTTCAAACTTGCAGCACAACTGCTTGCCATCTGGGGGGTAGTTGACTTACATTTAGCTGGCTACAGTCACTTTTGGTATTGAAGCAGTTCTGAAGCAAAAGCCTGCTAACATTGGCCCTTAGACCTGCAAATGATGTAACTACTTTCACAGCTCTGATGGTGGGTGGGATTGACTACATCCTAACTAGCATTCAATCCTGCCCAGTCACACCTACAGGAGAAGTCCAAACCTCCCTAGTCCCTCCTCATAGATCACAGTATTATTCAAGAAGAAAGAAGTCCCTCCTTCCCAGATTTTGGCATGGAAGTGCAAGTGACTAGTGTAGGGACAGGTACCCTGTCTGTCAGGGACAGTACTAGCAGCAGGGAAAGGTTCCAGACAAGAAGGGGAAGCGTAGGGTTCTGAACTCCTCTGGACTTCTTCCTACCTGGACAAGAGACAGCCAGGCTGCATTCTGCCCCTCCTAACAGGCACTGTCACTTCAGCTGAAACCTATTTCTCTACGCGATGTATGCATACTAGCTCATTATGCCTTTGTCTTGCAGGGCTTTTTTTTAAAAGAGGGTTTACTTCCTCTTTTCGCATGTAGGTCAATTCCAGATGGCTTTTGCGATCAGTTTTTTAAGTCGCAGCATCTGTAGGCTTTCCAGTGTATCTCTTTGGTAAGAAAGAATATATAGAGCATGCACTATGGTAGACAAATAATAATAGCCAAATGCATTTCCATCCCTAGTAAAGAAATGTATATAGAGCCCCAATATTGGGGTATGGTGTGGGATTTTATGGATGCATATTGGGTAGATAAAGAATCACATTGAGTACAGAACCACAGAGATCATTCAGAAGTCGTAGTACTAAAAAAAAAAAATGTTTTTAATAATAAATATAATCTCATGATACAAAAACACATATAACAAAAAAGATCACATAGAGGAGCATAACACCACCAAGCGATAACTTTTGTACGTGTCTCATGCAAGTAGTCCAACATGTTTCGCCCTTTAAGGGCTTCCTCAGGGATGCACAGACATATAGAAAAATCTCAAATAGATAAAGGCTTTATAAGTGAGCATACAATGTTGTGCGGTAGCACAAAAGTCTGTGCAACATTCTCAGAAGTACAGTACATATATCAAAAAGATGTAAAAAATAAAGAACAAGGAATCACTGAATATATATGTATACAGTAGTCACCTGAATAGCGGCAGCTGGTTGGCTGAGGGGAACTGCCTATCAAAGCCAGCGGCTCTGATAGGCTTTTCCAGTACCGCCTCCCAGCTCCCGGAAGTCTATGCTCGGAGCGCAGGCAATCTGCGGTCCTTGCATTAGACTGACAGCCGTTTCAGCCAATCAGGTTCCCGGATTCTGGTTATCAGGAACCTGATTGGCTGAAGCTTCTCCGACATGGAAGCGTCAGGTAAGTGTTTTTTTAACAGGAAAAGGGGCATCATGGGGCACAGTGGCATCATGGGGCACAGTGGCAGCATGGGGCACAGTAGTGACAAAGGGCACAATAGTGACAAAGGGCACAGAGGCGACAATGAGCACAGTGGCATGGGGCACAGTGGTGACAATTAAAGGGCACAGTGGTGACACTTGATGGCACAGTGACTCCATATGATGGCATGGCACAGTGGTGACAATTGATGGCACAGTGACTGCGTTTGATGGCATGGCACAGTGGTGACAACTGATGGCACAGTGACTCCATATGATGGCATGGCACAGTGGTGACAATTGATGGCACAGTGACTGCATTTGATGGCATGGCACAGTGGTGACAATTGATGGCACAGTGACTGCATTTGATGGCATGGCACCGTGGTGACAATTGATGGCACACTGGTGGCGTTTGATGGCATGGCACAGTGGTGACAATTGATGGCACACTGGTGGCGTTTGATGGCATGGCACAGTGGTGACAATTGATGGCACAGTGGTAGCGTTTGATGGCATGGCATAGTGGTGACAATTGATGGCACAGTGGTGGCGTTTGATGGCATGGCACAGTGGTGACAATTGATGGCACAGTGGCTGCATTTGGTGGCATGGCACAGTGGTGACAACTGATGGCACAGTGGTGGCGTTTGATGGCATGGCACAGTGGTGACAATTGATGGCACAGTGGTGGCGTTTGATGGCATGGCACAGTGGTGATAATTGATGGCACAGTGGTGGCGTTTGATGGCATGGCACAGTGGTGACAATTGATGGCACAGTGGTGGTGTTTGATGGCATGGCACAGTGGTGACAATTGATGGCACAGTGGTGGCGTTTGATGGCATGGCACAGTGGTGCCAATTGATGGCACAGTGGTGGCGTTTGATGGCATGGCACAGTGGTGCCAATTGATGGCACAGTGGTGGCGTTTGATGGCATGGCACAGTGGTGACAATTGATGGCACAGTGGTGGCGTTTGGCATGGCACAGTGGTGACAATTGATGGCACAGTGGTGGCGTTTGATGGCATGGCACAGTGGTGACAATTGATGGCACAGTGACTGCATATAATGGCATGGCACAGTGGTGACAATTGATGGCACAGTGACTGCATTTGGTGGCATGGCACAGTGGTGACAATTGATGGCACAGTGGCTGCATTTGGTGGCATGGCACAGTGGTGACAATTGATGGCACAGTGACTGCATTTGATGGCATGGCACAGTGGTGACAATTGATGGCACAGTGGCTGCATTTGGTGGCATGGCACAGTGGCTGCATGTGATGGGCACAGTGAGGCTGCAATATTTTTTTTTTCGTTTGCGCCCCCCCAAAAATTTTGAGCACCAGCCGCCACTGGACCTGGGGTGAGGAAAAAATGAAAAAGTGACGTCACCACGCAAGGAGGAAGGGCTCCTGTTGTTTGCCGGCCGGCTTTTGTCTTTTATGCTGTTTTTAACCTGCTGTTTTGTAGACATGAGCAGACTGGAATATTTTGTTTTGTTTTTTCATTTTCGTTTGGAAAATAAATTTATTTAGTTACTCCCGGAAATCGTTTTGATTTATGCAGTTTTTGTCGGGAAAGTTTTCGTCCGAAAACGATGATCATCGATGCTTTGTCGAATTTTCTTCGTTCAATTCCTACCTATATTCACTGTATTCACTGAATACAGTGAATAGGTAGGAATTGAACGACGAAAATGCGACAAAGCATCGAAAATCGTCGAATTTTCGTCGTTCAATTTCTACCGTTCAGAACCACGATTTTCGATGCTTTGTCGAATTGAACGACGAAAATTTGACAAAGCATCGAAAATCGTCGGATCTGAACGAAAACGAAAATAAAGCATTTTTTATGTCAGATCTTTCCGCTAAGAAACAATATAGTCAGTAAATACCTCTGGCGGGTTCCAATCCCAAAAGGGATGTGAACGAATTCACCAATGTCAGAGGAGACTGTGATTCTAAAAGCTGAAAAGGTACACATAGGCAGATCAGTACATTAATCAGGCAGTACTGCAGAGTTCCCATGCCTGCATCTGAGGCATGAGCTTTGTGCGGATATAACCAAGAAAGAAACATAATTACCTTTCAGATACTCAAAGTGTCATACCATCTCACTCGGGGGGGCCCTGCGCATCAGAGGATGCTGGCAGGCTTATTATATAATCCTCGAGTGTGCAAAGGAAAGGCACTGGCGCGTGATGTATGGAACGTCAGAACGCGCAAGTGGGCGCAGGTTGAGTGAAGCGGGAGGTGCGCGACTCCATGTCTCAGAGTCCCGCTGAATGCGCATGCGCAAATAGGGATGGGGTATGTGTAGACACATACTGCACGTCAGTGCGGATGACATGGACATTGAGAGATGTCCCAAATAGGGTGACCACAGCGTCCAAGCCTCCGCCTGGACCCAGCGCTGAAATATATAGCTACTGGTGGTAGCCCCTATGCGCCCACTTGTTGGATGCGGACACTGGGGTCATAGTGGCATATTGTGGTAGCACGTTGGCTAAAGAATATAGAAAGAAATTAAGTCATGTATGTCCCGATCGAGTGGACAATGCCAAATCATGTGATACCCAAAAAATGGACAGTAGGGTAGAAATGGAAGAGCAGGATAAATAAATTAAATCAAATCAAAAGAGGACAGATGATCACCGAGAAGCATCTCAAACGTCCCAGATCTGTGAAAGTACAAAAAAATATTTAGGACAAATTAATGCCAAAATCGAAAAATACCCTTCATGAGCAAAAAATAGGTATGCAGATATTACATTCAAATCTGAAAAATTAATAGGGGTTTGTCAATAGGCAAAAGATTGTTATAAAATAAAGTTATTTGTCTAAACTTAAAAACTCTATGACATCTTACAGTGGGGTTGTCTGGGAACACCCTACTAGCCTCCTAATCGCTGGTGTGCAGGACAGGAGGGATATGGTTGTGCCCAGAGAAGCCCAATGAGAGCATTGCAGGTATAGGGCGAGTATCGCCATACAGGTAAGGGAGATGTTAAAAGGGAACATATGAGTGATGAGCAGTACATCATCCACAGGGGGTACAGAGGGCAAGTGTGGAAGTGCATAAAGCGGGTCATAGAGACATATACGCATAGACCTAATGCAAATGTACAATAAGTCAATAACATTGTCGCTGATTATAGAAAAGGTTTGTAGCTGATGCTCTCATTTAGGCCTGGATATCGAGTGGCCTTAAGGATATACAGTATATCCATTTAGCTTCAACTTGAAGGAGGCGTTTATCGGCTTCTCCTCTTCTATCATTGAGGGGAATGTGCTCGAGGGCATAGAAGTCCATAATTTTTAGGTTGTGACCATGAAAAAGGCCCATGTGGCAACTAATCTGTGTTTCTAGTAATTTTTTGGACACGACTGACACATTGTCACGTATCCGGCAGAAGAAGTTCCTTTTTGTTTTCCCGATGTAGAAGGCTCCGCAGTTGCATCGCATAATATAGATTACCCCTATAGTCTGACATGTAGCCCGAAATCTGGGTTTACAAATGTCCCCATTGGGTAGGTTGATACTCGAACCTCCAATTATGAATCTGCAAAAATGTAATTTTGTACAGGGAAAGGTCCCCGTTTTTGTTGGTCTCGGAATGGTCTGAGTCGCATAATGACTTGAAACAGTGCTATCGCGTATGGACTGAGATCGCTTGAAAGTGATTTCAGGATATATGTTGATGAATCTACTAATTTTCTCGTCTAAAGTTAGGAGATACCAAAATTTGTTGTACATTTTTCTAATAGAGACGTGTTGTCTATTGTACCGGGCAATTTATTCAAGTAGTATTCAAATTCCTTTTGTTTTTGGGCACATAAAGCTAGGGGCGGACAGACCATTGGGACTCTCGGGCACTGCCCGAGGGCCCCATGCCACTAGGGGGCCCCATCAGGGTTTCCAGGTTTAATAAAACCAGGGACAGTATGTAAAAATCTAGTTTTTTTTTTACATCTGTCCCTAATATGTCCAAAACCGACATGCTTTTGATGTGAAAATCCTGAGATTTTAGCTGCCCTGCCTATGCAATGCCTCCTGGCGTGGTGGCCATCTGTAAGCCCGGGAGCCCCATAATCTTCTATTGCCCGGGGGCCCCATGAGTTGTCAGAGCAGTGCATTCCTGTCCTGAGCATTTAACTTGTTGTATGCCTTATGTAGGCAGCCTTTGGTATAACCTCTAGCCCTGGGACGGCCATATAGTTCTTTAGATTATTTTTGGAAATCTTGCTCTTGCGAGCAATTACGCCTAAGTCTTAGATACTGGCTGTAGGGAATACTGGTCACCAGTGGCTTAGGATGTGAACTCGAGGCATGCAACAGGCTGTTACCTGCTGTAGGTTTCCTGTATAATGTTGAGCAGAGATTGCCCGTTGTGTCAACATATAGTTCTACATCTAGAAAAGTAATCCGCTCTCCGCTACTGTTATGTGTGAATTTCAAATTATAGATATTATTTTTTAAACTATCCAAAAAGATGTTAAGGTCTGTTTTTGATCCTGCCCAAATCATAAAAACTTCATTGATATAACAATGCCATGTTAATACTAGTGTTGCTCACGAATATTCGCATTTTTCAAATTTCGCAATAAATTTCGCAAAAAAATTCGCAAAAAAATTCGCAATCAATTTCGCGTTCGCGAATTTCGCAATAGCGAAATTTCGCAATTTTTTTTTTCTATAAAATATAGCGAATATTCGATATTAACGAATATTCGCGACCGCATATGTGAAATTTCGCTTTTTTTTTTTTCTATAAAATATACAGAATATTCGTAAATATCGAATATTCGTGATATTTTATAAAAAAAAAAAAAAATCGCGAAATTTCGCATTAGCGAAAATTCGCATTGGCGAAAATTCGCAATTTTTTTTTTTTTTTTATAAAATATCACGAATATTCGATATTAACGAATATTCGCGAATATTCTTCGAAATATTCGCGAAATATCGCGAAATCGAATATGGCGTATTCCGCTCATCACTAGTTAATACATTCTCGAGAGAGAGTTAATACATTCTCGCCTACAGGTTGGCATATGAGGGGGCGCAACACGTCCACATAGCCACACCCTGCACCTGGAGGTAGTGGGAGCGTTTGAAAAGGAAAATGTTACTAGTTAGGATGAATTCTAACACCTCAACTATAAAATTGTTATACTTGCGTGCATCCTTATCACGCTCACTAAGGAAGCTTCTAATGACTTGTATCCCTTGTGTGTGAGGGATATAGTTATATAGGGCTTCTATATCAATGGCTACCAGCCATGCATCTTTGGGTATTGATAGACCATCTGTGATTTTTAGTAGTTCAATAGTGTCTTTTACATGAGAAAAAAGACCTCATACATGGGGATAAAGGTATTCATCTATAATTCTGCTGATGTTTTCTGTGAGTGAACCACAACCTGACACAATGGGTCGTCCCGGAGGTGGAACGACCCCTTTATGCACTTTCAGAAGTGCATAAAAGGTGGGGGTTGTGGGATGTTCAATGTTCAAGAACTGTATCGTATTGTCGTCTATAGTGCCTGTTCTATGGGCTTGATTTAGAATCTTGCGATATTTGCCAATACTGCGAGCAACGAAAGAAGCCAGGACCAGTTTATACCAGTCTTTATTTTTTAAGATGTCAACACACATTGTTTCATAACCTGTTCTACTCAAGATGACGACATTACCACCCTTATCGGATGACTTGATTACTATGTCATCATTGTTGCGCAGATCGTTAATAGCTTTTTTTCATGATGAGACTTAAATTCGGGGGGAGGGGGGCCCGATTTCCAGTTTGTAGCTTCAATTGCTTTTGTAACTTGTAATACAAAGGCCCATATATTCGGGTTACCCTGCAAAACAGGGAATGATCAAGATTTTGGTTTATAGGTTTTAGGGGTCACATACACAGGTCTATTAGACCTAGACTGTATGGATGCTCCAGGTACCACTCCTGGGACCTGGAATGTCCAACCTTCCTCTTCAGAATTACTCTCATCCCATAGGGACATGAGATCTTGCAAAGCTTGTAGTTCCTGTAAAGATACTTGCTCGAGAATGGAGTTGTTGTTTTCTGATGATGCGGTAGTGTATTGTTGCTTATCGTATAAGACCTTATGCATAAGCCATCTGGCAAAAAGATGAAGATCTTTAATTAATTCAAATTGGTCAGCCTCTCCGCCTGGACCGAAGGAGAGGTCTAACTGCAGCACTGTTCCTGTTCTTTAGAAAGGATATAAGTAGAGAGATTGATAATGTTGTTAATGTTCCGGCCTTCATTATCATGTATAATTCCACATCCTAACCGCTGTTACTGTAAAAAGCCCCCTACACGGTTTAAGGTTAAAACTATTTTCTTCTAATTTCATTGAATGGCAGCGTGTCTTATTAAATGCCCTTTAGCTAAAAGTTTTATTCCTATTGTGGGGTCACCAGTATGGTATTTGTACATTAAAATCATATCCCCTATCAAACATCTCTCCAGAGAGAACAAGTTCAGTGCTCGTAACCTTTCCTCATAATTAAGGTCCCCAGTCCATTTTTTAGTTTTGTTGCCCTTCTCTGGACTCTCTCCAGTTCCAGCCCATCCTTCCTGAGGACTGGAGCACAGAACTAGACAGCATACTCCAGGTGCAGCCGGACCAGAGTCTTGTAGAGTGGGAGAATTATTGTTTTATTTCATGTCAATGTTTGCTTTGTTTCCAGCTGCTTGGCATTGCATGCCATTGCTGAGCCTGTCATCTACTAAGACCCCAAGGTCATTTTCCATACTAGTCCCCCAGAGGTTCTCCCCCTAGTGAGTAGATTGTATTCCTGTTTTTGCCACCCAAATGCATTATTTTACCTTTTTTCTACATTAAACCTCATTTGCCATGTAGTTGCCCACCCCATAAGTTTGTGCAGATCTTCTTGCTAGGTTTCCACATCCTGCAGAGAAGCTACTGCCCTGCTTAGTTTAGTATCGTCCACAAATACAGAGATTGAGCTGTATATCTCATCCTCCAGGTTGTTTATTAATATATTAAATTGGATTGGTGCCAGGACAGAACCCTGGGGGACACCACTTTTCACCCCGGACCATTCTGAGTACTCCCTATTTAACACTACCTTCTGAACTCGCCCTTGTAGCCAGTTTTCAATCAAATGTACTCACCCTATGGTCCATGCTAACGGAGCTTACTTTGTACAGTAAACATTAATGGGGAACTGTATCACATGCTTTTGCAAAATCCAGATACACCACGTCTACGGTCTTCCTTTATCTAGATAACAGCTCACTTCCTCATAGAAGGTTAATAGATTGGTTTGGCGAGACTTCATGAAACCATGCTGATTACTGCTAATGATACGGTTGTCATTACTAAAATCTTGTATATAGTCCCTTATCATCCCCTCCAGGAGCTGCCTTGCATACAATTGATGTTAGGCTACAGTAACTGGTCTGCATTTCCCAGTGGTGTATCTTGGCCCTTTTTTAAAGTGGTTGTAAACCCTTACAGACCACTTTTTACTATAGGTAAGTCTATAATAAGGGTTACCTTCAGCTACCCTGGATATCTCCTAAACCTGGATAAGGAGTTCTAGTTTTGTCCAGAAGTGGGCAGCAACACACCAGGTATAACTAGAATAAGTCTGAAACTCAGAAAACGTACTGAAAAAAAGGCAATGCAGAAAGAAAAAAACGGCAGTGAAAAAAATAAGAACCCAGTGTTAAACTAAAATAGTAGTCTGTGTAGATCAGTAATACGTTACTCCAAACTGTGGAAAAAATAAATTAAAAACATTGCAGACATTCACTGCCAGTGCAGCAGATGCATTTACTTGAAAACAAAAGAAAGAAACAAAAAGGGAGCTTGCATATAATAGGATTACTATCAAGCTAAAGGAATCTCCCCAATAACAATGCTATTCCAGAATAATCAGGACGGACCTTCATTATTCTTTATGAGACCAATATGATCTGACCTCCCTTTCTTACTATTTATGTACTTAAAGCAGTTTAATCACTCCTCACCCCCTTACATGCCACATTTGGCATGTCATTTTTTTTTGGGGGGGGGGGGCTTCGGTAGGAGTGGGACTTCCTGTCCCACTTCCTCCTTCCGCCCAGGGACTGCCTCGGTGACTTCTCTTATCGCCTTGGGCAGCCCCTCCCTTTAGATGATCTCCAAGGAAACGTGACAGGTCCCAGGAGATCGCCTATCCATTCTAAGAGCGTAGCGCGACTCGTGCATGCGCAGTGAGTGCCCGGCCGTGAAGCCAAAAGCTGTCATGGCCGGGTGCCCACACTATGAATGGAGGTCCCGGCCGGAGAGGGGGGAAGTAGCCGAGCTCTGGGTGGCCGCATCACTGGACCATGGAGCAGGTAAGTGTCTGTTTATTAAAAGTCAGCAGCTACACTTTTTGTAGCTGCTGACTTTAAATAAACCTAAAAAAAGGCTGGAACTCCCCTTTAAAGAATTTCTTGGGATTTTTTTTTATTCTCCCCGGCTATGTGCCTTTTGTGTTCTATCTGAGCAGCCCTGATTGGACCCTTATTTCTTGTTGAACAGTTGGAATGCTGATGATGATCCCTAAGGCCGCGTACACATGATCAGTCCATCCGATGAGAACGGTCCTAAGGACCATTTTCATCGGTTAACCGATGAAGCTGACTGATGGTCTGATGTGCCTACACACCATCGGCTAAAAAAACTATCGTGTTAGAACACGGTGACGTTTACGTTTTTTTAACACAACAACGTGCTGAAAAAAACGAAGTTCAATGCTTCCAATCATGCGTCAACTTGATTCTGAGCATGTGCGGCATTTTAACCGATGCTTTTGCATACTAACGATCGGTTTTGACCCATCGGTCAGGTGTCCATCGGTCAAATTTTAAAGCAAGTTCTCTTTTTTTTGACCGAAGGATAACTGACCGATGGGGCCAACACACGATCGGTTTGGACCGATGAAATGGTCCTTCAGTCTGTTTTCATCGGTTTTGACCGATCGTGTGTACGCAGCCTAAGCCTTGTATTTTTTGAAGGCCTTTTCCTTTGCTTTTGTATGCATTCTTTCGTTGGAGTAAAGCCACCCAGGACTTTTATTAGCTCTTAAATTAATTTCCCATTGAGATTTACTAGCTATTGCCCTTATTTAATATGCTTCTAAAGCATACCCGTGTTCTTTGTTCTTAAGATTTTATCCCAATTATTGTCTTCTAGCAAGGATCGTAGTTTAGGGAAGTTGGCTCTTTTGAAATTCAGTGTCTTTGTATTCCCGGTATGTTTGTGTGATTTATACTAAAACAAATTGACCTGTGATTGCAGTTTCCTAAATTGCCTCGTATTTCCACATCCGTGATCAGGTCTGTATTGTTGGTAATTAGTAGGTCTAGTAATGCTTTGTTTCTAGTTGGTGCATTTACCATCTGACCCATGAAATTGTCCTGTAAGACATTTAGGAACTTAGATGAATTTGTGGTTACTTCCAACCAGTTTATGCCTGGATAATTAAAATCCACTATTATAATGATTAACTATGTAACTATGTAACTTCTTAAATATAAGTTCTTTACATTGCACTCAGACTGTATGCGTGTTATTGCTGCGGCACCAGGCTCCACCCACCTACAGGTGGAAGCAATGGAAGTCCCGCCCTTCTTCTGTGACATCAGAAACTGGAAACAATGGCCCGGATTCACATACATCGGTGCATATATATGCCGCCGTAGCGTATGTCTTTTACGCTACGTTGGCGCACCCAACTCTGCGCTGTCGTATCGTTTATTCATAGGTGTAAATCAGCGTAAGTGGAAGTGGGCTGGAAGTGGGCGTGATACATTTAAATGAAGTGTGACCCCATGTAAATGATGGGCCGAGCGTCAGACAAGTACTTAAAATGAACTGTGCATGCGTCGTGCCTTGGACGCATCCCAGTGCACATGCTCACAATCACGTCGAAACAACTGCCTAAGATACATCGAAAAACACTGCCTACAAAGTGAACGTAACCTACGACCAGCCCTATTCACATACAACGTAAACTACGTAAAATTTGACGGCATTCGTTCCCTGGTCCATACCTTTGCATGAGTTGCGCCTCCAATATGGGGAATAACTTAGGCCTCGTACACACGATCGAATTTGTCCGCTGAAAACGGTCCGATGGACCCTTTCAGCAGACATCTCCAATCGTGTGTATGGGCTAGCGGACAGATTTGTCCACCCGACAGATTTCAAAGCATGCTTTGAAATCTATCCGGTGGGAATCTGTCCGCCCGACATGTCTGCTGGTTAGTACACTTACCAGCAGACATGTCGTCCCGCTCCGCCGCCGCACCGCCGCCGAATGGATTCGGCGCATGCGTGGAAGTGTTTTACTTCCTGGTGCGGTGACGTGGCGGCGTCAACGTCACCGCCACGTCACCGACACGTCAGCGCGCTCTCTGCTGGCGGGGATTTTGGTTTTCTCGTGTGTACACGCGAGCAAACCAAAATCCCAGCAGACAGATTTGTTCAAATCTGTCGGACGGACAGATTTGAACAAATCTGTCCGCTCGTGTGTATGGGGCCTCAGACGTACTACTTAGGCAAACCGCGTATATTATGCGCCGGGCGCAAGTACGTCAGTGAATCGGCGTATCTCCCCTATTTGCATATTTGCATCGAAAAATCAATGGGAGCGACACATGCGTCCAGCGTAATTATGCGCCCACTATACGCTGGCGTAGGAAAGTTACGTTGGGCGGCTGAAGCCTATTTTTCGACGTATCTAGCTTTGTTGGTCCGCGCATAGATACGACAGCGAACATTTGTACTTACGTTGGCGTATCTGGAGATACATCGGCGTAAGTGCTTTGTGAATTCGGGCCTTTGAGGCTTTTCTCGCTTTCACCTTCGGCTTGTTTGTTGACAAGCTGTTACTGGCTTTGTTAACCACTTGCTTACTGGGCACATAAGCCCCCTTCGTGCCCAGGCAAAATTTCAGCTTCCGGCACTGCTTCGCTTTAACTGACATTTGCGCGGTCGTGCGACGTGACTCCCAAACAAAATTGACGTCCTTTTTTCCCCACAAATAGAGCTTTCTTTTGGTGGTATTAAACAAAAAAAGAGCGACAATTTAAAAATATATATATCTTTTTTACTTGTTGCTATAATAAATATCCCATTTAAAAAAAAACAAAAAAAAAAACTTTTTTTTTTCTCAGTTAAGGCCGATACGTATTCTTCTACGTATTTTTGTAAAAAAAAAAAAAATCGAGATAAGCGACTGCTTTGCGCAAAAGTTATTTTTTTTTTTACTAGTAATGGCGGCGATCTGCGATTGTTATTGGAACTGCGACATTATGGCGGACACATCGGACACTTTTGACACATTTTTGGGACCATTCACATTTATACAGCGACCAGTGCTATAAATATGCACTAACTGTATAAATGTGACTGGCATTAAAGGGGTTAACACTAGGGGGTGAGGAAGGGGTTAAATGTATTCCCTGGGTGTGTTCTAACTGTGTGGGGGGAGGGGACTGACAAGGGGAGGTGACCAATGCTGTGTCCCTATGTACAAGGGAAACAGCATCTGTCTCCTCTCCCTGACAGGACGTGGAGCTCTGTGTTTACACACAGAGCTCCACGTCCCTGCTGTCACCGCTGATCGTGTGTACCTGACGGACACCGCGGCCGCCGGGTACACGCATCGAATCCTCAGCGATGCGACGGCACTGTATCTTTCCGCTGCGCGCCACCCAGTGGCGCGCGTGGGAAATTATAATAGCATGACGTCCAAAGACGTGACCCCGGCACTTCAGGTCCGCGCTGTTGACATCTTCTGTCTATAGCGCGGACCTGTAGTGGTTAAGCAACTGATTAAACCGATCTTGGTTTGATCCATTGCTTTGGAGGCCAGTGGAGAGATTTTGTTTTAATAAAAAGAGGACCTGTCACGGCTCATGCTATCGCAAGGGATGTTGTTCGTCCCTTGTGATAACAATAAAGTTGAAAAAAATAAATACAAAGGTACAGTGTTTAAAGAATACATTTAAATAAAATAAATAACCAAATACATTTTAAAGTGCCCCTGACCCCTGTGCTTACTCAAAAATGCGAACATGCATGCAGGTCCCACATGCATATTTAATGATTTAGTGATTGCATCACACATGTAGTGTATCGTCACGAACAGCAAAGCAAGAGCAATAATTCTAGCTCCAGACTTCTTGTGTAACTGGCTTTTAAAGTACTGTGACTAAAAGTATTCATACCCCTTGAAATTTTCTAAAACTGTGTCACGTTAAAACCAAAAAATGTAAATGTATTTTATTGTGATTTTATGTGATAAACACAAAGTGGCACATAATTGTGACGTGGAAGGAAAATGATAAATTGTTGTCACATTTTTTTTTACAAATAAATATCTGAAAAGTGTGGTGTGCATTTGTATTCAGTCACCTAATTCGTAAACAGAGTCCACCTGTGTGTAATTTAATCTCAGTATAAATACAGCTGTTCTGTGAAGCCCTCAGAGGTTTTTTAGAGAACCTCACTGAACAAACAGCATCATAAAGGCCAAGCAACACACCAGGTAGGTCAGGGATAAAGTTGTGGATAAGTGTCATAAACCATGAATCAGACCAAGTCAGAAGTAGAGTTAAAACAGTTTCATAATAATAATAATAATAATAATAATAATAATAAGATAAACAAAGTAAGCATAGTCAAAACATAGCCAGAGTTCAGGAACCGGATTGGATAGTCAGTAGGGTTCGTACCGGACTTGTGGATTTTTTTTTACCCGGACCCAAACCCGAACAATTTACTGTAAGTTTGGTTTCGAGTTTGGTGTTCAGCAATGTAATGGCGCACTGCAGGGCAGCCAATCAACATTTGTTTAATTCGTGTGACCTAGAAGCCATCACAGCCATGCCTACTAATGGCATGGCTGTGATTGGCCAGTGCAGCATGTGACCCAGCCTCTATATAAGCTAGAGGCACATAGCACAGCACATCACTCTCGGGTAGGGAAAGGCTGGCGCTGCAGCTGCTCTGAGGGAGAGAATTAGATAGGAGTCAGACTCAGTCCTGCTTCAGAAATCAAATTACTCAGCGATCTACATAGCACAGCAAGTCACTCTGCTTTAGATACTTCAGGGAAAGGTTGCTGCTGTTGTTTTTAGGGAGAGAATTAGATAGTATTCAGTTAGTCCTGCTTCAGAAATGAAATTACTCAGCGATCTACATAGCACAGCAAGTCATTCTGCTTTAGATACTTTAGGGAAAGGTTTCTGGTGTTGGTTTTAGGGAGAGAAATAGATAGGAGTCAGTCCTGCTTCAGAAATCAAATTACACCAGCACTGCATATGTTACTGTGAGATACACCCTTTGGATACTTTTCTTCTATTGTGCTATTCAAAAAACATCCATTTAGGGCAAAAAAAAAAAATTGTTTTGCAGTGTTTCCACCATATCTGTACGTGTGAGATACACCCTTTAGATACTGTTCTTCTATTGTGCTATTCAAAAAACACCCATTTAGGGCAAACAAATATATTTTGCAGCGTTTGCTCCATATCTGTACGTGTGAGATAAACACTTAAGATACTGTTCTTCTATTGTGCTATTCAAAAAACACCCATTTAGGGCAAAAATATATATTTTGCAGTGTTTCCTCCATATCTGTAAGTGTGAGATAAACACTTTTGATACTGTTCTTCTATTGTGCTATTCAAAAAACACCCATTTAGGGCAAAAAAAATATTTTGCAGTGTTTTGCAGTGTTTCCTCCATATCTGTACGTGTGAGATACACCCTATAGATTCTGTTCTTCTATTGTGCAATTAAAAAAACACGCATTTAGGGCAAGATCCTACATTTGAGAAATATGAGGAGAACGTCAAATAAGGGACGTGGCCCCGGTCGTGGTGCTGCTGGTGGAGCTCCTGTTGCAGGGAGAGGATGTGGTCGATCTGTGCCAGCTACACGCACAAGTGAAACACCTTCCTCAGGTGCGAGTAGGCGACAGAGCCTGCAGCGGTATTTGGTCGGGCCTAATCCGGCTCTACGAGTGTTGAGGACAGGAGCACTACAGGCCATAGTAGATTGTGTTGCTGACAGTGCCTCCAGTTCCTTCACATTGTTTTCCAACCAGTCTTGTGCTGAAAGATCAGAGATGGCACCTACAGCCGATGTCCATCAGTCTTTCACCTCACCCCTTGCAAATCAATCAAGCAGTCTGAGCCCCAAATCATGCAGCAGTCTCTTCTGCTTTTTGATGACTCTGTTAGCAGGGTTTCCCAGGGCCATCCACCTAGCCCTGCCCCAGAAGTGGAAGAGATTGAGTGCACCGATGCCCAACCACTTATGTTTCAAGATGAGTACATGGGAGGACCATCGCAGCACGTCTCGGATGATGAAGAAACACAGTTGCCAACTGCTGCTTTCGCAATTGTGCAGACCAACAAGGAGGGCAGGGGTGAAGACTGGGTGGAAGATGATGTGGAGGACGATACGGTCCTCGACCCCACATGGAATCAACGTCATGCAGGTGACCTGTGTAGTTTGGAGGAAGAGGCGGTGGTCACACAGAGCCACCAGCAGAGCAGGTCCCCTGCAAGGGACCAAGCACCAAGCACACCAAAGCCAGGTCCAAGGATTTCCCTAGCATGGCAGTTCTTCACACAATGTGCTGATGACAAGACACCAGTGGTTTGCATGCTGTGCAATCAGAGCCTGAAGCGAGGCATAAACATTCTTAACCTGAGCACAACCTGCATGACCAGGCATCTAAGTGCAAAGCATGAGCTGCAGTGGAGTAGACACCTCAAAAACCAAGAAAAATCTCTGGCTCCTCCTGCTTCCTCTTCTGCTTCAGTCTCGGCCTCTTCATCCACCCCTGTAGTGACAGTGGCACCTGCCACACCGCAAACAGAGGATCTGCCAGCAACACTACCACCTGGGTCACCAATCATCTCCACATTGTCCCATGGAAGCTTTCAGCTCTCTATCTCCCAAACACTGGAGCGGAAGAGGAAGTACCCCCCTACCCACCTGCGATCCCTGGCCCTGAATGCCAGCATTTCAAAATTCCTGGCCTTTGAAATGCTGTCATTCCGTCTGGTAGAGACGCAGAGTTTTAAAAGCCTGATGGCATTGGCTGTTTCACAGTACATCGTGCCCAGCCGACACTACTTTTCCAGGCGAGCCATTCCTTCCCTGCACAACCAAGTGGGGGACAATATCAGGTGTGCACTGCGCAACGCCATCTGTGGCAAGGTCCACCTAACTACGGATACGTGGACCAGTAAGCAAGGTCAGGGACGTTATATCTCCCTAACAGCACACTGGGTAAATGCAGTGGCGGCTGGGCCTGAGGCGGATAGCAGTTTGGCGCATGTCCTTCCACCACCGAGGATTGCAGGGCGCTTCAGTTTGCCTCTTATTGCTAACTCCTCCTACTCCGCTTCCTCATCCTCTACTGCCTCCTCATCCGGTCAGCGTAACATATTCACCACCAACTTCAGCACAGCCATGGGTAAACGACAGCAGGCAGTTTTAAAACTTTCCTGTTTGGGGCAAAAAACCCACACCGTGCAGGAGTTGTGGAAGGACATGGAACAACAGACCTATGAGTGGTTGGCCGTAGTTAGCCTCAAGCCGGGCCTGGTGGTGTGCGATAATGGGTGAAATCTCGTAGCAGCTCTGGGCCTAGCCGGTTTGACGCACATCCCTTGCCTAGCGCATGTGCTGAATTTGGTGGTGCAGAGGTTCCTTAAAAATTACCCCGATATGCCACAGCTGCTGCAAAAAGTTTGGGCCGTCTATGCGCACTTTTGGCATTCTCACCTTGCTGCTGCTCGCCTGTCAGCGCTGCAGCGTAACTTCGGCCTTCCCGCTCACCGCCTTATATGTGACGTGCCTACAAGGTGGAATTCCACCTTGCACATGCTGGCCAGACTGTGCGAGCAGCAGCAGGCGATAGTGGAGCTTTAGCTGCAGCACGTACGCGCGAGTCGCTCTGCGGAACAGAACCACTTCCCCACCAATAACTGGGCCTCCATGCGAGACCTGTGTGCCTTGTTGCGCTGTTTCGAGTACTCCACCAACATGGCCAGTGCCGATGACGCCGTTCTCAGCGTTACTATCCCAGTTCTATGCCTCCTTGAAAAAAACGCTTTGGGCAATGATTGAAGAGGATGTGGCACAGGAGGAGGAGGAGGAGGAGGAGGAATCGGGATCATTTCCAAGGCTTTCAGGGCAGTCATTCACAAGTGGCTCCGAGGGTGGGTTCCTGCACCAACAAACGCCAGGTACACAATTGTCACACAAGGGCACAGTTCTGGAGGATGACGAGGTGGGGGATGAGGAGGAGGAGATGGAGGAGGAGGAACCATGTTCACAGCAGGGTGGCACCCAGACCAGCTCATGGCCATCACTGGTGCGTGGCTGGGGGGATACAGAGGAAACAGACTATACACCTCCCACAGAGGACAGCTTTTCGTTGCCTCTGGGCAGCCTGGCACACCTGAGCGATTACATGCTGCAGTGTCTCCGCAACGTCCGACGAGTTGCACAGTGGAAGCACAAGGCGAAGGCAGAGGAGGAGGAAGAGGTTGCCAATGCAGCCGGGTCCACCAGCACCTCAGAAGGCAGCGTTAGCATGGCCGAAATGTGGAAAAGCTTTGTCAGCACGCCACAACAACCAGCACCACCAGCTGATATGGAATGTCTTAGCAGGAGGCAGCATTTCCCCAACATGGTGGAGCAGTACGTGTGCACACGCCTACACGTACTGAATGACGGCTATACTCCCTTAAACTTCTGGGTCTCCAAATTGGGCACATGGCCTGAGCTTGCCCTTCATGCATTGGAGGTGCTGGCCTGCCCTGCAGCCAGTGTATTATCTGAACGTGTATTTAGCACGACAGGGGGCGTTATCACAGACAAGCGCAGCTGCCTGTCCAGAGCCAATGTGGACAAGCTCACGTTCATTAAAATGAACCAGGCATGGATCCCACAGGACTTGCCGTACCTTGTGCAGAATAAACACGTATACCGGCCTTACCCAGCCATTCTTGTATTTTTGTCACTCTTTTGGGGTGTACCCTAATTTAAGAAATAAATAAAATAAAAAAAACCTGTGTTGGCTACCTCGTCCTCCTCCACCGCCGCTTCCACCTACACCGCCACATCCACCGCCACCTCAACCTCCTACTCCATATGGACCTCGTCCTCCTAGGTCAAGATTATTATTTTTTTTTATGTATTTTATGTTATTTTAAGATATTTCCCTATCCACATTTGTCCTTTCCATTACCTTTTTAGAGACATTTTAGTACTCAAAAGTTCTGGTCCCCATTGACTTCAATGGGGTTCGGGTTCGTGGTCAGGTTGGGATCAAGTTTGGGTCCCGAACCAGGACTTATTTTCGAAGTTCGGCCGAACCCGTCGAACCCGAACATCCAGGTGTCTGCTCAACTCTAATAGTCAACCAAGCCAAACGTCAGGATCATTAACAGGTGAGTCACTGTGGAGAGATAGAAGCTGGCAATTAGCCAGCAGCCGAGCAGCCAGCTCAGAGAAGGAAGGGCTGAGCCCAACCCTGACAAGAAGTTTAAAGCAGGGTTAGGCTATAGAAAAATATCCTAAGCTTTGAACATCTTATAGAGCACTGTTCAATCCATCATCGGAAAATAGAAAAAATATGGCACAACTGCACCTACCAAGACATGACCGTCCACCTAAACCGACAGACCGGGCAAGAAGAGCATTAATCAGAGGCCCATGGTAACTCTGGAGAAGCTGCAGAGATCTAAAGCTCAGGTGGGAGAATCTGTCCACAGGACAACTATCAGTCTTGCACGCCACAAATCTGGTCTTGAAGAGTGGCAAGAAGAAAGCCATTGTTAAAAGAAAGCCATAAGAAGTACCGTTTGCAGTTTGCAGTTTGCGAGAAGCCATGTGAGGACACAGCAAACATGTGGAAGAAGGTGCTCTAGTCAGATCTGGTTGATGGGAAGATGGATGGAGCCAAATACAGAAAACCTGTTGGAGTCTGCAAATCACTTGAGACTGGGGCGGAGGTTCACCTTCCAGCAGGACAATGACCCAAAACATGCAGCCAGAGCTACAACGGGGTTTAGATCAAAGCATATTCATGTTTTAGAATGACCCAGTCATAGTCCAGACCTAAATCCAATTTAGAATCTGTGGCAAGACTTGACAATTGAAATTGAAAACCATTTATAATTTTCCTTGCACTTGACAATTTAGGGGTCTTGAAGGGGTTGTAAACCTACGTGTTTTTTCACCTTAATGCATCCTATGTGTTAAGGTGAAAATACCTTGCAGTGTCCGGCCCCCCAGTTTTTACTTATCTGAGCCCCGAATTTCCCTGGGCACATCCCCGCCGTCCTACTCTCCTTGGAGTCCTGGCTTTGATTGGATAGATTGATAGCAGCGCAGCCATTGACTCCCGCTGCTGTCAATCAAATCCAATTGATTGAGCTTCTCAGAGGGGGTTATCTAATGAGGGAAGGAGTCGCAAGAGCTGCCGCGAGACCCCAGAACAGGTGTATGGGGGATTACATAGTGGAGGTTTAACATGTTTGTTATTTAAAAAAAAAAAAAATTTAGTGTCACTTTAAAGTCTCCATGGCTGTTATAGATATTTCCCTTTGTACCACTTGTTTGCTGTTTAATATTTAAACTATGGTTTTCAAATACAGAATTTTAAATAATCGTTCTGACTTGTTTATCTAGGAGTTGCAATGAGAAGCCTTGTTGAACAACTGCTGTGATAAATAAAGTTGTAGGATAGAGATTGTATTAATCTCAGTCAAACTTGCACTGGGAGAGGGAAACATTAAAGAACAATTACTGTAAAGCAATACTAATCAGGAAACACGGAATGCATATATAACAAGCAATCATGCTGTAACTGCTCCAATGTACTTTTAGAATAAGTATATTTATATATATTTTCTCTGTATATTAGCATGCTTTGTACGATTGTATAATATTTATATATTGTACCTTTAAGTGCCCCTATGCTTTGCAAATGCAGACTGCCATAAGTGAGGAAAATTAAGCCCTGTGTTAACTTCAAGTAATTTCAATCAAAGCTTAAAGGATAGGTTTACTTTTCGTAACATGCTACATATTACACCCATATCCCAGGTGTAACATGCTTCTAAATGAGCAGCCCCTGTACCCCCCCTCCCTTCCCAGTCCCCGTTTTGACAGAAGGCTGGGGATCCTCTCTCCAAACCACTGTCCCAATAGTAGAAAATGGGGGCCATGCTACATAATTCATTCACAGAGTTCTGTTAATGGGAGAACTACATCTACCATCAGCCATTGCAGCTGATGGCTTGTAGTTCTCGGATCTACAGAAACCGAACCAGCTATTGTATTTTGACAGAGAGTATAATAAACAGAGCTAAAAAACCTGGCTGATCCTGCCTGTCTATTCCCTCCCCTCTGTAAACTGACCATGCTATATCAGGGCTGCTAAGCCCTTACACCATTGTCAGTTTATGTGCCTCTGCCATCCGCAGCCCTGCTCTCCTGTGTCTCTGTCTCCCCTGTCCTCCTCCCCTCCCTCCCTGCCTGTCTGGGTGGGCAAAGCACCCCCCCATGTTGAGGGCATGTGGCCTGGTATGGTCCAGGAGGAGAGGGGCACTCACTCATCCTTCCTCTTTGCTGGCCTGCCAGGCTGCATGCTCAGATAAGGGTCTGGTATGGATTTTGGGGGCACCCCATGCCATTTAAAAAAACAAATGTTGGTGTGGAGGTTCCCCTCAAAATCCATACCTGACCTCAGTACAGTAATAGAAGGAAAATCTTCCAATGGGGTTCTGGTGAACCTGGTGACAGCAAGGTAAACCCTCACTTAAAGGATTTTCATTAATTTCTGTTGTAAATATGGGACAGGAAGAGAAGGGAATATCCCCAACAGGACAGAAATGGCAATTTTTTTATGGGATAGGGGTTCACCGAATGGAAATTATGGTTCCAAAACCGAAAATGCAGGATGCACTTTGCCGTAAACCGAAAATTACAGTTTTTTAAAAAATATTTACATTTTTATATATAATTGTATTGTATTCGACTTTTAAATTAAAATCATGAATTTATTGTTGGTCATTATTGCCACCTTTAGTGAAAGAAAAGCCCATGAAGAATGCAGTCTCCAGTCTCTGACCATCTTGTTTTTCATGTCCTCAGTCTCTAATCATCCTCTGACCTGCTCTTGACTTGCAGACAGTCCCATTCACTTTAATAGGGGAGCTGGTGATATGGCAGTGACACAACAAGGTGAGGGACATGGCTGAAGCAGATGAGTGAATACCCGCTAACAGGTGCTGCCATGATGGATCAGAAAATACAGGTGTTCTTTAAATGTAAGGAATTACCGACTCCTCAGTAGATGCCCCTGCCGTATCCTCCAGTTTGAGGGTTTACCGCACTGCGGTGATAATTGCTCGAGCAAGCGTCTTTTCCTGCGCTGACCCAGACACAGAGTCTTCCTCACTGTCCGAATGGTCCTGGTCCGCATTCTCTGACACGTCAGAACAGGGGCCCTGTGTCACCTAATTTTCTTTTACTATCTCATCTGAATGGTCTTGTTTGGAGACTCCCTAACCTGATTTAACAATTATCACTGCAGCCCCCATCAGTGGTGCCCATCAAAATGACAATTACTGCCCATAAATGTGCCAATCAGTGCCCATAAAAGTGCTTAGGGAAACATTAAAGAACAATCACTGTAAAGCAATACTAATCAGGAAACACGGAATGCATATATAACAAGCAATCATGCTGTAACTGCTCCAATGTACTTTTAGAATAAGTATATTTATATATATTTTCTCTTTATATTAGCATGCTTTGTACGATTGTATAATATTTATATATTGTACCTTTAAGTGCCCCTATGCTTTGCAAATGCAGACTGCCATAAGTGAGGAAAATTAAGCCCTGTGTTAACTTCAAGTAATTTCAATCAAAGCTTAAAGGATAGGTTTACCTTTCGTAACATGCTACATATTACACCCATATCCCAGGTGTAACATGCTTCTAAATGAGCAGCCCCTGTACCCCCCTCCCTTCCCAGTCCCCGTTTTGACAGAAGGCTGGGGATCCTCTCTCCAAACCACTGTCCCAATAGTAGAAAATGGGGGCCATGCTACATAATTCATTCACAGAGTTCTGTGAATGGGAGAACTACATCTACCATCAGCCATTGCAGCTGATGGCTTGTAGTTCTCGGATCTACAGAAACCGAACCAGCTATTGTATTTTGACAGAGAGTATAATAAACAGAGCTAAAAAACCTGGCTGATCCTGCCTGGCTATTCCCTCCCCTCTGTAAACTGACCATGCTATATCAGGGCTGCTAAGCCCTTACACCATTGTCAGTTTATGTGCCTCTGCCATCCGCAGCCCTGCTCTCCTGTGTCTCTGTCTCCCCTGTCCTCCTCCCCCTCCCTCCCTGCCTGTCTGGGTGGGCAAAGCACCCCCCCATGTTGAGGGCATGTGGCCTGGTATGGTCCAGGAGGAGAGGGGCACTCGCTCATCCTTCCTCTTTGCTGGCCTGCCAGGCTGCATGCTCAGATAAGGGTCTGGTATGGATTTTGGGGACACCTCATGCCATTTAAAAAAACAAATGTTGGCGTGGAGGTTCCCCTCAAAATCCATACCTGACCTCAGTACAGTAATAGAAGGAAAATCTTCCAATGGGGTTCTGGTGAACCTGGTGACAGCAAGGTAAACCCTCACTTAAAGGATTTTAATTAATTTCTGTTGTGAATATGGGACAGGAAGGGAAGGGGATTTTCCCCAACAGGACAGAAATGGCAATTTTTTTATGGGGTAGGGGTGCACCGAGTGGAAATTATGGTTCCAAAACCGAAAATGCAGGATGCACTTTGCCGTAAACCGAAAATGACAGTTTTTTAAAAATATTTACATTTTTATATATAATTGTATTGTATTCGACTTTTAAATTAATATCATGAATTTATTGTTGGTCATTATTGCCACCTTTAGTGAAAGAAAAGCCCATGAAGAATGCAGTCTCCAGTCTCTGACCATCTTGTTTTTCATATCCTCAGTCTCTAATTATCCTCTGACCTGCTCTTGACTTGCAGACAGTCCCATTCACTTTAATAGGGGATCTGGTGATATGGCAGTGACACAACAAGGTGAGGGACATTGCTGAAGCAGATGAGTGAATACCCGCTAACAGGTGCTGCCATGATGGATCAGAAAATACAGGTGTTCTTTAAATGTAAGGAATTACCGACTCCTCAGTAGATGCCCCTGCCGTATCCTCCAGTTTGAGGGTTTCCCGCACTGCGGTGATAATTGCTCGAGCAAGCGTCTTTTCCTGTGCTGACCCAGACACAGAGTCTTCCTTACTGTCCGAATGGTCCTGGTCCGCATTCTCTGACACGTCAGAACAGGGGCCCTGTGTCACAGCCAGGCCCGAGTCTGAATCAGAGCTTTCCCCAGAAGATGGTGGGGGGAGGGTATGTTTTTTACCCCCCTTGCACCCACACATAGCTTCCACCCTGGCAACAATGGATTCCAGTACTGCCGACAAAGTGTCCACAGGTACCGCAGGTGCAGGGGCACCAGTTGCTATCACAGGAATGTCTGGGGAAGAAGTACCAGCTTCTGACGCCATGCTGACCCACGCTTAACTGACAGCCACTTAGAGACTAAAGGCAAGGTACACAAAAGGCCCATCCTCCTAGCTGCTACAGACCGAGGGGCTCCCCAGAGGACTCACTGCCCTGACCCAGGTACTGGTTAGTGCTGTGGTCCGCTCTCTCTTCTGCACAGACTGTGCCTGAGGTGTTTCTGAGGTGTTCTCTGCTGTTTGTGCCGTTCAGAAAGACATTTCCAGCACTAGAGGCCAAAACCAAGCTAGGGCTACAAGAAGATGGTCGCCGGCCTCCTCAGGAAAAAAAGAGCGCGAGCTACAAGAAAATGTCCGCCAGCTGCATTAGCATTAGAACCAGTGCGGCTACAAGAAAAAAACGCCAGCTCATCCAAAATGCCCGCCGAAACGTTCCTGAGGTAAAAGGCCGCAAACACGCTGGGCCTCTGAGCGGAGGCCCCCTACATGGAAGACCACCCACACTTAGGCCGTGTACACACGATCAGTCCATCCGATGAGAACGGTCCGAAGGACCGTTTTCATTTGTTAACCGATGAAGCTGACTGATGGTCTGACGTGCCTACACACCATCAGTTAAGAAACCGATTGTGTTAGAACGCGGTGACTTTTACGTGTTTTAACACAACGACATGCTGAAAAAAACGAAGTTAAATGCTTCCAAGCATGCGTCGACTTGATTCTGAGCATGTGCTGCCTTTTAACCGATGCTTTTGCATACTAACGATCAGTTTTGATCCATCGGTCAGGCGTCCATCGGTCAAATTTTAAACCAAGTTTTCTTTTTTTTGACCGAAGGATAACTGACCTATGGGGCCCACACACAATCGGTTTGGACCGATGAAACAGTCCTTCAGTCCGTTTTCATCAGTTTTGACCGATCGTGTGTACGCAGCCTAAGAGCAGACCCCGGACACACCGTGCAGCCCCCAGCTAGGACCCGGAGTCCCCCCCAGAAGGGCCCCTGGTCAGGTACACAGCAGGCCCAGCCCAAATGCATAGGGAGGAGGGAAGGGACAGGGAGAGAAGAAAGGGAGAGTGAGAGAACATCCTGCCGAAAAAGGAGGAACCCTACTTACCCATCCTGTGGGGACTGCTGGATGCATTCCTGACAGACCCATCACCGGCCCACTGTGACTCGGACAGCAGTAGCCCGGTCATGTGTGCCCTGGAGTATAGCTCACCGGCCACCCCTGGAGCAATGGGGTATGTCGTAGCCAACCCAGCGTATAGCTTAAGGTCTGCTCACGCTCGATGGCCAGACTTGGGAGATTACAAGGATCTATATTATCGAGCCTGTCACCCAGCCGGCAGTTGATAGTAGATCTCAGGATCAAAAAAGTAGTAATAAAAAAATAAAGATCTCCAGGACCAATGGTCCCATAGGGAGCCAGGTCCTTCTCCTATGCTAGGCAGAATTAAACTGAGCTACTAGATGCATAGTGAGGGGTTTAGCCAGAGGGACCACCCCCTGGGCGGTACTGTTTAGCTTTGCAGTTGTTACATGTTTTTAACTGTTTAACGTGTCTGCCTAGTCCTCTCCTGATAGATGGCATATATACTGTCAAGAATTAAGGAGCTGTGTCCATCCATGAACAAAAGAGAAACTATTAGATGTTGTGTTTTTTTTTTTTTTTAAATTGTCGCTCTTCTTTTGTTTATAGCGTAAAAAATAAAAACCGTCGAGGTGATCAAATACCACCAAAAGAAAGCTCTATTTGTGGGGAAAAAAGGACATAAACTTTGTTTGGGTACAGCATCGAACAACTGCGCAATTGTCAGTTAAATCGAAGCAACTTATATCCACCTAGCTCAGGGGTCTTGAATTAAAATTCAAGGAGGTCCGGTCACTAAAATTTTCTTTGGGCCGAGGTCCGAAACTCAAGTCCCCATTTTCACATCACAGTGCTTCCTTACATCACATGTCCCCATCACAGCGCCCCTTTACACCAGGTGTCCCCATCACAGCGCCCCTTTACACCAGGTGTCCCCATCACAGCCCCCCTTTACATCAGGTGTCCCCATCACAGCCCCCCTTTACATCAGGTGTCCCCATCACAGCCCCCCTTTACATCAGGTGTCCCCATCACAGCTCCCCATTACATCAGGTGTCCCCATCACAGCGCCCCTTTACATCAGGTGTTCCCATCACAGCCCCCCTTTTACATCAGGTGTCCCCATCACAGCCCCCTTTACATCAGGTGTCCCCATCACAGTGCCCCTTTACATCAGGTGTCCCCATCACAGCGCCCCTTTACACAGGTGATCCCATCACATCGCCCCTTTACATCAGGTGTCCACATCACAGTCCCCTTTACATCAGGTGTCCCCATCACAGTGCCCCTTTACATCAGGTGTCCCCATCACAGTGCCCCTTTACACAGGTGATCCCATCACATCGCCCCTTTACATCAGGTGTCCCCATCACAGCCCCCGTTTACATTAGGTGTCCCCATCACAGCCCCCCTTTACATCAGGTGTCCCCATCACAGCCCCCTTTACATCAGGTGTCCCCATCACAGCCCCCTTTACATCAGGTGTCCCCATCACAACCCCCCTTTACATCAGTTGTCCCCATCACAGCCCCCTTTACATCAGGTGTCCCCATCACAGCCCCCTTTACATCAGGTGTCCCCATCACAGTGCCCCTTTACATCAGGTGTCCCCATCACAGCGCCCCTTTACACAGGTGATCCCATCACATCGCCCCTTTACATCAGGTGTCCACATCACAGTCCCCTTTACATCAGGTGTCCCCATCACAGCACCCCTTTACATCAGGTGTCCCCATCACAGTGCCCCTTTACATCAGGTGTCCCCATCACAGTGCCCCTTTACATCAGGTGTCCCCATCACAGTGCCCCTTTACATCAGGTGTCCCCATCACAGTGCCCCTTAACATAAAATGTGCTCATCATTGTGCCCCTTAACATAAAATAAGGGACACTCTGATGGGCAAATTTTATGTTAAGGGGCACTCTGATGGGCACAACAAAACTTTTATGTTAAGGGGCACACTGATTGGTATATTTTTAATGTGTACGCTGATGGGCAAATTTTATGTTAAGGGGCACTCTGATGGGCACAACAAAATGTGTCCATCAGTGTGCCACTTAAAAAAATATGCTCATCAGTGCGCACATTAAAAATATACCCATCAGCGTGCCCCTTGACATAAAAGTTTTGTGCCCATCAGAGTGCCCCTTAAAATAAAATTTGCCAATCAGAGTGCTCCTTAACATAAAATATGCCCATCAGCGTACAATTTAAAAATATACCCATAAGCGTGCCCCTTAACATAAAAAAAGTGCCCATCAGCGTCACCGTTAACATATGCCACATACCTAGAATGCAGGGTAAAGAACCGGGACCGGGAACAAGTTGCAGGGGGCAGGATGCGCACGGGACGTCACGCCTCTAGGAGAGCCAGGAGTGGACCCGGGAATCAGGAGCAGCAGGGGGCGGGGTACTCAAGCGACGTGAAGACAGGCGTGGCCCCTACTTGCAATGTTGGCAAGGAGTGGACTACGAGCTGCAGGGGGGCGGGTGAAGGAATGTGACGTCACGCCCCTACTCGCCGCTGTACGCGCTTGTTTACTTCCAGGACCTGCGGTGAGGAGCAGGGGGCGGGCGCACACTGGCAGCGTCACTGGTTGCTGGGGAAACCCGCGATCCCAGCAAACCAGCGCTGCAATTTCTAACTATACTGGCGGTCCGGGCAGAAGTGTCACACGGGCCGGACTCGGACCGCGGGCCGCCATTTAGTGACGGCTGACCTAGCTCATCCTACCAGTGCCTGTCAGATGCAGTCTACCAGTGCCTGTCAGATGCAGCCTTGCCAGTGCCTATGGATGCAGTCTACCAGTGCCTGTGGATGCAGTCTACCAGTGCCTGTGGATGCAGCCTTGCCAGTGCCTGTGGATGCAGCCTTGCCAGTGCCTGTGAATGCAGCCTTGCCAGTGCCTGTCAGATACAGCCTACCACTCTTGTCAGATACAGTCTACCAGTGCCTGTCAAATACCATATACCAGTACCTGTCAGATGCAGCCTCACCAGTGTCAGGATCAGAGAGGCGATCTCCTGGTGTGTCATGGAGCTGGACTTTATTTCCCAGGATGCAGTAACAATGTCCCGCCTCCTGTGATCACGTCACACTGATTACATTTCCTGGCATTGGGTCAGTGTGCCGTCTAGAACAGGAGGCGGGACATTGTTACTGCGGCCCAAGCAATTCAGCTCCATGTTACATGGAGATTGTGGCTCTGGGAGAGGGAGGAGGGAGGGGAGGACTCTGAGCTGCCAGGATGACATTCCCACAATGGGCGGCACCTACCCCCTTTTCGGTTCCAGTATCTGCACCTTTTCTTTTTTCGGCCAGATGCCGAAAGCACAGTTTTCGGCCAATATGTTTCGGCTGCCAAAATTTTGGTGCACCACTAGTTATAATCATTTCTTACTTTGTCCAAAAAAAAAAAAGCCTTCTGCCTTTTGTTCTAAATTAATATCTTATTATTTTTTCCGGAAATCACTGGTGGATTTCACAGATTTAAAACTCTTACTTTCAACCAGCACCAGTCACATTTGAGCTTATGCAAGACTCTGAATATTCAGTCTGAACTGAAATGTACAGGTGCACTTTTGAAAGATGTATACAGTAGTTGTCCCCCTATGGGGTCTGGAAATGTTGAATACAGATCCTTATAGTAGTGTTGGCTCTGAGTTTAAAGCCAACATATTTGGGTATAAAACACCTCCAGTTCCTGAACATTGCAGATATCTTCATTAGAGTGCCCCATGGGTCCTGAATATTGGAGGCTGCTATGATTTGCAACTAGTCTCTCTGCATCGGCTCTGCCCACCTGCTTCAGTCTCCTAAATTTCACTACTGGTTAGCGAGTCTTCATAAAACCGATAGGCTAATAGGAGGTAAGAAGTTTAGGCAATCAATGCTTACTATTTACAAACCACAGGCTTATGGAGTGCTCTCCAAATGTCTAACCAGTCATTTTGGCATACAGTATGTACGTTCAAAAACTAGGATGCAATAGCTCTATCTCTGTTTTAAAAAGTTTCCTTTCAAAGGGAATGTATGGTAGTAGTAGTAGTAATATTTTAAATATGTTTTATTTAAAATCTAAACGTTTAAATACTATATGCCTTTCTTTAAATGTGAAATATTTAAATATGAAATATTTACATTTTCACATGCAGATAAAAGGTGGTGGTGCCTTTGGCTCCTTTTCTGTTTTCTGGTGTCTCATTCTTTTCTTCACTTAAAAAGTTGCTTTGAGTTCCCAAAGCTCCAGCTTAAATTTACACCTACTAATTACATGTGTCAAAAGCAATGGCACCCCTCTTTTGCTTCCAAGAATATCTGAAAGAAAGCAACTTCTACTGTGGTCTGTCTTCAAAACAAACATTAGGCTCTGGAGATGCTGTCTCAAGAGTGCTCAAGTATGAAAGCCCAACTATATCTTTAACCACTTAACCCCCGGACCATATTGCTGCCCAACAACCAGAGCACTGTTTTGTGATTCGGCACTGCGTCGTTTTAACGGACAATTGCGCGGTCGTGCGACGTGGCTCCCCAACAAAATTGGTGTTCTTTTTTTCCCACAAGTAGAGCTTTCTTTTGGTGGTATTTGATCATCTCTGCGGTTTTTATTGTTTGCGCTATAAACAAAAATAGAGCGACTATTTTGAAAAAAATTCAATATTTTTTACTTTTTTCTGTTTACACACATAGCTCCCGTTCCCCACTCTGTAACGAGCGATCGCGTGTGCCCGGCGGCAATCGTGCCCGCCGGGCACGCGCACAGGACTCGGGGGCGAGCGCGCGTGGGACGCCGGCGGCGCGCACGCGCCCCCTAGTGGCCGTCCAAAGTGCCGACGTAGAGCTATGGGCTCTCGCCCAGGAGACATGCCGGCTGGTCGGCAAGCAGTTAAAATTGGAGAAATATAAAAATATAAAAACAAAAATGTGAGATATATATATATATATATAAAAAGGTTCTGGCAGCAATATTTACCTCCTTTCTAATGCCACCCCTTTGGGATTAATTAAGTCTTCTGAATAGACTCAACCTGCCTTAAGGACGTAGACAAGGATAAGGAGGCAGGGAAAGAGGAAATGGTGTCCCTTATTTAT
The DNA here is from genome assembly GCA_029574335.1 of Rana kukunoris. NCBI lineage: Eukaryota > Metazoa > Chordata > Amphibia > Anura > Ranidae > Rana > Rana kukunoris. Next base: position 177,528,464 of record CM056055.1, on the reverse strand, counting down.
ATATCTATAAATATATATATCTATAAATAGAGACTATCATTTTAAGTACTGTATTTGTAATGCACTTGCTTGTTATTTTTTAGAGAAAAAATGTCCATCTATGATGACCGTCACCACCAGATAAGAAGCAGCAGTTTACTCCCTTTTTACTCCGAGCATGGACTGTTTTATCTATCTAGTCTGATCCAGTACTGTTATGGCGGCACCAATGTTTTCTTTCAGTTTATATCAGTCACATGATGTATACACCCATTGAACTGTTCACTTGCTATTAAGAAGATATGGCTCCTGATTGGACTTAGTTTACAATTACACCTAGATTACAGCCTAAAACACGCCTAGACCTTATGCATATTCATAAGTACCATATATATTGTTAAACTTGATGTTTGTAAGTCAGAGACACTTCCTTCTTCATTCAGCCTGGTAGAGCTGGATATTGGTGTGTGTTTTCTCGCTCCACTGCAGTGTATGAATAAAGCACCTAATTTTCTTTTACTATCTCATCTGAATGGTCTTGTTTGGAGACTCCCTAACCTGATTTAACAATTATCACTGCAGCCCCCATCAGTGGTGCCCATCAAAATGACAATTACTGCCCATAAATGTGCCAATCAGTGCCCATAAAAGTGCTAAGCAACGCCCCATTAGTAATGCCTGTCAGTACCCTTCAGATGATACTCAGTAATGCCTGTCAGTAGCTCCTTATGAGTGCTGCCTATCCAGTACCATCTATGAGTGCCACCTATCAGTGCCCATCAGTGCCGCCTATCAGTGCCACCTATTAGTGCCTATCAGTGCCGCTTATCAGTTTTTTTCCCCCAAAATTTCTGTCTTTTTTAGTTTGTTTAGCAAAAAAAACAAAAAACAGTGGTGATCAAATGCAACTAAGGCCGCGTACACACGATCAAATCTATCTGCTGAAAACGGTCTGCCAGACTGTTTCAGCAGACAGATTCGATCGTGTGTACGGGCGGACAGACAGATTTGGCCAGCCTACAGATTTTAAAGCATGCTTTAAAATCTGTCTGCTGGGAATCCGTCCGTCCAACATGTCTGCTGGTTAGTACGCTATCCAGCAGACATATCTCCTCGCACATGCGTCGAATGGATTCGACGCATGCGCGGAAATGTGTTTTACTTCCTGGTGCGGTGGGGATTTTGGTTTGATTGTCTGTCAGACCGATTTGAACAGATGTATTTGGTCGTGTGTACGCGGCCTAAAAGAAAGCTCTATTTGTGGGAAGGAAATTAAAACAAAATTGTTTGGGTACAATGTTGCATGACCACACAATTATGGTATATGGAGGGGGCGCTAATAATGAATAATAAGAGAATAAACAATAAAGTGAAATCTAATAAATGGTCCGTCTGAACCAACAATAGCAGACTTAGTGAGCATCAACACACTGAAAATAGTGAAATAGAAATAGATTGTAAAAAAAAAAAAAAAAATAAACTCAAGTCCATTCAAAGAGTGTTAGATAAAGTCCAATCAAGGCTAATATTTTTCAGATGTAAATTGTTGAAAATTCATTGTAAAAGGTGTCCACATTTTTTTTTTTACAATCTATTTCTATTTCACTATTTTCAGTGTATTGCTGCTCACTAAGTCTGCTATTGTTGGTTCAGACGGACCATTTATTAGATTTCACTTTATTGTTTATTCTCTTATTATTCATTATTAGTGCCCCCTCCATATACCATTACTGTTCAGTTCAGACCTTTGATGAGCTCTATCTTAGGGGAGCTGCTTATTCACTATAATTATATGTTGTTGTCACATAAATTTTTATTGGCGCGAGATACCACACCTTTTATGACCACACAATTGTCATTCAAAGCGCGACAGCGCTGAAAGTTTAAAATTGTTCTGGGCAGGAAGGGGCGAAAGTGTCTGGTATTGAAGTGGTTAAGCAATGACTGTATGTATAAAAACAAAAAACAAAACTTTAATGTCACTTTAAAAACAAAAGTGACAGAAAAAAAAAAATTTAAACTGATGCAAAAAGCATTATAATTTCTATTTAACGGCTTCAAAGAAGCTACTTGAAACTTGTTGAAACTTTTGCAAATGCACAAGTTTCAGACTGAAAAGGTGCTTGTATAAACCAGATTAAACATGTCTGCTGGCTGTAAACTGAGCAATTTTTGAGCATTCCGTTTTTCTTCTAAAACACGTACATTTTCTTTTCATAAATAAATAACATGTGTGCATGCTTTTTACTATATTGTGGGGGTAAATAATTAGGAAAATTGCATATTTTTAGCAAGGTAAATAAATTGCCTGGCTCTCAGCCTCCATGAGCTTTATGAATGCCCTTCTTGAATTTAATGTGTATGTAAATACATTTCTAGACCCATTTAAAAAAAAAAAAAATAAGTATGGGAGACTAGTTATTATCCTTCAAGACTGATATTAATGGTGCCCCCGCTCAGAAAGAACGCTTTTCAAATTCCAAACATGAAAGTACATATTAAATACAGTTCTAAAGATAATTATTTACATTGAAATGCAATGTAATTGTTCTAGCAGTTTTATACCTCATTATCTTAATGTGAAGGCAGATTTTGGCTTCCAAGCCTTGATAATCCTTTTAAATGTTCACACAGAAACATTCCTTTCTTGGATTACTCCAGTTCTGTTACTTATTGCCTTTTGTTTTTAACTCCTTTGCAGATGCAGAAGGATTCCTTTTTGGCAGACCAGTTTTTTTTTTCTATTCATACCAGGTGTGTTTTATCCATTTTGTGTCATTTTTTCGACACAAGCAAAATACATGGATGTGAGTAAATGTATCATTTTCATTGCCCCCTCATACTAATGTCTTCCATTGAGGTATGTTGGAAACATGTCCTACCTTCTCCATTTTGGTGCTTTGGCCTTTACAAGACTTAGCATTGGGGTGGGGAAAAGGGAAAATTTATATCAAATACTTACCGTAATTTTCCTTTCCTGATGGACTCCATGGCAGCCTACTTGTGGGTTAATCCCGCCTCTCATACCTCATAGGACCCTACTCCCATAAAGCTTTGCGTCTCCCCATAGACTGTGTTCCGTAATATAGCCTACTCCAGCAATGGGAGGGAAACTCCTGCTGCCATGGAGTCCATCAGGAAAGGAAAATTACGGTAAGTATTTGATATAAATTTTCCCTTTTCCTTACAGACTCCATGGCAGCCTATTTGTGGGAAATAACTAGCCGACACACCCGGGTGGGAAATTGCTGATTAAAGAAAAAAAAAAAGGTTTAATTGACATTGTCAACAGATAAAACGTGTAAACCAAAATCAACCGACGACAAACAGGCCGATTCTACGCAGTAATGCGTCATGAATGTGTTTAATGACGACCATGAGGCCGCCCTACAGATTACTTCCGGGGAAACATGCCGGGCGGCTGCCCATGATGTGGAGATGCTCCGAGTCGAATGCGCTGTCACCGCTTCAGGAGGAGCCAACCCTTTGTATGCCCCTTGGATTACTTGAACTATCCATGCAGCGATGGTTCTGGGGGAAGCACGCATTCCCTTGCTTTTTCCATGGAAGGAAATGAATAGATGGTCAGATTGACGGAAGGCTGCTGTGGCTTCCAGATATTGTCTTAATACATCTCCGACGTCTAGAGGTTGAACATTAGAGCTCTCAGGAGAACGAAAAGTGGGGAGGACAATTTCCAGATTTTCGTGGAAGACCGATATTACCTTAGGATTGGATCCCAACATGGGAATTAATTCGACCCGATCAGGGAAGAAAGTAAGAAACGGTTCTTTGGATCCTAAAGAACCTATTTCTGAGACCCTTCTGGCCGATGTTATGGCCACAAGGAAGACAGCTTTTGAGGACAGGTCTTTGATGGATAGGTTATCCGAGTGCATAGTTTCTGAAAGGAAGTCCAAAACCAAGGGAAGGTTCCATTTTGAGAACCTTGGTTTTCTTTGTGGCCTAAGCCTCATGGCACCTTTGAAAAATTGCTTGACAAGGGTGTGTTTGGCCCATGAAAACCCAATGAAGGCTGAAATGGCCGAAACTTGAACTCTCAGGTGGCTGACTGATAAAGACAGATCCAGACCTGTCTGCAGGAAGCCAAGAACATCCTGAATCTTAGGATTACTAGGGGACCCATCCATGGAGGAGATGAAATCTGTAAATTTTGACCATATTCTCTGGTAGACCTTGTTGGTGCTCGATCTCCTCGCACTTAACAGAGTAGAGATGGCTTGATTGGGACAGCCTAGTGCAATAAGCCTTTCCCTTTCAAAAACCAGACTATCAGATGAAGACGGGATGGACATGGATGAGGGGTTACCCCTTGTAACAGGAGATCTGCCCTGTTCGGAAGCGGCACTGGAGCCCGGAAGCTCAGATGAAGCAGCAACATGAACCATGGTCTGTTGGGCCAATAAGGGACTATCGCCACCACCTTGACCGCTTCCCACCTGAGTCTTGCCAGGAACCGGAGGATGACCGGGACTGGAGGAAAAGCATAGGCACTGTGAAAGTTCCACTGGTCTGTTAGAGCATCCACTCCGAACGCTTGGGGACAGCGACCCCTCGTATAGAATTACTCTAGTTTGAAATTGCATAGAGATGCAAATAGGTCCACTTCCGGCACAACTCCCAGGGATAGGACCCAGCTGAAGACTTCGCTGTGGAGAGACCATTCGTTGTGGTTGAGTGTTGTCCTCGAAAGGAAGTCTGCTTGGAGGTTTTGATATCCGGGGAGATACACAGCTGTTAAATCTGAGAGATGTACTTGTGCCCACGACATGATCGGATCCACTTCCCTCAGTAGGGACAGACTGCGGGTGCCTCCCTGTCTTTTTATGTATGACACAGCTGTCGTGTTGTCTATTCTTAACAGGACTGACGATCCTTTTACTATGTGAAGAAAGGATTGAAGGGCACAGTAGGCCGCACGGAGTTCCAGGGCATTGGAACTCACACTCCGGGATGGTAACGTCCACTTCCCTTGAGCAAACTCCTTCAAGCACAGAGCCCCCCAGCCTCTGTTGCTGGCATCTGATGTAATTGTGATCCAGGAGATCGGGGCTAACGAATGGTAGTTGAGGAGATTTTTCCTTAGTAGCCACCAAAGGAGACTCTTTCGCATGGACGAAGTTATTCGAATGCGTTGATCCTGAAACTTCGGATCCCACTGTTGGAGAAACCCCTTCTGAAAGGGCCGCATCCTCCATTGTGCCCATCTCACCATGGGGACTGTGGACACCATGGTGCCCACTATCTTGAGGCATTGCGAGGCTTTTAGAAAGGGAGAATCCAATGCAAGCCGGATTCTGTCCCAGACTACCGGGATCTTTATCAGGGGTAAGGAGATGGAACACTGAACTGTGTTGAATTGGGCTCCCAAAAAAAATCAGAGATTGTGTGGGTTGCAGATGACTCTTTTCCCTGTTTATCAGCCAACCGAACTCGGTCAAGGTGGAAATGACCTGGATCTGGTGTGTCAACAGCTGTTCCTTGTCTTGCGAAAGTAACAGTAAGTCATCGAGGTAGTGATGAAGTCGAATGCCCTTGGTTCTGATCAGGGCGACGACAGCCAATAGAAGTTTTGAGAACACCCGGGGCGATGTTGTGAGCTCGAACGGGAGACACGTAAATTGGAGGTGGACATTGTCCACTGAGAATCGAAGATATTTTTGGAACTCCGCTGCGACTGGGACATGGAAGTAGGCATCTTTTAGGTCTATGGACATCAGCCAATCGCCTGGTTGAACTGTCTGATGAATAGTAAGCAAGGACTCCATCTTGAATTTTTCCTTTTTGATAAAGGTGTTTAGATGTGTCAGGTCTATTACCGGTCTCCAAGAACCTGTCTTCTTTAGAACCATAAACAGGGGCGAGTACATCCCTTGACCTCTTTCGGAAGATGGAACATGTATAGCGGCGCCCAGAGCTAGGAGAGAGCTTGTGTATGACAGAAGAATTTCCCTTTTTTCTTCTGAGCCGGGTATTGTTGTGGGTACAAACTGTAGCACGGGTGGACTTATAAAGGTCCAGGTATGGCCTGTAGACACTGTTTTGACAGTCCAAAAAAAAATCTCTTATTGAGGCTGCCCAGACATGTCGGAACTGTAGTAGCCGAGCGCCTACTCTTTCCGTCTGGGCTGGCTTCACATCAAAAGGACTTAGGGGCATCACGTCCAGCAGACGAGGGTCCCCTAGGGGGCTTCTGTCCAGAGGGCTGGACTCTCCTCCAGTTTTTCCGGAACTCGCGACCAGGTCTGTACCGGCGCGCATCTCTTGAACGGTCTTGATCTTGCCTAGGGAAGGATCTCCTCTGACCGAACGGATGGCGATCCTGAGGAAGGAACCCAGACTTACCCCCAGTGGCACGGGTGATAGCGCTGTCCAGCTTGTTCCCAAACAGGGAAGACCCCTGAAAGGGGATTCTACACCACCCCTGTTTTGAAGCGGGATCAGCCGCCCAAGGGCGCAACCACAGAGCACGTTTAGCTGTGACAGAGGAGAGCATGACCCGTGCCACCAACCGGATAATGTCAAGGGAGGCCTCTCCCAGGAAGACGGACGCCATTCTCAGCTCATGAATCGGTGTGCTGCTGAGCACATCTTTGGAGACATTTGCGAAGGTAGAATCCACTTCATCCGTCCAGGATTCCATTGCCTTAGACAAGGCAGCTAGGGCTAGAGCCGGTTTACAAGCCATGCCCACTGTAATATATATTCGTTTCAGATCTGTGTCTATCTTTCTATCTAGACCGTCCTTAAAGGAGACGGTATCTTCCAGAGGGAGTGTGACATGTTTCACCAACCTCATCACAGCGGCATCAACCAAGGGAGCTGATTCTAAGTGTTTAACATCTTCACTTTTGAACGGGTACATCTTTGCTACTTTTGAAACCAAAGAATTCTTTCTGTCCGTGCTTTCCCATTCGTCAGTAATGATATCTCCAAGTTCACCTAGGAGGGGAAAACTAGGGCGCTCCTTTTTGAGTTGTTTGAAATATTTTCTCTGTTTGGAAGGAGATTCCACCGGATCTTCCCACTTCAAGGCGATCTTTACCGCTTTCACTAAACTTGGTACTAGGGAGAAATCAAATCCTGCAGGATTGACAACACTTTCAGCTTCACTGACGGAAGACGCACTTAGACTGCGTACACGTTGAGAGGGGCCAGGCGCTTCAGGATTATTCTGTGCAAGCGCTGGAACTGGGTCATCAGGGATAGTAACATCACACCTGGAATCGGATTTATTAAGGGATTCCTGGACTACTCTTCTGACCAGAGCTTCCACTTGATGACCATCATTTCCTCTCTCCCTCACCGCCTTGGAATAACATAGGTCACAAAGGGATCTTCCATCCGAGACCCGAGACCCACATCCCCAGCAGACTCTTCTACTAGAGTGGCTGGAATGGCGGTGAGAATGGCGGCCAGATGAAGATCTGGAGCCTTCTTTGCGGTGTCTAGAAGAGTACCTGGGGCGTCTGGAACTTGATCTGGAGTGATGATGTTGTAACCTGGATTCGTCAATAGCTTCATGTGCTGAAGATTGATGTTCAGACCTAGAGGGGCTGACGGGGAGGAAAGAGTTAACCTCTGATTACACAGAAACCCAAACAGCCAGGTAGGGAAAAAAATAATTTTTTTCCATCCTACCTGCAGCGCAAGGGTTGGCCACTGGGGGGCGATGAGACATCCATAGTGGAAAGGAGTCACAAGAACTGCTAAGACAAACATATCATAATAAGATGCAGCAAGGATGAATCAAGCAAACAGGGCTTTGAAAAGGCAGAAGGTAAGAAACATACCTTGAAGAGGGAAGCACTTTTCAATCTGGGGCAACGAGAACTGGTAACAGCACAGCATGCGTGTGTCCCAAGGATAGCTGTTTTGACAGCTATTTAAACCTGCCGCCCTGATGATGACTTCACCGCGCACGCCGCTCACGCCGCAATTTGCGACGTGACAGGCGCGCATCCCCATACAGACCTCGCGCGCATGCGCGATCGCGGCGATCCGATCGTACTGCGCATGCGCGTCCAAGCCTCAATCTCGGCTGGAACCAGCGCAGGAGCAGAGACCAGGAAACGACGAACCGGAACGCAGATGCGTTCCAGCGGCCATGGCCACGGCGGAGACCAGACAACAACAACAAAACAACATAGAGTACGGCTGCCATGTAAAAGGTTTGTAAGAGAGGATAATACGTTACCAAGGATACCATTGCCGACCTGTCCTGAAACTGAGAGCTATGAAGCTCACTCCGCACGACTCAAGCATTCTTAAAGGAATAGAGGCCTCCAGCTAATAGCTAAGACGTTAGGCCTTGTTTCTGCTTGCCTGCCAATGGCTGGTTAGTAAGCACCTGTTGATATTGCAACCGACGCCCATGTCTACCCTGCTAATAGCTGGGACTTGTTGGACACCAGAACGTGAGCTCTATGTGCAGGATCATCAGGACTGGGGAAAAAAACAAAAGGTATTTCTTCTTTTTTCTGCTTTAACAGCATAGGTCCTAGGAGGAGGACAAAAAAGGAACACAGTTTATGGGGAGACGCAAAGCTTTATGGGAGTAGGGTCCTATGAGGTATGAGAGGCGGGATTAACCCACAAGTAGGCTGCCATGGAGTCTGTCAGGAAAATAATCTTAGCACTCCCTTTAAAAAATATTAAGCCTTTTTTTTTTTTTCTTAGGCCTCGTACACATGACCGGTTTTCTCTGCAAAAAAACAGCAAGAAAACTGCTGGCAGAGCTTTCTTGCCGAGAAAATCATTTGTGTGTACGAGGCTTTCAGGTTTTTGCGCTCTTTTTTCTCGTCGAGATTCTTGTCGGCCTGTTTCCCGACAAGAAACCCGAGAGTGTGTATACTTACCTGTCGTCGTGGATAGCGTCGGTAGCGGCGGAGGCGATCGGGTCTGTTCGGCAGCTGACTGGGGATACGAGTGAGGGAAAAATGTAGCTCTGCTGGGCGGAAGTGACGTCAAAACGTCAGTCCCGCCCAGCGTCTTAGAGAAACATTTTTTTTGTTTACCTTTTTTTCAAATGATTCATATTTTTTTAATTTTTTTCCTTTTAAGTCTAAATATGAGATCTGAGGTCTTTTTGACCCCAGATCTAATATTTAAGAGGACCTGTCGTGCTTTTTTCTATGACAAGGGATGTTTACATTCCTTGTAATAGGAATAAAAGTGATCAAATTTTTATTTATTTTTTCAGTGTGAAAAATCATAAAATAAATAAAAATAAATAAGATTTTTTTTTTTAAAGCGCCCGTCCCGACGAGCTCGCTCGCAGAAGCGAACGCATACGCGAGTAGCTCCCGCATATGAAAACGGTGTTCAAATCACACAAGTGAAGTATCGCCGCGATCGTTAGAGCGAGAGCAATAATTCTAGCCCTAGACCTCCTCTGTAACTCAAAAGATGCAACCTATAGAATTTTTTAAACGTCGCCTATCGAGATTTTTAAGGGTAAAAGTTTGACGCCATGCCACGAGCGGGTGCAATTTTTAACTGTGACATGTTGGGTATCATTTTACTCGGCGTAACATTATCTTTCACAATATATAAAAAAATTGGGCCAAATTTATTGTTGTTTAATTTTTTAATTCAAAAAAGTGTATTTTTTCCAAAAAATGTGCGCTTGTAAGACCGCTGCGCAAATACGGTGTGACAAAAAGTATTGCAATGACCACTATTTTATTCTCTAGGGTGTTAGAAAAAAATATATATAATGTTTGGGGGTTTTAAGTAATTTTCTAGCAGAAAAAAACTGTTTTAGTCTTGCAAACACCAAATCTGAAAAACACCTAAGGTCCTTAAGTGGTTAATGTATGGCCAGCCTCTACTTTTTGGTTGGCACCGGCCCAAATAGGGCTAGGTGCCACGGACTAGCTGAGGAGATGGGACAGTCAGGAAAGGGGTTAAATGAGTCTCTCCCCTCTTGAGTTTCCCCCTCCTTCCCCCTCCCTCTGGGAGGGTGGTTCTCTGACAGACAGAGCCAATTAAAGATGCCCAGGGGGGAGGTATTTGGGGTGGGCATGTGACCAAGGCTTCAAGGTGGGTTTCCCTCCCACCTTCTTCCTCTTACCCGCAGCAGCCCCCCAGCAAGTGAGCTCCTTACCTTCCTTGGCTGTGTCATGGCTGAAGACCTGCTGGGTTTGATCCGTTAGCGGATGCGGTCCGATGGAGGCTTCCTGGCTCGCATCGCCGCCGACCTGGGGGTGCCTGGACCGTTCCCCTCGCCGTGCCCAACTGTGGATGACCAGGTAAGGGGTCGGCGGGCCCCTCGTAGGGAGTCCCAGTCCCCCTAAGGCTTCACAGCGGCGCAGAGGCACCGCTGTATCTGTTGCTGGAAAGGGGGGAGGAAGGGGCGGGGCCAAATCTCGGGTCAACGCGGTAGCCCCGCCCCCTTCCTCTCCTGCTCCTCGTGTGTCTGAACAGAGTGTGTGCCTCTCCCCCTCCCTGTACTCCATCATGGGTAATGCTAATGTGCATGTTTCCAGCTCCTCGAGTAGCGAGGAGGCTGACTTAGCTGCAGACATCCCCTCCGCCCCTGCCCCCACTGTAGATGTCCCTGCTACTGACTTAGCAGTGAATGTGCAAGCCCATCCTGCCCATGCCGCTCGCAACCCCCCCAGGCACCTGTGGATGCGGATGCTGGGGAAGATATAGTGTGTCCTTCTCCTCACCTGAACACCTCCGCTGTCCCCCCCCCATCGCCCACCACCCCCCCCCCTGCGAGTTTCAGGAGCGATCGGTCCCATAGACGGGACATGCGGTCGGACTCCAGGTCCTCTTTGCGTAGTTCTGGGCGTCATGGGCGGTACAGCAGAAGCCGTCGCCGTAGATCCCCTAGGCGTCACAGCAGACACTGGCGTAGATCCAGATCTTCCCGCTGGGGGTCACCTTCTTCCTCTGGCAGCTCCTCCAGGAGCCGATCCAGGGACCGCGAGGGTCGGCTTAGGTCTAGACAGGGTTCATCGAGGCGCTCCAGGCGGCCTTCTCACGCGGACCAGCCATCCGGCGTGCCTGCTTCCTCTGTGGCTCCCGTGGCCACGACGGTTTCGGTGGCTCCATCTTCAGTGCCGGGTTTCCTTCCGCCTGTTCCAGCATTCGGTCCTTCGGTATTGTCAGCTGCGATACCTCCAGTGATCCCTCCTCCTCCTCCATCTTCGGCAGTAACTGGTGAGTTTGACTTCGCAGGGGCCTGGGGGGCCGGGGGTGGGGGGCATGCTTTGGTACCGGCTTTAAAAGCATTATTGTTGCAGCTGGAGCCCGGCTCCCAGGGGGCGGTTACGCCTCCTGCGGGCAGGCGTCCTCCGTCTCCGCCAAGGGCCGGTGTACACAAGGAGTCCTTTTTCTGTGGGATTAGCCCGTTAGGATCACACGTTGCTGAAGACATCAAACAAAAAATTTGGGAAAATAAGTACATAGATATATGGTCTTTGGTTTCAGCTGATCAGCATACCATTGATAAGGAGCGCAAGCCCTATACTGACAGGTCTTTTGAGCGTAGGCCCCGGGTTGCCAGGACAATAGGTAACTGGTTGCAGGCTTTTGCCGTGCTGGTTGGTATTATGGGGGAAAAACACCCCGAGCGCTGTTCGGAGCTTTTCGTCTATTTGGACTTAGTATACAACGCCTATAAGTCCCGTGGCGGCAGCGCTTGGTGGAAATATGACGAAGAGTTCAGAAGACGCTTGGCGTTGCAACCCGAGGTGGGTTGGGGCTGCAAGGCGACGGATGTCTGGCTGCGGCTTATGATGGCGCAGAGGCAGACTCCCTTTCTTGGTGGGGCCGCTGCCTCCTCAGCAAGTTAGCAGGGCGCAGCGGCCACAAAGAGACCCGGAACATGCTGGCTCTTTAACGAGGGTCATTGCAAGTTCTTCAGGTTGTGCAAGTTCAAGCACGAGTGCTCCTCTTGCGGTGGCGCCCACGGGGCAGTTCGGTGCCCCCGCGGCACAAAACCGGTGCATAGGGGTACAGGGCCTGTTGAAGGGAAAGACGCCGGTGAGCGTGGAAGAGATGCTCCCCTGGCTAGAGCGTTACCCCAATAGGTCGGAGGCTGAGCAGTTGCGCATAGGTTTTTTGTATGGTTTTCTTATCCCCTTCATTCCCTCAGATTCACACCAACTGGCTGGCAATTTGCACTCGGCTACGCTTTACCCGGATGCCCTGCGGGACAAGGTTAGTAAAGAGGTTAATTTGGGTCGCATTGAGGGTCCGTTTTCATCCCCACCATTTCCTAACTTGAGGGTTTCTCCTTTGGGAGTGGTCCCCAAGAAGGAGAGCGGTAAGTTTAGGTTAATTCACCATTTATCTTATCCCAGGGGCTCATCGGTCATCTCAAAGCATCTCAAAGGATGAGGCGTCTGTTTCCTATGTCTCCTTCGATAAGGCTGTGTTGTTGGTCCGACGGGCCGGCAGAGGTGCCATGATGGCTAAAACTGACATTGAATCGGCTTTTAGGCTGCTGCCGGTGCACCCGGATTGCTACCACCTTCTGGGTTGCTGTGTGGATGGCCTCTTCTATTATGACACTTGTTTGCCTATGGGCTGTTCCATATCGTGCCACTATTTCGAAATTTTCAGTTCCTTTTTGGAATGGGTGGTACGATGTGCAACGGGTTGTAGATCCATCATTCATTATTTGGATGATTTTCTGATAGTAGCCCCGGCCGAACCTTCTCAGTGTCAATTTTTGCTGGATTTTTTCTGTGCTGTGATGAGCAGGTACGGGGTTTCCCCTTTGCGCAGAAAAAACGGAGGGCCCAATCACCAGGCTGTCCTTTCTGGGCATTGAAATCGATTCCCTTGAGATTGTCTTTCGGTTACCAGCAGATAAGCTCGAAAAACTATTAGGCTTGATCGAGGGGTTTTGTGAAGTTCAAAAAGTTACTCTGCGGCAATTGCAGTCGCTGTTGGGCCTCCTCGTCTTTGCATGTCGTATTATGCCGATGGGTCGTGTTTTTTCACGCCGGTTGTCTCTGGCCACCAAAGGGGCCAAGAGGCCTGAGCATCGGATCCGACTGACTTGTTCCCTAAAAGCGGACCTGTCAGTGTGGCGGCGTTTTTTGGGCACATACAACGGGCGCACGTGTTTCCTGTCGGTCGAAATAGGCAATCAGGAATTGTCTCTTTTCACTGATGCGGCTGGTTCGGGAGGGTACGGCGCGATTCTCGGGGCGAGTTGGAGCGCGGAATCTTGGCCACTAGAGTGGCAGGAGCAGGGGTTATGTCGCAAACCTGACTCTCCTTGAGCTTTTTCCCATCGTCGTGGCGGTTGAACTTTGGGGGGAGCAGCTCAGGGACAAAAAGGTATGCTTCTGGACCGACAATAGCAGTGTGGTGCATTGCATCAACGGTCTGTCTTCCTCTTCGCTGCCGGTTCTGGCCCTACTCCGTCATCTGGTGCTCAGAGTATAATATCTGGTTCAGATCTCGTCATGTCCCAGGTGTTGATAACGTTATCGCTGACTTATTGTCTCGTTCTCGTTTCCAGGAGTTCCGGTCTCTTTGCCCGGGTGCGGATCAGGAAGGCCTTCCTTGCCCGAAGTCCCTATGGACCCTGGTGTCAGGACTTTGATGCCCCTCATTGCTGCTTCGGTGACTCCGGCTACCTGGTCCAATCATGGTAAAGCGTGGAATGCCTGGTTGGGGGTGGCGGGCGGCAGGGACGTGGCTTCCTGTGGGAATTTACGTTTTCAGGTTACGGTGGACTATTTGTTGAGTTTGGAGCTTTCGGGTTGCTCCGCCGCGGTGGCTCAACGCCGCATGGGGGGGGGGTTGGTTTTCACTTAAAGCTGCACGGGTGGCAGGACTGCACAAAGCATTTCAGTATCCTGCAGGCATTAAAGGGTTGGCGGAAAAGGCACGGGAAAAAGGACGCCAGGCGTCCGGTTTCCTTTGCCTTGCTGAACTCCCTTGTCGGGGCTACGGTTACGGTGTGTTCCTCTCCTTACGAAGGGCTTCTTTTTTCTACTGCGTTTTGCCTGGCTTTTTTTGGAGCGTTACGGATAAGCGAGCTAGTGGCGTCCGCGACTACGGGTCCTGGGGGCCTTTTCAGGGATGACGTCCTACTGACTAACGGTGTGTTGCAGGTTCGGGTGAGAAGGTCTAAAACGGACCAGCTGGGAAAAGGTTCTTGGTTGCGCCTTGGGGCTGTGGGGGGCACACTTTGTCCAGTTGCCATGGTAACGGACTTCCTGAAGGTGAGTCCTGTTGGGGAAAAGTTTTTGGTGCATGCCTCGGGGGCCCCCCTTACACGGTACCAGTTCAGTTCGTTTTTCAAACGCTGCCTTGTGGCTGCCGGGTTTTCAGCGAACGATTTTGGCACACATTCATTCAGAATTGGTGCGGCTACGGAAGCGGCTAGGGCCGGGCTAGCAATGGGTGACATTCAAAGAATTGGTCGGTGGAAGTCGGGGTGCTATGCAGGTTATGTTCGCCCGGAATTGCTGCTATAATGAATTTTCCCCTTTCTTTAGGTCCTCGTGCGCCGGTGGTGCACATTCTGGGCCATTCATATATCCATCGGGCCACGCAGAGGGCCAGCTGTCGGCCGGGCGGCAGGTCCCTGGGATTTCCAGTGGAGGTTCATTGGAGAGGTATTGGGGGTCTCTCCTGGTCTCGGATATTGATGGAAGCCTTTCAGATTGGCGGAGTATCTCGGTCGCTGGTGGTGTTGGTAATCCATGCAGGGGGGAACGATATTCGCTCCCTGCGGGTTCCGGAGATCATTACCCTAATGAGAATGGATTTGGAGAGAATGGTGTTTCTTTTTTCGGAAATCATGTTGGTTTGGTACGAAATTGTCCCTCGGGTCACCTGGCAGGAGGATAGGGATGCGGCTGCAATTGAGAGAGCTCGCAGAACAATTAACGCCCGCATGTCCCGGTACGTCAGGTCAGGGGTAGTGGTGAGGCACAGGCAGCTGGAAGGGGACAATAGGCGGCTCATGGGTCAGGATGGGGTCCATCTTAATGATATCGGGCTCGATATCTTTTTGTCTGGCCTTCAAGATGGCATTGAACAGGCCCTTTACATTATGGGTGGGGGTCGGAGCCCAGTTTGAGGGGCTGTGCTCCTCCTGTGGCGGTAATATTAATGAAGGAATGGGGGAAGGCTATTATGCCCGTCGGTTTAGGCCGGCGGCTGGCTGGTTGCTTCCCCCTTGTAATCTTACCATGAGATGGTACTAAAGGTTTACAGATGTTTTATGGTTAAAGGAAAAAAAATAAAGCTGTGGCCGACCCCTATGTCCATTCAAGGATGACATGTTGTCCGAGTCTTTATTTTATGGTTAAGGGGTGAGACAAACACATGGGTACGGGTTAATGGGTTGTTCAGGTAGTCTGGTTGGCACCGGCCCAAATAGGGCTAGGTGCCACGGACTAGCTGAGGAGATGGGACAGTCAGGAAAGGGGTTAAATGAGTCTCTCCCCTCTTGAGTCCCCCCCTCCTTCCCCCTCCCTCTGGGAGGGTGGTTCTCTGACAGACAGAGCCAATTAAAGATGCCCAGGGGGGAGGTATTTGGGGTGGGCATGTGACCAAGTCTTCAAGGTGGGTTTCCCTCCCACCTTCTTCCTCTTACCCGCAGCAGCCCCCCAGCAAGTGAGCTTCCGCCCTCCCGCCCTTGTTCCCGTTTTATTAAACAGTTTCAGGTGTTTTAAAAAAATAAACTTAAAAAAAAGAGGATCGAATGTAATAAAGTTATAAAAAAAAAAAATTTGAGCAAGCGAGTTTTGTACTAAGGAGTTATGACGGTGGTTATTGCTGTATTTTATTACAATTTTAAGGTTTTGGTTTTACAGGCATTGTTTATTCGTGTTATGATGTGAGATATTTATTGTTAAGTCACAGCTGGCGGTAATATTAATGAAGGAATGGGGGAAGGCTATTATGCCAGTCGGTTTAGGCCGGCGGCTGGCTGGTTGCTTCCCCCTTGTAATCTTACCATGAGATGGTACTAAAGGTTTACAGATGTTTTATGGTTAAAGGAAAAAAAATAAAGCTGTGGCCGACCCCTACGTCCATTTAAGGATGACATGTTGTCCGAGTCTTTATTTTATGGTTAAGGGGTGAGACGAACACATGGGTACGGGTTAATGGGTTGTTCAGGTAGTCTTCAGCCACTCAACCTGGGAGATCTAATTAACCTGGATAAAGTGATCTGCTACCAAGTGAGACAAAGTCAAAGTTTGTCCATTGAAGCTGGAGCAGAACTTTTTTGGTGGTTTGCATAGTGCTCCAATGTTATCTTTTACAAAGGGGAGAGCACAAAAGTTTTATTGATTAAAAAAAAAAAACAATATTAATTTTAGCAATGTGCTTTCCTCCCCACAAAATAGTGTAAGTAAAAAATGAGTTACATACTTACCTTCTGCATGGGTTCCGCCTATGGCACCTAGGCAAAGGCAACATCTAAATTCCTCCAGATAGAAAACAACTATTCAGGAACCATGCCTCTGCACATCCAAATGATTGTACTATGTATAGCTTTAAAAGGACAGGGGCCAAACCAAGTGGCACATTCATGGAATACCAGATTCAGAGTATATATGTAAAACTGAGAGATGGTAGGACTCCTGTGGGGCTAAATACCATCCTAGCAGACAGCATCAGATGGTGACTATTTCCTGGGATCTGCTGCCTGCTGGCAGACACCCACTGGTTGACAATGGAACTACATCATTTTAATTAGGCACTTCCTCTTTTAGGGCTACAAAGCTCTGAACCTGCCTCTCAGTTGTGCTCCTGTATTGCCATTCTGTCACAAGCAGACCCAGTCTGGCCATAGGGGACACCGGAGCCACCTGGCCTCATAACAAGAGTTGTCTAATGCAAGGGTCCTCAACCCCTGGGCTGCAGACCAGTGCTAGTCCATGGCCTGTTAATTGTCAATACCAGGCCACACAATGGTGGAGCAGTGACCACAGTCCTGACAAGGCTAACATAGACCACGGTCGTCACACACCTTCTGCTATGAGGCCATACCTGTGTCTCCTATCCTGGCTTGATGTCATCCTATCTAAAGAACAGGGGGTGAGAGGAGCTGTAGATCTGCACAGAGAGCGGGAGTCTTTTCATATTAACAAGTGGGTAATCACTCACTTATTAATATGGTCCAGTTCTGCAGCTCCTCGTGCCCCCTGCCCTGCTAATAGGATCACATCGTCGGCAGAGAGTAAACGGGGGCACTGTGAATAGAGAGAAAATTGGGGGAGGCAGGACTGCAAGGGGCACTGTGATGGGGGCTGTGATTTCTAGGAGCACTTTACTGTAAAGAGGCACTGTGACATAATAAGGACTGCACTGTAAAGGGGCCCTGTAATTATTACAGTGCCCCTTTACAATGCAGTCCCCTTTATATTACAATGCAGAGGACCAACTCTGTGAATATTCGATCAGCAACCGCCCCCCGCAAATGCCCGCCCCCAGGTTCCTGGAAAAATGACCTGCTCAGTCTAAAATGCCCAGGCTTTTTTTTGTCCCAGTCCAAACTTGGTCACAGGTGCCCATTGTGGCACACATTAAACAGGCGTGGTCCAAAGGTATCACCATCAGGAAACCCACCCAGAGGCATTTCATGCAGCCATCACTGGAATACATGCATGTAGACAGGAAGTAGTTGCAAAGCGTTTGCATGTAGGCTTTACATAGAGCATGCACTTAGCCATAGGTCTGTGCAGCCTTTGGCATTAGGGTGTGCACCCCAAAGCTCAAACATACTCTACCGATCACTCACAATGTTCATTCAGAAAGGGAAGGGGCTGGTAAATGGTATATTTACTGGCCCCTTCCCCCACTCATCCTAAAACATCCACGGCAACAGCCGGTGGGAGAGGGGGGAAGCCAGCAGTGCTGTCAGGAGAAGGAGGGGGAGCCAGGTCAGTAGGGGTAATCTGTTCTGCACAGGGTGATTAGGGTGTGCATGGGCACACCTGGCACACCCTGTGCGCACGCCTATGCACTTAGCTATGCAGGGTAGATATCTATTCATGTGTGAGAGAATGTTAATTTGTTTTTTTTTGATAAGCTGATAGGCCTCACACATAAAAATAGTGGAGTTATAGAACATGTTCTTTTCCCCACATTAAATTTCGTTTTTGTTAGAATTATCTCGTTCATTTTAAGTCAACAAATTGGCCATTAACACCTGCATGGTTGACACACATACATTAACGCAATTAAGGTGCGGTCAAATGAAAGTGTTTCTCTGTGCTCAGAGAAGTGTTAGGCAAGGTGACATTTTTAAAGCGCTTACCTGGCAATGTCTTTTTCTTTATTTAGTTCATTTTTGTCTTCTGTTATCACACCACCTGTTGTCACCAAGACACCTAATACACTGACTCTGAAAAAGCAAAGACACGCTATTAGATAAATCATACCAGCTGTAGTGCTAATTGCACTCAGTCCTGCTACGCGTATGTTATCACAATTTGCTTCCACAAGCTCTCTATGGAATCAGCCACTTCAATGATTTGCTCTAATGAGCAAAAGACTTGCATCAGCTATCGCTGTATTACGCTCTTCTCCACTCATACATCCTGCTACTCGACAGATTTATTATTAAAACAAAAGCAATATAATTAAACACCAAACTGTTGTGTACACCTTTCTCTGCAGAAGAAATAATCTTGTAGGGAAGCAATAAAAATACATTTTTAGCATGTTTCATTTAAGGGCTACTTTTAGAATAGACGTTGACATGTTAACAAAAGGGAAAAAATAATTTACTATTTTCCAGGTGAGTGAAACCTCAATGGGAAAGGTGCTCTGGCCTCGTATTTCATTAAATCAAGTCACATAGAAAATTTTAAATGACTAGTAGCAAGATGATGTTGTTTTACTTTTTGAGCACCAGGTGGCAGTAGACCACCACTCCTGTCCCCACAGCTAATAAACACTAATAGGTTTTCATTTACTAAAGCACAGTGACCTATTTATACAACATGAGCATTGGTATTCTGCAATATTTTTCATGGCAAATGTCGGCTACAAAAGTTTTGACTATTAATAAAGATGCTTTGGGCAATTTCAACTAACATTTCCACCATATTTCAACACAGGTTAAAAAAGTTGAACAAAATCTAATTTGTGAAGATGTTTGGCCAATTTATAAAGACTTTCTAACATATTTTTTTGACCCTAGATCATATTCTATTTCAATGGAGAGGGGTTTGTTTATCATCCTTTAATTACATTAATAGAAAAAAACAGGAAGTAAAATTAAATTATTCTTTCCCCGCTTAGTTTCAGGTTAAAAATTATAATGCATGTTCATAATAAAAATATAGGATAATCATTGATTATAGAAGTTATGAAATATTTGCTTGGTTTAAATAAAAACTTTTACTTACACAGGGGAATCCTTAACCACTTGCCGACCGCCGCACGCCGATGTATGTCGGCAGAATAGCACGGCTGCGCACATTGTCGTACAGGTATGTCCCCTTTAATGTGCGCCCGCGGGACCCGCGGACCTGATCGCCATTGGTGTCCCGCGATCGGGTCACAGAGCTTAAGAACGGAGACAGGTAAGTGTAAACAAACCTTTCCCCTTTCTTCCTAGTGGCACTGTCAGTGATCGTCTGTTCCCGGTCAGTGACGTGTCACGCCAAGCCACACCCCCTAACAGTAACAATCACTCTTTAGGTCACACTTAACCCCTTCAGCGCCCCTACAGGTTAACCCCTCCACTGCCATTGTCATTTTTACAGTAACCAGTGCATTTTTATAGCACTGTTCGCTGTAAAAATGACTGTAGTGGTACCACCGAAAGGGCTGCTGATAATAGAATGGGATGGCACATTACCTCATGGCTTCTTCCGAATGTCTAGTGGTAAATGATGAATGCAACAGTAGAAAAAGGAATGTCCGCAAAAGGAATGTCTTTTATGTGCTCTTTATTACCCAGCCGGGTAAAAACAGTAAACGGGTGATGAAAAGGACAGATGAAAGCTGGAAGGAGAATAGCAGATTCAGGCTTACAATAGGGAAACAGTCCTGCTTCCAACAACACTTAGTTTTTCTTCGCCACTCCAGCCGGAGTGGGTATAGCGTACCCGGACAGGTCTCTCTCACCGACCTGGCAGCCAGAGTATCACTCGAACTTGGGAAGAGGTCCCTGCAACAGACCCTCCCAAATGAATGTCAGGGAAATGCCTCTGCCACAGGCCTTCTCTGATTGCAGATATGGAGGTAGCCCTCCTAAGTAAAGTTTTGCCTGGATCTTCTTCTTAACGTCACCCAGGTACCGACTGAAAGAGGAGTTAATCCTTCAGTTTTCAGTACCCTGATCCCTGGTGGTTCGTCTGAATCCTGTTGGACCGCCAGCCTCTCATTGGCGCTCCTCAGATGGACTCCCCACCGAACAGTCACACTCACTTGGGATCTTTAAAAGTGGGAACCCAGTCAATTACTAAGTCCCCGTCCGGCTTGAATGTTCCGGACCAACATGGCCCAGAAACCAGGAACACCGCGTGGCACGCACACCCCGGACAGGTAGTCCATAATGCTAGGGGCGCGGTGATGTGGCCACCCTAAAGGTCTGTGCCACACTCGAAGAAGAACGAACCCCAGACCAATAGCGTCCGTTCCATAAGTAACCTCTCCCAGCATGCCCAGCGAGGCCCAAGCCTCCTGATTGGTCGCTGGGGAAAAACACCCAAACCTCGGCTTCTACTGTTGCCACCTATCGTCCTGGGGTGGAACAGAATCCCAGCAACAACAGAATGAGCCCACAGCACAGCCAAGCTGAAACAGAGACCCTACTTAAATGACTGCAATTAGAATAAGGCGCCGTACACACGGCCGAGGTTCTCGCTGAAAATCATGCACTGCATGCACATTCCAGCGAGGACCTCGGCCGTGTGTACGGTCTCGGCGAGCTTCCCGTCGGGAAGCCCGTCGAGCCGAAATAGAGAGCACGCTCTCTATTTCCTCGAAGGCCCGCCTGGAAGAATGGCTGGTTGCCATTCCCGACGGGCGGGTCGCCGAATTCGACGGCCGGGAGAGAACCTCGACGGGCGGAACGATGTGTTCTGCCCGTCGAGGTTCTCTGCCGTGTGTACACGGCCTAAGAGTCACTTACACTCTGATTATCCCTTAAATATTAATAGCACCGGTACTTGGAAGTACACAGGCGCTACATGACAATGGTGTGTCCGATGTGTCTGCCATAATGTCGCAGTCATGATAAAAATTGCTGATCGTCGCCATTACTAGTAAAAAAAAATATTAATAAAAATGCCATAAAACTATCCCCTATTTTGTAAACGCTATAACTTTTGCGCAAGCCAATCAATAAACGCTTATTGCGGATTTTTTTACCAAAAATATGTAGAAGAATATGTATCTGCCTAAACTGAGGAAAAAATATGTTTTTTTACATATTTTTTGAGGATATTTATTATAGCAAAAAATTGTTTATAGCGCAAAAAATAAAAACCGCAGAGGTGATCAAATACCACCAAAATAAAGCTCTATTTGTGGTTAAAAAAAGGACGCCAATTTTGTTTGGGAGCCACGTCGCACGACCGTGCAATTGTCAGTTAAAGCGACGCAGTGCCGAATCGCAAAAAGGGGCCTGGTCCTTTAGCAACAAAATGGTCCGGGGCATATATAGTGGTTAAAGCATAACGCTCTGCCCCCACCAAGACTTCAGCAAGATGGATTCTGTATTACCCAGAATGATGTTTACATGTGTAGCACCCTCCTAGGTAGGTGCTAGAAGTCGGGATTCTCGGCTGTTTTCCTGTCGGGAAAACTGCTAGGGAGCATACACATGGCCGGGATTCCCAGCCAAATGCTCTCCTGGCAGTTTTCCTGCTGGGAAAACCGGTCATGTGTACGAGGCTTCACTGTACTAATGACACTGGTTGGAAAGGGGATAACATCTAGGGCAATCAAAGGGTTAAATGTGTGCCTAACAAGTCCGACGGAGCTGCTGATTGGCTCCCATACCCAGAAATGCAGGATTGAGTATATATACGTGATCCTGCACAGCACGACCACCCTGTAGTAGTAAATCTGCTATCAGGCAACCAGAAACCGGTTAACATCATCAGAATTATGATAACTCACAGGTAGCAGGCACTCTATCATGGCTCTGTCACAGTGTGTCACATGACATGGCTGCTGGATGCTGATTGTGTTAAATTATGACCAATAAGTTAACAAAATCAGCACCCAGCAGCCATGTCATGTGACACACTGTGACAGAGCCATGATAGAGTGCCTGCTACCTGTGAGTTATGATACCATCCATTATGCCAGAGAGACAGACAAAGTGCAATGTAGTCCCACCATCGGATCCTCTTCCCCTCTGTTCCTGCTGCTGGACACTGTCAGCTGAGCTCAGCTGCCTCTCTCTGCCCATCGCCGATGGCCGCCTTTCAGGTCTCACTCTCTGGGCCCCGGCTACTACTGGGTGGGGATCGGAGGAAGATCACTCCACCAGGGAAGGCAAGGAGATAAGCAGGCAGGCGGGTGGCCGAGACTTGAGCCAAGGCAGAAGAACATGCAAGCGGAGCTGAAAGGGCATGCGCTCGGAACTGAAAAAATGGTCCCTCCACTATGACCAGCATACAATCACCAGAAAGGGGCACATATAATAGAAAATACAGCCCCCCTAAGCTAGTAGGTGTGGGGGAGCGGGGGGGGGGGGGGTGTAATTAAGATACATATTTTTTTGAATCTGCACTGATTGTCTTTGAAAAACCCTGTCTATTCAAATACAATCCGGGGACAAAACTGGGGACAGATCTGCTCCGGGGACAGTTTCCTCAATCTGGGTATTGTCCCCGGGAAACCAGGGATGTCTGGTCACCCTATCATAGGTGTGTGCAGCCCCTTTTTGTGTGCACCCCAACGCTCAAACACACATGTGTATATATATATATATATATATATATATATACATCCGGAAAGTATTCACACTGCTTCACTTTTTCCATATTTTTTTATGTTACAGTCTTTTTTCCAAATGTATTAAATTAATTATTTCCCTCAGAATCCTACAAACAACAACAATAGCCTATAATGACAAGGTAAAAGATGTTTGTTTGAAATCTTTGCAAATTTCTTAAAAAAAAAAAAAAATCACATTCACAGCCTTTTCCATAACAAAATTGAGCTCAGATGCATGCACACACGAGAGCTGATCGGAAAATCAGCTGGGGTGCCGACATCGCATGATCGATGGACAGGTTACGTGTCCTAATATATACAGTATTTGTAGCTGCTTTAAAAAAAAATGGTGGGGGAGGGGTCGGGACAGACTTTAACATCACTAACTGATTAAGGACCAGCCGCCGCAATTACTGTAGCAATGTGGCTCGATTCCGCAAATCCCTGTAAGTGTACGTCCGCCTAAAGCATGTAGGCATAGAACACACCCCCTGCCACATCCACTTAAAGGAGAATTAACCTAAAAAAGATTAGGTAAACCCACAAAGGCCTTTTTTTTAGCACTACTATTCCTTTATATTTGCTTTTGAAATTTGCAAATTCAGCAATTTAGAAATTGGATTAAGGGTTTACCGCTGGGAAACACTTTTTGAAAGACAAAAAGTGCATTTTATATACAACTATATACTGTAGATCAGACCAAATGTCGCTCTTTGTTTATAGCGTGATTAAATACTATCAAAAGAAAGCTCTATTTGTGGGGAAAAGGGGACGTTAATTTTGTTTGGGTACAATGTCACATGACTGCGCAATTGTTAGGTAAAGTGACGCTGTGCCGTATCGCAAAAAAAATAAAAAATACCAGGTCATTAAGGGAGAAAATCCTCTGGTGCTGAAGTGGTTAAAGATTTGATGTGCTCTTAAACAGTCACTGACATAGTTTACCATACACACAGCTTGGACTTATCACTAAATCCATCATCAGTTTTGTGACCTCCCCAATATGGCGCCTCAAAGCCTCCAAAGTGCAACTAAGAATCGTGTCCGTCCGGAATTAAAGGCAGCGGTGAAAGGTTCCTGCTGATGACGTGGCACGGAGGTGTCCGGCGGAGGAGGGAGCGGCGCTGTGCTGATAACAGTTACCTGGTGACTGATGCTGTGAGTATTGGCTCAGCTGCGTGATGACCGGGGACGTGTGCGAGACTGCCCCCCAGCGTTCACACAGTGGTGCAACTGTGGCGTCGCTGTGATATCGGTGAGATAGAGGGAAGAACAGTGATATCTCTGATGATGGACACACAGATAGGAAGGTGTAAGATTTCCCGAGATAATAGAACTGTTATTAGTAAATAATAAGAAGGTTTATATATGTTTATCATATTTGATTTAGTAAAACACTTTTTGTATCTTCTGAACCCAAGCAGTGACACCTGAGAACCCCACAGGACAAACATGGAGAGGCCAATTGGGAGATTTTTGGTCTCATTCACACTCCGTGTGAAAAAAAAAATGTGTTGTGGTGCATTTCCGTGCGTTTTTATGCATCCATTTTTTTCTAAAGGCATGTTTCCTCACCTGTTGTTGGTGAGAGGCGCATTACGTTGCGTTGTGATGCGCTTACACATGTTTCTGTCTGTTGCAATATTATGCAAACATGTTACATAAAATCGCACAGCCTTCTGGCGTGAACATGACCCATGACAATGATTGTTTTCTGTGCGTTATTGCAGTTACCTGCGTTTTCTCATGCAGAACACACAGGTGACCGCATATAATGTGAATGGGCCCCTTAGATCTAGACATGTGAGTAGAAGTGCGCCGTGTGCTTTTTGGAGGAGTGCGTGACAATAGTGTATAGTGCATTTCATCGCATTGCCAGCCCCTGGACGTAGATTCTTCTAGCGTCCACAATGATGATGTCACTGCAAAAAATCTGCCTTTATTGGCCAAACCAAAAAATAAATAAAAAATTGTGCGATAAAATGCATATTAACCACTTCAATAAAGGGCACTTCCCCCCTTCCTGCCCAGTCCAATTTTCAGGTTCCAGCGCTGTCACAATTTGAATGACAATTGCGCGGTAATGCGACGCTGTACCCAAACAACATTTTTATAATTTGTTCCCACAAATAGAGCTTTCTTGTGGTGGTATTTGATCACCACCAGGGTTTTTATTTTTTGTGCTACGAATACAAAAGACAGAAAAAAGTTTTTCTTCATTTCTGTTACAAAACTTTGTAAATAAATACATTTTCTCCTTCACTGATGGGCACTGATGAGGCAGTACTCATTGGCACTGATGATGAGGCACTTATATGCAGCACTGATAGGCGGCACTGATAAACAAGCCAGATGGGCACTGATAGGTAGCACTGATATACAGCACTGATGGGCACTCATAGGCGGCACTGATGGGTACTCATAGGTGGCACAGATAGACACTCATAGGTGGCACTGATGGGCACTCATAGGCGGCACTGATAGACACTCATAGGTGGCACTGATGAATGGCACTAATAGGCAGCACTGATCAGGAGACACTGCCGGGTATCACTGATGGGCAAGAGTGCCATCCCTAATGGGCACTGATTGGCATCCCTGGTGGGCTCTAGTGGACTTACCTGACGGGCATCCCTGGTGGTCATGGTTGGTTATCCCTGGTGGTCATGGGTGGGCATCCTCGATGGGTCTTCACTGATAATCAGTGTGCTGATTATCTGCACAGACCCCCCCTGTCAGGAGAGCAGACGATCGGCTCTCCTCTACTCGTGCCTGTCAGTGCGAGTGGAGGAAAAGCTGACATATGGCTTTTCCTGTTTACACTGTGATCAGCTGTGATTGGAAACAGCTGATCACGTGGTAAAGAGACTTATGCTGGCCATACACTAGATGAAAATTAGGACGAAATTCGGTCGTTCATACAGTTCTTTCGTTTTTCGAACAGTTAATGGGCACAAAATCGATAATCGTTTGGACGTTTTTGAGGCGAAAAAACGAAGGACACATTTGGAAATTTTCTGCTGAACGAACGATAAATCGGAAGGTTAATGTGTTTCCCGTCTGAACTTTCTGTACTAGGTATATGTAAAACTGTATATGTCCACTGAACGATTTATCGGTCATCATTACATGATAGCACTATCGTTTGCGCTCACGACTGAACGTTCGTTTTTCTAAAGTTCGTTTGGACGATTTTTCGTGGAGTGTATGGCCAGCATAAGTCATTGGCTCTTTGCTAAGGGAAAGGACACCTGAGGGAGAGATATAGGCGCTGCAAACCCCGAAATGGTACAAAAAAAATTGGAAGGTTCCCCGGTGGGGTTGTCCAAAGCCCCACCGGGGAACCTTCCCATTTTTTTTTTTTTTCAGTCATTGGCTCTTTACTTGCATTGAAGACTGACACACCACATCACCGATCACCGCGCTGTGCACCCACACAGGCCACACAATTGCGGCTAATCTTGCTGGACGTCAAATGCTCCCACTGTGCCCATAAAATGCTGCCACTGTGCCATCAAACACGCCACTGTGATCCCGCCCACCATCTGCCTGGCACTTACCCTGTCTCAGTGGGGCAGCCGGTGACAGCAAAGAATGTCCTCCATGGGTCTTCTCTCCTCCCATCCTCTCCTATAGGCGATTGGACACCCCGATAGGAATCCAATCCCAGCGCCTGTCATTTCAGACAATCAGGTGACAAGTAACAGATCCAAGCACTTGACTGGCAGAGAGGCGGATCAGTGTTAGAACAGCGAATATTCATTCGCTGTTGTAACACCTGGCGCTCACCTTCTAACACACCATGGCACTCACATGTCACCGTTTTTGACGCCTATTAGAGCCTATGGCTCTAATCAGGTGCTTCAAAAACACCCCCCATTGTTGTAATTCAGGAGCCTGGTGCCCGAAAAGGGGTCAGGCGCCTGAATAGGGGGTGCCAGCGGTGGCCATGGATAGATTCATGCTATGCATGAATCTATCCATTGGTCATAGAGAGGGGTGGCTGGAGAAAGGGGGCGGCTAGCGGGGCGCTTTTAACCCCCGCTAGCGGGCGAAAAAGGGTTAAAACTGCTCGCAAAGCTCTTTTTTTTTACCGTCCTGCCAGTGCAAGGGTGCTCGGGCGCCGCTCCCTTTCTCCAGCCACCCCTCTCTATGACCAATGGATAGATTCATGCATAGCCGAAAAGTGCCACAAAAACCACAGTAAAGCAGGGCAAAAAATGGCGCCGATACCTAGCGTTGCTCAGCATGAAAGCAGCCCAAAAATAGGATTAGCCTAGAAAGTTTGATGTGCGTACACCATTAGTCCAAAATCCGATCGGGTCAGAACGCGGTGACGTAGAACACAACGACGTGCTGAAAAAACGAAGTTCAATGCTTCCAAGCATGCGTCGACTTGATTCTGAGCATGCGCGGGTCCGATGCTTTTGCGTACTAACCATCGTTTTGGTCCGATGGTCAGGCGTCCATCGGTCCGATTTTAAAGCAAGTTTTAAAACTTTGGTCCGACGGACGACGGTCCGATGGGCCGTACACACGCTCGGTTTGGACAAATGAAACTGCCCTTAAGGCCAGTTTCATCGGACAAAACCGATCATGTGTACGCAGCCTAAAAAGGTCAGTTTCAGTTCATTCACTGTTTTTTTTTTTTTTTTCAGATACACGCCAGAGTTGTCATCATGCCGATGTACCTTGACCCCTCTATATTTGCTGGCTGTGTACGGGCGTTTGAAGCTGAAGCATAAACCTTTGGTTCATGTGGCACATGGACTTTAGCATACCTTATGAGGAATCTCTGTTTCTCTCTTCTGTGACAGACACAGGTGAGCTCTCTCATGTCATATATATATATATACTGCCTTTCAATATACAGAGGGTATGGTTTTATAGGATTTTCATTTCTTCGCACACCACTCTTTAAGCCTTCCATACGGAGTTAAGAAGGAACTGTGCTTGGAGAAGTTATTAGATCCAGTAACACAAGGTAAAGAGCACCTGTTGCTAACAGGTGGAGGCAGGCATTTAGTGGGCACTGGACAGAGCTAATAACCGTGAAATTGCAACCCATCAATTCAGCAGGAACAATTAAACTTGCCGATGCACTTCATGAACGAGAGGCTTCTAGTGAATAGACTGGCTGTGCAGCCTTGAATATGATTTAACGCAACAAAAATTGGTTTTCTTTTTGAAAACGATGGTTGCTCTGTAAATGAAATGACTTTGCCAATTTATTTGTCAGAACTTGTAGCGGGGATGTCTAAACAAAATGTGTAGCCTAAGGCAAATATGAAATGTGCATTGTACGTTGTCACTATTGTCACGTAAAGCCCCATACACACTATCAGTTTTCCTGACGGTTTTCTCTTCAGGTTTACCAAAACCATGTAGTACAAGGGCCTGCCTGATTGCATACAGATTGAAACTCTTGAGGTGTGACCTCATATTAGATGGTTTTGGTAAACCTGAAGAGAAAACCGTCAGGAAAACTGATAGTGTGTATGGGGCTAAAAGGGATAATGACAGAGTTTTTAGTGTCATTACATGTACAATGACAACCTCCGAGGCTCAGGAAATACAATGCCAACTTGTAGGATTAACAAATGCGAAGCAGACGCTTTTAGCCATGTGAATCCAGAACCGTGCGCTTTCTGCGGCAGCACAAGGAGAGATCAGGGCAGAGGGGTGATTTCGTGTTAGGGGGTGGTCTAAAGGTAAGGGTAGTGGTAAGGGGTGGGAGTTTTGTTTTAGCTTTAATCACTTGACTTCTGGAAGGTTTTACCCATTTCATGACCAAATAATTTTTTGCTATTCTTTGCATTATTCTTTGCTATTCAGCACTGTGCTACTTTAACCACTGTCATACAGGGCATTCCCACCCCCTTCCTGCGCAGACCAATTTTAAGTTTTCAGCACTGTTGCACCTTGAATGACAATTGCGCGGTCATGCAACACTGTACCCAAATGAAATCTTTATAAATAGAGCTTTTGATCATCTCTGCGTTTTGTTTTTTTTGTGGGGGGGTTACAAACCAAAGAAGAGCGACAATTTAAAAAAAAAAACACAATCTTTTTTACTTTTTGATGTAATAAATATCACAATTTAAAAAAAAAAAATGTTTTCCTCAGTTTAGACCGATAAGTATTCTTCTACATATTTTTGGTAAAAAAAATCGCAATAAGCGCATATTGATTGGTTTGCGCAAAAGTTGTAGCGTCTACAAAATAGGGGATAGATTTATGGCATTTTTATTATTATTATTTTTTTACTAGTAATGGCGGCGATCTGCGATTTTTATTGTGACCGTGACATTGCGGCGGACATATCAGACACTTTTGACAAGTTTTTTGGGACCATTCACATTTATACAGTGTTTAGTGCTATAAACTGCACTGATAACTGTGTAAATGTGACTGGCAGGGAAGGGGTTAAGACTAGGGGGCACTAAATGGGTTAATATGTTCCCTGGGAGTGATTCTTACTGTAGGGGGAGGGGGACTCACAAGGAGAGGAGACCGATGTGTGTTCCTCTGTACTGTGAACACACAAATCGGTCTCCTTACCTCTGACAGGAGGTGAATCTGTGTATTTACACACACAGATCCACACTCCTGCCATGATCGCCGGCAATCGCGGGTGCCCGGCCGACATCGCGGCCGCCGTGCGTGCGCACCGAGTCACAAGCGGTGACGCGTGCATGCGCACGTCCTAGATTGCCGGGAAGAAAAGACGTCATAAGGGAGGGTTCCTGCCGGCGTCATTTTATAATGGCCCGGTAAGGAAGGGGTTAAAGAGAAAGTAAACCCTCTAAAGTAGTTCTTAAAAAAAAAAAAAAAAAAAAAAAAAGGCATAATGAGCTAGTATGAGCATACTAGCTCATTATGAATGACTTACCTGAGATCAAAGCCCCCATTGATACCCGAGTTACTTCCGGGTATCGGCACGATCACCCTCACTAACGGCACGCTCAGTGCGTTTGCGCATGCCCGGTAGACATCGGTGCAGTCATTTCTGCAAATATCTCCTAAACCGTGTAGGTTTTGGAGATATTTGTTGCACCTACAGGTAAGCCTTAATCTAGACTTACCTGTAGGTTAAAGTGGTCTGTATAGGTTTACAACCACTTTAACTGGTAATTGCGCGGGCATATTTTTCACACAAATAGAGATTCCATTTGGTGGTATTTGATCATTTCTCATAAGGCATTACAAGGCTGGCAGTTACAATTACTCCCAGAGGCATGCTGGGTCTTGTAGTTCTGCAACAGCTGAAGGGCCCCAGGTTCCCTACCCCTGCCCAAGACTAAATGAGCATTTAACCCAAGCAGTGTTGGGGGCCCTCTGCAAGGGTAATTTTTTCTGTCATCCAGAGTTGGGCTTTAAATGTTTTTTTTTTTTTTTTTAAATGTACTAATACTACCTACTAATACTTGATTTTAGCGTATTGTAATCCCCTGTATAGCAGAGCTCAGAATAGGAGAGGAAAGATTTGGGGGGTGGGATCAGATGTGCTGTATGCGAGTGTGCTGACAAGGAAGAGAGCGCAGAGTAAGGCAAAATGATGACCATAACAGTTCCTTGCTGCCCTTTAACTATCCAGTCTGCAGGCTGAGGGTGAAGAGGGGACATCCAATCCATGTATTTATCCTACAAAACTCAAAAAGAAATTGGCCAGTTGTCTCGAATGACTGTTTAAATTTTAGGACTGAATGCACAGAGGTGCAAATTCTTCGGTAGGTAAAGCAGCTCCCAAATATGTAATGTATATTTACAAGCTTGCCTGGAGTTCAGTTTAAAAAACATAAAATACTTGATATACGGTAGTAATAATTCTTAAAAGGGTTGTAAAGGAATTTTTTTTTCCCTAAATAGCTTCCTTTACCTTAGAGCAGTCCTCCTTCACTTACCTCATCCTTCCATTTTGCTTTTAAATGTCCTTATTTCTTCTGAGAAATCCTCACTGCCTGTTCTTCGGTCTGTAACTACACACCGTAATGCAAGGCTTTCTCCCTGGTATGCTAGGGGGCGAGCAGGAGTGTCAGGACACCCACTAACACACAGCTCATTTCTCTATCTGCAAAGTAAAGAGCTTCCTGACTTGCCTGCTCGCCCCCTCCCCCCTCAAGAGGCTTTCTCCACACCAGGGAGAAAGCCTTGCATTACTGTGTGGAGTTACAGACAGAAGAACAGGAAGTGAGGATTTCTCAGAAGAAATAAGGACATTTAAAAGCAAAATGGAAGGATGAGGTAAGTGAAGGAGGACTGCACTAAGGTCAAGGAAGCTATTTAGGGAAAACATTTTTTTCCTTTACAACCCCTTTAAGGTTCCCCGATCAACATTTTTGAAAACGACAAACATACAAAGATTTAAAGACTGTTTATCTTAAATTGCCTTATTCTTTTTGATGAATAATAACTGATCATTTGATTTTGTAATCTTTGTTTTTGTTAATAATGGAAATCGAAATGTATTTTTATACTGATAATAAAACATGAAGACATACAAAATGCTACTTTTTTGTTTATTGTACTTTATGTGTTGAATTATTATAGGGAGTATTGGTAAAGTTTTCCATTTTTGTATTTTCTAAAGGTGTAACTCTCTCGGTGGCATTCCTTGAGTGCAATGGATCATGGTGCTCCTCCTTGGATTAACCAGAGCAGGCCAGCTGGTGGAATGCCCCAGTGGAGAGGGATGTACCCCCCTCCTTCTCTGCATCCTTACAGGACTAGCGACTATGGATATTATCATCAGTATCCCATGCAAGGTGGTAATCAAGCATGGCATGGTCCATGGATGGACCATCATTCCCGATATCCTGCTAACGTGCCAAGGCATGTAGAGACTAGGCGCCCAGCATCAAGGGCAGACATTTATGAGAGGAGTGACAGAAGAGAGCCATATCGGCCTTTGTCCAGGTAAGAGCTTCTTAAAGAATATGACAATACAAACCTAAAGACATAGACCAAGAACAATCAATGAGTTAGGCAAAGAGTAATGAGGATGTTCAAAGTGCAGTAACCATACAATCACCTAAATTCTGTTTATGCATATTGGTGAAGGTTCGTAATTTAATATGCTATGTTTATTGTCCCTTTAGCTCAATACATTAAAGAGGAGTTCCGGGCCCCCTAAAAAAATGGTAGCGGTTGGCCTCACCCCAGCCGATTCTTGAATCAGCTTTTGTTTGCTGGCGTTTCTCTTTGTGAATGGGCCAGCTGTGGGGGGGAAGGAGGGGGTGCCGAACTTCTGGCTCAATTCGCTGCGGCAAACTGAGCCAGAAGTGGGAGCGGGTACCTGTCAAAACCAGGTACCAGCTCCTCTCTCCCCCCAAAAGATGCCAAATGTGGCAGTGGAGGCAGACAAGCAGAGCTTCCCCTTTTGGGTGGAGCTCCCCTTTAATCTTCCAACACTGGATTGTCCACAATGCATGTTAAAGTTAGAACAAAATCAATTTAACAGTTTCAAAAAAGAGTTACATGTCAAACCATCAAATGGCTGCTGTAATAACTGATCACACGTCCGGCATTATGGCAGTTTAACATCAAACAGATGCTAAGGTAAACGCTTCCTTTGGCTGAAAAGGATAGGAGGGTTTAGTTCCGTTTTAGATCCCTTTCTTACTGGAGTGCTTTTCAGGTGCTTTAGCGCCAAAAAAAGCGCCTGTAAAGCGTCTGAAAGAAGCCTCATCTGCAATGTGAAAGCCTGAGTGCTTTAGGAGCCCTTTCACACTGCCAGCACCCAAAAAACGCTGGTAAAGCGCTGCTTGTGGCTGAATAAAGGGTTAAATGTGCCCACAAAGCGCCACAGCCAAGGCACTTTACAGGCACTTTGCGCTTCCTATAAAAGTGAGTACACCCCTCACATTTTTGTAAATATTTTATTATATCTTTTCATGTGACAACACTGAGAGTCGGTTCACACTCCAGCGACACGACTCCGGGGGCGGCTCTGCAAGGCGTCCTGAGGACGACTTCAGAGGCGACCTGCAAAACAACTTCTGTATAGAAGTCAATGCAGGTCGCCCCCGAGCCGCCCCCAAAGTCGTACAGGAGCCTTTTTCTAAGTCGGAGCGACTTGCGTCGCTCCTATTAGAACGGTTTCATTGCCTTCAATGGGACGCGACTCGTCAGGCAGCTGAGCCGCCTGACGAGTCGCCCCAGTGTGAACCGGGTCTTAAGAAATTACACTTTGCTACAATGTAAAGTAGTGAGTGTACAGCTTGTATAACAGTGTACATTTTCTGTCCCCTCAAAATAACTCAACTCAACACAAAGCCATTAATGTCTAAACCGCTGGCAACAAAAGTGAGTACACCCCTAAGTGAAAATGTCCAAATTGTGCCCGAATAGTAATCTGCGACTCGTTAGTGTTACAAAGTTTCTGGTGTGAATGGGGAGCAGGTGTGTTAAATCTGGTGTTATCCCTCTCACTCTCATATATTGGACACTGTAAGTTCAACATGGCCCCTAATGACAAAGAACTCTCTGAGGATCTGAAAAAAAGGATTGTTACTCTACATAAAGATGGCATAGGCTATAAGAAGATTGTCCTGAAACTGAGCTGCAGCACGGTGGCCAAAACCATACAGCGGTTTAACAGGACAGGTTCCACTCAGAACA
Source organism: Rana kukunoris (assembly GCA_029574335.1). Classification (NCBI taxonomy): domain Eukaryota; kingdom Metazoa; phylum Chordata; class Amphibia; order Anura; family Ranidae; genus Rana; species Rana kukunoris. Next base: position 177,494,945 of record CM056055.1, on the reverse strand, counting down.
GGCCTCGCCATGGTCGACCAAAGAAGTTAAGTGCACATGCTCAGCGTCATATCCAGAGGTTGTCTGCGGGAAATAGATGTATGAGTGCTGCCAGCATTTCCGCAAAAGTTTAAGGGGTGGGGGGTCAGCCTGTCAGTGCTCAGACCATATGCCGCACACTGCATCAAATTTAACTGCATGGCTGTCGTCCCAGAAGGAAGCCTCTTCTAAAGAAGATACACAAGAAAGCCTGCAAACAGTTTGATAAAGACAAGCAGACTAAGGACATGGATTACTGGAACCATGTCCTGTGGTCTGATGAGACCAAGATAAACTTATTTGGTTCAGATGGTGTCAAGGGTGTGTCATGGGAACCAGGTGAGGAGTACAAAGACAAGTGTGTCTTGCCTACAGTCAAGCATAGTGGAAGGAGTGTCATAGTCTGGGGCTGCAATGGTTCTGCCGACACTGGGGAGCTACAGTTCATTGAGGGAACCATGAATGCCAACATGTAGTGTGACATACTGAAGCAGAGCATGATCCCCTCCCTTCGAAGACTGGGCAGTATTCCAACATGATATCGACCCCAAACACACCTCCAAGACCACCATTGCCTTTCTTAAGAAGCTAAGGGTAAAGGTGATGGACTGGTCAAGCATGTCTCCAGACCTAAACCCTATTGAGCATCTGTGGGGCATCCTCAAATGGAAGATGAAGGAGCACAAGGTCTCGAACATCCACTAGCTCTGTGATGTCGTCATGGAGGAGTAGAAGAGGACACCCGTGGCAACCTGTAAAGCTCTGGTGAACGCCATGCCCAAGAGGGTTAAGGCAGTGCTAGAAAATAATGGTGGCTACACAAAATATTGACATTTTGGGCCTAATTTGGACATTATCCCTTAGGCTGCTTTCACATTGCAGCGTTCCCCGCGGTGGCGGTATAGAAGCGTGATTTTTAGCGCTGCTATACTGTCGTATTTACCGCGGTATTTGGCCGCTAGCGGTGCGGAAAAGGGTTAATACCGCCCGCAATGCGCCTCTATAGAGGCGTTATTACCGCGGTTTCCCATTGATTTCAATTTCAATTCAATGGGAAGGCGCGGTACAGGAGCGGTGAACACACCGCTCCTATACCGCTGTAAAGATGCGGCTAGCAGGACTGTTGGAGCGGTCCTGCTAGCGCACCGCTTTGGTGTGAAAGCCTTCAGGCTTTCACATTGAAGCCTGCAGGGCAGATTTTTTCACGCGGTATATTTTTAGCGCTGTACCGCATTAAATACGCCCCAGTGTGAAAGGGCTCTTAGGGGTGTACTCACTTTTGTTGTCAGCGGTTTAGACATTAATGGCTGTGTGTTCAGTAATTTTCAGGGACAGCAAATTTACACTGTTATACAAGCTGTACACTCACTACTTTACATTGTAGCAAAGTGTTATTTCTTCAGTGTTGTCACATAAAAAGATAGAATAAAATATTTACAAACATGTGAGGGGTGTACTCACTTTTGTGAGATACGGTATACATTTTTTTTGTACTATGTATGTACCCATTGTGCATGTCCCTTGCACGACCAGTAACCTCGGCTGATAATCTGACATACAAGTTGTCATGGACTGTGAAATACTGAAGTGTTTCTACGTGAAATCCTAATTCATGTATTGCAGAAGATGAGACATTGTGGATTGGACCTATTGCAGGATGCCTCTGTCTGTCTAGATGTAGATTGCAACGGAATCAGCCTATTGAGGAATATTGAAATGCTAAGTGGCTTGTGAAAGACATTTCATTGTCCATTGTGTTGCAGGTGAATAGCCGTTGTCAGAGACGAGACGCCTAGTCACCTCGTCAGGCTTAGATAATTGGCTCATGTTAATTGTTGTTCTGATCGCTCCATTGTAGTAATTACCCCCTGGGGGCTTCTGTCTCAACACACATAGTCATGCTATTCAAGCTTTGGGACCAATCTCTGCTGAGACATTTTGAAGTCCTCATTTGCATGGGAGAGGACCTGATGGGAGACTGCCTGGACTTTAAAAAGGACCAATAAGAAAGCGGTTGTTGGGGGCAGGATGTTCCAAATTCTGTATAAAAGTGTGCTGTGTACTTTCAATAAATGAGTCCTGTTGTCAGGGTACCAGTAGCTCCAGCGGCCGATCCTCGCCACGACGCATGCCCTTGCCCGTGCGCGGCGTGTGCATGCGCGCCTCTGCGTTCCAGCATGGTTATGTGTCACGGCGCGTGCGTGGGCGCGCACCTGCGCACGTCCACCAATCAAGTCCCAGCCCGGCCTATTTAAACCAGCTCCAGACGCATGGCGGGTTGCTGGTTTGTTGTCAGCTATCCTGCTATAGTGCCTTGTTAACCTGAAAGCTTGTGACCTATTGACCCGGATCGGACCTGACTTCTCGACGCCTTCTCCTGCACTTGACCCTCGGCTTGTCTCATCGTTTCTGCTGCTGTCTGTACCCCTTTGACCTCTGGCTTGTATCTTGGACCTTCTGCCTTCTCCAATCCCTGAACCATTGGCTCGCATCCCGGATCTGCTTACAGTCCTGACCTGAACTGATTCTCTGCCTGATAAACTTTGTTGCTCCTGGATCACTATCCACGCCTGCTACGATCCTGTCCTGTGACCATAAGCCAAGTCTTCAGAGATCTCCTATCAGCACAACACCTACCGCTGGTATCCGGTGCCCCTTTGTGCCCTTCCCCGCTGTCTCCACCTCCAGGGGGTGAAGTGCACAGAGCCGCAAAGGCAGCCGCCCTCGGCATCTCGGCCTCGGTGAGTACTTATCCTGACAGTTCTGACACCTGTGTGGACATACATACAACTCGCTTGGTGTGTGTTCTTAATAGGGTTCGATCGGCACATAGCTGTAGGTCGGACCCCGGAATCTTGGATGACTGAACCATCAGATGTTGCAATCTGCAATCTGATCCGATAGAAGCAGAGGTGTGTCGGGAGAGCAGGACCTGGGCGAGAAAGGGTCTCGTCACACAAGTGAACTGTAGTGATGGAGACATGTTGGAAAGGCAAGGTATGAAATTGTTTTATTTGTTGGAACAGAGGATAATGATTACGTTAGACTGCTGCCTATACAGCTAGAGGGATGCCGACGGCTGCTGGATGAGTGCTGCACACATTTACAACTATTATCCTCATACCGTATAAAGATGCGGAATTATTAAAAAAAATGGTGTTATTTTTAATCTATTGATTTGTTAGTTCCTCTTTTTAGGGCACATTTTATCTTTGTAAAGAACAGTTTGTAATCCTCTAGAAAACACTTGTTTGGTTAACTTAAAGGTCAGACACAGATGCATTAAATTGTATCTGTCCATCATAAACCATGGAAGAAGGCTAGATCAGTATTTCAGAAAATCAATTTACTAGGAGCTAGTGGCACTACTGTAGCACAAGGCATACATGGCTCTTATTTAATAAGGGGTTCTTATTCCTAAATGCTTTTTCTTAAAGCTAACACCAGACAGATATAAAATGCACTAATTATTGAAGTTATGTGTTCATTGACAAATTATTAAATGTGTATTTAAATGCAGCTAGAGTAAGAACTTTAATTATCTGGTTGTCAGACTACTCTAATGCCTTGCTTGGGAGAGGGAATATCTCAATTAGTAGACAAATATGTCTTCTTATGCCACGTACACTTGGTCGGAATTTCCGACAACAAATGTTCGATTTGAACTTGTTGTCGGAAAATCCGACCATGTGTAGGCTCCATCGGACATTTGCTGTCGGATTTTCCATCAACAAAAATTTGAGAGCTGGTTCTCGAATTTTTCCATAACAACAGTTGTCGGAAATTCCACCCGTGTGTACACAATTCAACGCACAAAAATTCTACGCATGCTCGGAATCAATTTGAGGCATTTGCCGAAATCATTGAACTTAATTTTTCTTGGCTCGTTGTAGTGTTGTACGTCACTGCGTTCTTGACGTTCGCAATTTCTGACGACATTTGTGTGACCGTGTGTATGCAAGACAAGTTTGAGCGGACATCCGTCGGAAATAAAATATACGGTTTTGATGTCGGAATGTCTGATCGTGTATACGTGGCATTGGAGTGCTAAAATAGGAGCATGCTTAGAGGAGGAGAGAGCAGACTGTACTGCTGCATCCTAATTATCAAGTCAACATGCTGAGGTTGATTTATTGATCAAGTTGTGCTTGGTCATTCTGTGGCATTATAAACTACTAAATTTCATACCTACTTAAATAAGTCAGGACCTCCACTGTGTTAACACAGATCGGCTTCCTGTTTCCGCACTTTACTATTGGTCAATTTGTGTAGTCGTACAGCTTTGCTAACCAAAACTAAGGTGCAGAAGGTACCTGACAAACATTCAAAGGAGCCGGCAAATCGGAAGGTTAAAATCCAATCTTCTTCTTTGAAACTTATGTTAGGTTAAAAAACCAGGAGCAAAACAGTTGACGTGTTTTAGCCTATACAGGCCTTAGTCATATAAATATAGTTATGACTAAGGCTCCATGCACACAGTTTTGGCTTTTTTTGTTTAAGGCTATAAACTGCACTCTATGTTAGCCTATGTGTCCATGCACACATGGGCGTTTTTTAGTGTTAATGAGCAGTGGAGTTTATGGGCTTTTTTCTGAAGTGCAGTTTTTTGGCGGGAAAAATGATAAGAAACACGTAACGCCGAAAAACACTAACACTAAAGCCACAGAAAAAACGCTAATAAACGCTACTGCAAAAACGCTAAAAAACTTTGAAAGGCTCCCTGCAAAGCTAGTGGCGCTTTTTATAGCTTTTTTTTAGCTTTCAGTGTGCATGAAGCCCAAGGCCTACATAGGTCTTAAATGCGTTAACTGTTTTGTTCAAGGTATTTTACCCCAACATTGTTTTTAATAAAGAAGATTGGATTGTAACCTTCCGAGTTGCCGGCTCCTTTGACTGTTGTATACTTATGGCTTACAGGGGCTTTGAGCATGACACTGGTAAGGTATTTACCCTATTTTGAAAAGGATAGCACCAAACCTGTGCAGTCACAGTCAGATGGGAGGTCACTCTGTCCAGCACTGACTATTAGTCAAGAAATGTAGCTTTAAAACATATGCTAAGCCAAATAAATTTTTAGTTTTGAAGAGGGAATGGTTAAGACACCTATCAGTTAACAGCCTTTTGTCATGGATATGCAGTAATGTCAGCTTACCTCCTCCATGTGAACACCTTAGAGGTCAGCCACTCTCATCTGGCTGCATAAGTAATCTCTCCTCTAGCATGGCTCCACCCCAGGCCCTATCAGGGAACTCTGTATTAACCTGTGCACTGCAAGCCAGCCGTGCTGATCAACAGTCTTTGTTAAGCTATTGTGTTTGAGTTCCTGCTTGCCGTGTGCTACGTCTGTCTCTGTTTTACCAAACTTGGCTTGTTCTCGACTATCCCTGTCTGCTTGTGACCCTGACCTTTGGTGTGTCCTTTGTTTATCCTTGTCTGCTAGTTGCCCGAACTTTGGCTTACCCCTTTTTACTATCTCTTGTATACTGAGCTGCTGCTTTCCCTCTATCCTCTATAGCCTACTGTAAGCTTGAGCTGGAGAACTCTGGGGGCCGCGACCTGGATCCAGTTGCAGGAAATTATAGAAAAGGAGAGAGGACATGCCCTCTAAGACCACTGTCTCTGGCATAGGTGTCTCCACTGGAAGACTTTCCCTAACTTTTTGTTCCTGTGAGAACTCTAAACCTTTGGATTTTCATCTTTCTGTACAAGAGACATGGGTTACCATGATAAATAAAGATGATAAATCTCCCCAATGGAGATGTGGGCAGCAATAAAAAACAGACAGGGGTTTTACATATTCCACACTCAAAACTAAAACATTTTACACTTTAAAGTGACACTGTAGCTTATCTTTGTTTTTTATTAGAATAAAAATAGGTTTATACTTAAAGTGTAACTAAACTCACAACGGTAAATTCAGTCTGTATATGCAGTAAAGCATGCTTGTTATACTCACTGTGGAACCTAAGGGTTAATCCTGCTCATTGTGTAAAAAGGCTGTTTATTCCTGTTTTCTCTGATCCTCCCCTTCTTCAGTCCTTTTCCTGATAAGGCCTCTTCTTTGGAGGCACTCTGCACATACTCAGTTTGCTGTTTATTGCTAGAGAGTTTTATTTTATTCTTGTGAGGGTGTATGTGATCAGCACAGGGCCAATCAGCTCTGTCCAGACAGAGGGTCAGGGGTCCTGCAACCTCATAGGACAATGAATGAAAACTTCTCCTACAAGCTTTAACCAGACACTGATAGGAGTCACAAGACTGCTTTATACTGCTGATGAAAAAAAGGTATTTAGCATTTTATATTTACTAAAATAATTGAATTTCCATGTTCGGTTTATTGTGGGAGACCAGATATAGTGAATGCAGGATCCTGGGTTTAGTAACACTTTAACTGCTCTGTGCAACGATATTGCATTGAGCAGTCCCTTACTTATTTTTTAGCAGTCCTCCTCCGGCACTCTCCATGCCTTCCTCCTGCAGGTGCACCTGTGTGGGCACATTGCCAAGCCCCCCCGAAGCCTCCTCACAGGATTTGACTGAGAGTTCCTGTAAGACAAAGAGGTGAAGGGAGAGGACCTGCAACCGGGGACAGCACTGGTTTGATCAGAGTAGACAGGTAAGTGGTGGGGGAGATTAAAAAACAGTAAAAAAATGTTTATCTTAAAGCAGGAAAATCATTAAAGTAGAAGTCCACCCTAACACTAAAATCTGTAAATCTACAAGCTTATATGATTTAAGACTAACCTATCTAGCTCTGTAAAGAAGAAATCGCTATATATACCTTTTTTTGAAGCTGATCTGGTCCAGTCTCCAGTGGCGAAAGCTCTGCAGAAGAGACAGTCGACAACAGCTGGGAAATGCTGTTATTATGGGGCTTCCGTTGTTGGCTGTCTCTCCTGCACCTGCCTACACAGCGAAGCCGCAGATGACAGCTCAAAGTGTGACCTAACCGGCTTCAAAAAGGTATGTATATCGATTTCTTCTTTTCAGGGCTAGATAGGTTAGTCTTATGCCTAGTACACATGACCGGTTTTTCCATCAGATAATTAACCAACGGTTTTCCCGACAGAATTCCTTTCAGCCTGTCTTGCATGCGCACGCTCAGACAAAAGTCTGCCCGTCCAAAGCGCGGTGACGTACAACACGTACGATGGGACTATAAAGGGGAAGTTCCATTCCAACGTCGCCACCATTTGGACTGCTTTTGCTGATCCTCGTGTTAGTAAAAGTTTGGTGAGAGACAATTTGCGCTTTTCAGCCTTGTGCACTTCAGTCCGTTACTGCGTGATGAATGTGCTCTCTCCATTACGAATGTTAGTTTTTCCAGAAAGAGCGCTCCCGTCTCATATTTGATTCTGAGCATGCACATTTTTTTGCCCATGGGAAAATCATACAGACGAATAGTTTTCCTGCCAGCATTTTTTCCTGCTGAGAAAAAAAAGATGCTGCTCTATTTTCTTTTTCCGGCAGTTCTCCCATCAGAAAAACTGCGATGGAACATACACACGCCCGGGATTCCCGACTAAAAGATCTCATAGCAGTTTTCCCGTCTGAAAAAGCAGTCGTGTGTACGAGGCATGAGATTGTGAATGCCTGCAGATTTAGAGACTTTAGTGTTAGGGTGGACTTCTACTTTAAGATGAAAAATGTTTAGAGCAGGGGTGTCCAAACTTTCTAAACAAAGATCTATTTTACTGTCCTTCAGGCATTAGGGGGGAGCAGACTGTGGAAGTAGAAAATGTTGTAGCGTGGGAGCAATCAATATCTCATCATTGGTGTCAGTGGGAAGAAAAGTGCCCCACCGTGTCATTTGCAGAAATGATGCCCCAATGTTGGTGTCAGTGGTAGTTCTTTGTATTGTTGGTGTCAGTGGCAGTAATTATGACTGATGGTTGGTGTCAGTGGGAGGAGGAACAGTTCCTCATCTAAGTTGGAGAAATAGTGCCCCAAGGGCCAGATAAAGACAAGCAAGGGACCACATCTGGCCACCAGGCGGCAGTTTGGAGACCACTGGTTTAGACTGTAGAACCACTTTAAACAACTAGAACCCTCTTCTGTACCTTTTAGAGACATATTCTGGTGTATATGCAGCACTGGTTGAGATCCTATGGTTATCCTATTAAAAATTATGTCTATAGCTGATATGCAAATTAGCTCACCTTTTAAACCAGACGCTTAGAATAATTTGCCCTCAGGTCATTGGGAATCAGTGAGAACTAAGCTGTGCCCAGCCTTCATACACTTTCAGTACAAGTTTCTTTTAAGGAACCATAAAGCATGTGAGTCACTAACAACAATAGAAAACGCTCAATATATATTTATTTTTATATATATATATATATATATATATATATATATATATATATACTTTAGCAATCCTGCTATTTCTGTTTATTTCATGATGCTTTGGATTTTGCAGACTTTTATTTAATAATACACGCCTATTCCAACTAATAGGAAGACAACTTCAGAAACAATGCTGCCCTCTCCTTCTTGCCTTTTCTTGACCTGATCCTGTCTTTCCAGGCAGGAATATGATGAAAGATATGGGTTTTATGAAGCTGTACATAGAGAAAACTATGGCAACAGAAGCTACCGTTATGATCCTACAGCTACTGTCTCTGCAGAAACAGGTACATTCTTCCTACTGTTTGGTTCATTCTCTAGTGGCAGCTGAAGACTTGTATAACTACTTTAATTTGTTTCAAGCATTTAGTAAGTTCTTTTTCCCCCCTGTACCTCAATGTGATTTAATTATGAAAAAAGGCTATACGCATCTCCTTTGCAGGTCTTATCCACTTATGTAATTATCACCCATCAAAACCAACTACTGGTTGGTTAATGTGATGGGCAGGCTTATTAACCACTTGCCTACTGGACACTTAAACCCCCTTCCTAACCAGACCAATTTTCAGCTTTCAGTGCTCTCACACTTTGAATGACAATTACTCAGTCATGCAACACTGTACCCATATGAAATGTTTGTCCTATTTTCACACAAATAGAGCTTTCTTTTGGTGGTATCTAATCACTGCTGGATTTTCCATTTTTTGCGTTATAAATCAAAAAATACTGAATATTCAGTAAAAAAATAATTGTCTTTGTTTCTGTTAAAATTTAGCAAATTAGTAATTTTTTGGCCAACATTTTTACTGCTATATATTTTTGGTAAAAATAATCAAAACTGATGTATATTATTTGGTCACGCGGGAGCAAGATTTTGTGTGGATGTCAATGGACGCCCTCCCAGAATAAGCCGACCGCGCTGTAGCTGTCTTTTCGGCTATGGCCCGTTCGGCATGTGGTTAATAGCATAGCTCCCAGCCGTGGCTGCAGCAGGTACATGCTTTGCCTACATACTGTGTGTTCAAAAGTGTCCCTTGTGATCATTTCAGAAAGTTGGAAGGTATACAATAGAGCGGGGGTTTTCAAACTTTCTAAACAAAGAGCCAGTTTGTTGTCCTTAAGACTTTAGGAGGTCTTAAGGCAGGGGTGGCCAACCAGTGGCCCGGGGGCCACATGTGACCCACGGAGCCCTCTGATGTGGCCTGCGACCTCATGCTTTGGGATGGAATAGAATAGAATACTGTTATTAAAGGTCAGTTTATTACTAAAATAACAGTGTATATATGGGCATATCTGTTCTGCAGGGGTTACTGGGCAGCTTTCAAACTGACCCACAGATGCAGAACAGTGCACCTGCGGGTTATCTCCACTGAGCCATAGACTTCTGTTATTACCTGTGAGTTTGGTGAGCTTTCTGAAAGTGTACCAAACCTGCAGAATACAACAGAAGTCTATTACAAAATGCAGCCAAAGGTACACTGTGTTGCACCTGCAGTGCTGGTAAACTGCATTAAAAAAAAAAAATAGTATAGTGGGTTATGTCCGTATCCACTCTGCATATGCAGAGCTGACACGGACCTGCCATCCGCCCGCCCCGCTCATTGTGGCCCATGACCGGTTACCAACTTGCTTAAGTAGCCCACGCGCTTCAAAAGGTTGGGCACTCCTGTCTTAAGGTGTGAAATGTTTTTATGTTTGTATGCATTGCCTCATATTTACCTGATTGAAAAAATATGAGTACAGAACAAAAAAAATAAGTACATAAATAGTGTTCTCCTGTTGACCTCAGCTGATGTGCTTTTTTTTTCTTCCATGTAGACTGGAGGAGAGAAACACATAACCAGCCCATGGAACACTGGATGCAAAATCCGCCTAATGTATACAATGTGGATCAGACCGTGGTGAACCAGCAACAGATAATAGTTCAAGACCGGTAAACCACTAACGTGTATTTTAAATTGTTTTTTGTTAGTTTTAATCTTTTCCCCTTACTTGTGTTATATACTTGCCCGGTTCACAACACAATTTCTGCATTGTGCGTTCCGGTGCTTTTTTTATGCATTTTGCCATGTTTCATACAGAAAAAATGCAATGTGTTCTACTTTTGTTGACAGCACTGAAACACAATGCACTGGTATGAACTAAGGCAATTGGAAGTGGCAGAACTACCAGGGTTGCAAAGGCCATTCTTGTGACCAGGCCCTGGAGTTCCGCAACTGTGGGGGGGGTCCAAGACAGCTCATTGCAGAAAATGTTCTTCCAGTGAAACCATGTGTTTCTGTCCTGGGGATGGAGTCATGCAAGTTCCGGCGGGACGCGGGTACTTTGCTTTTAGACAGTGCTTCCAGGCAGTGATTCCTGTGCTGGTACAGTTCAGTGCTTGCCTGCCTCCCTGTCCCTGCTACTCCCCCACCTCACCCCCTGCTCTGCCCCCAAATTCTGGCTCCCAGTCCCTGTTCCTGGCTTGCAGCGGCTCTCAGTCCACTGGTAGGGCAATCTAATGTTTTTTTTTTAGGATCTAGGGGCATGTATGCATGTATTGAGGGACTCTAAAGGGGGCAGTGATATAATGGGACTCTTAACTAATGGGGGGGTGACAAACCATTAAATCAGCAGCTAAAAAAAACATTAGATCACACTCCTCCCTATTAGAGCCCTCCCATTATATCCTAGTTGCACCCCCCCCAGCTTACAGACCCCAGTTTGATCTTTAGCACCCCCCTTAGAGACTCCCCCATTAGATTAAAGTCCCCTTATATCAGCGACCTCCCTTAGAGACCTAGAGTCGCTAATATAAGGGGACCACACCTCAAAAAATTAAATAATAATTGTTAATGATGGTAGGAACCCCGATGGGTAATCCAAGTATTAATAAACTCCAAATTTCATTCAAACATATTTACTGTGCAATTTTGATACACATAATTTGGCGGGGTGCCCCTTTATCTACAGTCGGGTGGAGGTCCCTTTAATTTAAACTCCCACAATCCTTTGGTCTGCTACCAGCATCCCCTGAGCTATTGGACCTGCCCCAGTCACTCGAGAGGACTTTGCTACAGTTGGTGTGGAGAGGCTATTCATGCAGTGGGTGGCCCTATCTGACCGAAGACAGCAGCAATGTTAATGTAAATACTGTGGCAGTCGCAGATGCACAAAGCCATGAGCTTTCCAGGACCTTCCTTCATGAGGTGGACATGTGGGAAACCTTGTCTTCTTTTCTTGTGAACGCACAAACTCTACAGCCATCTAGTGGCCATTTGTAGTATTGTTCTAATTTATTCATTTATTCAAAATCAGTTTTTTTCCCATAATCATACTTACCTAGGTGGATACAGCATCTGCTCCCCGGCGTCTCTACATTTAGAACCGAGCCATCGAACATCGCAGATGGCTCAGTTCTCTTTGCTCCCCGAGCAGAGAGCTGCTGCCTGTCAATCAGCAGCTCTCCTGCTCTGCTCCTCTATGCTCATTGGAGCGCTGGGCTGTGGAGGAGCGGGGAGCCGCCATCTCAGTGGCTTGCTGAGAGGCTGAGATGGCTATCAGTCCAGGCATCTGGCGGATCCAGACTTAATTTTCGTGATGACGCGGTGCTTGGACTGATCCCTGGGATGTCAGCAGAGAGCGGTCTTCAGTCCGCTCTCTGCTGAAAATGGGTCACAGGAGTGCAAAATGAATTGCTTTGGCTAGATTTATCCGTTAATTCTAATGTTCTATACTGCACTTCTCTGTTCATATGATATTCCCTATACAATGTTATGTTGACCTGTTTAGTAAAGTAGAAATTGCATATCGGGGGGCGTGGCCGAGATGGCGGACTGAACAGACGTGTTCCCCGAGCTCTCCTGGAGTGCGATCCGCTATTTTTCCCATATCTCCTGACTCGGCCTGCCTGTGGGGGTCCGTGTGTCTCTAAATGCCGTCTAAAACCTATGGGAGTCGATCCGATTGCTTGCTCCCTTTCATCTCCTTGCACCTTTGCAATATGGTGTCGCAGACTGACCACGAGGCGGACCCTGCTCTGGCTTCCCCTGGAATACCTGAGATGATAGCGGCTATCACATTGTGCCAGATGGCCTTAACTACTAAAATTGAGGAAGTCCAGTTGGAATGCGAGCCTTATCTGAAAGGACTTTGTTAAGATCCGATCGTGGGTGTTGGAGGCTAAGCGGCGTGTGGGTGCGGTGGAGGATAGCATCACGGACCATGACGCTTCTATTCGGGCCCTGCAGACAAATGTCAGGGCCCTCTAATATTGAGCAGAAGATGCCGAGAACAGAAGCCGCCGGAACAATCTCCAGATCAGGGGAATACCGGAGGAAGTGGAGGGACGATCCTCGGCCCAGTTTGCAGAAGATCCTCTTCGCTGCCCGCGGCCCAGCTCTCCCAGTACTTTGCTGTGGAACGAGCCCATCGAGTATTTATATAGTATAATGTGTATCAAGATTGCACAGTAAATATGTTTGAAAAAAATTGGAGTGTATTAATTCTTGGATTTCCCTTGGGATTTCCACCATTATTCACAAATATTTTTTCACATATGGATCCATATAATTATAAGGGTAGGTTGCACTGCATTTTTTTAATTTAAATAAAAAAATAAACACACCAGGAGGCGATCAAGTAGCACCAAAAGAAAGCTGTACTTGTGGGAACAAAATGATAAAAGTTTTGTTTGGGTACAGTGTAGCATGACCGCGCAATTGTCATTTAAAAAGCGACAGCACTGAAAGCTGAAAATCCGCTGGCAGAAAGGGGGGAAAGTGTCCAACCCTTTCCTGTTAAAGCTCACTATAATAAACCTGTGAGCGCCTCTTTGGCTTTTCAGCATCAGACAACTGTTCCCCTGATTTGCAAGGCTGCCAGCTGATCTTTTGTTAATACGTTTTCCAAATGTTAACAGGTGGATGGTCAGGCTTTATCAGATTCCAGCTTCAGGCATAAGGTGATTGGGACCCCTAGATTGGACTGTTTCTGGAAGCTTATTACGGCATACTGAGAATGAGAGGGTTTATACCTGGCTGGCCAACTGATTTTTTTTGTTTGCCAGTGACCAAAGCAATTGATTTTACAGTAGGTACAGTAGGTACAAAAAGCTTTTTTTTGCAATACAGGGTTTTATAAGCAAAAGAGGGCACACAGGAGTGTCTACTTTATATAACTGAATCCAGTTAGAAAGTTTGAATCTTTGGGTTCAAAAATGTTATAAATATACTACTACTGTTTTACATGATAGCTCTAACATTACCTAAGATTCAGAAAAGTGAAAACATGCAGTCTATTTGGTTTACTACCTTCAACTGCATCTCAGGCGGCGTACACACGACCGGTTTTCTCGGCAGAATCCAGCAAAAAACTCAATGGGAGACGTATTCTGCCGAGAAAACCAGTCGTGTGTATACTTTTTGCCAAGAAACCCGTCGGGAAACTTGTCGAGCCAAAAAGAGAGCATGTTCTCTATTTCCTCGTTGGGCAATGGGAAAATTTGGCTCGACAAGTTTTTTAACTGCCGAACTAGGAACTCGACGGGGACAACGATGTGTTTCACCCGACGAGTTTCTCGGTCGTGTGTACGCCGCCTCACAGTATGAATTAGTTGTTAGCCTCTTTGATAAAATACACATCATTAAGTTAATAGTGGTACCATCATCCAAAACTTAATTAGATAGAGATAGGGCTCAGGGTACCCCAAGACACAGAAAGCCCCAAAAGGAGATACGGCAAAAGGACTATTGTGGTACAAGGTAAGTAGATAGACTCAAAAACATCAAACAACAAGAACAAAATAAAACAATACAACCATCGTGACAAGCATACGTGTCACCAAAACTGCATTCCTGTGGGAGAATTACCGGGATTCTCCCACGGGACTGCAGTTTTGGTGACACGTATGGTTGTCACAATATTTGTACTGTTTTATTTTGTTCTTGTTTGATGTTGTTATTATTTTTTGATACTATGTTAATAAATGTATTACATTTTTTGATATACTTACTCTCCTTGAGTCTTTCTACTTACCTTGTACCGCAATAGTCCTTTTGCCCGTATCTCCTTTTGGGGCTTCCCGGGTCTTGGGGTACCCTGAGCCCTATCTCTATCTGCATCTCACAGTAAGCGGAGCTCCAAGTTTTACAAAAGTCTTACAACAGTAGGTGAAAGTAGCTGGTAAACTGAATCTCATGTAACTCCTTTTCTATATCTCCCCAGAGAGCAACCATTTATAATAAACCGACAACTATTACCTTGTTTGCAGAGTTTGTCAAGGGACAGATTTCCATATTAGGGGCTTGGATCTCAGCACAAATCCTTTTTGCTGCCATTTATTTGCATATATTTGCATTATCTTCCTTATTGGTAGAATCTGAAAATCCTTTTTAAAACAAAACTCTGGAAATTAGATAAATCTACCCTAAATGCTTACCCTAGCCCTTGTTCCAATGCTATTACCTTCTGCCCAAAGCTTCACAGTATAGGCAATTCTTTAGCATCATCACATGCAGTGGAGGACTATTACCCCTTCATCATACATTAAGAGGAGAGCATATGGCTAAGGCTTGAAGCATCTTAGGTGGCGGCGCTGTTCTGGTCGCACAGCTGGACTGCGAATAACCTAAGTGTTCAAATAGGCCCTTGCAGTTCAAATAGGCCCCACTGCAAAGGTACATTTGTCTAATGCCTCAAGTTCAGCTTGATAGTGTATGTCCAGCCAAAAACATTTTTCTTAGTTTGGGATAAAGTAGGAAAGGTTTAGAAGCTCATCAGCCTTTTACTGCTTTCAGGGACTCCGTTTTCTTTGTCTTCCACGGTTGCGCATAGTGTTTTACCAGACATGATGCGAGGGGACTTCTCCAGCAGCAACACAGACAGAACACATTGAGCACCTCAATGTCTGTTGATGGGTTCCAGTATAGTTAAATCCCTCCTTTGTGGAAAATTTACAAAAAATAGGAACACACACTTTCGAAGAGAAAAATTAAAAATATATGCCCACACGCATAAGCAAGTGTGACATTATGAGCTTTCCACCATGATACTGGGCATGCTATGGATCCCAAATCTCACTTCATGACAATTCTGTAGCATCTTTATGGGAGATTTCAATTCCTGTCAAGAATGTCTAGCACTCCTGCTCTTAATCTTCATTCCAGCATCCTGGTTTTGGCTATAGCATTCTCCTTGTCTTTCTGTCCACCTGCAGGGTGATTAATGTGGCCAGTCTCTGGGTGGAGACCAAACATGATTTAAGCCAGCTAAACCTACAGTGTCATGCTTGTAATAACGTGTGTAATACCTGATCAAGCTACCTGTTTGTCTACACTGCTTGGATTGGATTACCCCGTTCATGGCCTTGGATCGAATATTAACTATTCTCTGAACTCTGCCTGCCTTTTGACTTCAGATTTTGGCCCTGATTATTCTGAACCTTGCCCCTGTCTGTCATTCGCAAGTACCTGTTTTTTTCTTTTCAACTTACGCATGCCCTGGCAGGGTGGCCAGGCACTATAGCATTGTGAATAATACTAAGGGTAACCAAGTACAGGTAGGCCTGCTTGCCTTATGGGAAAGGGGGCTGCTATAGGTGAAGAACACTTGTAGCAGCCACCAAATGGTCAGACACTATAGTGTCTGACTATTTGTGTTAGGGGGTAAGCATGACATTCCAAGGTGGAACCATAAGAAGGTCTGTAACTTCATGCTCAACTAGACGTTGTGGGCGGAAACTGGCATATAAAGTAAGTATTTTTGTGTTTGCTCTCAAAGTGTGTTTTTTTTGTTTTGAGAGCAAGGGTCTAATGTATTGTTGTAAATATGCTGTATTTGCAGTAATCCCTAGCAATTTTATGTAAAGTGTCTATGACTGCATCCAGTAGCATACCCCCAGTCTCCAGCAACTTCAATATGTCTGCAGTCTCTGATCATCTCTTGTAGAATAACAGTCTCTGGCCATCTTCTGTAGCATGTCTGCAATCTGTGACAGCTTTCAGTAACAATACGTTCACTGAGTAATAGTGATCCTTTGGTGATGTCAGGGACCACAGGTGAGGCCCCCTATGACAAGATAGTTGAATACTACTGGTTTAACTAAAAATCATACTTTGTATTTTGACAGTCTGCTTTAAAGGGGTTGTAAAGGTTAGTTTTCTATTTTCTAAATAGGTTCCTTTAAGCTAGTGCATTGTTGGTTCACTTACTTCTTTCGATTTCCCTCCTAAATGATTCAGTCTGATTCAGTCTGCCTAGGACATGGTCATACACACAACTATTTCTTCAGGCAACAAAAGGCCTGACAGGGCAACCGGAGTCTGGGATCCCGCCAGATACTGATCTTATCAATGGGAGGGGGACACCGGAGATGTTCATCCTAAAACACACTGACAGGCTCCCAACGAAGACTACAAGTAGTCATTTCCACACACATGGTCCACTGTAGTCACCATCAGGAGATGAAGGTAGCAGTGGTGATGGGGAATTTTGAGTTGTTTTCGGCAAACTGAAAGACATCCATCTGCTCTGGCTGATTTTGTTTGAAGTAGCTCCAGCATATAGTCGTTTGGGTGACTTTAAATAAACCCGTGTGCAGTCTGATCGCAGGTGTAGTCAGGAGGTCTGGTAAGGAGATTATATTTCTGACACTCGGGTGTATCCTTGGTGGAAGGTGGTGCCAAGCTTTGAACATCTTTTTGGAAGACTTCTTATAGCTCACTTTCACACGGATACCTTTTTCATGCATTTGGAAATATTCTATGGACTTTTCATATATCTATATATTTTAATGTGCATGTTATCATAATTTTTTTTGGTTGTATTATAATTTTAGGTTTCATACACCTCTTTTTATATCAATTCAACCACTTTACGGTATACTATTTACTATACATTTGTTAATTTATCAATTTTCACTAATTTTGTCATATTTCATAATTTATGTTTCACACAACCAATCGTGTTTCCCCGATTGGTCTATTACTGTTCACTCACTTTTTCATATTTTGATATCATCATCATAAATTTCACACATATTGGTTTTGCGCTGTACCTCACCGACGTAACTTGCCTACGCCGGCGTAGAGTGGGCGCATATTTATGCTGGACGCATATGGCGCTTTCATTGATTTTCTATTTAAATATGCAAATGAGGGAGATACGCCGATTCACGAACGTACTTGCGCCCGATGCATGATATACGCGGTTTGCGTAAGTTTTACGTTTGGCGTAAAGTTTTTCCCCATAGATGAGGCGCAACCCATGCAAAGGTATGGACCAGGGAACACAAGCCTACGTATTGTACGTTGGAAGTCTGTGAATATGGGTCGACGTGGGTCAGGCTGCGGGTAGGTTACGTTAACGACGTACACAGTGATCCGGCGTATTTTAGGCAGTTGTTCTGACGTGGTCGTGCGCATGCGCACAGGGATACGTCCACGTCTCGACGCATGCGCAGTTCATTTTAAGTACTTGTCTGGCGCCCGTCCCATCATTTGCATGGGGTCACGCTTCATTAGCATGGATCACGCCCACTTCCAGCCCACTTCCACCTACTTCCACTTACGCCTACGAAATATACGCTACGCCGGCGCAGAGTTGGGAGGATTTGCTTTGTGAATTTCATGCTTGCCTCTCTGCGCTGCGTCGGCGTAGCGTAAAAGAGATACGCTACGGCGGCATAAATGTGCGCCGATGTATGTGAATCCGGGCCAAAGTGTTTTTATTCATGGAATAAAATAATTCACTATTCATGGTAAGAACTTTGAAACAAATCAGATGGCCATGTTCAGGATTGATTAAAAGTGTCAGTTCACTTTCAGTACTGTATATTTACAACTTCATGTTGCCATGAAGAAATCTCAGAGATTTTTCATTACTTGCAGTCACTAAAACTTTCAGGAAATGCACTTCCGACACTAATAGACTAATATAAATCACAGAACATATTAACAGTTTGATGTCAGTGAGTAGAAATCCATATAAATTAAGCTCCTTAGTTTTCAGTGACACGATTCGATTAGAATTTAGCACTTAACACACTTGAGTTAGGAACAGATTTCTTGTCTGATCAGGTGGAACAGAGCTGTTTTAGAATACATCTATTTTTTTTTTCTTTTAAAAGACATGTATCGGAAAAAATGTAAATGTCACATTTTATTCCATGTAGTAACATCAAAGGCTGCTAAGATCCCATAGCCCTACAAGTAAAAGCTGGACTCCCATCACACATACTTGATGGCTGGAGCCTAACCATTGACATACAGGGAAGCCAAAAGGGAGTGTATGTATTTTATGGTTGTATACTTGGGATCTGCTGGGGAATAAAACAAGTAAAATCAATCAGGCAACGATGCATTACATTCAGTAAACTAGAAAAAGAGTTGTATGCAATCCACTAAAGGCTGATTCATCAAGATTTTGAACCATAATTCCTAAGAAACTTGGTACGAAAATTCTCAGAACATTTGTTTCTCATTCAAAACATTTTGTTTGCTTTTAAAATGGTAGTAAAGTCTTTTTTGGCACTTGTACCTGCAGGTAAAGGCCCATACACACGTTAGGACTTTTTGACAACAAATGTCCCACAGACCTGTTTGATCAGACAATCTTACCATGTGTACGCTCCATCGAACAAATGCACTTTTTGTGTTTTTCATCGGACAAATGTTCGCTGTGCAAACAGACAAACTTTCCGACAACAAATGTCCTATGTCAGCTAATCTGATCGTGTGTACACAAGTTCATTGGACTAAAGTCCAAAGTACAAACACGCATGCTCAGAACCAATGCTAAATATCAGAAAGCAATAGCAGAAGTTACCCAAAGGGTGGTGGTAAAGAGCAGAAAAAACATGTATTACGTCACTACGTTCGTGTTTGTTGGCTAAAAAAGCCCTGCCGTATGTATGCATACCAAGTTCACGGCCAACGCCCATTCGGAGCAAAATCCACGGAAAAGTCAGTTGGAAGTCCGATCATGTGTATAAGGCTTTAGTCTTACCTAAGTAAGTCTATAATAAGGCTTACCTGTTGGTACAGTGAATATCTCCTTAAAGCCCCATACACACGATCTGACTTTTTGACAACAAACTTAAAAATGAGCAGGTTTTCAAAAAATTCCGACCGTGTGTACCATCTGACATACTTTGTAGTTTTTCATCGGACAAAAGTTCGCTCTGCAAACGGACAAACTTTTTGGCAACAAAAGTCCTACGGTGCAAAGTCGTGTGTATAGAATACCATCGGACTTTAGTACAAAGTACAAACACGCATGCCCAGAACCGATGTTAAAATCAACCAACAATAGCAGAAGAAAAATCACGTGATTTTGGGAAAGTTTGCAGAAAAAGTCCTGCCGTGTGTATGCTATGGGTGTTCCCGGCCAACGCCCTTCAAACAAAAATCCACGGAAAAGTTTGAACTCCTACCGTGTGTATGGGGCTTAACTTGCGCTGTTTAGGAGATATTCACACTGCATGTGCATGCTTTCTGAAGGGATGGCATATCTGTGCTGTCCCTTCAGAGCTCTGTGCCACAGCCATAACTCCCATAAGCATTGTGCGGGAGTGACGTCATTGCAGCTTCCCCAATCAGATGGCTGGAACATTCAAACCCGCAAAGAAAACTGGGTGAAGATGGAAGCCCTGTCAGCGGGAGATGCTGGAGGGCTTCTTTCTAAGGTAAGTATTTCATAATGTGCTCATACGCAATGAATACAAGCACATTATGTCATTGTCTTGCAGGGTTAAAAAAACTACCGCTTCATTTGATTTTGGAATGAATGAACTTTACCAAATGAAAACAACATATGCTGTTAGAAAATATTTCTAGAATGAACATGTTTCTATCCTGCACCTTCAGTTTTTCCCCTCACTGCGATCGAAAAGTTGATTTGGCCCACTTATGATTGGAACGAACAAACAAGCTTAGAATCTTCTCAAGAATTTTCATGACAAATTGTGCCCATGTAGGGATAACACAGGTGCTCAGAGCTTGATTACACTTTTTGGTGGCTAATTGTTTGAGGCTATCCTTAACCACTTGCTTACTGGGCACACAAACCCCCTTCGTGCCCAGGCGAAATTTCAGCTTCCGGCACTGTGTCGCTTTAACTGACAATTGCGCGGTCGTGCGACGTGGCTCCCAAACAAAATTGGCGTCCTTTTTCCCCCCACAAATAGAGCTTTCTTTTGGTGGTATTTGATCACCCCTGCGGTTTTTATTTTTTGCGTTATAAACAAAAAAAGAGCGACAATTTAAAAATATTTATATATTTTTTTACTTGTTGCTATAATAAATATAAAAAAAAAATCACAATAAGTGACTGCTTTGCGCAAAAGTTATAGCGCCTACAAAATAGGGGACAGAATTATGATTTTTTTTAATATTTTTTTTTTACTTGTAATGGCGGCGATCTGCGATTTTTATTGGGACTGTGACATTACGGCGGACACATCGGACACTTTTGACACATTTTTGGCGCCATTCACATTTATACAGCGACCAGTGCTATAAATATGCACTAATTACTGTATAAATGTGACTGGCATTGAAGTGGTTAACACTAGGGGGTGAGGAAGGGGTTAAATGTATTGCCTGGGTGTGTTCTAACTGTGTGGGGGGAGGGGGGTGACTGGGGGAGGTGACCGATGCTGTGTCTCTATGTACAAGAGACACAGATGGGTCTCCTCTTTCCCTGACAGGACATGGAGCTCTGTGTTTACAAACAGAGCTCCACGTCCCTGCTCTGTCACCGCCGATCGCGTGTACCTGACGGACACCGCGGCTGCCGGGTACACGCACCGAATCCTCGGTGATGCGACGGGACTGTTTTTCCCCGCCGCGCGCCACCCAGTGGCACGCGCGGGGAATTACAAAAACATCACGTCCAAAGACGTGACCCCGGCACCTCAGGTCCGCGCTGTTGACGTATTTTGTCAATAGCGCGGACCCGAAGTGGTTAGGATGAGGGCAAGTAAAGGGACTTGGCTAGTGGGAATGCAGAAATCAGAGGATGGATGCCATGAAAATTAGAGACATTCATCGGTGTTGCATCAGTTTATAAATAATCTTGAAATATATAATGTTCCTGGGTTATGGGAAGAAATTGGAGCATGCTCATGCAATCAAAGGGATATAATACAAATTATTTCTAGATGTATCCTTCTTTGTGAATGAAGGACCACAGCACTGCATGCCATCATGTAGTCTGAATGTCTTTCTAAGTTAGATATAATTTTTTTTTGTAGGATTCAGAGATATGACAACAGCAATGCTTGGCACTCCAGTCATACACGCTGCAGCTCTGCAACAGAAAAAATTGAGGTAAGATCTTCCTGGTTCACATATTAACGTATAATTGCTACAAATACCACATAGAAAGCATGCCTGTGTGCTCAGGTCTATTCATTATGTCATTTTCATTTTTCTAGGCTTGGTACATGTAGACCTGCCTTTTTTTTTACTTTTTTTTTAACCTGTTGGAACCCATAAAATAACTTTCAGGCTTCAGGGAACCTTTGCATACACTTATTCTATCTAAAGCTCACAGTACATTCATGTAATATTTATCTGTTACGTGTACTTTGCATGGTTTTCCTCTCTCCACCAACCTTAGCCTGGACATTTTTTAACTTAATACATTTCCTGCATTAAATAAAAAAATGTCCCAGTGTTTGTATTGCTCCCTCTTCTCCCTTATACTTAAAGTGGATGTAAACCCCAAAATATTTTTTTTAGCTGTCACAATGTAGAGTATAGGATTTCCTATCATCTGTGCCCAGTCTTGCCACACAGAGTTAATCCAGGTCAGAGCAATCCTCTTATATTGTTCAGTGAAATAAAACAGACTTTCAGATAAAAACCAGTCTAATTAAAAAGTCCTTACCGCCCCCTTGCTTCGAGTGACAGGTTATTTACATTTCTCTCCTGGATGTTATAATATGAGGTGATCCACAGTTCATAGTCAAGTGACCAGGATGTGTTATGTGGGGAAAGAGAGAAAGAGAGAAATCCACCCCTGCCCCACGTAACACATCCTGGTCACTTGTCTATGAACTGTGGATCACCTCATATTATGATAACATCTAGGAGAGATATGTAAATAACCTATAACCAAAAAATCCGACCATGTGTATGCTTCATCGGACAAACCTTTTTGGTTTTTATCGGACAAAAGTTTGCTCTGCAAACGGACAAACTTTTCGGCAACAAAGTCTAATGGTGCAAAGTCTGACCGTGTTTACAGAAATCCATCGGACTTATGTCCGAAGTACAATCACGCATGTTAAAATCAACCAACAATAGCAGAAGTTGACCAAACGGTGGTGGTAAAGAGCAGAAAAAACATGTGCTGTTGGGAAAGTTTGCAGAAAAGTCCTGCGGTGTGTATGCTATGGGTGTGCCCGGCCAACTCCCTTCAAACAAAAAGGAGGATGTCCCCATGTTGATAGCGACAAGGGCCTCATCCCCACAACCCTTGCCTGGTGATTGTGGGGGGTCTGCGGGTGGGGGGGCTTATCAGAAGGGGACCCCAGATCACCGCCCCCCCATGTGAATTGGTAATTGGGTACATTGTACCCCTACCATTTCTCAAAAAAAGTGTCCAAATTTTAAAAACCACAGGAGACAGTTTGGGACGAGTCCTTTATTAAAAATAAAAAAATGGTTTTCTGTCTGCGCGTTACAATGATTGCCTATTTGTTGCCTGCATATTGTAACTATTGCTAAATGGCAGAATAGCCAACAATAGCCGACTGCCTACATGTTGTGTAGTTACAGCTGTTATGAGGATCATAGAACTGTAATTTAGTCCGCTGTAGGTCTGTCACTATTAAGCATGACACGATTATCCTTTTTTAGTCCATTGTTTTTATCTTCATATATCATCACAGCACACTTTTAATTTTTTTTTTACTAACATGATTTTAGTTAACTTATTTTGTAGTATTAGTTTAATTTCCTGATTACTATTGAAATAATTTAAAGCAGTATTAAACCCAAAATCAAAAATGGAATATATCGCATCTTACCATTTATTAGATGTGGTGGCTGTTTGTTTTTTCTTATTTTTTTTCCCCCCTCAGCCTTTCCCTGGTGATCTGACCAGTTACATGCCTCCTGTAATCAGGGCCGCCATCAGGGGGTTACAGGCATTACACCTGTAAGGGGCCCGAAGGTCCCCAGGGGCCCGGAGGCCACCAAGGGCCCCAGATGGCAAGCCCTTTTTTTTATAAAAAAAAATATATTTTTTATAAAAATAAAAAATTTTTTTATAAAAAAAAAATATTTTTTTTAATATATTTTTCTTTTATTTTTTATTAAAGAGCCAATTTTTTTTCTTTTATTTTTTTTAGAGGTCCGGAGGTCCCCAGGGGCCCGGAGGCCACCATGGCCCCAGATGGCAAGCCCTTTTTTTTATAAAAAAATATATTTTTTTAATATATTTTTATTTTATTTTTTAATAAAGGGCCAATTTTTTTTCTTTTCTTTTTTTTAGAGGTCCGGAGGTCCACAGGGGCCCGGAGGCCCCCAGGGCACCGGATGGAAACCCCCCCTTTTTTTTATTTATTTTCTATAAAAAAAATATATATTTTTTAATATATATTTTTTTTAATTAAAGGGCCATTTTTTGGGGGGTCTAGGGGCCCGTAGGCCACCAGGGCCCCAGATGGCAACCCCCTATTTTTTATTAATTTTTTTATAAAAAAATATATTTTTTTATAAAAAAATATATTTTTTAATATATTTTTCTTTTAGTTTTTAGTAACCACTTAAGACCCGGACCAATACGCTGGCAAATGACCCAAGGGGTTTTTGCGATTCGGCACTGCGTCGCTTTAACAGACAATTGCGCGGTCGTGCGACGTGGCTCCCAAACAAAATTTGCGTCCTTTTTTTCCCACAAATAGAGCTTTCTTTTGGTGGTATTTGATCACCTCTGCGGTTTTTATTTTTTGCGCTATAAACAAAAATAGAGCGACAATTTAAAAAAAAATGCAATATTTTTTACTTTTTGCTATAATAAATATCCCCCAAAAATATATAAAAAAACATTTTTTTTCCTCAGTTTAGGCCGATACGTATTCTTCTACATATTTTTGGTAAAAAAAATCGCAATAAGCGTTTATCGGTTGGTTTTCGCAAAATTTATAGCGTTTACAAAATAAGGGATAGTTTTATTGCATTTTTATTAATTTTTTTTTTTTTACTACTAATAGCGTCGATCAGCGATTTTTTTCGTGACTGCGACAATATGGCGGACAATTCGGACAATTTTGACACATTTTTGGGACAATTGTCATTTTCACAGCAAAAAATGCATTTAAATTGCATTGTTTACTGTGGAAATGACAGTTGCAGTTTGGGAGTTAACCACAGGTGGCGCTGTAGGGAATGTGTGCCCTAATGTGTGTATTTACAACTGAAGGGGGGTGTGGCTGTAGGTGTGACGTCATCGATCGCGTCCCCCTATTACAGGGATGACGCGATCGATGCTCCGGCCACAGAGAAGCACGGGGAAGCCGTGTGTACACACGGCTCTCCCCGTTCTTCCGCTCCAGGGACGGATCGCCGCACTGCAGCGGTGATCGGGTCCGCGAATCCCGCGGTCCCGGTCCTGGAGCTTCGGACCGGGTCGCGGGCGCGCGCCCGCGGGCGCGCGCCCGCGACCCACGGCTGGGTACTAAAACCAACGTATATATACGTTGATGTGCCCAGCCGTGCCATTCTGCTGACGTAAATGTGCAGTAGGCGGTCCTTAAGTGGTTAAAGGGCCAATTTTTTTTCTTTTATTTTTTTAGAGGTCCGGAGGTCCACAGGGACCTGGAGATCCCCAGGGCCCCAGATGACAACCCCCCTTTTTTTTATAAAAAAAAAAATATTTTTTATATATTTTTTTATTTCTTTTATTTTTATATTTATAATATATATATATATATATATATATATATATATATATATATATATATATATATATATATATTATTATTATTAAAGGGCCCAGAGGTCCCCAGGGCCCCCGGATGACAATCCTCCTTTTTTATAATTTTTTTTTACTTTTTTATATTATTTTATTTCTTTTTTTTCAATATATAGATGCATTTTTATTAAAGGGCTCAGAGGTCCCCAGGGCCCCATGTGTCAAACCCCCTTTTTTTATAATTGTATTTTTTATTTTTGTTTATATATTTTTTTTATATATATATTTTTTTTTTAACCACTTCAATACCAGGCTTTTATACCACCTCCATACCGGGCCTATTCTGACACTTCTCTCCTACATGTAATAATCATCATTCTTTTGCTAGAAAATTACACAGTACCCCCAAACATTATATATGTTTTTTTAGCAGACACCCTAGGGAATAAAATGGCGGTCATTGCAACGTTTTATCTCGCACGGTATTTACACAATCATTTTTCAAACGCCTTTTTTTGTTTCATGAATTAAAAAAATAACAAAACAGTAAAGTTAGCCCAATTTTTTTGTATTATGTGAAATATTATGTTACACCGAGTAAATAGATAACCAACATGTCATGCTTTAATTATGCACACACTCATGGAATGGGGCCAAACTTCGTTACTTAAAAATCTCCATAGGCAACGCTTTATTTATTTTTTACAGGTTACAGTTTAGATTTACAGAGGAGATCTAGTGCTAGATTAGTTGCTGGCACTCTAACGCATGCGGCGATACCTCACTTATGTGGTTTAAACGACGTTTACATATGTCGGCGGGACTTGCGTGTGCGTTCGCTTCTGCACGCGAGCTATCGGGGACAGGGGCGTTTTAATTTTTTTTTTTATCTTTTATTTATTTTTTTGACTTATTTTTTATTTATTTTTACACTTTTTTTCATTTTTTTTTTCTCTTTTATTTTTTTTCACTTTTATGTGTGTGACAGGTCCTCTTTAAGGAGAGATGCCGGGTCAATAAGACCTCACATCTCTCCTCCAGGCTGGAAACCATGAGATCGGTGAAAAAAAATTCACGATCTCATGAATGGTGGCTTATGCCGTGTACACACGGTCGTTTTTTGCGATGAAAAAAAACCGACGTTTTCTGTGAAGTAAAAAACGACGTTTTTGAAACGTCACTTTTCAAAGACAATTTTGCATACACACCATCGTTTTTTTCACAAAAAGCGAGGTTACGTTCACCACTCTTTTCCATTGAAGCTCGCTTCATAACTAGCTTCTGGGCATGCGCGGGTTGAAAAACGTCGTTTTGAACGACGTTTTTGCTACACACGGTGACTTTTTGTGAAACAAAAAATGACGTTTTGAAAAACGACACAAAAAATTCAAGCATGTTGGAATTTTTTTTTGGTCGTTTTTTTGAAGACAAAAAACGACGTTTTGCCCACACACCATCAATTTAAATGATGTTTTAAAAAACGTCGTTTTTTTTTATCGCAAAAAACGACCGTGTGTACGCGGCATTACAGCCGCAATTGCGGCTTTGTTTACTTACGGGGACCCGGGCGTGACGTCATCACATCGCGCCCGGGTCCTCCGACGGTCATAGAGATGACTGGTGGCCATCTGGTCACCAGTCATCTCTATGCTTCCTGCCGACGCCGACGATTCGTTCTCCGGGCCCCCGAAGGCACGGGAGAGCCCGGAGAAGCACCGGATGGCGGCTGGAGGGGGGGGGGGGATGTCCCCTCCCGCGGCCTGTAAGAACGATCAAGTGGCGGAACCACCACTATGATCATTCTTACATTGTGCAGAATCGCCGGCTGAAGAAGAGGATATCTGGATGATGCCTCTGGCTGCAGGCATCATCCAGATATTCACCTGCAATGCCCAGGCCGTCAATTGACAGCCACTTAGGATGGTAGATCCCATCTCAGGCCGTCAATTGTCTATGGCTGGGTATTGAAGTGGTTAAAGGGCCCAGAGGTCCCTTTTATATATATATTTTTTTATTTCTTTCTTTTTTTTTAAAGGGCCCAGAGGTTTCTTTTTTTTAAAGGGCCCAGAGGTCCCGAATGGAAAGCCCCCATTTTTTGTAATTTCCTTTTATAAAAAAAAAAATAAGTTCCCCGGGGCCCCAGTTGGCAACCACCCTTTTAAAAAAAAATATATATTATATATATATATATATTCTCTCTTTTTTTCTTTTTATTAAAGGGCACAGAGGTCCCCAGGGCCCCGGACGTCTACCCCCCCTTTTTTATATATATTTTTCTTTATTACTTCTTTTTGTAAAGGGCCCCCCGCTTCTCAATTCGCGGCAGCAGCCCCCCCCGCTTCTCAATTTCATGCGGCAGAACCCCCCCCCCCCCCGTTTCTCTGCTCCAGGGGGCCCATGCCTGAAGCTGTGTAAGGGGCCCCAAAATTCCTGATGGCGGCCCTGCCTGTAATATACAGACATCACTCTGTATGAATGAGACAGCAGCATTGTCACTCTGGGAGGAGGGGAGTGTAAGGCCGCGTAAACACGATCAGTCCATTCGATGAGAACCGATGAAGCTGACTGATGGTCTGATGTGCCTACACACCATCGGTTGAAAAAAACGATCGTGTTAGAACGCGGTGACGTTTATGTGTTTTAACACAACGACGTGCGGAAAAAAACGAAGTTCAATGCTTCCAAGCATGCGTCAACTTGATTCTGAGCATGCGCGGCCTTTTAACCGATGCTTTTGCATACTAACGATCGGTTTTGACCCATCGGTCAGGCGTCCATCGGTCAATTTTTAAAGCAAGTTCTCTTTTTTTGACCGAAGGATAACTGACCGATGGGGTCCACACACGATCGTTTGGACTGATGAAACGGTCCTTCAGTCCGTTTTCATCGGTTTTGACCGATCGCAAGTTACAGCAAATATGTTTTTTCTTTTTGGGATAAACGTTTTACATTAAAAAAAAAAAAATGAAAGCTAACCAATTTAAGGAACCCTGCCATTGTTAAATGGTTTGTGTCATCCCTGCAACTGCAAGAGTGTTTCTGTTGAAAACCAACAGACTAAACAATTAAAATAATACAAGCATGGCATCTAATGCCGTGTACACGCGACCGTTTTTCATGTCAAAAACAACGTTTTTCCCCATCGTTAAAGCATACACACAACCGTTTTTTCACGACGAGAAAGACGACAACGTGAAAAACTACGAGAAAAAATAGAGCAGGTTCTAAATTTTTAATGCCCATTTTTCTCGTTGAGAAAAATGCTCTGGAGCCTTCTAACACACTATGTGGAGCCATTGATGTTTCTTTGCATGGTGGGTATCCAAATTGCTGCAACACTTTGCGATACGAGATTCACTAGGATTGCAGACCTGATATCACGAGATTGGGACCCGGTATATGCTGTTTCTGATGCCCTGTCATAAGGGATCGTGGGTTTCCGGTAAGAGACCAATCCATAAGCTTGGTGGAGGACACACTTTTTTTGCCTTTGGTCACGTTCATCAATCTGTTATGATCCAGAAGCATGGGTGTTCATTCATTTCTATTCACGGACTCTTTTCTGCTAATACTCTGGACTGTGTATTAATTTAGAGCTAAAGGTTACACCCAGTTGATGGTTATATATTTGTATATCACCATATAATTTTGTGTTTTGTTTTTGTTTTTGGTTTATCACCATCACTAATATCAGAACGATTTTGAGGTGACTGCCTATTGTTCAGTGGCCATCATAGGTCACTCCTCGATCTAGCAGCCAGCCTTTTTTACACATATTATTTGTGATTGTTCACTTGCATCTATTTGTGTTTGTTAATGTATTTAAAGCGGAAGTAAACCCTTCAATTTGATAGTGACAAAAAAACAGTTAACATTCCCGGCATGCCGGAAATGCTAGCTGTCACATTTGCTTGTGCTCTCAACCAAACTCTCAGGTGCCGTACACACGGCAGAGAACCTCGACGGGCAGAACACATCGTTCCGCCCGTCGAGGTTCTCTCCCGGCCGTCGGATTCGGCGACCCGCCCGTCGGGAATGGCAACCAGCCATTCTTCCAGGCGGGCCGTCGAGGAAATAGAGAGCGTGCTCTCTATTTCGGCTCGACGGGCTTCCCGACGGGAAGCTCGCTGAGACCGTACACACGGCCGAGGTCCTCGCTGGAATGTGCATTCCAGCGAGGTTCTCGCTGATTTTCAGCGAGAACCTCGGCCGTGTGTACGGGGCCTAAAACCATCCAATGGATGGTTTCATAACAGGTCACATGTACAGCATCATGGCAGTTGCAGATTAAACAGAGGTCAAAATGGCCACTTCCTTGGCTGAAAACGATAGGAGGGTTTACTTCCACTTTAAGGTAGCACAATTAATTTTTTCCTATGTTTATTTCTTGTATTTATTGTTTACATGCAATCTGCAGCACCTGGGGCGAGCACATTGTTACTACGTTGTAGTTCCCCTTTTTCTTTCCTTTTGTTAATTTTAGCGCAGTTTCTTTCCTTCCTTTCCTTCCTTTTTTTCCAAGAAAAAATGTCTAGCTGCTCACCAAATGAGGTTCATGGACCAGGCTTTGGCTCAAATAGAAACCCCCGCGGCGAACGAGGGGGAGACATGTGACAACCTCTAATAGGATAAATAACTTCGTATAAATAGGATAACCTATTATCTTTTATACATGTATGCAATGTCTACCTATATTTCTCTGTCCCTGCAGCCTTTAAGCTCAAATGAACCCAGCCTGCTATCTCAGTATCGTGATTCGGGTATGTCATCTAGTAGTTATGAGTTGAGTCAGTACATGCATGATCCAGCAGATGTGATTGACTACTGGAATCCATTACAGAATGGTAAGTGAGGTTTTATTTTGTATTAAGATAGTAGTCAACTGTTTAACCACTTAAGGACCACCTCCTGCACATTTACGTCGGCAGAATGGCACGGCTGAGCACAAGCACATATAGGTAGTGCCCAGCCGTGGGTCGCGGGCGCGTGCCTGCGGCGTGCGCCCACGACCCGGTCCGAAGCTCCATGACCGTGGGACCCACGGACCCGATCGCCGCTGGAGTCCCGCGATCGGTCCCCAGAGCTGAAGAACGGGGAGAGCTGTGTGTAAACACAGCTTTCCCGTTCTTCACTGTGGCGCCGTCCTCGATTGTGTTTCCCTATAAAAGGGAACACACGATCGATGACGTCACACCTACAGCCACACTCCCCTACAGTTAGGAACACAGATGAGGTCATACATAACCCTTCAGCGCCCCCTTGTGGTTAATTCTCAAACTGCAATTGTCATTTTTTACAGTAAACAATGCATTTTAAATGGTCCCAAAAATGTGTCAAAATTGTCTGAAGTGTCCGCTATAATGTCGCAGTCACGAAAAAAATCGCTGATCGCCGCCATTAGTAGTAAAAATTAGTAAAAAAGAGGACGTACCTGTACATGCTTGTGCCCAGCCGTGCCATTCTGCCGATGTAAATGTGCAGGAGGCGGTACTTAAGTGGTTAAACAGTTACCACTACCTAAGTAGAAATTGAATAGGTTATTAAAGTCACAAAAATTCCACATACAACAGCAAAAAAAATGGGAAGTGATGTCATGTGTTGTAGTGTATTTGTATTGTATTTTCGGATGACAACTGTACTGACTAAACGAAAATCGTACGATCTGGCATTGTGCGAGGAACATTTTTGTGCTTGACCGATCGAATAATATCAGATGAACTGTCGTGTTTGGCTCTCGAAAGTAGTGTACACACGATCCGGAAATCATACGATTCTTCCTCGGACGATCGTTTTCGTCCGATTATCGGATGCTGTGTACGGGCCATTAAGATATACACTCACTGGCCACTTTATTAGGTACATCTTGATAGTACATGGTTGGACCCCCTTTTGCCTTCAGAACTGCCTTCATTCTTCATGGCATAGATTCAACAAGGTGTTGAATCTATGACATCAGATATTTTGGTCCATATTGACATGAGAGCATCACGCAGTTGCTGCAGATTTGTCGGCTGCACATCCATGATGGGAATCTTCCATTCTACCACATCCCAAAGGTGCTCTATTGGATTGAGATCTGGTGACTGTGGAGGCCATTGGAGTACAGGGACCTCATTGTCATGTTCAAGAAACCAGTGGTGAGATGATTTGAGTTTTGTGACACAGTGTATTATCCTGCTGGAAGTAGCTATCAGAAGATGGGTACACTGTAGTCATAAGGGGGTGGACATGGCCAGCAACAATAGGCCGTGGTATTTAAACAATGCTCAATTGGTACTAAGGGGCCCAAAAATGTGCCAAGAAAGTAACCATTACACCACCACCAGCCTGAACCATTGATACAGGGCAGGATGGATCCATGCTTTCATGTTGTTTAAACCAAACTCTGGCCCTACCATCCAAATGTCACAGCTGAAATCAAAACTCGTCATACCAGGCAACGTTTTCTAATC
The DNA here is from genome assembly GCA_029574335.1 of Rana kukunoris. Lineage (NCBI taxonomy): Eukaryota > Metazoa > Chordata > Amphibia > Anura > Ranidae > Rana > Rana kukunoris. The sequence continues at coordinate 177,463,227 of CM056055.1, read as the reverse complement.
CTCTATTGTCCAATTTTGGTGAGCCTGTGCAAATTGTAGCCTCAGATTCCAGTTCTTAGCCAACAGGAGTGCTACCTGGTGTGGTCTTCTTGTGCAGCCCATCTGCTTCAAGTTCAATGTGTTGTGGTATTCTGCATACCTTGGTTATAACGAGTGGTTATTTGAGTTAGGCCAGTTAAAAAAAACGATTGTGTCAGAACGCGGTGACGTAAAACACGACGACGTGCTGAAAAAAAATGAAGTTCAATGCTTCCAACTTGCGTCAACTTGAGTCTGAGCATGCATGGATTTTTTTTTTGTGTTTTTTTTTTTAAAGTGTATTTTGTGCCTGAACTCGAGAGAGAGGAGCCGGACTGCAGGAGTTGGGAGTAGGCAGACCCTCCCCCCGGAGGCGATCGCCATCCTTCTCCATGCCCCTGGTGGCAATGGCAGGTGTGAGGGGGGGCCTTCCACTCACCCCGCCCTACCTGCTCCACTTGGGAGCCCAACGGGGCAGAGGGACTCCCCCTATGAGGGAGTCTAGCCCACCCAGCCAGCCCCGTAGGTCCTTCGCCTCTCTTTATTTTAGGAGACCGCATGGCCAAAGTGCGTGCGTGTTAATCCAATTTTGTGTGCGTGCAAGTGTGGTGGTTTTTGTGGTGGGGGGGGGGTGGGCGTACTAAGCACAGGCATACCTTGCATAGCACACCCACCGGGAGCCGGGCTGAGACCACCAAACTCAATTCACATGTAGCCAAGACCGGGATCCGAACCCTTGGCTGCAGAGGTGAACGGCTTGTCAGCGCAGTGCCAATCACGTTGAGCCACCACAGCTCCCTGCATGCATGGATTTTCAACTGATGGGGCTCACACACGATTGGTTTGGATCAATAAAAACAGTCCTTCAGACTGTTCTCCTCTGACAATCCTATCGTGTGTACGCGGCCTTACTGTTGCCTTTCTATTATCTCAATCCATTCTGCCCATTCTCCTCTGCCCTCTGACATCAACAAGGCATTTTCTTCCACACAACTTCCACTCACTGGATATTTTCTCTTTTTTGGACCATTCTCTGTAAACCCTAGAGAGGGTTGTGCGTGAAAATCCCAGTAGATCAGCAGTTTTTGAAATACTCAGACCAGCCCATCTGGAACCAACAACCATGCCATGTTCACAGTCACATAAATCCCCTTTCTTCCCCATTCTGATGCCCAGCTTCAACTTCAGAAAGTCGTCTTCACCACATCTAGATGCCTAAATGCATTGAGTTGCTGCCATGTAAAATGGCTGATTAGCAAGTTGTGTTACAAAACAATTGAACAGGTGTACCTAATAAAATGGCCAGTGAGTGTATTCTGGAAATGGATGCCCTGAACTTACAAGTGTCAACACTGTGCTCTGTTGTTGCCCACCTTGAAGTTGGAAAGTAAAATAATATAATAATACACAGAACCCTGGGCACAGGACTACATAATACACAGAGCGCTGGGCACAGGAATGCATAATACACAGAGCCCTGGGTACAGGACTGCATAATACACAGAGCGCTGGGCACAGGACTGCATAATATACAGAGCACTGGGCACAGGACTGCATAAAACACAGAGCGCTGGGTAGAGGACTGCATAATACACAGAGCGCTGAGGTAGAGGACTGCATAATACACTGAGAGCTGGGCACAGGACTGCATAATACACAGAGCGCTGGGTACAGGACTGCATAATACACAGAGCGCTGGGCACAGAACTGCATAATATATAGAGCGCTGGACACAGGAATGCATAACACACAGAGCGCTGGACACAAGACTGCATAATACACAGAGCACTGGGCACAGGACTGCATAATACACAGAGCACTGGGCACAGGACTGCATAATACACTGAGCACTGGGCACAGGACTGCATAATACACAGAGCGCTGGGTACAAGACTGCATAATACACAAAGCGCTGGGTACAGGACTGCATAATACACAGAGCGCTGGGTACAGGACTGCATAATATACAGAGCGCTGGGCACAGGACTGCATAATACCCAGAGCGCTGGGTACAGGAATGCATAATACATGAGAGCTGGGGAATGCATAATACACAGAGCGCCGGGAACAGCACTGCATAATACACAGAGCGCTAGGCACAGTAATGCATATTACACAGAGCGCTGGGCACAGGACTGCATAATGCCCAAAGTTCTGGGTACAGGAATGCATAATACACAGATCGCTGGGCACAGGACTGCATAATACACAGAGCGCTGGGCACAGGACTGCATAATACACAGAGCGCTGGGCACAGGACTACATAATACACAGAGCGCTGGGCACAGGAATACAGCCGATCGCCAATCGAGTGAGCACCACTGAATCCGTCTCTGAATCCGAGGACAGAACTGGGGACATCTGGTCACCCTAGACTTAATGCCGCGTACACAAGATCATTTTTCGGCATGAAAAAAATGTTGTTTTTGAAAAACGTCATTTAAAATGATCGTGTGTGTGGGCTTTTACATCATTTTTCAGGTTCTGAAAAACGACAAAAAAAAAAAATTCGAACATGCTGCATTTTTTAACGTCGTTTTAAACGCTGTAGTTTTTTAGGTTGTAAAAAATGATCGTGTGTGGGCTAAAATGACGTTTTAAACTCGCGCATGCTCAGAAGCAAGTTATGAGACGGGAGCACTCATTCATCACGCTGTAACAGACAGAAAAGCGCGAATCGTCTTTTACTAACAAGGAATCAGCTAAAGCAGACCAAAGGCGAATAGAACTTCCCCTTTAGAGTGCCGTCATACGTGCTGTACGTCACCGTTCTTTGTTCATAATTTTTTTTAAACGATGGTGTGTGGTCAACATCGTTTTTAATGATGAAGTTGGAAAAACGTTGTTTTTTTGGACATGGTGAAAAACAACATTTTTTTTTCATGCTGAAAAATGATCGTGTGTACGCGGCATAAGGCACCAGAGGTTCTGTGTCTATAGTATTATGTTTTGGCCCTGCACATGATTGTAGCATTGATAGTGCCACAATAAAACATTGTTTTCTCCGAGGATTTTGATCTGAAAGCAGAACAGAAGTGATTCTGCATTTTTAAAAACAGAAAAGTGGTGTTTTAATAAAAGTTTAAAATGCAATCTAATTCAAAGTGAAAGACATCAAACAACATTTAATTATGGAAATTAAAATCCCAGACTATTGAACAGCATATCACAAAGCTGAGAAAGAAATGCAAGCTTTCCTCTTTAATCATTATAGTTACTCTCAAATTTCTGCAATACCCAAAAGGCCTTTGCTGCGGCGTTATTGAACAAATTAAGCAACATGCCTTCTTTTTAATGAAACAATCACAGGCCTTGCCTTTCATCTCAGCCCAATATCTCGTGTTTTCACAGTAAAAGCCAAGTCTAATCTAGGCAATCCAGTGCAGGACAAAACCATTTCTACTATAGTTTGCATTGCTTGGCCAACGCCATTTAAAGGGACACTAGTTGCAAGATTGAAAAAGTATAACATTTTATATAAAGATTGCGCAAAGGTTCCTATACTACTGTATGTTTGCAAATCTTTTCTTTAGTTACTGTTATATGAATCATCTAAATAATATTTTTTTAACATGCAAAACCTTCTTACAAACATCATAAATTACATTCCTCACACTGTAAACCAAAATAACACCTTAAAGCGGAGTTCCACCCAAAATTGGAAATTCCGCTCAACCCACTCCCCTCCCCCTTACATGCCACGTTTGGCATGTAATTTTTTTTTGGGGGGGGAAGTGGGGGCTTCAGGAGGAGTGGAACTTCCTGTCCCAATTCCTGCTTCCGCCGAGGGGCTGGTTAGGTGATTAAGCTTAATCGCCTACAGCAGCCCCTCCCTGTAGGCGATCGCATGGGACACATGACAGGTCCCATGCGATCGCCTGTCCAATCCACGCGGGCCGCGCCGCTCGCGCAAGCGCAGTTCCGCTCGTGCATGCGCAGTGGGTGCCTGGCCGTGAAGCTGAAGGCTGCTGTCACGGCTGGGTGCCCACAGTTGCAATGAGGACGCCGGCTGGGGAGGGGGGGAAAGGAGTGGAGCCCCGGTCGGCGTGTCGCTGGAACGCTGGAGCAGGTAAGAGATTGTTTATTAAAAGCCAGCAGCTACACTTTCTGTAGCTGCTGACTTTTAATAAACAAAAATATTGGCTGGAACACCCCTTTAATAACACCACCTTTTTGTTTCCTCAAACAAAAAAACAAAAAAAAAACATGGTGGAAACCTATTATATAATAAACATATGAATAACAAATTTCTAAGCAGAGGTTGCCTTAAAGTGGTTGTAGCAGCGGACACATCGGGCATCGGCGGACATCAGGCTGCATCGGGTTCTCATCCTTGCTTCCGCTGTGCGTCTCCTCCTCTCCTACTCCTAGATGTCTAATAGGATCGCCTGTCCTTTCACCCAATCGGATGACCGGTATCAGACAAATTTCCCGATTGGCCAGGAGGAGGATGATCAGTGTTGCAACAGTGAATAATTATTTGCTTTTGTAACTAATTCCTGGGTGGGCTCATGATGCAATGATCTGCGCCACAAGCCCACCATATTTTGAAGCCTATTAGAGCCTCTTGCTCTAATCACGTGCTTCAAAAAAACACCCCCGTCGCTGTAATTCATGCACCCAGCGTCCTGAAAGGGTCCGGATGCTTGAATAGGGGGTAGCGACTGTGGATCATAGAGCATAATTAGGATGTGGCGGCCATGGATAGAGGGAGTGGCGCCCGGGGTGCCATCTAATGGACGGGCCACCACTGCCTTCATGCATTCTGTGCATGAAGGTAAAAAACCTTCTGAGATGCCGCATCCCCCCAGCCACCCCCCCTTATATTTACCTAAGCCTGATTCAAATCTAGCTATGTGCACAAGCGCATCAGCTCTTGCTGCTGTTTCCCTCCTTACTGAATACATTAATAGCAGTGGAAGCCATTGGCTCCCTCTGCTGTCAATCACAGCCTGTGACGAGGGAGCAGAGGCTGGAACAGAGCTGTCTGGTCTGTGCCCCCATAGACAGCGGCTTTCTATTGTAGAACTCGCCAAAAAGGTGGAGCCTGGAGCATAAGAAGAAGAGGATCGGGGCTGCTCTGTGCAAAACCAATTGCAAAGAGCAGGTTAGTATAACATGTTTATTATTTCGAAAAAAAGCATATACCTCTATAGTGTGTACTTGTCTCAGTAAAGAGCACTAAGTGTCACTTTTTATTGCTGCTTCGTTCTTCTGCTATCAGTATAATTACCTTCTGACATATTTCCCTGACACCAAGAGAAAAATGGTGACGGGTGGGATCTAAAGCTGATTGACAGCCTCAGCTCTGTTCCTATGTGCTGTGTGGATGGGTGTGTGTCCCTTTCCTTCCAATCAGCTCTCAGAGCTCTCACTGAGCTCTGCAGTAATGCCGCGTACACACGATCACTTTTCGGCATGGAAAAAAACATAGTTTTTCAGCATGTAGAAAAAACAACGCTTTTCAAACTTCATCATTAAAAACGATGTTGCTCGCACACCATCGTTTAAAAAAAATTATGAGCAAAGCGCGATGACGTTCAACACGTATGACGGCACTCTAAAGGGGAAGTTCCATTCAAGCTCCCGTCTCATAACTTGCTTCTTAGCATGTGCGGGTTTAAAACATCGTTTTAGCCCACACATGATCATTTTTTACAACCCCCAAACATTTTTTTCTAAAACGACGTAAAAAAATGCAGCATGCTCGATTTTCGTTTTTTAGGAGATGAAAAACGATGTGAAGCCCACACACGATCATTTTAAATGACGTTTTTAAAAACGTCGTTTTTTTCATGCCGAAAAATGATCGTGGGTATGCTGCATAAGGGTCCTCAAACTATGGCCCTTCAGTTGTTCAGGAACTACAATTCCCATCATGCCTTGCCATGTCTGTAAATGTCAGAGATTTGGGCCTTTTTCACACCTATGCATTTTTTTGCAGAAACACACTACTGTCCATTTAACATGGTTTTATATAGATGTAGTCCACATCTGTGCATTTTATGGAAAGAACCGGGAACTTTTTTCTGTTTTTTGGTTCCATAGACTTCAGTGGATGAAAAGCATGTTTTGAAAAATGCAAAATGAACCTACAATATGCAAACTGCAACCTGCATAAAGATGAATTCACACCTATGCATTTTTTGTGCTTTTAGCATTTTGCAGATTTGCACTACAGTCTATATAACATGGTTTTCTATGGAACACATTATGTAGAGCAAATCTGCAAAATGCAAAAAGCAATAAAAAAGCATAGGTGTGAATCCAGCCTAAGTGTGAATCAGGCCTTAAAATGCTTCATGGGACTTGTAGTTCCACAAAAACAGGAGGTCTGTAGTTTGGAGATACTTGCTCTACAGAGTGTAACTTTTGCTTTCTGACCTGTTTTTTGTGACCATCTAGACAAGCTTTATAATTCAGCACTTTGAACAGATGTAGAAAGGAGAATACTGCAAATAACCAGGTACAACTTATGTAGGAGCATTTGTTTTTTCTCTGTGTATGACATGAGGCCAGTCACTTCACTGGGTTTTAAACCACTTTAAGCGATTAAATGCCATTAGGTCCAAGTACAGTAAATGGACAGCTGAAATTATATGTTTTTTAAGCGTTTTATTTCGAAGTGGAGTTCACCATAACAAGAAGGGTAAAGCACTTAACGGATATTCTGTATGCTTGAAAATATCCAGTCCAACTAAGATGATGTTTTATATTACTTTCACTAAGTTAGAAACTTACATATAGTGATTTTAAAAGCTTCAGAATGTTGATTGATATTCCATTTTCCTCTCGTACAAAAGTTCCTCTTAATCATACAAGTAATTTACATCAGAAAGTTGAATATAACAGCAATTTGTAATTTATTTAAAGAGACTCTGGAATGCACTCCGCAGCCTACAGCTCCAATGAAGTTTTCTCTGCCACATGTAACGGTGTGTTTTGGTGCTCAGGGGCAGCTGGTTAGAGTGCGGCCCAATTTCCCGGATGAAGGCCAGCCTGCACTTGTGGAGATACACAGCATGGAGGTAACTTGGAATCCTAACTGTATATGATCATTTAGAAAAACATCAAATGTTTGCTTACAGCTTCAGTTAAGCCTCGTACACACGATCGGATTTCCATCTGATAAATTAGTGGAATTTTGTGCGAAGGGCGTTGGCCATGAACTTAGTATGCATATAGAAGGCAGAACTTATTTTAGCCAACATACACAAAAACTACGTGGTTTTTCAGCTCTTTAGCGCCACCCTTTGGGCAACTTCTGCTATTGTTGTGTTATGGTTAGCAATGGTTCGGAGCATGCGTGTTTGTACTGGATTTTTTTTCAGACAGACTTGTGTACACACGATCAGATAATCCAACAAGACACATTTGTTGTTGGAAAATTTGAAAACATGCTATAAAACATTTGTTGTTTGAAATTCCGACAACAATTGTCCGATGAAGCGTGCAAACGGTCGGATTATCCGACAAAACACGTCCATCACACATTTGGTGTCGGAAAATCCGATCGTATGTACGAGGCTCCCCCCTGATGCAGTAGCTGTGAGCTCAGCGTTTGAGAGGTGCATCTGTGATGCGGAAGGTGAACAGTCCCCTTAGGCCCCTTTCACACTGGGGCGGTGGCTGCATCAGCGGTAAAGCACCGTTATTTTTAGCGGCGCTTTACCGTCAATTTTATCCCCGCTAGTGGCCGAGAAAGGGTTAAAATGACCGCAGAGGCGATTTGCCGGCGGTATAGTCGCAGTGCCCATTGATTTCAATAAGCAGGAGCAGTGGAGGAGCGATATACACACCGCTCCAAAGATGCTGCTAGCAGGACTTTTTTAACCGTCCCGCTAGCGCACCGCTCCAGTGTGAAAGCCTGCAGGGATTTCACACTGGAGAGACAGCAGCGGCTGTTTCAGGTCGCTGTGCAGGTGCTATTTTTAGCGTTATAGCGCCGCCTGCAAAGCGATTCAGTGTAAAAGGGGTCTTAGTCAAATCCTTAGCAGCATACTAGGAATTTACCATTAATGCTTCATGAGGTACGTAAATGGCCTACACCTATAGCAAGGGCATTATTAAACTTTGGAGAAAGATGCACCCCTCATCGGCAAAGGCAGCTTTTTGGTAAAGTTGACCTAATACCGTTAAATACAGTGTGGCCATTAAAAGTAGTTCATTCTCTAACCTGTGCCTTGCCTTCTTGTGTAGGTTCTACTCAGTGACACTGCAGAACAAGAGGAGATGAGGAACTTTCCAGGACCTGTACAGAGGTCAGTGGTATTTGCTGTTGCTATTGTCTCCACCGTCAGTGTTTGAGGCTGGGTTCTGCACGTCCAATTAGCAGGAGATTTTGACCGGCTCTATATGGAGTTTGTTCACATATCACTGCTGCAGCTCCAGTGCGAATTTGCACAGGAGTCCTGTGCGTCTTTTGGTCCATTTCAGGTCCGAATTCAGCCAAAAATTAAGGCTGAAATCGGACCTGAAATGGTGAATGGGGACGCACAGGATCCCTGCTGGGAGCTGCATGGGGAGACCTCAGCCTTGTTGATCTTTTTCTAGTTGTAGGTAAATGTTTCCAGTGGTTAGTATAGTATCCTGAATAAGAGTAATTACAAATATTCTACTACTTTGTGTACCAGGAAAGGGATTTATGGCAACAATGAAATTCTGTCCGGGGATACGACTGATGCATAACGAAAAGTAGCAGGGCTCTGATGTAAAACATGGGCGTCCGCTCCATAGGACAAGGGGGGACAATTAACCCCCCTGGAATTGAGAATGTGTTGAAGAGTGAAGACACCCCTCCGCGACTGAAGCAGTGACAGTCCTGCGGTGACAGGCAGGTTAGAACAGGGAGAGAGAGGCGAGCTGCTGGCCGTGGCGTTGCAGGGGGGGGGGGGGGGTCTGGTGTGGGGTGACACCAGTGCACCTGAGCAATACCAACCATCCCCTTCTCTTGTGGCCGCAGGCTGTCTGAGCGATCCTGGGCCATATGTCACACAGGTACAGCGAGCAGAATGAAGCTGTCTCCCCCTCCAGTGTTTATGTGTACACGGGGTGGGGGGGATCTGCTGTGCCTGTGCCGCGCTGATCTGAGGTACTGAATGGAATGGGGGAGGGGGGGGGGTCCATCTGTGCTGAAGGGGGGTTAGTGCTGAATGGGGGGGTCCATCTGTGCTAAAGGGAGCTGGGCTGTGCTGAAGGGAGGGGGTATGTGCTGAAGAGGGGGTCCATCCGTGCTGAAGGGGGGGGTCTGTGCTGAAGGGTAGGTCCATCTGTGCTGAAGGCGGGGTCTGTACATTCTCTAGGCTATATTTATATGGGCATGGAGTGAAGCTGAATTATCTCAAGAGCTTTTTCACACTGCCAGCTGGCCACGTTATCGGTAAAGCGGCGCTTTACAATCGTTTTAGCTGCGCTATTCGGCCGCTAGTGGCCGAAGAAAGAGCTAAATGCTACTGTGTATTGCCACTGGCAAAGCGCCAGACCGCCCCCTGAAAAAAATTCTGTGGAAGTCCATGAACATGGACTCTGTCATCTTACACAGAAATCTTTGTTCTTATTGGCTCGTTAACTACCTCAATACTGGGCACTTTCACCCTCTTCCTGCCCAGGCCTATTTTCAGCTTTCAGTGCTGTCACACTTTGAATTTCCTGCACCCATAGGAAATTTTTATAATTTTTTTCACACAAATAAAACTTTCTTTTCAAGGTATTTGTTCACCACTGGGGTTAATTATTTTTTTTGTGCTACAAATGAAAAAAGATTACTTACAATCTATGGTGCTAATCATTGAAAATTGATCATACCTTGTACTGACGGCCTATCTCATTTCTTCAGGGCCTAAGCCCTGGTTCACACTGATGCAAATTGACATGTCAAATCACACGCCAAATCATTGGCAATTGCCAGGAATGGCAGAGTCCGAAACGGTGCGGCGCGGCACTGATTCCCAAAAGTAGTTTCTGCACTACTTTTGGTGATTTTGCGGTCAGTGTGAACCTAGCCTAATGCAGCGCACACACGATCGTTTTTCTGCATGAAAAAAATACTTTGTTTTTCAGCATGTCCTAAAAACGTAAGTTTCCCAACTTCATCAATAAAAACGGTGTTGCCCACACACCGATGTTTTTGAAAAATTATGAACAAAGCGCAGACGTACAACACGTACGACGGCACTCTATAGGGAAAGTTCTATTCGCCTTTGGGCTTCTTTTAGCTGATTCCTAGTGTTGAGCGGAATACGCCATATTCGATTTCGCGATATTGCGCGAATATATAGAAGAATATTCGCGAATATTCGCTAATATCGAATATTCGTGATATTTTATCCAAAAAAAATTTGCGAAATTTCGCTAATGCGAAAATGATTGCGAAATTCTCATGAACGGAGATCATTTCCTGTATTACTAAACTAATATGCACTAAACACTAACTGTACACTAACTCTACTTAAAAGAAAGGAGAATAAGGGGGCAAAAGAAGGGCGGAGAAGATAATCGCGCAATATTCCTATTGCGCGATTATCTTCTCCGCCCTTCTTTTGCATCAGAGCCAATCAGAATAACTCGAATATTCGGCAAAAGGAATATTGCGCGATTATCTTCTCCGCCCTTCTTTTGCTTAAGAGCCAATCAGAATAACTTGAATATTCGGCAAAAGGAATATTGCATGATCAGCTACTCGGCCCTTCTTTTGCATCAGAGCCAATCAGAATAACTCGAATATTCGGCAAAAGGAATATCGCGCAATATTCCTTTTGCCGAATATTCGAGTTATTCTGATTGGCTCTGATGCAAAAGAAGGGCCGAGTAGCTGATGCGATTCTTTTATGTTGCCGAAAATTCGCAATGCGATTTTTCGGCAACATAAAAGAATCGCCTCAGCTACTCGGCCCAGGGTCTCTCTCTAATCATACCAGCAATGCTTTTAGACGTCGATGGAGATCACTAGGATGTGATCTGTTTTAAAAATAAATTTGAAAAAATACGAATATTCGCCATAACGAATATTCGCCGCAATATTCGAGTTATTCGCGAATACTCGAATATGCAATATTCGTAGCGAATATTCGCAATGCGAATATTCGTGAGCAACACTACTGATTCCTTGTTAGTAAAAGACGATTCGCGCTTTTCTGTCTGTTACAGTGTGATAATTGTGCTTACTCCATTATGAATGGTAGTCTTACTAGAACGAGCGCTCCCGTCTCATAACTTGCTTGTGAGCATGCGCGGGTTTAAAACGTTGTTTTAGCCCACACACGATCATTTTTTACAACCCGAAAAACTACATTTTTTAAAACGATGTGAAAAAATGCAGCAAGTTTTTTTTTTCGTTTTTCAGAAGATGAAAAATTTGCTCAGCGGGGGATTAATCTGCTGATTCCCGCTGAGTAGCCCTGCTCTCCTCTATGGGGAGATCGGATGAAAATAGACCGATTGTCTGTTTTCATCCGAACCCATCCTCCTGACAGATGGAAAATAGGGTCTCCTTCCGTCTGGATTTCATGGACAGGATCGAATCGGATAGCAGCGGGTGTCAGCAGACATGTCACTGCTGACATCTGTTGCTCCGTTGCTCAAAAATTACTTGGAATCCCCAAACATTATATATTTTTGTAGCAGAAGCCCTAGAGAATGAAATTAGTTTTGCAAATTTTTATATTCCATAGTGTTTGCACAGCAGTATTTCAAACACAATAACACATAAATAATACCCATGTTTTTGGTAAAATATAAAATATGGTGTTGCGCCGGTTAAATAGTTACCAAACATGTCACACTTTGAAATTGAGCACGCTTGTGAAATTGCACCAAACTTCGGTATTTAAAAATCTCCATAGGTGATGTTTTATAAGCCTTTATTGGCTACACAGGTGGTCTGACGCTAGAATTATTGCTCTCACTCTGGCGTTCCCGGCGATACCTCACATACCCCATATACTGTGACAGATGTTTTGTGAACTGGTACACATATTCATGGATACACTTGGACAGATGTTCATGGGACAGGGACAGTGGTGACAGCGGTGCTTAATGTACTGTGTGGGAATGGCTGCAGTCTGTGATCTGTGACAGCTCTCTGTATAAAATTATCACTCACACAGGGCCGGTGCAAGGATTTTTGCCAACTCAGAAAAAGGTGCATTTTGCCCCCCCCGGCACGCACGCACGCGCACACACACTCAGCACAATGTAGAATACTAGCAGCTATAGAGGAACAACAAATCCCAGCAATACCTTATATAAAACGCAATGCAGAATACCAGCAGTTACAGAGGACTACAAATCCCAGCAGTGCAGTGTGTCATTTTTTTTTTTTAAACAGGAAACTTTAAAACAGGTTGGTCCCCCTTACCTGTTTCTGAACACCAATCTGCACACCAGGCGGCTCCCGTCCCAAGTCCCTCAACAGGTCGCCGTCGCCTCCAGGATGAAGCCGCAGGCTGCACTGCCTGCTGGTGCAGGTACGGTCCGTCCGTTGCTCCCCCTCCTGCAGCCTTCACTCCTTCACATCATGCGGCTGAGCGGCCAGGGGAACCAGGGGTGGTGCCACTTACGTCTCTTACTAACGTAGGACGTAGGTGCCGCCGCCGCGTAGCCAAGGACAAGACAGTGGGACTGTCTGTCACACACTGACAGAGTGACTGCACAGGTCAGCACCGATGCGGGGACCAGGGGGACTATTCCTTCAGATGCCGCCTGCAGCTGCAACCCACAGACACACTCTATTATCTCGATGATCTGGTGGGCGACTGTCACCGTCACAGACCGGTCAATTTTCCGCGTTGTTCCCTGGCGCCGTAAGGCAAGTGCCCATGTTGCCTTGCGCTAGCGCCGGCCCTGCTTACACAGAACTGAGATTAGTGGGGGTTGCCAAGAGAGAGACACATGTCTCTGTTTACATTGTGGAGGCTGGGATTGGATACAGACATTACTTGATCAGGAGGGCCAATAGCGCCCATATCCCAAACTGTTTGGCTGTATTGGAAGATCATCACAGCCATCACAGGATCGCGCCGCTGCGCAGACTTGGGGCTGTGCGCAGGCACCCGTTCTGAGAGGACGTACAGGTACATCCACTGCAATGCATTCCTGTGCAATTCACATGCAATTCTGTGTGGTGTGATTTGAGCCCATTTTGAATGGGCTATATCGCACCACATCACACCAAAGAAGTTCAGGCACCTCTTTTTGAAATCCAACAATGCAATCTGGTTCAGACAAACACTGCATTTGCAACCTTCTTTTGGGGAGTTGTTAACTTTGAATTGACACCTGCAGCAGATCAAAAACACAGTGGGGCTGATTTACTAATGAATCTGCGCTGCGCCGGTACATGCCTTAATTAGTGCGCTGGATGAATCCCTAATTAGGCGCATGAACCGGCGGCAGCAGCAGCGCGATGTGATTGATAAGTAAAGCCGCCGCCGAACTCCCTGTATAAGTCTATGGGGGGAAATCTTAATAGTGAATTTTAAAGGCTAATCTGCAAGTTTTGTCCTAAAAAGTTTTTGGGGACCTCAGTCCTGCCCCAGGGGACATGTACCAATGCTTTTTTTATTTTTTAAAACGGCCGTTTTTTCGGGAGCAGTGATTTTAATAATGCTAAAAGTGCAATAATAAAAGTGTAATTTTCCTTTAAATTTCGTACTATGGGGGGCTCTAATGTCAGCATGTGAAAAAGCGCATGTTTCCCGTGGTTAGAACTGTCTCTGCACAAAATGTCATTTTTCAAAGGAAAAAAGCCATTTAAAACTGACTCGCGGCTATAATGAATTGTCGGCTCCCGGCAATTGCAGGAGAATTCATTCATTAAAAAAAGGAAAAAAAAAGCGTGGGGGTCCCCCCAAATTCAATAACCAGACCCTTTAGGTCTGGTATGGATATTAAGGGGAACCCCGCCGTCAATTTAAAAAAAAAATGACGTGGGGTTCCCCCCAAATATCCATAACCAGACCCTTCGGGTCTGGTGTGGAATTTAAGGGGAACTCCACTCCAAATTTAAAAAAAAATGGCGTGGAGTCCCCCCTAAAATCCACACCAGACCCCTTATCCGAGCACGTTGACCTGGCCGGCCGCAGAAAAGAGGGGGGGACAGAGCGCGGCCCCCCCCCCTCTCCTGAACCGCACCAGGCCACATGCCCTCAACATTGGGAGGGTGTTTTGGGGTGCCCCCCAAAACACCTTGTCCCCATGTTGATGAGGACAAGGGTCTCTTCCCCACAACCCTTGCCCGGTGGTTGTGGGGGTCTGCGGGCAGGAGGCTTATCAAAATCTGGAAGACCCCTTTAACAAAGGGGCCCCCCAGATCCCGGCCCCCCCCCTGTGTGAAATGGTAATGGGGTACCTTGTACCTCTACCATTTCACGAGTAAAAAAAATGTAAAGGGTTAAAAACGACAAGAGCCGGTTTTGGACAAGTCCTTTATTATCTTCTTTTCTTCGGGTTTCTTCTTCCTCCTCCTTCTTCTTCCTCTGCTTCTGTCTTGGGTCTTCTATGCCCGCATCTTGCCCGGCGTGTTCTTCCATCTTCTGTTCCTCCCGCTGTTCTTCTCGTCCGCATCTTCTTCTCCTTCTTGGTTTTCGCCGGAGGCGCCGCTTCCAATTGAAATCCCCGCTGTCTGCCGGACCACGCCCCCCCCCTCTGACGCCACGGGCAAGCTCTTAGGAGTGTGCTGCAAGTGCGTCAGAGGGGGGCGTGGTCACAAGTGAGAGGGCGGGCAATTCAATTTGAAGCTTGTGCGCGGCTTTTTCTTTGCCAGAGTCGCCGCTTCCAATTGAATTGCCCGCTTTCTGGAACATGTGACCACGCCCCCCTCTGACGCACAGGCACCACACAGGGACTTTCCTAAGAGCTTGCCCGTGGCGTCAGAGGGGGGGGCGTGGTCCGGCAGACAGCGGGGATTTCAATTGGAAGCGGCGCCTCCGGCGAAGAAGAACAAGAAGAAGATGCGGACGAGAAGGACAGCGGAAGAAGATGGAAGAACACGCCGGGCAAGATGCGGGAATAGAAGACCCAAGACAGAAGCAGAGGAAGAAGAAGGAGGAGGAAGAAGAAACCCGAAGGAAAGAAGAAAGAAGATAATAAAGGACTTGTCCAAAACCGGCTCTTGTCGTTTTTAACCCTTTACATTTTTTTTACTCGTGAAATGGTAGAGGTACAAGGTACCCCATTACCATTTCACACAGGGGGGGGCCGGGATCTGGGGGGCCCCTTTGTTAAAGGGGTCTTCCAGATTTCGATAAGCCTCCTGCCCGCAGACCCCCACAACCACCGGGCAAGGGTTGTGGGGAAGAGACCCTTGTCCTCATCAACATGGGGACAAGGTGTTTTGGGGGGCACCCCAAAACACCCTCCCAATGTTGAGGGCATGTGGCCTGGTGCGGTTCAGGAGAGGGGGGGGGCCGCGCTCTGTCCCCCCCTCTTTTCTGCGGCCGGCCAGGTCAACGTGCTCGGATAAGGGGTCTGGTGTGGATTTTAGGGGGGACTCCACGCCATTTTTTTTAAATTTGGAGTGGAGTTCTCCTTAAATTCCACACCAGACCCGAAGGGTCTGGTTATGGATATTTGGGGGGAACCCCACGTCATTTTTTTTTTTTTAATTGACGGCGGGGTTCCCCTTAATATCCATATCAGACCTGAAGGGCCTGTAATGGAATTTGGGGGGACCCCCACGTCTTTTGAATAATTATTTTAAAATTCGTACCATGGGGGGGGGGGGGGGGATGTCAGCAGGTGAATAAAGTGCACTTTTCATGTGGTTAGAAATATGTCTTTGCACAAAATGACATTCTGAAAAAAAAAAAAAAAAAAAAAAAAAGCCATTTAAAACTGACTCGCGGCAATAATGAATTGTCGGCTCCCGGCAATTGCAGGAGAATTCATTCATTAAAAAAAGGGAAAAAAAAGCGTGGGGGTCCCCCCAAATTCAATAACCAGACCCTTTAGGTCTGGTATGGATATTAAGGGGAACCCCGCCGTCAATTTTAAAAAAAAATGACGTGGGGTTCCCCCCAAATATCTATAACCAGACCCTTCGGGTCTGGTGTGGAATTTAAGGAGAACTCCACTCCAAATTTAAAAAAAAATGGCGTGGAGTCCCCCCTAAAATCCACACCAGACCCCTTATCCGAGCACGTTGACCTGGCCGGCCGCAGAAAAGAGGGGGGGACAGAGCGCGGCCCCCCCCCTCTCCTGAACCGCACCAGGCCACATGCCCTCAACATTGGGAGGGTGTTTTGGGGTGCCCCCCAAAACACCTTGTCCCCATGTTGATGAGGACAAGGGTCTCTTCCCCACAACCCTTGCCCGGTGGTTGTGGGGGTCTGCGGGCAGGAGGCTTATCGAAATCTAGAAGACCCCTTTAACAAAGGGGCCCCCCAGATCCCGGCCCCCCCCCTGTGTGAAATGGTAATGGGGTACCTTGTACCTCTACCATTTCACGAGAAAAAAAAAGTGTCAGTGTAAAAAAAGACAAGAGCCGGTTTTTGACAAGTCCTTTATTATCTTCTTTCTTCTTTCCTTCGGGTTTCTTCTTCCTCCATCTTCTTCTTCCTCTGCTTCTTTCTTGGGTCTTCTATTCCCGCATCTTGCCCGGCGTGTTCTTCCATCTTCTTCCGCTGTCCTTCTCGTCCGCATCTTCTTCTCCTTCTTCTTCTTCGCCGGAGCGGCCGCTTCCAATTGAAATCCCCGCTGTCTGCCGGACCACGCCCCCCCTCTGACGCCACGGGCAAGCTCTTAGGAAAGTCCCCGTGTGGTGCCTGTGCGTCAGAGGGGGGCGTGGTCACATGTTCCAATTGGAAGCGGCGACTCTGGCAAAGAAAAAGCCGCGCACAAGCTTCAAATTGAATTGCCCGCCCTCTGACTTGTGACCACGCCCCCCTCTGACGCACTGGCAGCACACTCCTAAGAGCTTGCCCGTGGCGTCAGAGGGGGGGGGCGTGGTCCGGCAGACAGCGGGGATTTCAATTGGAAGCGGCGCCTCCGGCGAAGAAGAAGAAGGAGAAGAAGATGCGGACGAGAAGGACAGCGGAAGAAGATGGAAGAACACGCCGGGCAAGATGCGGGAATAGAAGACCCAAGACAGAAGCAGAGGAAGAAGAAGATGGAGGAAGAAGCCCGAAGGAAAGAAGAAAGAAGATAATAAAGGACTTGTCAAAAACCGGCTCTTGTCTTTTTTTACACTGACACTTTTTTTTTCTCGTGAAATGGTAGAGGTACAAGGTACCCCATTACCATTTCACACAGGGGGGGGGCCGGGATCTGGGGGGCCCCTTTGTTAAAGGGGTCTTCCAGATTTCGATAAGCCTCCTGCCCGCAGACCCCCACAACCACCGGGCAAGGGTTGTGGGGAAGAGACCCTTGTCCTCATCAACATGGGGACAAGGTGTTTTGGGGGGCACCCCAAAACACCCTCCCAATGTTGAGGGCATGTGGCCTGGTGCGGTTCAGGAGAGGGGGGGGGCCGCGCTCTGTCCCCCCCTCTTTTCTGCGGCCGGCCAGGTCAACGTGCTCGGATAAGGGGTCTGGTGTGGATTTTAGGGGGGACTCCACGCCATTTTTTTAAAAATTTGGGGTGGAGTTCCCCTTAAATTCCACACCAGACCCGAAGGGTCTGGTTATGGATATTTGGGGGGAACCCCACGTCATTTTTTTTTTAAATTGATGGCGGGGTTCCCCTTAATATCCATACCAGACCTAAAGGGTCTGGTTATTGAATTTGGGGGGACCCCCACGCTTTTTTATTGGTGTTTTTAATGAATGAATTCTCCTGCAATTTCCACGAGCTGACAATTCATTATAGCCGCGAGTCAGTTTTAAATGGCTTTTTTCCTTCAGAATGTCATTTTTCACATGCTGACATTACACCCAGGGCCGCCATCAGGGGGGTACAGGCAGTACACCTGCAGGGCCGCCATTAGGGGGGTACAGGGATTACACCGCCCGGGGGTCCCCAGGGGCCCCCAGGGGCCCGGATGGGAACCACCCTAAAACAAAAAAAAACTTTTTTTTTAGTTTTATTTTTTTAAGGGCTCCGAAGGTCCCCAGGGGCCCGGAGGCCACTAAGGGCCCCAGATGGCAAGCCCTTTTTTTTAAATAAAATATATATATTTAAAAAAAAATATATTTTTTTTTAATATATTTGTTTTTTTTATTTTTATGAAAGGGCCCAGAGGTCCCCAGGGCCCTGGAAGGCAACCCCCTTGTTTTTTAAATTTTTTTCGAAAAATGTTATATTTAAAAAATATATATATATGTATTTTCTCTCTTTTTTATTTTTATTTTATAAAGAGCACAGAGGTCCCCAGGGCCCCGGATGGCTACCCCCCTTTTTTATATATATTTTTCTTTATTTCTTATTTCTGTCAAAATTTTTGTAAAGGGCCCCTCCGCTCCTCAATTTGCGGCACCACCCCCCCCCCCCGCTTCTCAATTCCATGCGGCAGCACCCCCCCCCCCCCCCGGTTCTCTGCTCCAGGGGGCCCATGCCTGAAGCTGTGTAAGGGGCCCCAAAATTCCTGATGGCGGCCCTGTACACCTGTAAGGGGCCCGGGGGTCCGGAGGTGCCCAGATGCCTGGAGGCCCCCCAGCGCCCCAGATGGTAACCCCCCTCTTTTTTTTTTTGTATATATATTTGGTAGTTGGTTTTTGTAGGATTTTTTATTAAAGGGCCAATTTTTGGAATTTAATATTTTTTAGCAGTCTGGAGGTCCCCAGGGGCCCGGGTGGCAACCCCCCATATTTTTTGTTATTAAAGGGCCAATGTTTTGTTTTAGGGGTCTGGAGGTCCCCAGTGGCCCGGAGATCCCCAGGGCTCCAGATGACAACCCCCCACCTTTAAAAAAAAAACAAAAAAAAAAAAATATATATTAGTTGGTTATTTTTTTAACATATATATATATAATATAATTATGAAAGCTCCCAGAGGGCCCCAGATGACAACCTTTTTGCTTCTAAAAATGTTATAAACATTTTCCCCAGGTTTGTTCTTTTTTACTTTAATTTATTTTTTAAAGTGTATTTTGTGCGTGAAGTCGAGAGAGAGGAGCTGGACTTGCAATCGCCATCCTTCTCCATGCCCCCGGTGGCAATGGTGGGTGTGAGGGGGGCCTCACCCCACCTGCTACACTTGGGAGCCCGATGGGACACGTTGAGCCACCGCAGCTCCCACCCAATGTTTTTTTTTTTTTTAGATTTGTGGTAGTTATTTTTTATTAAAGGGCCCAGAGCTCCCAAGGCAACCCCCTTTTTTATTATTTTATATATAGATATATATATATAGATATTGTAATTTATTTTTCATTAAAGAGCCCAGAAGTTTATTTTTATTAAAGGGCCCAGTGGTCCCCAGGGCCCCCGGATGGCTACCACCCTTTTTAATATATATTTTTCTATATGTATTTTTTAGTAAAGGAACCCCCCGCTTATCAAATTGCGGCAGCCCCCCCCCCCTTCTTAATATCAGGCGGCACCCCCCCCCCCCCTATTCTCTGCTCCAGGGGGCCCATGCCTGAAGCTGTGTAAGGGGCCCCATAATTCCTGATGGCGGCCCTAATTGCCCCCCCCCCCATGGTACGAAATTTCAAGGAATTTTTCACTTTTATTGTTGCACTTTAACCACTTCCATACCGCGCCTATTCTGGCACTTCTCTCCTTCATGTAACAATTATATTTTCTTCCTTGAAACTTACTCAGGACCCCCAAACATTATATATATTTTATTAACAAACACCCTAGGGAATTAAGTGGCGGCCATTTTTTCGGACACATTTCCAACAGTATTTGTGCCAAAAATTTGCAAACGTTTTTTTTTTTTTTTGGCTTTCAAAAAAAAAACTGTTTCATGAATGACAAAATAAGAAAGCAGTAAAGCTAGCCCAATTTTTAGGGATAAGGTAAAAGATCATGTTACACCGAGTAAATAGATACCTAACTTGTCACGCTTTCATATTGCGCACACTCATGGAATGGCGCTAAACTTCGTTATTAAAAATCTCCATAGGCAACGCTTGACTTTTTTTCTCAGGTTACCACTTTTGAGTTACAGAGGAGGTCTAGTGCTAAAATTGATTGCTCTCGCTCTAACGCACGCTATGATACCTCACATGTGGGGTTTGAAGGATGTTTACATATGTGGGTGGGACTTGCATGCGTGTTCGCTTCTGAGTGCGAGCTATTAGGGACACGAGCATTTAAATTCCTTTTTTATTTTATTTTTTTAACTTAATATTTTCATTTTTGCACTTGTTTGTCCCTTTTTTTGTATTATTTTTCACTTTTCTTCCTATTACAAGGAATGTAAACATCCCTTGTAATAGGACTAGTGTGTGACAGGTCCTCTTTATAGAGAAAGGCGGGGTCAATTAGACCCCACATCTGTCCTCCAGGCTGGAAAGCATGGAATTGGTAAAAAAAAAAACATCTCATGCTTTCAGCTGCGATCATGTTCGTTCAGCACAGTAGTGTAGTGTGTAGCATGTTCACCTAGCAGCAAAAGGGTTGCTGGTTCGAATCCCACCCGTGACACTATCTGCCTGGAGTTTGCATGTTCTCCCTGTGCGGGTTTCCTCCCACAATCTAAAAACATGCTGTAAATTGGATCCTGTCTAAATAAGCCCTAATATGCAGTAGGATATTTAGGTTTTGTGCTTCCCTAGGCCTGACCAAATTTTGGCACCCCCCTAATAGAAAAATGACCCACCCTCCCTGTCAAGGCCACACCCTGTTTTTTTATGACCCACCCAGGAATTTTCAGGGGACACACACAAGTTCTGTGGGGGGGGGGGCACAGGAGACCCTTAATTTGCCTAGTTTTTCGATCACTTCCTGTTTGGCTATGGGGCAGGAAGTGAAGGCCAATCTCCCCAAACGGACAGGGATAATACAAAATAAACTGACAGAGCTTCTAACCCCCCCCCCCCCCAACTCTATCCAAAATGAAAGAAATCCAAAAAATAAAAGTGATGATTATTGTTCCAGTTTAACCCCAAATTTCAGATCATTTTATTGAGAGGCTTAAGAAAATATAACCATGCCAATAGGCCAGGATCCAGCGTTGCTAATATGTATGAATGTGTGTTAGGGACCCCCACAAACACCACCCAATGTTAAATCAACTATTTTCTTGTTTGTTTTGGGGATGCCTGCACCCCTGATAGGGTAAAGACACCTCACAAATGTTGTCACTTTCTACTTAATTCATTCACTTCCTGCCACACAGCCAAACAGGAAGTGAGGGAAACACCTGAGTAATGTTTTGTTGGGGACACAGATCAATATAAATAGTTTCCCATTTTGGAAATGGCATTTTGCTGTGTACACCCCAAATTAGTAGGAATCTTGGACTTTGGGGTCCATTTACTAAAGGCAAATCCACTTTGCACTACAAGTGGACAAGCAAGGAAGAAAACTCAAAACTTGGCGGGATTGGAAGTAAAAACCATCAGTGCTTCCCTTCTGATTTTCATTGCCTACGCTTCTACTGCAGAGCGGCTTTGCCTTTACTAAACCCCAAAATAACTAATCATTTGGGGTGTACACTGCAGTGCAATTTGCTTAATGGTGACACTAGTTAGATTGACCTGTGTCCCAAAGAAAAGACCATTGGTAGGGTTTTAACCTCACTTCCTGTTCAGCTGTGTGACAGGAAGTGAAGCCAATTTTAGGAAAAGGGACACAAAGCCCAGCCTAAAAACACTAGCAGGGGTTCTAACACTCAATTGGCTTCCCTCAAACAACCCACAATTAGAATAGGATTGTCTTGTGCTAGTTTCAAGCACAGCGCTGTAAATCAGCACTTCAAGCCTGTCCACCAATACACCACCCCCCCCCCCCCCCCCAACAGGCCATGTTTGCAGCTTTTCCTACATCTTGCACATGTGCTTTAAAATGTCAGTCTGGACATCAGTTCTAGGAAACAATACTTACCGCTTTGTCCTTCCTTTTCTGGTGACTAAACATTTCATGCATACACACCAGGAAAGAGCTTAGAGACAAATCACACTTGATGGTTTAGGCCCAAACTAGTTCAGCTGCAGCGGTTGAAATCCATAGCAGGAAAAAAATATCACAAAACAAACTTCAAAATTTGAAAGTAATTTTATTGGTCCACAAAACAAGGAAAGCAAAACAAAAAATTACAAATAAACACACCAAAAATATATAAAAACACCTAAAAACAAAAAAGACCAACGTTTATTTCACAGTCATTGGAAAATAAATCATGCTTTTGAAATAACAGGATAGACCCACAGGATTAAAACATTAGTCATTAACATCTTGAGAAACATTTAGCAAAATTATGTAGCAGAGAAAACATCAAAAAATACAAAACTTGCTCCAAAACATCTCTGTTTCGCTCCGCCATTCCTTCCAGCCAGCAAATCTGCCCCCTCTGAGGGGCAGCTGACACGTGCAGTATCCACGCTTTTTATAACATGTGTGCTAATGAACCAATTGGAAACACATGAAGAAATGTCAGCCTCTAGTTTGTGTGCACTTGTAACTGCTTACACCTGTTAAGGATGTCCTTAAATTACTAAGCCAAAAAAACAGCTTTCTGAGCATGCTCAGAAAGATGCAAGTCATTTTCAGGATGAAACTTCCAACTTCTTTTTCTAACTGTTCGAGCATGCCCAGTTCACTCGAAATGCAGTACCAGAATCAAATCTGCAATGGCGGATGAAAGCATTAGAGGTGTTTAATTTTTTTTTGGTCCCCATGAAGTGATGCTTTACAAGCTGAAGGGGAGGTCTTATAGAATTTTTACGTAACAAACCGAAATAGTAATAATTTAAAAGCCCCTGTCCCTAGTAGCTCGCAGTCAGAAGCGAACAAGCAGCATTTTTATTGTTTCCGGTTACCAGTTTAGATTTACAGATGAGGTCTAGTGCTATAAATATTCCTCTTGCTGTTACGCACGCTATGATACCTCACATGTGTGGTTTGAAGAATGTTTCCATATGTGGGCGGGCCTTAAATGTGTAAGCCCCGCCCACATATTGAACCCCCGTTCAAACCCCACATGTGAGGTATCATAGCGTACGTTAGAGCGAGAGCAATACTTTTAGACCTCCTCTGTAAATCTAAACTGGTAACCTGAAACACATAAAAAAGCGTTGCCTATGGGTATTTTCAAGTACTGAAGTTTGGCGCCATTCCATGAGTGTGTGCAATATTAAAGTGTAACATGTTGGGTATCTATTTACTCGGTGTAACATCATCTTTCACATTATGGCCATAAATTGGGCTAACTTTAGTGTATTCTTAATTTGTAACCACTTGAGCCCCAGAGCATATTACTGGTCACTGACGGGGCCATTTTTTGCATTTCAACACTGCGTCATTTTGACTGACAATTGCGTGGTTGTGCGACGTGGCCCCCAAAAAAATTTGGCGTCCTCATCCTCCCCCCCCCCCCCCTAAAATTTTTTTTTTTTTTTTTTTTGGTGGTATTTGATCACCTCTGCGTTTTTTCTTATTTTTGCTTGACCCAAAAATATAGCGACAATTTGGTAACTAAAAAAACATCTTTTTTACTGTTTGCTATAATAAATCTCCCCCAAAATATATTCAAAAAATGTTTGCCCTCAGTTTAGGCCGATAAGTATTCTTGGACATATTTTTGGTTGCAAAAAATCACAATAAGCGTTTGATTGGTTTGGGCAAAAGTTCTAAGTAGGGGTTGGTCTTATGGGTTTTTTTGGAATAATTTTTTGTTTTACTAGTAATGGTGGCTATCATTGTTTTTTCTGGCTAATGCGACATTGTGGCGGACACATTTTTGTGAGATTTGGCATTTTTGTAGCAAACAATGGTATAGAAATGCATTGCTTACTATAAAAATGACACTGGCAGGGAAGGGGTTAACACTAGGGGCGCGGAAGGGGTTGAATATGTTACCTGGGTGTGTTCTAACTGTAAAGGGGGTGGGACTGTGTAGGGGAAATGACAGATCGCTGTTCATACATTGTAGGGACAGACGAGCAGGCATTCCCCCCCCCCTGACAGGACCGGGATAAAGGGGAACTCCACCCCAAATTATAAAAAAAAAACGGCATGGGGGTCCCCCTTCAGGTACACAACAGGCTCTTAGATTTGATCTGGAACATAAGGGGTTAAACCCACGCCAAAAAACGGCGTGGGGTTCCCCCTCAGATCCAGACCAAACCCTTCTCCCAGGCACGCAGTCTGGCCGGACAGGAATGGGGGTGGGGACGAGCGAGCGCCCCCCCCTCCTGAGCCGTACCAGACCACATGCCCTCGACATGGGGGAGTGTGTGCTGTGGGGGAGGGGGGCACTGCCCCCCCACCCCAAAGCACTCTTGTCCCCATGTCGATAGGGACAAGAGCCTCTTCCCGACAACCCTGGCCGTTGGTTGTCGGGGTATGCGGGCGGGGGGCTTATCAGAATCTGAGAGCCCCCTATATTAAGGGGGCCCCCAGATTCTGGCCCCCCACCCTATGTGAATGAGTATGGGGTACATCGTACCCCTACCCATTCACCGGGTGGAAAAGTGTAAACACAAAAAAAAACACACAGAAAAAATTAATTTATTAGTCAGCTCCGGGGGTCTTCTGCCGGGACCCCCCACCACCAGCCCATTGGGCCCCGGGCTTCGCCGTGTTCTGCCGGGGGGGGACACCCACCGATGCTCTCCGCCATGTCCAGCCAGGCCCCCACCCCAAAATAAGGGCCGGCCGAAAAAAGCAGAGAACAACGGGGGCGGAGCCCCTCGGTCTTCCAGACGTTTTCTGCCGGGGGGGCTCCAGCCCCGCACCGGTCTTCGCCGCCGCCTTCCGCCGGGGGGGACACCCACCGATGCTCTCGGCCATGTTCGGCCAGGCCCCCTACCCCAAATCAAGCTCTTTTACATCCGGGGGGGGGGGGGCGGCGGAAATGGCGGAGAACAACGGGGGCGAAACCCCTCCTCGGTCTTCGCCTTCCGCCGGGGGGGTACACCTACCCCCCCCCCGGTCTTCGCCGCCGCCTTCCGCCGGGGGGGTACACCTACCCCCCCCGGTCTTCGCCGCCGCCTTCCGCCGGGGAGAGAGACACCCACCGATGCTCTCCGCCATGTTCGGCCAGGCCCCCTACCCCAAATCAAGCTCTTTTACATCCGGGGGGGGCCGGCGGAAATGGCGGAGAACAACGGGGGCGTCGCCACTCCTCGGTCTTCTAGCCGTCTTCTGCCGGGGGGGGGGAAACACCCACCCATGCTCTCCGCCATGCTCGACTGTGCCCCCACTCCAAAATGAAGCTCTTTTACATCCGGGGGGGGCCGGCCGAAAACAGCGGAGAACAACGGGGGTGTCGCCCCACCTCGGGCTCCTCCGCTTCTGCCTGGCTCCTCCCGAGGCCAGGGCTTCTTTCGCCGTCTTCCGCCGGAGGGCGCCACTCTCACGTCCAAGTCCTGGATGGGATGTGCGACCCCCATCCAGGCCGAAAAATTCGAAGGGGGCGGCAAAGAAGAAGGCCTGGCCCCCGCGGCGGAAGACAACGACGAGAAGCCCGGAGAGTGGCGCCCTCCGGCGGAAGACGGCAAAAGAAGCCCTGGCCCCTAGTAGGAGCCAGGCAGAAGCCGGCGACGAAATCCGGGGTGGGATGTACGACCCTCGCCCCGGAGAAGACGACGGAAGCCCGCTGCCCTCATCAAACAAGCACGGAGCTTCGTGGTGAAGGGGGCAGCGGCAGAAGAGAGCGACGAGAAGCCCGCCACGTCCAAGTCCTGGATGGTATGTGCGACCCCCGTCCAGGCCGAAAAATTCGAAGGGGGCGGCGGCAGAAGACCCTCAAAGTTAAAACCACGTTCACCAGGTGAATGGGTAGGGGTACGATGTACCCCATACTCATTCACATAGGGTGGGGGCCCGAAATCTGGGGGCCACCTTATTAAACGGGGCTCCCAGATTC
The DNA here is from genome assembly GCA_029574335.1 of Rana kukunoris. Lineage (NCBI taxonomy): Eukaryota > Metazoa > Chordata > Amphibia > Anura > Ranidae > Rana > Rana kukunoris. The sequence goes on along the minus strand of CM056055.1, from coordinate 177,437,297 downwards.
TGATTGGCTCCCGCCCGCATACCCCGACAACCAATGGCTAGGGTTGTCGGGAAGAGGCTCTTGTCCCGATCGACATGGGGACAAGAGTGCTTTGGGGTGGGGGGGCAGCGCCCCCCTACCCCAAAGCACACACTCCCCCATGTCGAGGGCATGTGGTCTGGTACGGCTCAGGAGGGGGGGGGGGGCGCTCGCTCGTCCCCACCCCCATTCCTGTCCGGCCAGACTGCATGCCTGGGATGAGGGCTTGGTACGGATCTGGGGGGGAACCCCACGCCGATTTTGGCGTGGGTTAACCCCTCACGTTCCGGACCAAGCCGGAGAGCCTATTGTACCCCTGGGGGGGAAGCCGCGCCGGTTTCAAATTTGAAATTTGGCGCGGAGTTCCCCTTCAGTGTCAGCGCAGCCCGAGAACAGCTCGGAGCTTGCCGTGCGCCGCTCCAGGCAGTGCAAACACTGCTACGCCGCCTGGTATTTACCAAGGATTTCCCGGCGTACTGAAGAGGCGCGCGGTAAGCTCCGATTTTTCCCTCTGCGCATGCCCAGTATGCAAGTGAACCTTCCGAGGTTCTAGCGTACTTTGCAAGGACACGGGGATCGGGTCCCAAAAGTCACTTTCCCTTTCAAATCGGCCCGCCACACAAGTTTAAACACATGTCACTACACTTCCCCTGCATCACCCCCCTCCCTCCCCTCATAAACTCCCGCCCGAATCCCCGATGTTTACATTACTAAATGCCGCACGCCAGCTCTGTACTGGCGTGCTGTGCGCCCTCTCCTGGGCGCATTAGGCACTTTAGTAAATGAGGAAACACGCTGCACTGGCAGCGTGTTTCTTTTGTAAATCTCAAAAACAGGTTTACTCCTGCTTGTGCACCATGAGTCTTGGCGCACAGGCTTGGTAAATCAGCCCCAGTATGTGCCATGTGCGGCTGCAGAGCAGGGACACCATGCATTTCATTTTGGCTCTGGGGGGGGGGGTTTGGACACCCCTGCCCCCCCCCCCCTTATCTATGCCCCTGTCTTACCATGCTCTGCACATGCTTAATTGCACTCTTTTTAGGCACTGTGTCAAATTTGTAGAGGCAGATCTGCTGACAGCCTAAAGATTTACCGCTGTTCAGGGGCACTGGGCTTCAGCAAGAGGTCAGCCTCCAGCAAGAAACAGGAACAGTGCTGGAGGCAATTTAAAGTACATACTAACTTTGGTAGTATAATTATTCATGTGGAATTGATGTTCCTTGCTAAAGATTATTCTTTTTTATCAAGTTGTTATGGGTAAAGTTCAAATTTAAATAGGACAGTTTTTTAACTAAACAAAATAATGGTAAAATGTTTCAAAAATGTAATGTAATACCTACCACATTCATGTTTAATAAACTTTATATAATGTGCCCTTTTTATAACAGGCTGAATGTGTTCAAGGTTTAGAAAAACTTTGTTGTTGTTTGTAAATATATGTATGAGGCTTCCAACTGCCTATTTTTTGGACAGTCTGTGCTTTCTGTTTAATAGATCCAAGGAGTGATTGTTATTCATTTGTTCTCTCTTTCAATGCTGTACTCAATCAGGGTATTTGATCTCAGCTGTTATCCAGAAGAGATGCTGACTGCATGTTTTGATATGCATAGCTATTAGAGAGAGAATCTAGAGCTGTGTGTATAAAATGTCCTTATCCATTTGTCATACAGCAAGTGTGCAAAAATGTAAATCCCCCATAAAATAATAATTTCACATACTCTTTTTCTCTTTGGTGTCTGCCATTAGAGTACACCTCCTTATAGACCACCTTGCAGAAACATTCAGTGCTGGTTGTTTTGTCTAGTGCTGCAAGTCCACAGTGAACACTGCAACTTTTGTACTGGGACAAACCAAGAAATGTCAGGGCTTGAGTCATGTTCCATTACAATGGAACCTTGGTTTAAGAGTAACTTGGTTTGAGAGCGTTTTGATTTGCAAGCAACTTTTTTTTAAATTCTGACTGATTGCAAGTGACTCGCAAGACACGCAGAATTCAAGCTAAATAGGCCTGCAGTACCTCATTTGGCCTGAGGTACAGGGGTGCAGGAGCTGAGCAGAGCCAAAAACACTCGGCTCCCAGAGCACAGCGGGAGCCAATCAGCAGGCGCAGCGCGTCTCGCGAATGCGCCGTAGGGAACCGGGCAATAAAGCCGGAGCGCCTCACTTCCTGGTTCCCTCACCGAGGATGGCGGGGGGGGCAGCAGAGTGACGAGCAATCGTTCGTCCTCTGCTGCGGATGGTGCTGGACTCCAGGACAGGTAAGCATGCCGATATTAAAAGTCAGCAGCTGCAGTATTTGTAGCTGCTGACTTTTAATATTTTTTTTTCATCGGACATCCGCTTTAAAGTGGAAATAAACCCTTCTATCATTTTCAGCCAAGGAAGCTGCCATCTTGGCCTCTGTTTAATCTTCAACTGCCATGGTGCTGCACATGTGATCAGTTATGACACCAGCCATTGGATGATTTGACAGTTTGGTTGAGAGCACAACCAATGTGACAGTTGGCAATTCCGGAATGCCGGAAATTTAACTGCTTTTTGAAACTGTTAAATCGATGGGTTTACTTCCGCTTTAAGGTAAAAAAACACCTTCCACCTTGAGCCCCGAATTTCCATGGGCGCGATCCCGTGTTGCTCTCTCCACGGCTTCTCGGCTCTTGATTGGATAGATTGATAGCAGCGCAGCCATTGGCTCTATTCACAATGTATTAGTCAATCCACTCAGCAAGGGACCCAAAAGCAAGTGAAGATCACTGGAGCAGTGGTATATATTTACATGATTTCCAGCTTCCTTGCATCAGCCAGGTGTGGTATATACACAGTTACATTGGTCCAGGCTGGACCAATGCGACTATGTATTTCATGCTGATGCCTGGAATTATACTTTGATTTTGACAAAATTTCAAGTTTCAAAAATAATTACAAGCCAAAGACCCAAACAGAGGCTCCTCTATTAGTAACACTCCGACATAATGTATCTTTATAACGGAGCAATCTAGGAATAGGGGAAATTGAATGGTTCAGATCATAAGCTGGCACTGTTTTCTTTTCGCTAAATTACACAGAAATATTACATTTCTGAAAACGTACTCATCCATGTGAATCATCAAGGACACATCCAAGTTATGTCATTTCATAAAAACATGTCATTTTCGTCAGTTTTAATTATCTCTCTCCTTTAGACCCCTCTTTCTAAAGTAAACAGAGTTAATTTGGCAAGTGTTTTCTCCATAAATGATTCCACCATCCCATTTATTAATTGTTTTACATATCACTGAACTCTTTTTAGTTTAAACAGCTGAAAATGATCCAGAGAAATGAGAGGGGATAGAATAGTGTGCCAAGAGTGGAGCATGTAGAGAGTGGTGGGGATAGTGGCGCTGTCGCTGATAGGTTGTGTTGTTGGGCCAGAAGATCACCCACATGGGTGGATAAATAGGCTCTGATGGGGCAACCTTCCCCTAAGAAGTAATGGCGGTGTTTGCCTAGAAGTAAAGTGCACTGTAGTGAGAGTGGGAACACTCAAGGATAACCTAGTCGCTGTGTTAACCAAGTAAAGTGTCAGCAGTAGTGCTTCATTAAGTGCATGAATGTGAGCATAAAACATAAACTTAAAGCGGATCTCCACCCTAAAGTGAAGATCCGCTGATCGGAACCCTCCCCCCCTCCGGTGTCACAATTGACACCACTTCCGGCCCGCAGTCTCAGGCAAAAGTCGGGTTTTTTGGCGACATCCCGTCGCCCCCCCCCGTTGTGTGCTGGGAACTCTCGGCTCCCAGCACACAGAAGGAGCCAATCGGCGGGCACAGCGCGACTTGCGCATGCGCCGTAGGGAACCGGGCAGTAAAGCCGGAGCGCTTCACTTCCTGGTTCCCTCACCGTGGATGGAGGGGGGAGCAGCAGGGTGACGAGCGATCGCTCGTCCTCTGCTGCGGACGCCGCTGGATTCCAGGACGGGTAAGTGTCCTAATATTAAAAGTCAGCAGCTGCAGTATTTGTAGCTGCTGGCTTTTAATATATTGTTTTTAATGGGCCATCCGCTTTAATAGCTGTGCTTATTTACTATAGTGGGCTCAAAATGCATACCCACCGCATAAGCTGAAAATTAAATAAAAGCAAGGGTTCAGAAATATATCATATGAGACTAGTACAAAGCCTCTGCGTAAGCAGCCTAGATAAATAAATTGCCACTGGGATCAAAAAATAAATGAAATATAAATATAATATAAACATATAAATCCATAAACATGAGTCCAAACAAGGTGGTTGCAATAGTGTAATCCAAAGTGCACCAAAGTGGATAGGTGATCATCAAGGTATGTCAAACGTGCTGGTCGCAGTGAATCCGGTGCTCCCCCTTATGGGTCCCCACTCACCAGAGACATTCACCCCTGCTGGGGTAGAATGCGTATCAGTAAAACCACAGCAGTTCCTCCGTGCTGTTCCCCCGTCCCTGGATTCCTGATCGATGTCCTTGGCACAGGTGATTGGGTTCAATTCGGTTTTACAAGTCCTCCAGGAGAAAAAAACACACTACCATAGCGTAGCACGTTTAAAAAACGTGCATAAAACAGGTCAAAAATACAAAAATGCAGAGAAAAAAGTGACAGCCAGCTGAATAAGGCAATAGAGAATCCTAACAGCCAGTAAAAATATAGAAAAGTAATAAAAACCTAAATAAAAAACTCCAGTATCCTATCCTCTAAAGGTGATAGGTAAAAAATCCTCCACTGCACTTAGTCCGATGGCCGTACTAGCATGGAAACGGCGTGCCTTCCACAAGCGATCAGCTGATCAACCAGGAAGTGCGTGGGGGTGTGCGTGTATCCGCTTTACGCACGTTTCGTATTGTTTACGTCTTCTGAAGCGGGAGTGGAGCATGGACAAGGAATTTTGGCTTAAGGCCAGGTTCACACCTATGCATGTTTTTTGTGCGTTTTCAGTTTTGCAAAAACCCACTGCAGACCATTTAACATGGTTTCCTATGGATGCATGTGCATTTTATTGAAAGGGCCAGGGACTTTTTTCTTGCTTTTGGTTCCATAGACTTCCATGAATCAAAAGCAGTTGTGGTGCGTCCATAAGAGCGCACAGATGCCACCCCCTCTATCCAGCCACCCCCTCTATGACCAATGGATAGATGCATGCATTGCATGAATCTATTCATGGCCACCGCTGCCACCCCCTATTTAGGTGCCCGTCCCCTTTTCAGGCACCGGGCGCCTGAATTACAGCAGCGGGGGGTGTTTTTGAAGCACCTGATTAGAGCCATAGGCTCTAATAGGCTTCAAAAAAGGTGACCTGCGAGCACCATGCTTGGTGCTCACAGTTCACCCAGGTGTGTTAGAACAGTGAATGAATATTCACTTTCTTAACACTGAACCGCCTCTCCGCTAATATGGTTCTCGGGTCTGTTACACTTCACCTGATTGGCTGAAATGACAGGCACTGTGATTGTAGGCCTATTAGGCGTCCAATCGTCTATAGGAGAGGACAGGAGGAGAGGATGGGAGAAGACGTATGGAGGACACCCCTCGCCGCTGTCACCCGCTGCCCCACCGAGACAGGGTAAGTGGGCGGGCAGACGACGAGTGGGCGGGGTGGGGGTCACAGTGGCGGCATTCGATGGAGCAGTGGGAGCATTCTATGGCAAAAGTGGCAGCATTCGATCGGCACAGTGGGAGCTTTTGATGGGCACAGTGGGAGCATTTGATGGGCACATTGGGAGCATTTGATGGGCACATTGGCTGCGTTTGGTGCGCACAGTGGCTGCGTTTGATGCGCACAGTGGCTGCATTTGATGTTCAAAGTGGCTGCGTTTGATGGGCACAGTGGCTGCAATTGATGGGCACAGTGGCTGCAATTGATGGGCACAGTGACTGCATTTGATGGGCACAGTGGCTGCGTTTGATGGACACAGTAAAGGTGCAATTGATGCGTGTCTCTGTCCACACAGCAGTGTCATTCATTAACAGATTCCAGTAAATGAATTAACTACAAGTACTGTCTGGGACTTCAGCAGACAGACTTGTAGTTTTAATGGGCTGCATAGGTGCTGATGAGTGCCCTCGTAGTCTACTGACATGTTCTTCAGCTTTCAGACATAAAGCCCTACAGAGGTATAAGCGCAAAGCTGGAGGACGTGTCTGCAGAAGACCATTTTGCTTTTGTGATCCACTGATCGTGGGTGCAGTGCCTTTCAGGCTCCGGCAGGAAAAAAATAATACATGCACTTTTTTATTTTGTGCAAAAATATGTGCATTTGATTATTTCACATTTAGCCTATTCGTATGTATGAATTCTGGATGTATGAATATTATGGACCTGCCCATACTTTGCAAGCCTGTATATTCCCAAACAAAATCCTCCTGTCTCAATTTAGACATGTTCTTGACTTCAGCCAGGCACCCATGTCTCACTCTCTGTCCACACATGCTGTTCCACCTCCAGATGTTACTGTGTTATGGAAAAAACATATATGGACATCAACTTACATGAATTAAAGTGTCTGTGCAATTTAAAAAAACATAATCAACCTATGCAGTACTTCTAGACATACATGAGTACAGTAATTATAGTACATACTAGAGATGTCCCGATACCGATACTAATATCAGTATCGGTACCGATACCGAGCATTTCCCTGAAATCTTGTACTCGGGGGAAATTTTCCAATGCCTCACCCGATACCTGGGCAGGCAGGGGAGTTGCAGGTCTTCTCCCCTGTGATCCGTGCAGTCTTTCCTCCCCCGTGCTCCGTGCAGTCTTTCCTCCCCCCGTGCTCCGTGCAGTCTTCCCCCCCATGCTACGTGCAGTCTTTCTTCCCCCCCGTGCTCCGTGCAGTCTTTCCTCCCCCCGTGCTCCGTGCAGTCTTCTCTCCCCCGTCAGTGCCGCTCTTCTCTCCCCCCCCCCACGTCCGTGCCGGTCTCCCCCCTCAATTTGTGAGGATGGAGAGCGGAGGTAGGAGCCGCTAAACCTAGCTCCTACTTTTTCCGAATGGACATGTCTATTCACATAACTGAGCATCGTAACCTGTGTTTACGATGCTTCAGTTTATGAATAGAGAGGAGCTTCTCTCCATTCTTAGCTGAGGGTGCCGAGTAAAGGACTGGGGAATCAGTGTCCTTAGTCCCTTTTCTTTGTCTTAAAGGGGAGATTTCAGAGGTCTGTTAAGACCCCTGATATCTCACCAAAGACCCCCAAAAGGGCTGATAAAAAAAAAATTGCAATAAATATTTAAAAAAATAAATAAAAATAAAATGTAAATAAAAAATAAAAAAAAAACACACTGACAATTCCCCCCCCCCCAACAAAACAACAACAACAAAAAACAAAAATCGCGGTAAAAAAAAAAGTAAAAATAAAAATAAATAAAAATACCGCCACTGTCACATGACATTAAAAAAAAAGTATCAGTATTCGGTATCGGCGAGTACTTGAAAAAAAGTATCGGTACTTGTACTCGGTCTCAAAAAAGTGGTATCGGGACAACCCTAGTACATACTGCATCAGTACATAAACATATACCCATATACCCATTTTTTTTGCTCTAAAAATGCAACAGGCCCAAAAAATGCCTGTTTATCTTATCCTATCCAGATAGAAATCCAGTAAGCTCATAACCTGGCCTAGTAGGCTGACAATGCTGCCTCTGCTGAACTTAAATCCCAAGCTTATCAGCCTGGCCCAGTTCTCCTTGATGGAGCCCACGTTCACATTGAGCTGTTTTGACATGCGATTAGACATGTCAAGTCGCCGGCTGTTGCCCTCAACGGCACTGTCCGGATCGGTGCGATGCCGACCTTGCAGCGTTGCACCGATTCCTGAAAGTAGTTCCTGTACTACTTTTGACTACTTCGGGGGCGATTTTAATAGACATCTATGCATGAACTCGCACAGATGTCTGCCTGATGACGGCATTGCCGGTTTGAAATCGTGCGTATTCAGCTGAACTCGCATGATTTCAAACCCGCCCTCAATATGAACCTAGGCTAAAGGTATGTTACAGTCTAGCAGAGAGTTACAGTGATGACAACACGTTTGAAAATTAAGTGCAACACAGGTGCTGTGTTGTCATCTTGCTTTTACCAAAAAACTGCCTATGTAAGTAAAAACAAATTGTGCAGTTTTCGCTACAGTTGGATAGTGGCATTTTTGTAGGTGTAGGCCATCTATGTTCCTTCTGAAGCCAAGCTGAAAAACTCCCAGAGATGGACTCAACCAATCTTGCCTTGCCTTTCTTAGCATCGTCCAAGCAACAAGGCAGGATGGGGTAATACCTTCTCTGAGAATATTTTGGCCAGGCTTCAGAAGGTACATAAAAGGCCAACACCTATAGCAATGGTATTGTCTAAGATTAGTCAAGTGTGCAGAGTTTGCTTTTATCTACAGTCACCCCTAATGCCCCGTACACACGATCTGGCTTTTGCCCGACCAAACTCACATTGGAATTCCAAGGGAATTCCATCGGAGTAAAAGAGAACGTGTTCTCTATCTAAACTCTGATGGAATTCCGTGGAATATCTGATGGAAAAACTCAGTTGGGCATACACACGGTTGGAATTTCCGATGGAAAAAAGTCAGTCAGACTATTTCCATCAGAAATTCCGATCGTGTGTACGGGGCTTTACCTGCATAGGCAGTTTTTGGTGAAGATAAACTAACCCTTTTAAAGTTGACTGCGTTTATGAGCAACAAGTAACTCTGTGTTCTTGGGAAAATGTGAATGCATTGCTGAGATGTACCGAATATGATATAGATATTTTTAAGATTTATAAGATAAAATAAAGATTTGTGAGAAAAAGAGTTTTCAAATAGTTTAATATTTATTTCCAAGTGGAAAAATACTGACGCCACTGCTGTTTGTGTTTCTGAAAATTTTTAATGAGGAAATTATCCTGAAGTAAAATAACAAATGCTTAGAGAATTAACCTCTGTCTCTTCCAACAGTTATACTGAATTAGTCTAAATAAAGAATTACAAAAGAATACTCTCATTAACCAATACATGCTTCCCTACCTCTGCGTCTTGTGTCAGCATTAATAATGCAGAGGTTGGAGCCGACAAAGTGCGAAGGGTGATGTATAAAAAATGTGCTATAAGTAACCTTTCTTGCTGCACAACCAATCAAAATCCTTGTGTACGGTAATTTAAAACTTTGACTGCAGAAAAGACAGTTAAAAGTGCATTGGTTGCTAATGGCCATACAGTACTTTTAGACATATCAACTCCAACATGGCTTTCACTGGCTCCTTATAATCTGTGAGCCTGTTATGAAACAATCCATTCCAACAAGTAGCATTACTAGTAGCGATGAGCAAATCACCTTGCCAATTAGGTAATCGTGGATTGAGATTTTTTTTTTTTCAGTTATTTGGTAATATGGGTTTTAGGTTTATGTGATTAGGCTATATTTTGCCAGCAAAATACATTGTATTTGATATATAGTTTTTGTTTTCCCATGGGAGGCAACAGTTGATCAGATCAGAATCAGTTATTTGTTTGAATATTGTGCGTCCAGGGGCGGACTGACAACTCATGGGGCCCCCAGGCAATAGAAGATTATGGGGCCCCTGGGCTTACAGATGGTCACCACGCCAGGAGGCAGTGCAGAGGCGGGGCATCTAAAATCTCTGGATTTTCACATCAAAAGGATGTCAGTTTCAGATATATCAGGGACAGATGTAAAAAATACACAGATTTTTACATACAGTCCCTGGTTTTGCTGAGCCTGGCAACCCTGATGAGGCCCCTAGTGGCATGGGGCCCTCGGGCAGTGCCCAAGTGTCTCAATGGTCAGTCCGCCCCTGTGTGCGTCAGAGGCGAAACTAGAACCTTAAGGGCCCTGGTGCAAGACCCTGTCCTGGGTCCCTTTTTCCTGTTCTGCAGACCATGGTAGTTCCGCCACTGACCTTATTTTTTCTAGGAGGCATTTTGGAGGATGTAAGGGGAAACTCTGGAGGATATAAGGGGGCACTCTGGAGGTTCTTCCAGAGTGCCCTTTTAATGCCTCCAGAGTGCCACCTTGGTGCCTCCAAAGTGTCCCCTTACATCATCCAGAGTACTCCCTTAGTGCCTCCAGGGCACTATGAGATTTGGTGCTTACTTTGCAAAAACAAACTTTGTTAAAACGCAGAGTATAAGTACCCCTTCCAATCAAAAAAGCAGAGCAGGTATCTCTCCCTGCAGCTCATGCTATCTTCCTGTACTTTTCACGTCACTACTTTACCCTGTAAGCAGTGGAGGTCAGAGAGAGGAACCAACAAGAGCTGCAGGAGATTTACACTCTTGAAAGTGTTGGTTTCCCCTTGTATTTCAGCAGAAGATTTCTAAGCATTCAAGCAAATTTGACGGCCTGGACATTATATCTATACTGTCCTCTTTACAAGAGAAATTCAGGATATGAAAAAAATACATAATTCCCTAGGTGGATACAGCATCGACCTGCCTCTACACCAAGAACTGAGCAATCAAAGACTGCTCAGTTCTCGGTCTTCAGTAAGCAGAGAAGATGACTGTTCATTACCAGCTCTCTGTTCTTCCCCTCCAGCGCTCACTGGAGCACCAGGCTGTGGATTGGGCGGAGCAGCAGGCTCAGGTTTTTTCGCCGCTTGCTGTTGGCTGAATATGGGTCACAGGAGTGCTGAGTCAAGTATACTCACACTGTGATCCCCCCCGTAGAAGAAGGGCCAAAATAGCTTTGGCTCCTCTTCTCCTTTAACAAGTATGCTTTGGGTTTAAAGTTTCTGTGTAGCAATAGGCTCCCTTTATGAGGTTTTTTAAAAACACAGCAAATATGCCACTGATTCCCAATGATAATAAATATAAATCAAGTCGGTAAAATCTCATCTAAGCTAGCTGTAACATTTTGATGTCATTTCAAAAGTCATGTTTAATCCTTTGGTCTTTTAATTGTTTATTTCTCATCTTTCATCAAAGCTTTTTTTTTTTTTTAAAGCAGCACAAGGTACAGTACTTACATTGAATGGGAATTGTCCTTTGTACTGGTGGCTGCTCTCTTCATTTAAATCTTAGGTCTCTGCCCTCCATACTCCCACAACGGTAATCTTCTGGTGCTGTGGAGGTTAATACAAACTGCTAGACTAGTCATTGGGAAGGCACTGTTGAGAGCCAATGGCAGGTCTAGCAGCTCACGTTAAACCCCTTAGTACTGGAAAATTACTGGTGTGGGGCTTTGTGAGTCAGGGGGGGTCTTGGTTAGGGTTGGAGGCAGAGGAATGAAGATTTAAATAAATACCAGCCAGCAGCACTAGGAACACCTTTCATTCAGTGTAATGCCCTGTACACACGATCGGTTCATCCGATGAAAACGGTCTGATGGATTTTTTCATCAGATATCCGATAAAGCTGACTTTCATCAGTCTTGCCTACACACCATCAGTTAAAAAAACGATTGTGTTGGAACGCGGTGACGTAAAACACAACAACGTGCTGAGATGAATGAAGTTCAATGCTTCCAAGCTTGCGTCGACTTGATTCTGAGCATGCGTGGATTTTTAACAGACAGACGATAGTTTTTTTAACCATCAGATAATTTTAAAACAAGTTCCTAGTTTTTTCGCCGATGAATAAAAAACCGATGAGGCCCACACACGATCGGTTTGTCTGATGAAAATGGTCCATCAGACTGTTTTCATCAGACAAACCGATCGTGTGTACGCGGCATAAGTATCGTTCCCTGTGCTGATAAAAACAAATACAAAAAAAAAAACGAAAACCTAAGCTTTAAAAGAATGCCTGATGATCTTGTCATTAAAGGGGTGGTTCGGCCAAAAAAAAATAAAAAATAAAAAATCCTTTCTCCCGCTTGGTACCTATGTAATAATGTACTCACCCGTCCCAGCAATGTAGGCGCCAGCATTTAGAATTCCCCCAAAACAAAACTTTATATCACACCGTGATGGAAGTTTCCATCTTTGCTCCGGGCAGTCTGAGCCCAACCTCAGTCTCTTCCGGGATGCGGCGAATGCTGTACTCCCAGCATTCACCGCTCTATCCCGCGCATGCCCAGTGTTGACGGCGAGCCGCGCCGTCAACACTGAACTGTTACTGTGACAACGGCGCAGCGTCTGCTTCCAGAGTCATGTGACGAGCGGAAATAACGCGCGATTTGGAGTTAGTGGGTTTGGAATTATTTCCTGGGCAGCGTGACGCTGTAAACCCAGGAAGCATTGCAGCCGAACATGAACAGATCGACACGCCCAACCCCGCAGCTCCTATACCAGGAAGTGCCTTTCTAGAAATAGCAGAATTACAGGTATGGGAGCATTTTTTTTTTTTTTAACCAGCGGATTGTTTTTACCCAGACTGAGCCTTTTTGTTTTAAAGGGTGTTCTTTAGGCGGGTGAACTACCTCTTTAAGGTCCTTGCTGAAATATTTCCTGTTACAGGGTAACAACTGTCTTCCAATTGTACTCCTGCATTGGGACTCTGTCACATGCATCCCTGATGGAGACTACTTCCAAGAAGCCAGTCCAGAGCTATGGTGTGACACACATTAATTACAATTGCAAATTTAATGCAGATAAGGCACTAAGTGAGTTTAATTACCACCTTAATCCACCACAGAACCTGTATAATTAATATGTGTTCCAGTTTAAAGGGATGAGGTGACAACCCTAGTGTACACATAGAAAGAAAGTGGCTGAAAGATGCTGTAAGAGATTAGCAGCAGTGCAATGCAAAGAAGGATAAAGAAATAAGTGAACCCAGAGTTTTATTAAAAAAAAAAAAAAAAATCTTTATAATACACAGTGCTTTAGAAAATGAAATGTCATCTAATTAGGGTTTAGATCTACTTTAAATCAGGGTGGATGCAGCCAATAAATCACAATTGGTGTCTGGTCTAATAGACTGGTTAAATTGCATGTTAGCAGCCTTTCCTACTTCAGAAAGTGGTACAAAATTGTTAATTGGTCTGGAAATATAATCAGCTGTGGCAATAGATGCAGTGTTATATACAGTAGATTGTGTCTCAGATACCATATGGCTCACAGCAGGTGATACACGTGATCAGACTCGCTGCTGCTGTATAGGAATGACTGCAGCAGCAAACAGTAGACACCCTTTTCCCCCACAGATTCTTTGTTGGAGAATAGATGTGTTTCTCAGATAAAGGTACATACACATGCAGGAGACATGGTAATTGTTTTACAGCAAATGCGTTAAAAACAGCAAAGGCATAAAAACCTATGGTTCCAGACACAGGCCTGGCACAGAATTGTTCCAATTTTCATCTTGCCCTGTTTCCCCGAAAATAAGCCCGGTCTTATAATAATTTTGGCAACAAAAGACCCTGTAGGGCCTTTTTTCGGGGTAGGTCTGTTCGGGGTAGTTGTCTGTCAGGTATCCCCAGTGTGAACAGAGTTAAAATGTTGTGCTCGCCCCCTCCCTTGGACTACAGGAGAGTCAAGAAGCCCAATAACACACAGCTTCTTTCTCTATCTGCAACGTAGAGAGCGTCCTGACTCTCCTGTAGTCCAAGGGAGGGGGCGAGCACGACACTCCACACCAGGGAGAAAGCCTTGCATAACTGTGTGGAGTTACCGACAGAAGAACAGGAATTGAGGATTTCTCAGAAGAAATAAGGACATTTAAAAGCAAAATGGAAGGATGAGGTAAGTGAAGGAGGACTGCACTAAGGTAAAGGAAACTATTTAGGAAAACAAATTGTACCTTTACAACCCCTTTAAGGTGAAAAAACACAAAGCTTTACAACCCCTTTAATTATAGATGGACTTGTGTCTTTTTCAACCTAATTATGTAACTATGCAAATGCAGTATCTATGTCACTGCCACAAAATGCCAATATATTAGAAAATTCCATGTTCCAAGTTTATTTTTTCTCAGGGAGTATTGATTAAAACCATAGAGACACTGATGCATTTCAGCCAATCCTGACCGTGGTCGTAGCAAAGTATGGATGGCTCCCCATCCATCTACATAATGCAAAAAAAAAAATGATCATGATGTTTTTAGATATGAGTGATTTTTATTTGGATCATGTGGGTAATCCAGTTTAGTGCCTACCATTATCCTTACCTTGCCCTCCTTGGTTGGTGGATGGGTATATATGGAGAGGGTGTGCCGCACCACCAAGCCGGTGCAATAATCATGGCCGTGGGACGGTTGCTGTACATCCCACCAAATGCAACGGGCGGGGTGGGGCGGGGGGGGTTCAATTTCATTGTTGTGACTATGTATATTGCCGTACGGCTGCCTTTGCAGCATAGGGAGACAGTTAGGAGTGGTTAAAATGCTGCCTCCTGCCTGAATGTGATCATGATTATGTGTTTAGCTTGTTTTTTTTTATTTTTATTTTTTACTTTGTGTGATCATGAGGCAAGGGGGATTTAAGCCAATATCTGTTATGCTGACTGAATATGCAAAATTCATATAGCATACCTGGGGTCTCTTTGATGCCCCTTAACAGACCCAGCACTTTTTTAAGTCCAAAGCTGCTCAACACTGGGCCACTTCTGCCTAAAGGCTTTGCACACTATGCACCCTATACCAGTCCATGATTAGGTCTCTTAGGTTCCCCATACTAAGCTCTTTGGACCATGCAGCAACCATAGGCAGGTCAGATTTAACCTTTCCTGCACTGCTGAAAGTTCATGGAGGCGCTCTGCAAAGTCTGGATATCTCCCAGCTATTAAATAAAACATTTTAGACTGTCTACATTATGGGAGGTTTTTACATTTTGTGTGATAGTTAGTAGTGTATTATAAATGAATTTAACAGTATAGAGCTACAGCATCAAAGCAAAGACTCACAAGAACAATAAAACACTGCTACAAAGCAGTCAGTTTAAAAGGCAGGACATTAGGTATGCAATTTTCTCTCAGTTCACTGTCAGTGATACGAGTCAATAGAACAAAACATCTCAATATGTTTCTTTCTCCCTTTGTGTTATATTATCATTATCACCGTCTTCTTATAACAGTTCTCTGCATGTATCTAATCCTCTGTCCATAACACATCACTGACAGCAGAATTCTGGCACAGAAGCTGAGTAATTTAAGCCTTTATCCTGTAAATAATTAAAACTGGAAATAAAATTAGAAGCTAAAATCATAACAAATAATCAAGTATGTGGTGTAAAGCTGTGAGCGTCCTGTAATTGAATTTATCTCTATTTGTCTCTCGTCAAAAACAAAACACTATTAAAATAATTAGTCCGCAGCAAAAAAGATACTTGAGGGATACAAGGTTGCAAGACAAGGCAAAATATGCCAGGTAGAGTGTAAACCATGACAACCAATCCGCAATCATGTCTCATTGCCCCGAATCCTTTAAAGCTGGACAAGCACATGCCAATACAAACTCATACAGCCACATCTTCCATTGATTTAGCAGCCTGTGCTTTAAATGATTATAGGGAGAAGAGGTCTAAGGCCCCTTTCACACCAGCGGACTGATTGGGTTTGCCTGTCTGTTTTTCAGGCGGACCTGATCAGACTGGCCATTGTTCTCTGTCCGCTGTCACTCGCCGGCATCCGATCTGCTAAAAACGGATGGGCATACGTTCACCAATCTGATAGAAATGGCCACTCAGCAGGGATCAGCAGAGACATCCCCCGCTGAGCAGATGGATCCGCTTGGTCGGATTCTACCCCATGTGAAAGGGCCCTAACAGTGACTGCACAAGTTTCAATCTAAATGCTATGATAATCTTGTAGCACGTGTTGCTGATGTTTGGGTCCCCTATTTCTACACCCTCTGACACACCAAGGCTAAAGAAAGAGGTTTTATTCTGGTAAATGACCCCCACAAAGCAACATACAAAATATTAAAATGGCAATAAAGGACCTTTTAAAGTGTCTTTGTACCTGAATCTAGGGAAGTCCTAACTTAAGGGGAAGTACTGGAAGCTAAAAGGTCATTATGTGTCTCAAACCCCCCCGCACCCCCCCCCCCACAGGCTAGTTTACTATTAAACTTTGGGCCCCAAAGTTCCTGCATTGAAGTGTTCGGGCTTAAACTATCACCTTGTAAAATAATCTATTCAGTTCAAAATAGAAATAAAAGGCAAAATGTTTGTTTGTTTTTCCCCCTTTCTATCAGTGATTTCATACCCTCTATCCTCAGCTGCATGTGAGCTGGGGGAAGGTGAACCAGCAGTATACTGAGCTTCCCAGTAAAAGACTGTGCTTTGGAGTTGTGTCAGGACAAGATTGATCATTGGAGGAGAGCAGGTTGAGCACTGATCACTGTATTGGTGTGACTGGTAACCAAAAAATGTCACGTAGTTAGGGTTATCAGAGTAAAGGGGGCTGAATACAAAGACTTTTCAGATATTTATTTGCAAAATATTTTGAAAACCATTCATAATTTTCCTTCCACTGCACAAATATGTGCCACTGTGTGTTAGTTTATCATAAATCCCAATAAAATACATTTCCGTTTTTGATTGTAACATGACAAAATGTGGAAAATTTCAAGGGGTATGAATACTTTTTCAAGGCACTCTAATTGCACACATTGTGAAAAAAAATGTAGAAATTACAAACGATGGCACACATACTATATGTGGTGAAATAACCCTGTGATAAAAAGTAAGCAATTAGCAAAACTATGTGACAGTAACAGTACAGAGATCCAAATAATGACACAAAACATAAAAAAAAATCTTGTGAAAAAAAGTTGTGAAAAATTGCATAAAACATGAAATTATCCCCTGTGGAGTCACCACTCTGAGATCCACACCACTCCACTTCCATCGTCTGATCAACTTTCTGTGTGCCCAAGCCATTAAATGCAATAGTGCTCAAGCAGTATTAGGTGAGTGCTGCCCTGTCTGAGTAATGACCATCAACATAAAAAAAACAAAAAAAAAACAGGAAGACACTATGATATCATGTGATGTGACTGGCCAGATAACTGCAGGTATGTAGAACGTGCTTTTAAAAACATTAAAGTTGGCCATACACCTATAGATTATCTGCAGATTTTCTATGGTCAGATGGAAAAAGTGGAACAGACTCCTCCATCTACGCTGAACTGTTTGGATGGAAGAATCTCCCACTGGCCCAAGCTTCCATATCTTGCTAGTCGGCCCCGCTGGCTCTCACAGTAACTGAACATTCTGATTGGATGCAGGCATTGTTTAGGTTGAAAGCCAGTGGGGCCGACTAGCAAGATATGGAAGCTTGGGCCAGTGGGAGATTCCTCCATACACACAGTTCAGCGTACATGAGAAAACTGTTGCACTTGTAGCGCTACCCCCGAAGGAGCCGCTGGTTAGATTTGGGACCTCTGCCACAGGCCCTTGCTCTGGAATACAACTTGATGGAGCGATTCCTTCTCAGTACAGTAATTGCCTGAATTGTCTTCAGGTAGTCCTTGATTTTTAGGTGATCGACTGACAGGTTGCCATAAAACAAACTCCCAGTGTCCGGTCATCTTGATCCCCGATGGCTCGTCTAGGCCCTATTGGATTGCCTGCCTCCGGGCTCTCCTCAGACTGACTCCCCACCGAACAGCACAACTCGCTTGGGATCTTCTCATAGAAGTGGGGACCCAGTAAGTCACTGGGGCCCTCTGCAGCTTTAGTTGCTCCGGGCCATGAGGGCCCAGAGTCAGGAAAGGTGTGCCCCGGGCCTGGTAGATCATAACGCCGGGGACTGTGATGTGCCCATGCCCTAAAGGTAGGTGCTGCACCTGGATCCAACCTTGAACTCCCAACGCCAAGATGGCGCCCTAAAGAAGTACTCCTCCCCAGCATGCCCCGCGAGGGAAAACCTCCTCTGATTGGCTGCTGGCAAGAAGGCGCTCCCGCTGGTCTCCACTGCCGCCACCTGTCGTTCCAAGATGGAAAGGTATCTTTGGAACACAGAATGAAACAACAGCACAGCACAGCACTAAACTAACATAATTCACATAGATGAGAGCTGAGTAATTCTCTCATCCCCCTTTAAATTTAAACAGCGTCCGTACTGGGGCGCTACACACTTTTCAATCTAACCATAGAAAATCTGCAAATAATCTATAGGTTGTGGTGGCCCTGGGACCCTGTGCGACCTTAAAGATTGCTGTTTACGCCATATTTTGGAGAGAAAGACATGCTGATTGCCCAGCTGTGTGTTTGGCTATTTAGTTCTGACCTGACTATGGCTCAGGGCCCCACCCAACAGACAGGAAGTCTGTTCTTTGGAGTCAGGTGGACTCCCATCCCTCTAAGAGGAGTCAGAGGCTGCATGGGCGCAGCCAGAGTATGCATGTCTGCAGGAGGCAGATGTCATTGGTGATTGAGCAGCAAGGCACTGATCAGGAGTAAGCTAGGTGTGAGCTTAACTCTTGTTCTGAGGAGCAGACTTAAGGCCTCAAACAGGCGGATGGCAAGAATGAAAGCCAGGAGGCTAAAGTGTTGCGTATGCAAGATACAGTAATGGTGGAACCCCCCTGTGAGGGCTTCTGATGTATTTCCCCCTGTGAGGGCTTCTGATGTATTTCCTCCTGTGAGGGCTTCTGATGTATTTGTGAACTTTTTGTGTTTGTAAATAAAAGTGGGCTACCAGGCCCTTAAATATTTAGTTCTGGACTGGCGTACTCACTAAAAACGCACCTACCACTGGAGTCTGATCACCCCAATCTTACAAGGTGTATGGCCAGCTTTAGTATGCAGATTGGGAGGGGGGTGGGGGTAGTTAGGGATGGTCTTACCGAACATGGAGTTGGGCTTAAAACCATCTTCATAAATTAAAATTTTAAGGGCAGCTCCAATAAAAAATAAAAAAAACTTTTGGTGACGCGGTTGGTGGGCTGAAATACCAGCCAGCTTTTTATATCTTTTGATATCTTTAATATCATAACTTGGTTTGTAATGTAGCTTGCCAACAGAGGAGCAAAAGTAGTAGACATTCAGACAAAATGTTTCTGTATTTTTCCTGGCGTTCTCCTTTAACCACTTGCCGACCGCGCTATAGCAAAAATACTGCTACAACGCGGTCGAGTTACTGTGACATGACGTCCCTGGGATGTCGTCCTTCACTTCCGCGATTGCGCGTCCCCTGGGACGCGCTCGCGGAAGTGTCCATGCTCGCCGGGTCTAGAAGACTCGGCGCATCACGGATCACGGTAAATGGCTGCTGATAGCAGCCATTTACCACGTGATCGCGCCGTCGAATGACGGCGCGATCACTTGTAAACGAACCGGCGTCATTTGATGACGCCGGTTCCTCCCTCTCCTCTCTGTACCGTTTGGTACAGTGTGCGAGGAGAGGGGGGGGGGAGCGGGGTGTCAGCAGCAGCAGCGCTGTGGCTGGATCTGTGACAAGTGCAGTCACAGATCCAGCCATCCATCCCTGCTACCCCAATACTGTGCAATACCCCAGTACTCAGCAATACCCCAGTACTCAGCAATACCCCAATACTCAGCAATACCCTGCCCAATACTCAGCAATACCCCAATACTCAGCAATACCCTGCCCAATACTCAGCAATACCCCAATACTCTGTAATACCCCAATACTCTGCAATACCCCACTACTCTGCAATACCCCGATACTCTGCAATACCCTGCCCAATACTCTGCAATACCCCAATACTCTGCAATACCCCAATACTCTGCAATACCCTAATACTCTGCAATACCCCAATACTCTGCAATACCCTGCACGATACTCTGCAATACCCTGCGCGATACTCTGCAATACCCCGCGCGATACTCTGCAATAACCCAATACTCTGCAATACCCCAATACCCTGCGCGATACTTTGCAATACCCCAATACTCTGCAATACCGCCTATGGGGATTTTTAAGTAGCGAAGTTTGGCGCCATTCCACGAGTGTGCGAAATTTTGAAGTGTGACATGTTGGGTATCTATTTACTCGGCGTAACTTCATCTTTCACACTATGAAAAAAATTGGGCTAACTTTACTGTTTTGTTTTGTTTTAAGCACAAAACAGTTTTTTTTTAAAAACACGCGTTCAAAAAATGTCTGCAAAAATACCATGCGAGATAAAAAGTTGTAACGGCCGCCATTGTATTCTCTAGGGTCTTTGCTAAAAAAGCATATATAATGTTTTGGGGTTCTATGTAATTTTCTAGCAAATAAATGATGATTTTTCCATGTAGGAGAGAAATGTCACAATTGGCCTGGGTGTTCCAGAACACCTGAAGGTGCTCCCTGCATGTTGGGCCTCTGTATGTGGCCACGCTGTGTAAAAGTCTCACACATGGGGTATCGCAATACTCGGGAGGAATAGCAGAATGTGTTTTGGGGTGTAATTTGTGGTATGCATATGCTGTGTGTGAGAAATAACCTGCTAATATGACAGAAACAAGTTTTTTTTGTTTTTGTTTTTTACAGAATTTTCAGTCGTTTTTCTTTTATAGCGCAAAAAACAAAAAACCCAGAAGTGATCAAATACCACCAAAAGAAAGCTCTATTTGTGTGGAAAAAAAGGACAAAAATTTCAAATGGGTACAATGTTGTATGACTGAGTAATTGTCATTCAAATTGTGAGAGCACCGAAAGCTGAAAATTGATCTGGTTAGGAAGGGGGTTTAAGTGCCCAGTGGTCAAGTGGTTAAATAAATTCATTTATAATGTGTGTGTAAATTCAGTCACCAAACAACAGTTTCTAAATGCAAAAAGAACTGCACTTGACCTTTTTGTTTTCAATAAAATAAGGGTAGAATGTAGAATTGTCTGCCAGTAACTGGTTCCTTAATAATTGAGAAAACAAAAAATTGTGTTAAATGTACTAGTCCAAAAAAATTATTACTATTTCAAATCCTCAGACATCGTTCACCAGCTTGAAAGTAGATCTTAATAATCACATTTCTGAGCAAGAATGCCAGTAAGCACTTTGTTTAGGGATTACATGCTTTGTGTGGGAAGAGATGACTCTTGACTGTCTAAAGTGGTTTTGTTGCATATTTGTCATTTGGAAATGTTACCATGGCTTATTTGTTTTTTGAAAGATGTTTTCTGTATTTGTAAGGTAGAAAATGTTCTTTAAAATATATTTCCTTTGAGAATAAAATAGATTTTATCTTAGTTTAGTGGACATGGTTCAAACTCATCTGTTCTATTGTCCGTAACACAACTTGGAAAATACTTCAGCTTCTTGTCACAGGGATGGACAACCCATTTGTGCACAGAGCTAGACAAGGGAACGCTGAAATTTAAGGGTCCATTTATTGTAGATGTTGGGTGGATGTGTTCTGGACCCCCCTCACATTGCTATGTAGACCTGAAACTGTGCTCTTTATAATATCCTATCCTGGTTTGCAATATTCAAGTTGTTATAAGCAGCAGGTACCTGCTATACTTATGGCCTGGCCAGCCCCGAAACATGCAATGTTTCTCCAGGCAATTAGTGAATATGTGTTCGTACTTGGACAGTAGTTGAATGAGGGACTCAAAATATCCCCTGCATGTGGGTCCTTTATTGACTTTGTCCACTGATGCTGGGTATTGGCTAGCCTGTCTTGCCTGCCCACCTTAGTTCTTTAGAGTTCTTGTGTCAAACACGAGGCCGTGGGCTGAATCCAGCCTGCACGGCCATTCCATGGGGCCCTCACACCACTCCTGCAGTTGCAGCACCCCCTCCACCTTGTTTCGGCAGTCAGTAACAGATACTGTGCCTCTGAGTGCAACATCAGTATTCCCTTTTCTCCGCCTCCCCTGGTCTCAGCATTCAATTTGCACCAATGTGAACCCAGCCTAAAAAAAAACTGTTTCTATGGTGGAACAAAATTTGTTCCAGGTAAACCTCAAGAGGTATATTTACTGTATTACATGATATATATACTGTATGTATATATATATTTTGATGGTGAAAGGTGTCACATCCAAAAACTAATAGATCATTTACCATAGACAACCAAATACAGATTTTTTTTAAAACTGACTTAAAAATATGTATTTGCCCAGATAGCAAGCAGTTGAGCAGCAAGTTTGAAAATGACTTGCTAAACTATAGCTAGAATTACCAGGAAAAAAAAGAGAACATGTTCTCTTTCTAAGTCCGTCGGAATGTCCGATGGGGCACACACACGGTTGGAATATTCGATGAAAAAATTACGTCAGACTTTTTTCAGCGGAAATTTGGATCGTGTGTACAAGGCATAACAGTTCAACACCGCCTCAAATTTGTGGCAAGTTATCCTTACTATCTGGGTGGTTGTCTATGGTATATTATCTATGGGTGTATTTATAAAGCAAATAATATGACATTCATCAAACATTGGTGATTGCTTCACCTGCAGTAAATGTTTGGTAAATGTCACATTCTCTGCTTTACAAATATGCCAGTAAAATTTTGTGTGTATTCCTAAACATATGATATATTCTTTAAAATATGGAAAGATAGACTGGTCTAACTTCAGAATTTGGGGCAAAGGGTAAGCTAGAAACTAATATATTGGTACATTGCTGGCCATTATGGTGTTACATAAAAATATTGTAATTTTGTTTACTATAATAGTTGGGCACAATTTCACAATCTGTCTTGGATGTCTATTTTCCTTCATAAAAAAAAGGCGGACAATTAACAGAAGTGTAGGCATGCCCTCTGGACTTACATTTCTCATTCTTTTGCTCTTGGCATCCTACAGGGAGGATTTACATAAAGTCGATGTAATGAACTATTGCCAGCAGAATGCCAGCCAATGCCTGCGCTCAGGGGGCCCGAGGAGCCGCGACGACGCTCTGCTCTGGCAGGTGCTGCTGCAGATGTGTCGGCAAAATGGGGTACGTCGCATGAAACACTACAAATCTGCCTCCCATTAGCGCCGAACAAATGTCGCTTTGCAACATCCATGGAGTGCTGTTTCAACCTACATTTATAGCACAGTCGATCATATATTATGTAAATATGGTTCTCCTTAATTAACATTATGCAGATTCCATTTATGCAATGTGGGCTTCAGCCAACAGTTCTGGCTTACAGTAATTAATTGCTTTGTTTGCAATACAGCGTGGAGGAGATTGGAAAAATTAAACTGACGATTGGTTTTTAGTTAATGTTTAACGGATGTGGCATCTAGTTTCCATCAATTTTTGAGCCTTTTCAGTTCATTTTATTGTTAAAATTTGAAATGAGGACACAGTTTTTTTTTTTTAAATAAAGGAGGGCAGGAGAGCCACAGGTGAATACTAGTACATTGATCATAGAAAACAATTACTTACTAGTACTTACTAGTAACATCTAAAAGGAAAGTTCACCTTATATCCTGGCCAACAGTATTAATTTTAATGTAGAATTTGGATTTAGTTTTAGTCATAGTCTTTTGACAAAAATGCAATTTTATTTTAAGTTGTATTTTAGTCATCTGAATCGTTTTAGTTTTAGTCGCGTTTTAGTCTACTAAAATCTCCAGTACAATCTAGTCGACTTTAAATCTAATGGGTTCAGTTATTGTAATGCATTATTTAGGCATTTCTCTAGAATTGCCAAACTCATTATATACCCTGGAAATAAAAATCTAATAACATGTTCTTATTTATAGTATCAGGCTGGGTTCACACTAGTGTGAATTGGATGCGGCTTTCCCTGCATCCTATTTGCATGACAGGAAACTGTGACCAGTTCTCTATGGAGCCGGTTCACACATCTCCGTGGCGGCAGCGGAGCGAATTGCACAGGGGTCCTGTGCGTCTTTGGCTCCATTTCAGGTCTGAATTCAGGCAAAAATTTGGGCCTGATTTGTCCCTGAAACGAAGAACAGGGACGCACCGGACAACTGCTGTGAGCCGCATGCCATCTTGGTGTGAACCCAGCTTAGGGTTGCCACCTCATCTCTTTAAAGCCGAACACATATGAATTACACAGGTTCTGAAGCTAATTTAAAGAGGAGTTCTAAATAAATCAAATTTTGATTTATTTGTTTTTGTTTTGTTTATAAATATAGAGATAGGAAAGTTTGACACTTTATGAATATATAGTGAGGACTCCCCAGGGCGGAGCCTGAGATATACCCTGGCTCTGGGTGGGGGGTAGCCTCTGTTCTGATGCACCTGGGGGATTAAAATTAGATTTTGTTGTATCTAGAGTGCATATTTTATGTTCTGGAAGAAAATGAACTTAATTGTATACTAGATTAGTATATAGATATGGATATTATGTTATATATGATGTCGGTAAAGTGTATGCCTTTCTTCCTTTCAAATAAATAAAATATTAAATATGAAAAAAAATAAAGCAGAGTTCCACCCAAAAATGAAACTTTGACTTTTCAAAACCCCCCCCCTCTCCGGTGTCACATTTGGCCCCATTCAGGGGGGAGCAGATACCTGTCTAATTCAGGTATTTTTCTCCCACGTCGAGGCATCCCCCTCGCTATCTTCTGGGAGACACACAGGTCCTAGAAGACAGCAGGGACCAGTGGGATTGCGCAGCGCGAGTCGTGCATGCGCACTAGGGAACTAGGCTGTGAAGCCACAAGGCTTCACTTTCTGTTTCTCTTACTGAAGATGGCGGCCCTCCACCCGAGAGTCGAGGGACAGATCGGCTTCAGGTGCCGACATCGCAGGCACCCTGGACAGATAAGTGTCTTTATTTTAAAAGTCAGCAGCTGCAGTATTTGTAGCTGCTGAAAAAATTATTGGCGGAACTCTGCTTTAATCCAGATAAGGCACCAAATGAGTTTAATTACCACCTTGATCAGCCACAGAACCTGTGTAATTAATCTGTGTTTTGAAGTCAGAATCTGATTGGCTACCAAGCTCAGCTGCACCAGGTTTTGCACTCTCTAGTTTTAGTAAATCAACCGCACAGATTTAGCCTTTAGCCTTAACAGCTTTATAAAACCGCACCGCTAGCAGCCGAATACCACCACAAAAATAGCGGCGCTATACCGCCACTGTACCCAGTGTGAAAGGGGCCTAAGTCAGCAAAATTAAAGTGGTTGTAAACAGCAGATCTAGGAAAAAAAAACACCTGCAAGGCAATGGCCTAATGTGCTAGTATGTATCGTACACTATCACATTAGGAAATGCTCACCTTGAAACAAAGCCCTCAAGCGCTGTATTGTCACTGGTCTGTCTTTTGGGTTTATGCGCTCTGGCTACATGAGTGGGAGCCCTTGGTTCCAGGACAAAGCTCTGCCCTCTGTGTTAAATTACCTGGTGTTAGTAGTGAAGGTGATATCAAACACCTTCTGTTAACTACAGAGCAGTTAAAATCTTGCAAGGGGATACTCTTGCAAAGGAATCTTCTCAGAAGAAGAAGGTTATCAAAAGACAGTCTTGCACTAAATTATGTAATCTATGTTGGTTTACAATATATGATAAACAATTCTATTCAACATACATTATAGTGCAATATGCCCACATATATCAAAGTGGCACTGTGCAAAACACATTGATCCAATAAAAGTTGTAAACAAGTTTTGAGATATAAAATGAAATAAAAAAGTCTGTGCAATTCATTTACCAGTATATTCAAACAATCCATATATATATATATATATATATATATATATATATATATATATATATATATATATATATTTTTTTTTTTTTTTAGGTGAAATGCTTTATTTCTTTTTTATTTCTTCTTTCTTCCACCACACCACAGCGAAATCCACTACCAAATGTACTAAATGAGCTCACCAGAGGTAAAATGCTATTAACCAGCTAACAGCGCATTCCCCTCGGGGAGTAATGATCTGCAGCCTCAGCAAATTCCTCTTTAAACTCTCACGGCCGCCAATTTATATTTATATATTCAGGAGGAAGAGAGAAAAGCTTGCATGGTGTGAAATCATTAAAACATTTTTTATTCATAAAATCAATTCAAAAACTCAAATTTCCATGAGCCTCCACTGACACAAATGTAACCAGCGTAAACATAGAACTGGGCTCGCTACCACCCCTGGAGGACATCGGATGGCAAAACACGTAGGACAGGACTTGAATGTGACGTCGCCACGCACGCAGAATCTGTTCTCGCGGCCAGGAATATATGAATTGCACAAACATTTTTCTATTTTATATTATATTGAAAAAAGTGTTTACATCTATTATTGGATCAATTTGTTTTGCACAGTGGCACTTTGATATATGTGGGCGTATTGCACTATAATGTATGTTGAATAGAATTGTTTATCATATATTTTATGAAACATACAGCACTAATATAAGGATAGGTTACACATTTTAGTGCAGGACTGTCTTTTGATAACCTTATACTTTGAGTGGGTCTATGTTTCAACAAGACATCGGCATTGCTCTGATTAATTTAATTTAATTTAATTTAATTTTAATTTAAAAACACTGTGGCACACACTTCTTCCCAGAAGCACAGCATATGAATCTAACTTTGTTCTTTTCAGATCCCTTTTTACAATTACTAATAGCAGACATGTTCGACTCGAACATTGCCTGTTCGCCGAACAGCGAACAATTTGGGGTGTTTGCGGCAAGTTCGAGAAGCCACAGAACACCCTGGAAAAGTCTATGGGAGAAATCTAAAGTGCTCATTTTAAAGGCTGATCTGCAAGTTATTGTCATAAAAAGTGTTCGGGGACCTGGGTCCTGCCCAAGGGGACGTGTATCATTGCAAAAAAAGTTTTAAAAAATCTTTATTTTGCATTGATACATGTCCCCAAGGGCAGGACCCGGTTCCCCAAACACTTTTTAGATCAATAACAATTGCCGTTCCGAGCTTAGTCCATATTAATCCTATTGATGTAAGCATGACAAACCACCAAATTAGCACTTTAGATTATAAACGTTCGAGTCCCATAGACTTTAATGGGGTTCTAAAGTTCACACAAACTTTTGGTCTGTTCGCAGGTTCTGGTGCGAACCCAACGGGGGGCTCATCCCTTTTGCATTTGGATACCAGAGTTTTATATCAGATAGTATATTATGGAAACAGTTGTCAGGCGCTGGTTAAATGTAGACTGGTATAAGCACAAAAAGACAACACTGGCTGCACACCAAACATTAAATGTGTAACATACACAGCATCATACAACATGGAACCTCTTCATGTGACGCATTTCACCCACAGATGTGTTTAATTTCTTGGTTATGGATTTCTCTTGGAGCCTGGACAAGTACCCAGTGACCAAGCCAACTCTGGGGCTTGGGAACAGCACTCATTATCTTTTCTGCCTTATAAAGGCAAAAAAGGCTCTACACTATAAGTACAGGATGGGGCAAGGGTAAAGCTTGGTACACATATAAAGTTCTGGCTGAACAAATAATAACCTGGCAGATCACTGTACTAACGCAAGAGATGTTGGTGTGGCAATCTCCTCTGCTGTGCCCTTGTGTACTGACAAGGGGACTATCGAATCACCCCCCCCCCCCCCCCCCGCTAACACTGATCAGTGCAAATGCTGATCAGATGCTGGGTTTAGAGCATGTCCCTTTGACAAAAAAAGGTCAGAAAGACAGCTGTACACGTTCACTGAATGTCGTCAGGTTCTTGTTGAACTAGCCGATATTCAGCCTGTGTGTTGCCAGCCTTATTTGCCAGCCTGTGTGTTGCCAGACCTAATTATTACCTTCGCTACCCCTTATGTATTGCTCCCAGTTATTACAAATGAATGTATATAATATAAGCTTTTTTGTTGTAAACAGATTTATTTGATGCCTTATTTTATTGTGTATAAATTTCTTTAGTGTATTGCTGGAACAGATGTGGCAGAGCTATTACTACAAGACTGTAAGCGGGAAAGGTACAAGAAGGTTCAAACAGACAGTGACTTAATTTCTCTTACTGAGGATCCACTTCTCATACCTGATGGTGCTCAGGTAGATCTTCTGACCGGGGAGGCCCCATCTGCTGCCGAAGCCTCTGCTCGGGCTGTGGAGAAGTTCACAAAGCTGTTGTTCTTTGGCCGCAAAAAAGCAAGTTGCACACCTCGCAGTATAGGCACTATCTTCGATTCACACCCTGTATCAATTTCCTGCTTCTAACCTCACTGCTTGCAGAAAAGTCTGCCTTGATGATATTCTGTTTATGGTCTATTACTAATTGGCACGCTAAACCTTTATTCCTTGTTATTGTAAACAATCTTTCTTGAACTTTCTTCTAGACCTTGTAATGTTGATCCTGTAAGACTGAATCTTAAGCCATATGACTGTCTTTTCTGATCTTTCATGATCTTTCTTATTGAATAAGCGCAGTATGCAGTTAGATCTCAGTAGTGTGTTTCTGCTAATTGGATTTGTCTTGTGCAATACCCAGGAGGCTTTGGATTGGGCTATGAAGAGTCAGCTTTGGGGTCATGCACTGTTCTTGTCGAGTAAAATGGATCTTCGGACATACAGCTGGGTAATGGCAAGGTAAAGGGTATTTTAACTAATCTGCCATCATCCATTTTTACTAACAGCTACAGACATGAAAGAATGAATATAAGCAGCAATTTAATAACAGAAAAGGGGAAAGGATTAACTTGTCATGTGGAGAAATTAATAGGAAATTCTTCTAATTAGAACTAAGACAGGAAGAAACTATAAGGCTGGTGATTACTTGTAAAGAATCTAGTTGGATGAGGACAGATAATTGATTGGACATAAACTGCACGGAAAATGATTGAATAAACATTGCAGTCCGGGTTGGGAATTGATCAGGCATTACTTGCTGATAGCCTTAACCTCTCAGCATGTTCTATTTCATCCCATTTGCTCCTCGGTATGGATGCTAATTTACTACTAATGATGGTTTTGATGCTGTTTTCAGGTTTACCAGCACTTTGGCTCAAAATGACCCTTTGCAGACACTTTTCCAGCTTATGGCCGGGAGAATACCTCAAGCAGCAACAGTAAGTAAGGCATTTTTTTGGAAAGACATGCTGATGACATGATTATACCATGAAGCAAAAAAAAAAAAACATTTTTATAAAAAGTGTGTATTACATGAATATTTATTTTATAGATCCGAGCAGGGATCCTTCTAAGCACTGGAGGATTAGGTGATTACCTAGAGTGCCACCACCCGAGAGAGCACCATGGTGGAGTGGAAAATGGCAATCATACCATTAAAGTGTCAGGGCAAAATTGAAAAATAAACATATTCAGTGCTTCCCTGCAATACATTTCCTCATTTTTTTATCCCTCACAGACCCTTAGGCCTCGTACACACGACCGTTTTCCTCGACAAAATCCATCAAGAAAAATGCTGGCAGAACATTTTTTGCCGAGGAAAACGGTCGCGTGTATGTTTTTCGTCGAGAAAACTGTAGTGGATCTTGACGAGAAAAAAAAGAACATGTTCTCTCTTTTCTCATCGGGAGTCTCAATTTCCTCGTTGTGTTTTTCGTCGGTCTGTTTTACAATGAGAAACACGTTCGTGTGTATGCTTAGAAACCCGCGCATGCACAGAATAAAGTATGAAACGGGAGCGCACCTTCGGTAAAAGTAGCGTTTGTAATGGAGATAGCACATTCGTCACGCTGTAACAGACTGAAAAGCATCTCTTACCAAACTTCAACTTAACACGTAGTAACATGAGATTAGCAAAAACAGCCCCAAGGGTTGTGCCAGTGGAATCGAACTTCCGCTTTATAGTGCCGTCGTATGTGTTGTACGTCACCGCGTTTGAGAATGACGAGATTTTGTCTTGACAGTGTGTATGCAAAGAAAGCTTGACAAGATTCTCGACAAGCCTGACAAGAACCTCGTTGAGGAAAATGATGTTTCATTTACAACGAGATTATCGTTGTGTGTACGAGGCCTAACAAGTACAGAGAGATACCCATGGATCTGCCAGAAATGCATTTAGCTCCAGAGCTTGGTGTGGACTAATAACACAGTAGTTTTGTGTACTGAGTGGTGTCGGCCCTGCCCAGTTATCTAATCAAACTCACACACTGTCCCAGCTCTCATTCTGTAGTCCCAAGATAATTAGGAGCCGAGGGCTAATTAGACTCCTTGAGATAATGCAGGGAGTATATAGGATAAAAATGATAAGAAATAGCTGTGCTGTCCCCTTAAAGTGAGTACAATTATAACAAGCAGTAATCAAAAAAATGAAATAATGGCAATAGCTGTGTAATCCCCTTAAGGTGAATACAATAATCAAAAAACACTCACATGCTACAATTTAAAGTGGCAACCGCTCATTTAAAGTGCAACATGTGTTAAGAATATGGTGCTCCAAATCTTTAGCCAAAAAAGAGTGCAATGCTGTGCATCCTAGTGTCATCCTAGGACCAAACTCACCAAAGGTTGTGAGTTTACAGTGGGGTAGGTCAAAGCACGCTTAGTGTCTCTGGTCCATTCCTCATTAAGGTCACCATCCACAGTACAAAAAAGCCAGCGGAAATATCATTGAATAACACTATTAAAACCGTTCCAAATGTTAAAAATAGATGTACACTCACAAGGTTGGGTGCCTCCCCCTAGAAACTGGAATTATGTGCCATCAATGTATGTGGTTTTGGCGCTGCTCCCTGTCCCAGATGTGTATTAGAGCCAGCGTGCGTATGCACCCCTATGTGTTTCGTCACCAGGATGTCATCATAAAAAGTAAAAAAAAAAAATTTGAAACGTTAATATGTAGCATAGCTAAGAGTATTAAACATGGGCAACTGATATTTTAGCCCATATGTGATATTTATTACGGTCACGGCACCATCAATTTATGCACCATTTTTACATATATATATATTTTACATTCACGTGAATCCTGGCCCTCACATTCTAACAAGCCTAACTCACATTCTAGGCACACCATGCAAATTTCAGGCATGTAATGCTGTGGTTGGATTCGAACCAAGGAGCCTAGTGCTGCTAGGTGGAAGTGCTAACAACTTGTCACTGTGCTGCCCATATATGAAATGTGTGTGAAATAGCCTAGCATACTGTACAACAAATGTAGGCTTGTGGATCGGGGTTAAAATATGGGCTCTTTATAAAGTGAAGTGGATTTGCGCTAAATTATTAAGTGGCCTGCATTCACTTTGGAGGTAGTATTGTCTGACCACTAAATATGAACATTGCCATCTCTCCCACGTGAAAGCACTCCCTTGAATTCAGTGTAGGGAGGCGATGTTTGAGGTATAATATATGCATTTGGGATAAATGTAAAGGGCAGGCTCTTTAAGGGCAAGTAATGCTGAACAATGGTGACACAGAACTGGAGGAATGTGAAGATCTAACGAAAATAGCAAACAGTAGGTGTCTAGCCCTAAGAAGCAGCACTTGTCATACTGTTTAAACAATAATTTCATTAAAATAAAGATGCAGTAAAAATTATGCAATATAGATGAGTTCTTACTGTGCCTACATCTTATGTTTGAATACAAAAAACAAGAGTTTCAACTCATAAAAGGTAATATTGTTATTGTACATGGTGGACACATACTAGTAATGACAGTGCAGATTGCTCTAATAACTCCCACAACTATAAACTCAGGTGTGGAAAACTGATTAGTAACCATTAAAACAGCACTAAACTCAGCCCTAAAATATAAAACTTAAATTAAATATGTATCCTTAATTTAAAGAAAAGTACTTTATATTACTCTCAACCTCCTCCAAATCTCACAATTCCTTTTTCTTTTTTTGCTTCTTTCACCTGACTTCCTGTTAGAGGTTAGCTAGGTTACTTCTCCATGGTCCTACTATATGTAGGAAAATAGCCACCGCAGTTGCTTGTTACCAAGTTGGACTAAAGCCCTGTACAAAACCGGCAGGAATCCCGGCGGGAAAATAAAGAGCAGGTTCTCTATTTTCCCGCCGGGATTTCCAGCAGTTTTTGTTGGAGATACAACAAAACCTTCAGCTTAGCCTATTATATGGAATGCAGTTTACAAAAAGGACACAAGATGTTGCTAATGCTTAATGATATGCTAAGCTATGTATACTCTATAATATGTATTCTATTTTCCTATCCATAGTGATCTACTTGTTGTTTTTTTTTTTTCTGCCTTGTTGTCTGTGAGCTGTGTGTGTTCTACTTACCATGTGCAGAGAGACATATTTGTCTGTGTGATGATGTTCCAATAAAGAAGCCAGGTCCTGTTACTACACAACGTCTGATCTCAACTGACTCCGCTGCATCTATCATTCGTACTTTGCAACAGGTTATGGGCCCAATGTCCGGATAAAGTCTTATGATCAGGTGCGGCCTAAGCAGAACAAAGCCTCGAACGGAAGACAGCGTGGCTGATGCGGAGATCGACATAAGGAACCTTTCCAGTGATATCTCCTATAAACAAGTAAGACTGTTTATATATAAAGGAGGGATAAAATGTCCGGAAACTCAGAGCTTAAACTCTCAGTGGCCAAGCTGAACAATGACAATTATCAGCTTTGGAAGTTTAAAGTGGAAATGCTATTATCCAGAGATGACTTGTGGGAGGTTACCACTACAGAGAGGCCACAGGATAATAATCAGGACTGGGACAAGACAAACAGACAAGCACGTGCCACAATAAGCTTACTAGTGGAAGATGATCAGCTCAATCATATACGCAATGAGGACAAAGTGAAAGGCATGTGGGATGTACTGAAAAGACTGCATGAAAGATCCAGTTTAAACAACAAGCTGTTTATGCTGCGGAAACTTTACAAAATGAGACTTGGCAGAGAACAGGACATGCAGGAGCATATAAACGCAATTCTGGAAGTGATTGCGCAACTCAGATTAAGTGGGGAGAATATAACAGACAGTCACATTGCAGCCATGTTGTTATGCAGTTTGCCTGATACATACACTGCACTAATCAATGCACTGGAGACACGACCTGAGACAGATCTGACGGTAGCATTTGTAAAAACCAGGCTCATAGATGAGTATCAGAGAAGAAAGGAATTAATGCATGACTTCTCAGAATCCGACACCAGCACCGCTCTTAAAGCTATAGACGCAAGATTACACAGGAAAGAAACCAGAGTGTGTTTCAGATGCCACAAACAGGGACACATAAAGAAAGACTGTACTATATGGAAAGCAGAGCAAATAACACAACGTCCCTCTCATCCTAAACAAAAGGTCAAAACCACAATCAATGACCCAAGGGAAGGAAAGTGGAATGCCACATTTAAAGTGACAGGCAACAATAAATGCCAAGACTGGTGCATCGATTCAGGGGCAACCAGTCACATGACGAGTGATAGAAGTTTCTTCACAGAACTTGATCAGAACAACAAAGAAACTATTTACCTTGCAGATGGAAGCACAATACATGCAGACCGATGTGGGCATGGAACCCTTGTATGCCCTGATGATGCGGGACACAATTTAACCATACCAGTGAAAGATGTGCTTTATGTAACTAATCTAGAAGGATGACTCTTATCTGTGAAGCGTCTAACAGCCAGAGGACTTACTGTGAAATTCCAATGTGACAAGTGTTCCATTCTAAACGGAAAACAGACAATAGCAAGCGCCAAGCTGGATGATCATCTATATCAGTGGTTCTCAACCTTTCTAAGGTCGGGACCCCTTAATAAAATTTCCCAAGTTGTGAGGACCCCTGAATTATTTTCGTAGCGTGGGCTGTCAGTACCCAAGGCAAGATGAGAAATTTGCATCCCTAACCCATGCATATTTAGTCCTTTCCTCTTGTACAGTATTAAAAACCCTTATGGTACATTTTAGCATGTACCACTCCTTTTTTTTTCAATTTTCTTTCTCTATCCTAATTTCTTGTTTTTCTTTTTTCCCCATCCCTCTCTCTAGCCATCTTTCTAGCTCTTTCTCTTATTCTTTCTCTCCCTTTTTCTTTGTTCCTCCCCCTCTTTTCATCTCTCTTCTGTGTATTCTCAATTTTTATTCCTTTTCTTACTCCTTTGTGGGGGGGAATGGGATGAGTGGCAGTGCTGTTACTCACTGTGTCTCCAGCTCTGTGGTGTCTCGCAGCAATGACACCTATGCCAAAATCAGGATATAGGGTCTCCTCCAGCCCCTCCCGCTTCACATTCCTCACCAGTCAGCTGACCTCTAGTCTGTGCCCCCCCCCACCCATGCTGTGAAGGTGCTGAGTGGGTGGCTGCCAGCTCCAGGGACAGCCCTGATGGGCAGCCACAAAAAGGTTGGGAGAGCGGTGTGGGTTTCAGGAACAGCCCAGGATTTGGTGACCCCTGGCAAATCATCATTTGACCCCCATGGGGGTCCCGACCCCAGGTTGAGAACCACTGATCTATATCATCTCGACACAGTTAAGGAAAAGGTGAGACTATGTACACACAAGCACAATGACTGTATACATATATGGCACAGACATCTAGGTCACAGACACCCAGAATGCATACTGGAACTACAGAGGAGGAATCTGACAAGAGATCTAATAGTATCCCCTTGTCCAGTCACTTCTAAATGTGAATGTTGCATTAAATCCAAAGCTACAAGAGCAACACTTCCCAAAGTCAGCCAGAAGAGAGCCTCAAGACCACTTGACTTGGAGTAGCTGAAAGAAAGACCAGGACTCTGACTGAAATGATCAGATGTATGCTGACAGACTCTGGACTACCACAAAAATACTGGGGTGAGGCAGCCATGACAGCTACATATTTGACGAACAGACTTCTTTCCAGAACAGTGGAGAAAACCCCATATGAACTATGGCACAATGAGAAGCCAAGTGTAAAACAAGAGTTTTTTGGATGCAAAGCATTCATCTACATACCTAAAGAAAAACGCACCAAACTCCAAAACAGAGCGTTTGAAGGTATCTTCGTTGGATACAGTGACAATGTCAAGGGTTACAGAATCCTAAATCCCAAAACAGCCAAGGTTACCATTAGCAACAGCATAACTTTTGTTGAAGATTTAAGAGACAATGTAATGACAACAGTAGAAGCAAGAATAGAAGAGAAAACTGACATTGACCAGCCCATCTCTGTAACTTCCGAACAAACAGTTGAAGTGAGTGTAGACTCAACCAGTACTGAAGAGCAGATACAAGAAGGCTCAGACACAACGAGATGGTCAACAAGAGAATACAAAGGTAAACCACCTATACGTCTCTCATACAAAGCAAGTACTGCCAGTATCAACTAACCTGTAAACTGGGAAGACATATCTCAACTTTCAGAACAAGAAGCAAGTAAATGGATAAAGGCTGCTGAGGAAGAGATAAAATCCATGCATGACACTAAAACATGGACTCTTACAGAACTACCACCCGGAAGGAAAGCCATAGGCTGTAAATGGACTTTTAAAGTGAAATACAATGCAGATGGCACAGTTGAACAATACAAAGCAAGACTAGTAGCTAAAGGCTATTCTCAAAAATACGGAGAGGAGTATGATGAGACATTTTCACCAGTAGTCAAGCACACTACAATACGGACTTTACTGACAGTAGCCGTCACAAGGAAAATGCAAGTGAAACATTTTGATGTGAAAACCGCGTTTCTACATGGCGATTTAACAGAAGAAATCTACATGGAACAGCTGCCAGGATTCAAAGATGAACAAAGGTCAGACCTAGTATGCAAACTTCGCAGGAGTATATATGGCCTAAAGCACGTGGAATATAACAATAAATGAAGTGCTTACACATCAAAACTTTCAAAGGAGCAAAGCAGACCCCTGCCTATACACAAAGAGATTGGCAAACAGATGGGTCTATATGATTATTTATGTGGATGATATCCTGATTTGCTTTGAGCAAGAAGGGGATGAAGTAGAAATATTGGAAAAACTAAATCAGCACTTTGACACCAAAGACCTCGGCAACATAAAGAATTACCTTGGCATCCAGATCGAGAGAGAGGAAGATGGCAGCTTTCTTCTGAATCAAAGACACAAAATACAAGAAAAAATTCAAACTTTTGGAATGGAAGACGCCAAACCAGTGAAATCTCCCATGGAAACCAACTACCTAAAGGAGATGAATTGTCAGGATAACCCATTACCTACTAATACTCAATACAGGAAAGCAATAGGGAAATCGCTGTACCTTACCACTGCTACAAGACCGGACATTGCAGCAACAGTTGGAATCTTATGCAGAAAGGTTTCAATGCCAAGCCAAAAGTACTACAATGCTGTAAAACGAATCATTTGTTATCTTAAAGAGACTTTGCATTACACGCTCAAGTTACCAGCAAGCGATGAAAGCACCTTAACAGGATATGTGGATGCTGACTGGGCAGGAGACACCAGTGACAGGAAATCTACCAGTGGCTACTTATTTTTCCTGTCAGGAGGAGCCATCAGATGAACTAGTAAAAAGCAACTCTTTGTTTCACTGTCATCTACTGAAGCAGAATACATTGCTGCAGCGCAGGCAAGCAAATAAGTTATATGGCTGAGACAGCTATTAACAGATTTGGGTCAACCACAGTTGGGACCAACAGAAATCTATGAGGACAATCAAGGATGCATTGTACTTGCACATACGGAAGGAGTTTATCCAAGAACCAAGCACATTGATGTGAAGTTTCACTTTCTTAGGGATCTTCAAGAGCAAGGTCTTCTTGAGTTAATTTATTGCCCGACTGAGGATATGACAGCAGATATCCTTACAAAACCTGGCCTGACCGCTGAAAGACATTCAAGGCTCACAAAGAAGATTTAAGAAGGTTTACAGACTAAGCCTTAGTTGTTGAGAAGGGGTATTGTAGATACAACAAAACCTTCAGCTTAGCCTATTATATGGAATGCAGTTTACAAAAAGGACACAAGATGTCGCTAATGTTTAATGATATGCTATGCTATGTATACTCTATGATATGTGTTGTATTTTCCTATCCATAGTGATCTACTTGTTGTTTTTTTTTTTCTGCCTTATTGTCTGTAAGCTGTATGTGTTCTACTTACCATGTGCAGAGAGACATATTTTCTGTGTGATGATGTTCCAATAAAGAAGCCAGTTCCTGTTACTACACAACGTCTGATCTCAACCGACTACGCTGCACCTATCAATCGTACTTTGCAACGGTTTTCCTATCGGGAAATCTGCGAGGAAGCATGCACACAGCCAGGATCCCAGCCAAAAACTCTACCCACAGTTTTCCTGGCAGGAAAACCGGCCATGTGTACAAGGCTTAAGACTATGGGATTTATAATGTGCACAGAACAGTGCACATACAGTGCATCCAGAAAGTATTCACAGCGCTTTATTTTTTCCACATTTTGTTATGCTACAGCCTTCTTCTAAAATGTATTAAATTCATTATTTTCCTCAAAATTCTACAAACAATACCCCATAATAACATGAAATCTTTTTTTTTTTTATTAAATTGGCAAAGATTTCATACAAACTTTTTTCACGTTGTCATTAAGGGGTATTGTTTGTAGAATTTTGAGGAAAATAATGAATTTAATCCGTTTTGGAATAAGACTGTAACATAACAAAATGTGGAAACAGTCAATGCACTGTGACCACAAAAATATGCACTGCTCATTCCAAACAAACAGAAGTGAGGGAGAGTAAAGAAAAT
This sequence comes from Rana kukunoris, assembly GCA_029574335.1. NCBI lineage: Eukaryota > Metazoa > Chordata > Amphibia > Anura > Ranidae > Rana > Rana kukunoris. The sequence goes on along the minus strand of CM056055.1, from coordinate 177,399,948 downwards.
ATGAGCTTTTTGAGCTCATACAAGGTTGTTACAAGGAGGCAGAAAAACAATAGATTATGGGGTTATTAAGTATTGGATGTGTATGAATTATTTTTGGAGAATAAGGATATTGTATAGTGTTACTGTAACCACTTTGGCCACAGAAGAATTGGCTGCTCAATGACCGGGCCTTTTTTTGCGATTCGGCACTGCATCGCTTTAACTGACAATTGCGCGGTTTTTCGACGCTGTACCCAAACAAAATCTATGTCAGTTTTTTTCACAGAAATAGAGCTTTCTTTTGTTTAAAAAAATAAATAATATTTTGTACTTTTTGCTATAATAAATATCCCCATTTAAAAAAATAAGCGTATATTGATTGGTTTGCGCAAAAGTTATAGCGTCTACAAAATAGAGCATAGATTTATAGCATTTTTATTGTTATTTTTTATTAGTAATGGCGGCGATCTACAATTTTTATCGGGACTGCAACATCATGGTGGACACATCGGACACTTTTGACATATTTTTGAGACCATTGCCATTAATACAGCGATCAGTGCTATAAAAATGCAATGATTACTGTAAAAATTTCACTGGCAGGGAAGGGGGCGATCAAGGGTTAATTGTGTTCCCGAGTGTGTTTCTAACTGTAGCGGGGATAGGACTGACCTAGAGAAAATTACAGATTGTGGTTCCTAGCTATTAGGAACTCACGATCTGTCTCTCCTCACAGAACAGGGATTTGTGTGTGTACACACATGTTTCTGTTCTGCCTCTAGAGCCCGCGATCGCTCATGGTCGGCAGTCATCGCGACAGCGGGTCACGAGCATCAGCACCCCGCGATGCAGTGGGTGCACGCACGCGCCTGCTTTCCTGCTTAAAGGAACATACAGCTACAATGGTTCACAGTTTTCGCTGAACTGCCACAGTATAATGACGGCAGCTGGACGGCAAGTCGTTAAAGTGATAGTAAAGTGGTCAATGACTCCCGCTGTTGTTTCAGCCAATGAGAAGGAAGAGACCTGGGAAACCCGCTGCTCTTGTGCATATCTGTGGATTGAGATGGGGCTCAGGTAGATATTGGGGGGGGGGAGGGGGCTGCTGCACACAGGTTTTTTACTTTAATGCATAGAATATATGAAGGTAAAAAACCTTGAGCCTTTAAAATCACTTGTTGCAGTTCACAATAAAAAAAAAAAAAAATACAAGTGATCCAATATGATAAACGTATGGCTGACCTTGGACAAAAACAACATTGTGATGATTTTGATGACAGAATCTTTCAGAATCAGTTGCACTAAAACTCCATTGAACTTTGATAAATCTCTCTCTTTCTTTGTTGTGTTGAGAAAAGATTGTCTGAAACAATCAGATTTGTAATCAATTTTTGGTTTATCATTCCTCGTAGGGCCAGCATTAGTTTACTGCCAATTTCTATGCTTGCTTGAGTTAACCAATGGCAACATTTAGTGACCTTTCTGGTGATTGAGGATTAGCATAAAAGCAGTATAAAATATGTTTCCAAATACAGAAATTTGTAATAAACTAGACGAGTCTACTTTTCCTAGAAATTTTGATTATGTAAAATCTTGGCGAAAGATTTCCTTTAAAAATACAATTATGTTAAAATGCAGTGTTTTAGTTTCAACCGGCAAAAATTAAATAATATGATTTGCATGCCAAGCACCAAGTTTTTGAAAATCCCAAGGTGACGAAAATACTCCTTAATTATATTTACTTGGCATGGCACTGTGGATAACACAGTTCTAAATGTACATTGGAGCACAGATGGCAAACACATTAAAGAAAAGCCAAAGATTTCAGGGTAACTTAAAAGGTTTAAAACATTGCTTAATATTATTTAGACTGAGAATATTAACCAATGTACTGCTAAAAAAGCATTTTAGAACAAAAGAGAATACTCATTTAAAGTGCACCTGTCACATTAGATGCAGCCATTTTGTTTACTTATCTTACATAGTTATTGTGACAGACCCAACCATGACAGGGGCTTTTGGAGGGGTCAGACATCTGACCTTTTAGATTGTGCTAATTCACACTCCACATTTATCATCAATTGACTTTCACACAATACAGTGTTATTTGACATCACACAATGAAAAGGTCTTTAGAAGCCAGACTGTCTACCAAGCTCCAATCCACATCACCATAGTAGCAGACTTAATTACCCCCTTAACAGCCTATTGACCTGTTGGGTTCAGAATTAACCACCTGTAATATTTCAAGATATCCTGCAATACATTGAGAATTATCAATACTGTCCCATCTCATGTAATTCAAGATATAATTTCTCAGTCATCCTATGCCCCTAGTGGACATAGGATGACCCTAGACACAAGAGTCATTGGTGAAGCTGAAACAGGAGTACCCCACATCCTTCAAGAGCCTTTGGGTCCCACAGGCCATATTGTTACAGGCACTGACCCCTAGGGTTGTCTAGATGACTAGTTGTTTATTAGCTTACTGTTTATTTATTTTTTTGGCTGTTCAATTAGATATACTAACATTACTGTTTATAGTTTGCATTGTTTAGGACAATGTGATCAAGCTCTTGCCTAAACTTGTGTGGTATATATTTTGTGTGAATTTATAATAAAGTCAGTTCCAGTTTGCACCTAGTTGCAGAGTTGAGGAAGCTGTATCTTGATGGAGGCACCCATTTAGGATGCTAGGCTGTCTATTAGGCCTCGTACACACGAGCAGACAGATTTGTTCAAATCTGTCCGTCCAACAGATTTGAACAAATCTGTCTGCTGGGATTTTGGTTTGCTCGCGTGTACACACGAGCAAACCAAAATCCCCGCCAGCAGAGAGCGCGCTGAACGTACGTCGGGTGACGTGGCGGGGGTGACGCCGCCACGTCACCGCACCAGGAAGTAAAACACTTCCGCGCATGCGCCGAATCCATTCGGCGGCGGTGCGGCGGCGGTGTGGGACGACATGTCTGCTGGTAAGTGTACTAACCAGCAGACATGTCGGGCGGACGGATTCCCACCTGATAGATTTCAAAGCATGCTTTGAAATCTGTCGGGTGGCCAAATCCGTCGGCTCGGCCGTACACACGATCGAATCTGTCTGCTGAAACGGTCCAGCGGACCGTTTCCAGCGGACAGATTTGATCGTGTGTACGAGGCCTTACAGTTATGAACACGGGCAAGTGGTCGATTAAAGCCCAACTGAAACCATAATGAAAACTACTGTAGATACATTCCAAAGTGTTCAAAAAGTTTAAAAGTATGGTTCATACTGTAATTCATAGTTAAAATGCTCCCCAGCACTATCCCAAAGTCCAAGGTCAGCAGGCAGAGTTAGACTGTGAGAACAGAAGTCTCTCTGCAGCAGTCCTACGGATAGTAAATAATTCCAAAAGTCTATTTCTTGATTTTGTGTTGCTTCTTGTGATCCCTGTGCAGGAGTACTCACATTAAGGGCTGGTTCACACTAGTGCGTTGTGCAATAATCGCATGTGATTCGCACCTCACTGCAGTGCAAATCACATGCGATGTCTATAGATAGTATGCTGAAATCGCATCGCATTCGGATTAAACTCGCACAGGACCCTTTTTTGGTCTGCACCAGAATCGGATTGCATGGGTGTTTACACCTATGCGATCTGATTCATGTCCGAACTGACAGTTCGCAGTGCGATATGCAAGCTGATATGTGGGTGTCATTAACAATGTATTGACAGTGTGAACTGCCGTGCGAGTCAAATGCGATGCAGGAACCCACAGTGGATTTGCAGGGTTCCCGCATCGCACAAGTGTGAACCCAGCCTTAATGAGGATGTGACAGTGAAATTTATTGGCAAACCAAGCAGACAGGCGGTGAAAGCAGTGGTTGATCTTATCAGTCAGCTGCCTCTCTCTTACTGCTCAGTCACAAACCGGGGGGAAGAAGGTAACCTAGCTGTACAGTAAGGTCACCAGACTTTCAAAATTACATCAGAGGACACCCTACTGACCATACCAACTTTTATTGGGGTGGGGATAATAGTGCCATGCAAAGCCACTAGGGACTTAAAGGGGTATGGTTTAACAATACTTTAGCCTACTATACGCTGAGTCAAGAGTGCAGGCCCAGATGTACACTGCAGGTCATAAAGCAAGGCCAAAAAAATCCATATTCTTACCTTCGGCAACTAAGACTGCTTAAGCCCAGTGAGGATTAACTAGGAAGAACACACAATATCAGCATGTCACCAATATCATCAGCATATCATCAATAACCCTCCATTTCCACCTCATGGTCTGATTCAAATAAAATGCTTTCCTGAAAAATGTTCAGCATCTTTATAAAGTATAACTACATTATATTAAAGTATTGTACATGGAAGTCTAAGGAGTGTACTTATAAAATAAAAATGCAGAGCCTGTAAAACTACAAGCACATTCGTCAGTGTGAGGCTATTTTCTCTTCAGGTTAAATATTCATCAGAGAATGAATCAGCAAAATACTGCGTTAGGCTCCATTCACACTTGTGCGACTTTTCATGCGACTTTGACCATCAATGTTGCATGATAAGTTGCGCCCCATGTTTTCAAATTAGTATCATTCATATCTATGTGAATTAAAGTCACAGCTACTTCAAAGTAGTTCATGCACTACTTTGGTCTGACTTTAATGTGACCTGTGGGCCAAAGACTTTAATGTTAACTCTCAAAAGTCACATACAAGTCAAACCTAAATGTTTTACATGCTACAGTTGTGCAGCAGTTGTCCATTATTAGTGATCAAAGCTAAAGTTGCAACCAAGTAGTAGCCATCCAAAGTTGCACTCCAAAGTCCCACAACTTTTGAGTCCTACAAGTGTGAATGGAGCCTTATATCCATTATATGGGATCATTGATCATAGGATATAAGTATTTATTTCCTATGATCATCAGCTCCATCTAATGACCATAATGTTGAATTTTCCTGATTCACTGTATTCTGTATGAATGAAGCACATTCAACCTGGAGAGAAAATATTTTAATAATATTAGATTTTTCCCCCATTCACACAGAACGAATATACATGCAGTTTAACAGGGCGAATAGCTCGTAAATGATATTTTTAATACACCTCTAAGTGTCAGTGTGATAACCAGGGAACTAACATTTCCAGAAGAAGTCAGCCTTTATGACCTATCCAAGGATAGTTTTACTTTAATGTGGCTTAATTATTATTGTCATAACCATCTGTATAGCTTATTTATTAATCACTATTTACTTACAATTTATTATTACAGTGCAGTGGAGACCCAAAGTGGGGAGACTGGAAGCCTCACTTGGCTGTAATGCTGTCCAATCAGATGGGAGAACCAGAGGTGAACAACCGTGCTATTGTTACCATGGGAGACCATTTAGGTAAGGAAGTAGGCCTAGTGCTCTAAACAATAAATAATGTTTTCCTCATTTGCGGTTTTAAGGCCTGAATAAAGCCTGCCTTATGTGACTTCCTCTTGTAGTGGTTTCAACTGTGGTTGTTACTCTTTGTGGTGTTTTCCAGCTGTAAACCCAACCCATATTCTGAAATTCTGTACTCTTGTGGCATGAGTGTCTGCACAGAACAATATAAAAATGTAGTAATACTATGTTTCACTATAATTCCAAAAAGTTTTGTTAAACTTTTTAGGGATTCTCCCCATGTAAAGTTTTCTGCAACGTACTGCCTCGCCTAACCTCTAGTTCTCTGCTTGTAGGCAGAGAACTAGAGTTAAGCCCCGTACACACACAAAATTTCTGATGGAAAAAGTCAGACTAACTTTTTCCTTTGGAAATTCCGACCGTGTGTATGCCTCATCAGAGTTTTTCCATCTGATATTTTGAGGAAATCCATCGGTGTTTAGATAGAGAACATGTTCTCTTTTACTCCGATTCCAATGTGAGTTTGGCTGGGCAAAAGCCGATCATGTGTACGGGCCATAAGTCTCCTTTAATTCTTACTCCCCCTGGTAGGAGGAGATGAATGCCTAGTACACATGGGCCGAATGTCATGAGACATCAGCCAGGTCAATAAATACCGGCTGATGTTCTGCCCATGTGTATGTCAGCCAATCCAACAGAAGCCGGACATTTAGAAAAAAAATCTATTAGTGTGTACCAGGCTTTAGTCAGGTTGCCTATTTAAGGCACAGGTGAAGTCTAAAAGTGGGCACAGTCTGGAGCCACAGAAGAGAGAATAACAGAGAGGGAGTTGGGTGTGTGATCATCTTTGGTGGAGGGGTTGGCAAGTATTGCAGAGGAGCCTGGGACTGAGATCATGTAAAAACTATCCAAAGAGTGCTGCATAAGTATTTTTATGTACCCTACTTCTTTTCAAACCCAGATATGAGAATTATTATCTGATACATTTTGGCTATATTTGTATTTACCTGTGGAATGTAATGTTTTGAAAAAGTTATGATCAGTACAGCAGTTATTTCTACAAACTGATACCTCCTTGTGAAGTTCTATCAGGAGGAGTGTAGAGTAAAGCCAATGTCGGGGTAGAAGAATTATGTGTATATATTGGTGAAAGCCTGGCGGTGAGAGAAAACTCTCATGTATCCTGCATCAAGTGGCCTTGGCTCCCTTGTCACATGGACCCAGGGTGGTCATCTTGGGCTTCTGGAGCCTCTATCTGGACCATGGAAAACCATAGGCCTATGTAAGGCCGCGTACACACGATCAAATCTGTCTGCTGAAACCCGTCTGCCGGGCCGTTTCAGCAGACAGATTCGATCGTGTGTACGGGCGAGCAGACAGATTTGTCCACCCGACAGATTTCAAAGCATGCTTTGAAATCTGTCTGCTGCAAACCCGTCTGTCCGACTTGTTCGATGGTTAGTACACAAAACCATCGGACCAAAATCGCGCGCATGCTCAGACAAAAGGAGGGGACGGGAGCGCTCGTTCAGGTAAACCTCGTGTTTGTTTGTGAGTTGGCACATTCGTCATTTTAACTATCTATAGTGTATCGTTTATTGCCTTTTTTTTTTCTTCGTTCTCTTGCTAGAATCAAGCCGTTCTATTGCTGATGCTATTTAGACTGAGTTGTCCCAATATAGCAAAGTTTGATTGTAGGATTTGGCGTTGTCTTTTTGTAATTATTTTCTTGCCGGATGTCCTAATTTTTTGTGCTTTCCTCCACATGAATAGATTTATATTTTTTTACTTAATGTTGTTCTAATTTATTTTTACGTTGTCATCTGCTGTTTATTTTGTGCTTGCATTATTTTGTTTTCTTTTTGTTTGTTTTCAAAGCTTATTTTTTGTTTTTGTTTGCAACTTATTTTTTGTTTTTTTACAATGCATTTTTTTTTGCACATTATTTTTACAATGCATATTTTTTTGCACCTTTTTTTTACAATGCATTTTTTTTTTTGCACCTTTTTTTTACAATGCATTTTTTTTATTTTTTGCACCTTTTTTTTACAGTGCATTTTTTTTGCACCTTTTTTTACAATGCGTTTTTTTTTTTTTTGCACCTTTTTTTTACAATGCATTTTTTTTTTTTGCACCTTTTTTTTACAATGCATTTTTTTTGCACCTTTTTTTTACAATGCATGTTTTTATTTTTTGCACCTTTTTTTTACAATGCATATTTTTTTTTTGCACCTTTTTTTTACAATGCATTTTTTTTTTGCACCTTTTTTTTACAATGCATTTCATTTTCTTTTTGCTTTGCAAATGATGTAAACATCTTGGCCCAGATTCACGTACATCGGCGCATTATCGGTCCGGCGTAGCGCACCGCCATTACGTTAGACTTGCGCCATCTAGCCGCGTAATCCCCCGATTCACGTAGCTTTTGCGCAGGAAATTGCGCAAGCGTAAGGTTTTTTCCAGAGGCGTAAGGAGGAGTAATACAAATTGGGAGGGACGTGGGCGTGTTACATTGAAATGAGCCGTGACCCCATGCAAATGAAGGGCCGGCCGGCTCGCACATGCGCGCGTGAAGGAGACCATGTCAGCTCCGCTGTGCGCATGCTCACAACTCGGGAGCGGTGCAATCAGTGAAATTGGAAATGGACTAGGGCAACGTTGTGAACTACGCAGACAGCATAAATAGACACACACAAACGCACTTGCATTGCAAAAGTACATCCCTTTGTGTCCCTTCCCATTTAACCAAGTGCTTTTGTTCCTGTTGTTCGTTGCAGTGTGTCTTGTAGTTGTCAGATTAGTGTTCTGTGTGATCAAGTGCTTGTTGGTATATTTGTGAAAGTGTTTTTTGATAAGTGTTTGAGAGACTGTTTGTTTGATTGATATATTTCTGAGCGTTTGTTTTCTTGCCCTATTTTTTATTTTTTATTTTTTGTGACTGTTTCTTGCTGAGTGCTAGTGTGATTTTTGGGTGTTCGTTTTCTCTTTGTGTGTGTTCTTGCCTGATTAGTTGTGCTTGTATTTGTGACTGTTTTTTGGTGACTGGTAGTGAGTTTGTTTGGAAGTATGACAGAGAGAAAAAGAAAGCTGAATTTTACTGTGGGGGAAAAAAGATTTCTTGCCCGGGCCATTAGCGAGTATGGGCGTTTTCTCCACGGCCCGCAGAGTGCCACCACCACCCCGGCCAGGAGGAGGGAGATTTTGGATAGGATCACGGAGCAGGTGAATTCATCGGGGGAGGGGGAGACACGGACCCGGTCTGGGATTGACAAAAAAATAAATGATCTCCGACGTCAGGTGAAAAAAAAACTGGCCGCAATGCATGCCCATGCCAGGGGCACAGGAGGGGGCCCACCATGCCGTATTAGGCTTACAGCGACGGAGCATGTGGTGGCCCTGACCTTTCACCGGCATGAAGTGGAGGGCCTGCCAGGCTTTGACACAAGTCCGGTCCCCGTGGTGCCAGGTAAGGTTTTTTTTTCTATCAGGTGTGTAGCATGTGTGGGGGAGGGGGTGAAAGGGAATATGTGCCAAGTGTGTGGATCCTCCAACCTGTGAATGTTTTGTGTCATCCACAGATGTGCAGGAGGGTGCAGGGCCATCTGGCCTGACGGCTCCAACCCCAGGACAGCAGCCTAATGAGGCCCCCCCAACAAGGCCACAGTCCGCGGAGGAGGTTCAAGAGGAGGAGGACGATCAAGAGGAGGAGGACGATCATGAGGAGGAGGATAATCATGAGGAGGACGATCATGAGGAGGAGGAGTCAGGCACTGGACGAGTGGTTTGTGCGGACTCTTCCCCTCTGGCTGGCAGAAGCCTGCCCTCCCTAAGGGGGAGCCCCCCCCCTCCTCCCCCAACATGGCTCCCCTCACAAGGGCCTCCCCTTCTCCCCGCCCACAACCATCAGCTGGAGGCAGGATGTCATCCCAGAGCACCAGGGGGGCGCCCAATCTCCTGCCCGCCAGTCTGCGAAGGGACCAGGCCCTCCAGACCCGCCATCTGGGACAGCTCTGCCAGACTTTTGGGCGGGTGGAGGAGAGCCTGTCCTCCATGAAGGATACGCTGGGTAACCTGGACTCCCACTCCCGGGCTTTCACAACCTGCCTAAATGAACTGCAGACTACAGCAGCAGGCGTTGGGCAGGATGTGATGGCCCTTACCCAGGCTATCCAGGCCAACACGGCAACACTTGGTGCTTCCCTGGACAGAATTGCCGTGGCCTTGGAGGGCAGGCCGCCAGGTGGGCAGATATCAGGGGCTGCTCCTCCTTCCCCGGCTTTGCCCCTCCCCCATGAGTCTCCCCTGAGGGGCCGGGGGCGCCCCAGGCGTGGCTCACGCAGAGGGCAATAATTTTTTTTTCCCCCTTTTTTTTTTTTTTGCCTGACATTTTTTGCATTTTTTTTTTTTTTTGGCTGACATTTTTTGCATTTTTTTTTTGCTGAAATTTTTTTTCTATTTTGGGTTGTGCATGCTGTTTGAATGTGGGGGTGACATTCCTGCTGGAAAAGGGGTGTCATCCTCAATTTTGGTGGAGAAGGGTTCCCCAGGACCAGGGAGAAGTGATTCCCAGGTCCGTGTGAATGGTGTATGAATGTACAGTGACATAATTGGAGCCTTGACGTGGCATTACTGCTCACCAGTCGTGCATGGTGGACTGGTGCCAATCCAATTTGATGAGGATGTGGGGTGTGTGTGCTAGGGACCACAGTGGTGTGCATGCATGCATTCTCATTGTGCCATGATTAATGTGTGTGTTTAACGTGCAAAGATGCCCAATGTGAGCTGTCTCCTGACTGCTCTTCCCTCAGAAGACGGGGTATCCTCGGTTAGGGGTTGATTGTCTGGTTGGGGGGTCAGGTCATCACGTAGCTCAACCTGCAGGCCCTTCCTCACTGCGAGATTGTGCAGCATGCAACATGCAACGATGATATGGCACACGAAGTTTGGGGAATACAACAGTGTACCCCCAGACTTATCCAGGCATCGGAAACGTGACTTCAGGATGCCAAAGGTGCGCTCCACCACTGCTCGGGTTTTGATGTGTGCTTGATTGTATCTTTCCTCCCCTGGGGTTTGGGGGTTCCGGATAGGAGTCATGAGATGGGGTCCCAGTGCATATGCAGAGTCACCTGGAAGGGAAAAGACAGGAGCATGTTAGTCATGCATGTGCCACTTGTGAGGTGTGCATCACGGGAGGGGATAGTCATGCCTGACTTCCATGTCACTCACCAACCAGCCAGGTGTTCCCATACACGTTCTGATAGAATTCCATTCGGATGTGGCATTGATTGTAGATGTAGCTGTCATGGGTGGATCCGGGGTGTTTGGCACGGACGTGCCATATGAGGCCTTGGGCATCAACTATCACCTGTACGTTGATGGAATGCCAATTCTTCCGATTGCGGTACATGTGCTCTGTCTCATGGGGGGGCTGGAGTGCCACATGTGTGCAATAAATGACCCCCACAGTGCGTGGGAATCTGGCAATTCTGTAGAAATCTGTCATTGCCTTCAGCCGCAGGTCCTCAGTGGTGGGTTTGATGATTTGGTTGGCCAAGCGTGTGAGGATTGCAGGGACAACCTGGTGCACACATCTGCTCATGGAGGACTGTGACATCCCAGCCACCACTCCACTTGTACGCTGAAAAGAGCCACTGGCAAGGAAATGGAGTGTTGCCAGGACCTTGACCAGTGGCTGCACTGCTTGTGAGCGTTGTGTTGGGCTGGTGATGTCCTCCTGCAGGGTTGTGGTTAATTCCAGGATGGCATGAGGGGGGAATCTGAAGATGCGATACACCTCAGAATCACTCATGCCAAAGAGGTCTATGCGTGTGCGGTATACCCTCTCCTGTGCCATCCTCCGTGCCCTCCTCCTTCTTTGGTCATCTAAATTCACTAGTGCAGCTATGAGCGACGATGCCCCTGGCATGTTGGCAGTCAAATTGTAGTGCAACACGTGTGTGTGGTCTGCTCCTCAGTAACGGTGTTGCTTTCTGTGAGATGTAGACGTTTTTTCAAAATTTAGACCAGCTTTTATGTGCTCTAACTTTAGACAGGACATTTTGCTTTTGCGCACATTGCGTAGCCTGCGCAGCAACTGCGTTTTTTTGTGGATCCCCGCAACCCCCTCATTAGCATATTTGACTAGCAAATCAATGGTGTGCCTAGCGCATTTTTGCGCGGACGGATGCGTCTGTCTAACGAAATTACGCCGGACAAAAAAAAGTAGATTTCTGGCGTAAATCGTTTTCTGAATCGCGCGCATCTAAACGCACGCGCACATTTAGACTTACGCACGCGCAACACCAGTTGCGCAGGCGTAATCGCTCTGTGAATCTGGGCCCTTGTCTTTTGGGGTTTCCATGGTTTACCAAGTTGTCACTCCAAACCTACCCCCCCACCCAGGAGTTTGTGTCCTTACAAAATTACACCTTGTATTTTTAGAATGTTTGGGGCCTAATCACCACAGTAGAAAACACAATAGACAAGGTTTGAACGTAAATACAAAAAGCCATTTATTTAGGCACTAAACCAAATTATAAAGAACCTGATCGGCACCACTTGATCAGATAGCAACCTACATGCAGACTTGTGCATTCCACAACATGATGAAGGATAAAATGAACAACCTCAGGAGACACGAAAACAAATAAATCTGAATCAGCAGCACATGAGCAAACGAAGACAAGCTGTGGTACTCCAACAACCTCACATTTTTGGATAATGAACTGGAAGGCAGGTAATCACCTTCTCTTCTTACTTCCAGCCTTCCTTCCTGGCTGCCTTGCAGCGGAACGTCCACAGGCCCATCCATGGCCCCTTGCAGGTGCGGATGATGTGGCAGCAGGAGGCAGAAGATGGGGAGCAGGCTGGGCTGGGTCACTCAGGTCTGTGTCCCTGGTCAGCATGCCCCTGTGCATCCAGAGAATGACCTTGTTGATCAAGTCCTTTGCCAGGTCCCTTTGCTCCTCCTCCGCTCGGCTCAGTTCATGTGCCACGGAGGCACTGAAGGCTTCAGTGGGGTTGAGGGGGGCCCTCATTATTTCCGCAGCCTCCCTCATCATTTGGAGGCTCTCCTCCTCCATCTGCCTCATGCGCCTCCTTTGGCCTGGTCGCCTCATCTGGAGGGGAGGAACCTGGCTGATGGTGCTGAGCCTGGGGACATGCTGACTTCCACTCGGCCCAGCCTCCTCCTGGCTGCCACTCACCCCTTCCGCCTGGCTGACATGGTCCTCAGGAGCTGCCACCTCCTGGCTGGTCTCTTCCTGTGTCAAAAAAAGGGACATGTTGTAATATTTAGCACAATCAAGCACACACACATTTTTTGGCTCTAGACTCTTTTGGTTTTCTTCATTAAAATTAAACTGACTGTCCTTCAGACCCCTCAGTTGGCATCCCTGAGACCCCTAGTTTTATGCACACGCCTTTTTTTGTTGGTCCAAACTTTATAATTTTTCCAATAGTAACTCAAGAATCAAACCCAAATTAGCAGCTAAGAAATATTTAGGAAACTACTATACCTCCTTACTGAAGACCACCAGATCTGGGTCCATGTCAGCCAGGCCCTCCGCTGGCTCTGCAGGGGCGTGGGGATCCTGGGAAGTTCCGCTGCAAGGAAGCGTGGGAGGAAGGCTGGGAGGAAGATTGGAAAGTGATGGCCGGCCCTTCAGTTCATCATCCAAAAATGCAAGCTTGCGGAAGTACCAGAGCCTGGGCTCCTTTTGCGCATGTGCTGCTGATCCAGATCTTTTGCTTTTAAGCTCTTTATATACTTTTCGATACGTGGTCCTGAGATTGCTCATTTTATCCTTCACCATGGTCGCTGTGCAGGCTGGAACCCACGTCTGCATGTAGGTTGCTATCTGTTTGCGCTCTCAGGGGCTTATTTAGGTAGCCTGGGTGCCTGCTATCCCAAAGGTTGGGTTTTTCCCGATAAATTTCGATTAATCGGAAAGGTGTTTTCTTGGATCGCCAACTGGTCCATCTTGGCTTGTTTCTGTCAAGATTAATGGTCTAGAATATACAAAAATAAATATCTAAAAACCCACATCAAAAATAGCTCAGCTTTGTCATTGTCTGAATATGTATGTGTACAATCATTGTGGAGCTAGTATACAAACACATTGGGGGTTATTTACTAAAGAAAAATTCACTTTAGCACTGCAAAAGCACTTGAAAGTACACTGCCTGAAAGTGCACTTGGAAATGCAATCGCTGTAGACCCGAAGGGGACATGCAAGGAAAAAAAAAATATTCAGTTTTAGCCTCCACCTGATTGGATGAGAAAATAAGCAGAGCTTCCCTTCATTTCAGATCTTCCCCTCAGATCCATGGAGAATGGCCTTCCAAGTGCACTTGCATTGCACTTGCAGTGCAAAGTGGATTTGCCTTTAGTAAATAACCCCCAATGTCTCCTGCTGCTACAATGCTGGCCAGCTCCGCTCCATTGTTGTCCAACTCATTTTTGGAACATGCAGACCCTTTGGTAACATGAAAATAAATACATGCCATCTCTAATCATCCACAATTTTTTCAATGTTACCAATCATCAAGGCACTATTTCATGTGTAGATATCATGCCCCTCACACAGCATTGATGAGCTAATACACTACCTAATTACCTCTGTCCAACCAATACAGAACAATACATGCATGATGTGAATACACGAGACAAAAATAAAGAGGTAGAGCATTGTCATATATATATTTAGTGATGTGTCCAAGCAGTTTTGGCCAAAACTCGCATGGTGGGCCCCAAGCTACCTAAATAGCGCAAACGGTCCAAACAACATCCCAAACCCCCACCCCCCCATGGGGCTCCAAAGTTTATAGGCCTCTGCTGATCCCATGTTGTAATTTACCTTCGTCTCTGTAGCTCCTCGCGTACGCTCGAGTAATCTCTGCGTAACCGACGTAATCACGTCGTTATCCTTATATAGGCTGCGCAAACATATACCGCCGCCCTCTTCATTCGCAATGTCTCCGCCCGCTTTTAATTCCCCCATTACATGTTTCAACATCCAGGGCCTCATATTGCAAGTTACCGGCATATGTGTATGTCATCGTTTTACCGTGCGAGTAAGCTCCGTGTAAACACGACGTATTCATCCACGCATGCGTGAAACGCCGCCTTCGTCCACGCCCATGACGGAACTTTTCCTCTTTTCCACACCCCTTATCACTGTGAAACGAAAAGATGGCGATGTCACACGAGCGAGCATTATCCTCTCATGAGGATCAGGAAGGGACACAGCCAGGAACGTCCCGCTCAAGGAGCAAACGGTACAAGGCCACGAATATGAGTTTTGAGCAGATGGTGGTGATGGTACACATCCTGCGCAGGAAGGATTATGATGGGGCTTATGGCCCATACAACACTCCTAACCGCCGTAAGGCCAAAATTATGGACAAGGTGGCGAAGAGGCTTACTGAGATCTTTGGGGTGAGCAGGTCCAAAGAGCAGCTATGCAAGCGCTGGTCCGATTTGAAGTTGCGTGAGCCACACCAGTTTCGGAAGATAATGAAAATCCTTGATAAAAGTAGGTGTTTTTTTTGGGGGGGGGGGGGGGGTTTGCAATTGTGTTATCTCATTGTTTGCTATGTATATTTCTGCATGTGCCTTGTTGGCCTGGTTGTACTTTGGAACACATGTATTTTTTTTTTCTGTAAAAATATGACGTTTTGCACAATCGTTCTTTAGAAACATCGTTCCATCACCTCGTTTCACACAAATACTATGTCCTAGGAACAGCACACCAGGACATGGCTATTTGGCTTTTAAAGAAAAGTTATTACACATTGTGGATAAAATAATGTAGATTTCCTAACTTATTAGAATGTGAAAAGACAAACAGGATTCATTCACACAGTGATAATAAGCAGCTGGATTCACATCTGGACTCAAGAGCACCTGTGTCTCCCCCATAATGAGATTCATTTTTAACGGTCTCTGACACATAATTTTTAGGGAGGGACATCCATGTAGGGGCAGACTGACCATTGAGGAACTCGGGCACTGCCCGAGGGCCCCATGCCACTAGGGGGCCCCATCAGAGTTGTCAGGCTCATTAAAACCAGGGACAGTATGTAAAAATCTGATTATTTTTCTCACCTGTCCCTGATATGTCCAAAGCCTACATGCTTTTGATGTGAAACTACTGAGATTTTAGCTGCCCCGCCTCTATACTGCCACCTGGCTTAGTAGCCATTTGTAAGCCTGGGGGCCCCATAATATTCTATTGCCCGGGGGACCCATGAGTTGTCAGTCCGCCCCTGCTTCCATGTGTGTCCCTTCGCTAAAAAGGGTCATTATCACAGCTTGGGATAAGTCATTATAAAAACAAAGGTAAGGTTTGGTGGCTGAAGCCAATAATCAAAAGTTTTTAACCCACTTTGACGCAATGATTATGATTTATTAATGCCCTCCTCCAATATCTGTGTGCTGATAAGTACAGGGAGTGCAGAATTATTAGGCAAGTTGTATTTTTGAGGATTAATTTTATTATTGAACAACAACCATGTTCTCAATGAACCCAAAATACTCATTAATATCAAAGCTGAATATTTTTGGAAGTAGTTTTTAGTTTGTTTTTAGTTTTAGCTATTTTAGGGGGGTATATGTGTGTGCAGGTGACTATTACTGTGCATAATTATTAGGCAACTTAACAAAAAACAAATATATACCCATTTCAATTATTTATTTTTACCAGTGAAACCAATATAACATCTCAACATTCACAAATATACATTTCTGACATTCAAAACCAAAACAAAAACAAATCAGTGACCAATATAGCCACCTTTCTTTGCAAGGACACTCATGCAGCCTGCCATCCATGGATTCAGTCAGTGTTTTGATCTGTTCACCATCAACATTGCGTGCAGCAGCAACCACAGCCTCCCAGACAATGTTCAGAGAGGTGTACTGTTTTCCCTCCTTGTAAATCTTACATTTGATGATGGACCACAGGTTCTCAATGGGGTTCAGATCAGGTGAACAAGGAGGCCATGTCATTAGTTTTTCTTCTTTTATACCCTTTCTTGGCAGCCACGCTGTGGAGTACTTGGACACGTGTGATGGAGCATTGTCCTGCATGAAAATCATGTTTTTCTTGAAGGATGCAGACTTCTTCCTGTACCACTGCTTGAAGAAGGTGTCTTCCAGAAACTGGCAGTAGGACTGGGAGTTGAGCTTGACTCCATCCTCAACCCGAAAAGGCCCCACAAGCTCATGTTTGATGATACCAGCCCAAACCAGTACTCCACCTCCACCTTGCTGGCATCTGAGTCGGACTGGAGCTCTCTGCCCTTTACCAATCCAGCCACGGGCCTATCCATCTGGCCCATCAAGACTCACTCATTTCATCAGTCCATAAAACCTTAGAAAAATCAGTCTTGAGATATTTCTTGGCCCAGTCTTGACGTTTCAGCTTGTGTGTCTTGTTCAGTGGTGGTCATCTTTCAGCCTTTCTTACCTTGGCCATGTCTCTGAGCATTGCACACCTTGTGCTTTTGGGCACTCCAATGATGTTGCAGCTCTGAAATATGGCCAAACTGGTGGCAAGTGGCATCTTGGCAGCTGCACGCTTGACTTTTCTCAGTTCATGGGCAGTTATTTTGCGCCTTGGTTTTTCCACACGCTTCTTGCGACCCTGTTGACTATTTTGAATGAAACGCTTGATTGTTCGATGATCACGCTTCAGAAGCTTTGCAATTTTAAGAGTGCTGCATCCCTCTGCAAGATATCTCACTATTTTTGACTTTTCTGAGCCTGTCAAGTCCTTCTTTTGACCCATTTTGCCAAAGGAAAGGAAGTTGCCTAATAATTATGCACATCTAATATAGGGTGTTGATGTCATTAGACCACACCCCTTCTCATTACAGAGATGCACATCACCTAATATGCTTAATTGGTAGTAGGCTTTCGAGCCCATACAGCTTGGAGTAAGACAACATGCATAAAGAGGATGATGTGGTCAAAATACTCATTTTCCTAATAATTCTGCACTCCCTGTATACCTTTTGTTTCCTGATATTTATAGGGGAAAGAACAGGACAGCAATTTGAGGAGGCAAGGAGGCCCAAACTCTCTCCTAAGAAAAAATCTCGGCATGTGGAGGAGGAGGACCAGGTAGAAGAAGGAGTGGTGGAAGGTAGAGATGAGGAAGACGAAAATGTGGAAGGAGTATTTAGGGAAGAAGAAGGAGTTATGGAAGAAGAAGGAGTTATGGAAGAAGAAGGAGTTGTTGAAGAAGAAGGAGTTGTTGAAGAAGGAGGAGGAGTTGTTGAAGAAGGAGTTGTTGAAGAAGAAGGAGTTGTTGAAGAAGAAGGAGGAGTTGTTGAAGAAGGAGGAGTTGTTGAAGAAGAAGGAGGAGTTGTTGAAGAAGGAGGAGTTATTGAAGAAGGAGGAGTTGTTGAAGAAGGAGGAGTTATTGAAGAAGGAGGAGTTGTTGAATAAGGAGGAGTTTTTGAAGAAGGAGGAGTTGTTGAAGAAGGAGGGGTTATTGAAGAAGGAGGAGTTGTTGAAGAAGGAGGAGGAGTTGTTGAAGAAGAAGGAGGAGTTGTTGAAGAAGGAGGGAGGAGTTATTGAAGAAGGAGGAGTTGTTGAAGAAGGAGGAGTTGTTGAAGAAGGAGGAGTTGTTGAAGAATGAGGAGTTATTGAAGAAGGAGGAGTTGTAGAAGAAGGATTTATTGTGGAAGAAGGCGAAGTTGTGGATGATGGGGAGGTGGAGATTGGTAGCACAACAGGTCAGTGTCACCGCAGCTTCACAGGGATAAAGAGATGTAGATAGGCCTGCACATTACTAATTTTTTTTTTGTTTTTTTTTTTATTTATAGGGGATGAAGATGCTGCGAGCACATCCAGTAGTCCACTTTTTTCACGTGCAAGTGCACAAATTGTGATACAACAAATTATGGAGTGTAGCACAGAGATGGATAATATGAGGCAAAGAATGGTTGTAATTGAGCAAAATTATAAAAATATTATTGATATGATGGGCCGTATCAAAGACTAAATCCCCCTGCCCCGCCCCCCCCATCACCCATCCGTCTTGAAAAGCCAAAAAAAATTAAAAAATAAAGATGAAGATGCACACACAGTGTGTCCACATGTGCTATCTGCCATCACAGGTTATCGATTGTCTGTGCTTTGTGGGTACACCCCCTTCCTCCCTTCTCAAGCAGGTGAGAGGGAAGGGTTTGCACCCACAAACCACATACATTGATCACCCATGATGCCAGATAGCACATGTGGACATTTGTCATGGGAGGTCAGGATATAATCCCCATTTGGGCCCTCTCACTCACACACAGAATGTGTGCATCTTCCAAATTTGGCGTGTTCCGGGGTGACATTGGGAGACTGTTGTAGTAATTACAATGTTGTACTTTGTAAGTTGTTATTTTGTACTATTTTATATATTTTAAAAAAAAAATGTTTGGGATAATCCATAATGGTTTTTCCAAAAATAAAAACTAAAACAGTTTTTTTACTCAAAAAATGTATGTTAAATTTTGGAAAACACAAAAACTTTCTAGTAAAATATTTAAATGCTAAAATGAGTGGCTTGTTCTTTATATATGCTCAATACCCAGTTTGTAGATGAGTGACTTGTAACTACAGGCATAACCCGCTTTTAAGTACACACTAGGGTTTCTTTATTACCGCTGCTAATCGCAATATCAGGCTCACTTCTGCCTAAAAACCAATAATCTTCTAACACCAGCTTGTTCAGTTAAGCCAGGTTAGAAATCCTGGAAGCTCATTGGTTTGTGTGCAGAAGTGACCCTTCTATTGTGTACTTAAAAGTGGGGTATGCCTGTAATGTACAATTGTGGTTATTTACTAAAACATGACAACTCCATTTGGCACTAGAAGTGCACTAGTTCGAGAACCAAGAAGACAGATAAAAATAGAAAAAGCAATAATGACAAACAACTGTATATAGAGTCCAATGGTCAAATTATTTATTATATTTTGGAATATTTCTTTCTTTTGGGGGCCGGATTAGAAAGAAATATGATCTGGCATAGCTATGGCCCCCCGACCCATGAAGTACTCAACATATTTGTCGCGTACCTCACAAGCAGATTGGGTGGCCGAGCCAGCGCGACCAGTGTCCAGCCCAGGAAGGGTATCTGAGGGTAGTCCTGCCTCAGAACCGATGTTGGGTAGGTACGTCTGGGAATGTCTGCGTAAAAAATTGTGCACTATGCAACAGGCAAAAACAACATGGTTCAATTTATATTCCGCCAGGTGTATCGCTGTCTGGAACAGGCGGAACCGGCTGGCGAGTATCCCAAAGGCATTCTCGACTACCCTCCGGGCCCTGGCTAGCCTAAAATTGAACACCCTCCTCTCTGGGGTAAGGGTCCTCTGGGGAAAAGGCCGCATGAGGTGAGGTCCAAGCCCGAAAGCTTCGTCCGCTAAAAAAACAAACGGAAGTCCTTCCACATTGTCTTCATCCGGTGGCAGTTCAAGACCACCAGTTTGTAGACGGGTGTAAAATTCAGTCCGCGCGAACACTCCCCCATCAGACAGCCGGCCGTTCTTCCCCACGTCCACATACAAAAATTCGTAGTGTGCCGACACCACCGCCATCAACACGATACTATGAAAACCTTTGTAGTTAAAATAGTAGGACCCCGGGTGGTGGCACTATGCGGACGTGTTTCCCATCTATTGCTCCTCCGCAGTTCGGAAAATCACAACGCAGGGCAAATTGGGAAGCCACAGTCTGCCATTCCTGTGGCGTGGAGGGAAACTGTGGGGACAAAAAAAAAAATTATAATTAGTACTTAGGAACATAAACATTGCAAACACAATACAAAAACCATTCTTGTGCAACATCACAGTATTAACATTTTTATATTATTATTGTGGTGGAGTTGTGGCCACAAAAATATCTCACTTATTATCACACTCCCCACCCCTCTGATGGGGCAAGAATTTTTTTTTGGGGGGGTGGGGGTTGAACTACAATGCAGCAAAGAAAAAAATGCCACACACACAAAAAAAAAAAAAAGGCTAGGTGTGTTCGTCCCTAGGATAGCATGCTGGACAGGTTAATAGTGATGCAGGGAAAAAATATGTATGTAGGCCAACAAAAAGAACATGGAAAGCTTATCAACATGCATGCATGGGGAGAAAAGGGAACATTCAACACACAGCATCAAAAAATCATGGTCATTAGGGAACAAATGCCAAAAAAATAAACAATAGCTACAATTTGTAAAGACAGAGATTGTGCGCTTCATAAAAGAGGAAACTTACCTTCAGATACTCCTCCTGCATGACTTGTATGACAGCAGAACACGTCTCCGGTATGATGATCCCAAGCGCCTGGGGAGAGATGCCTGTTGAGAACTTGAGGTCCTGCAGGCTCCTCCCAGTCGCCAGGTACCGCAACGTGGCAATAAGCCCCTGCTTGGCCGTGATCGCTTGGCGCATCACAGTGTCCTGCCTCGTGATATAGGGGGACAGAAGATCCAGCAGACGGTTGAAAACGGGGTCCGTCATACGGAGAAAGTTCCTGAAGTCATCAGGATTATTCTCCTGGATTTCCCTAAGCAGAGGCATATGAGAGAATCGGTCACGCTGGCGCAACCAATTCTTGGCCCAGGAACTCCTCCTCCCCCTGTTCCTGGCAAAAGGTCTGGAATAATGATAACATCCAGAAGCAAGCCCATATCCAGCACGAACTCTAGCAAAGTTACGCTGCTGCTCCATAATGGCTTCAAACCGGCCGGCTGGTCAGTCAAGAACACACTCAAACAGAAAGCACCCCCAAATCCAGCAATACCTGCAAAGTACGCTCGACAAACAGATACCCGCGGACAGGACGCCACTGCAAAGCAGAAACGACCCGACAGCCAGCACTGACTGCCAAATACGCACCCACAAGCACACACTGAACCCAAGAATACGACCTGTAAAGCGCGGAGACCGAAAAGCGCGAATCGGCTCTAACCAAACCTTTGCTAACACGTTACTAGCAAAATAGGAACAGAGGGCGGCGCCGTAAGCTTTGGTCTTCCCCTTTATAGTGACGTCGTACGTGGCTTACGTGCACGCGTTCTGGTCCGGGGAGATTTCTATTCGATCGTGTGTACGCACAGCAGACCAACAGACAGATTTGCCGCGTCTGCTGGAAATGGTCGGGCCGACACATTTGCGCAGATCTGTCTGCTCGTGTGTACGAGGCCTAAGAGTACTCAGGCAAAACTTTGCTTTTCATTTTGGAAAAACTAAGGGAGAGTTATAAATCCTGTAAGGTTTATTTTTGTCATCTTTGTCTCATTGGGCTGATTTACTTTTTCTTCCTGTCCTATAGCCAATCAGGAAGTAAGAGGAAATCCCTGCTAATTAAAGGAATCTTCTGAGAATCCCCAGGTCACCAGAGCTAGTGTCCCAATTAAAAGATTTCCCATCTTCCTTTTCTGAGGATAACCCAAAATGTAGGATTTTCTTTTACTTTTACTTTCAATGATAATGGCAAACAGGACAAATAGAGAGTATGAATCTCCATAACAGGGACACAGACAGCAATACACTCTATCCAAATCAAAAAGAAAAGCTTCTTCCTTAGTTATATTTTAAGGGGTTATTGTGTTCAGCGACCAGGGGGATGTAACAAGAAGATCTAGCACTTGCATCTGTGTATGTGAGCAAAGTGTGGGTCTGGGTGGAAAGTAAACATGATGCCCTGAAGATCCTGTATGTAGGTGGGGCCCCAGTTGCTTTTGTCAGCCACATGGAAAAAAAATGGGTGTCTTGCCATAATGTTTCTGCATTTTGTGCTGAATGCTGGAACATAGAGCATTTTAGCAGTCATTATCCACAACCTCTTTGCTGTTACATGACTGGGGTCCTGCAGAGGATTGGGTCCATGGGGTTCCACCCAGTCCATTGTTGGTCAGAAGTGGATGGAGATCTACTGTACTAGCCGGGGTCCAAGATAGCAGTAAAGACTCACTAGGTGTCTATAGCAATCCAGTCGGGTAATGTCTATTGTGCATGAAGTAGCCCTTAACCCACTCTTGGGGGTGTATTCATTAAAAAAAAAAAAAAAATTATACAAAAGACTGAATAAGGAAAATACTGCATTATAACCGCTAGATGGAGTTGTTCATAGGAAAAGTTGTTTTCAATTATAACACCTTGAAAAAAAAGAAGCTATTTATACAATTGTATATTCACTCTAAAATAATAGCTTGCCTGTTTTTTTTTTATTACAGAACAGCAATTTTACATTGTAGGACTGTGTGATAACTACGAGCCAAGCGTTTGGCTTGCAGTTACAGTGTGGCTCAATGGGGGAGTTTGACAGGTGGAGCTGCCTGTCAAACTCTGCAACCTTAATTAAAATTGCCGCAGCATGTGACCAGCCCTGTGTACAAGCTGTAATGTTTGAATTCCGGTGGGCATCCTGCGGGGTCTTAAAAATGTGTCTGCAGCCTGCTTTTGCCATTCTCCAGCTTAAAAGAGCCCTTAAGGCCAAATTCACACCTTCATGTATTGGGAAATTGCGTTGCAGCTTAAATTTTTTTCCCACACATTTTTTTGCCTGTTTCCACATGTCGCACATAAGAATGGGCTGCCCTACATGGGACTTACAGTATGTGCCAAAAGAGGCTCCGGAACCTTTTTGAGCATGGAGCATAATTAATGTTTTTAGTGCGCATTTTGACACATTTGTAGCGTGTTTGCCGCACAACAAAATGCACAAAATGGAGGTCTACTAACCATGCTTAGGGTGCCCCTAACAATTAACGGCACTGCAAGCCTGACACACATTTGCAGTGCGTTTCTGAATTGTGTGGCAAAATGCACATTTCTTATGTGTTTTGTCAGGTATTCAGGAAACTTTTTTATATTTAGTTATTTCTCAGGTCTTTTCCACAAGCTGTTATACTAATTCAAACACCAGTTTTATTAGGCTCCTTTCTCTCCAGCTAGAATACTATTCTTCATAAAGAATAGAGACAAGCAACAAATATGGCACTGTGACCACTAGATGGGGCTGACAACTACAGGAAATTAATACTTATTTTTTCATTCTCATTTATGGTAATTTTTCTCTGTTTTATATGATTTAAAATTAATTAAATTGATTAAAATGATTCCTTGTGATATTATTTGTTTTATTAATTGCTATGTACTGAGAGAAAGCAACATCCTGGGCTTAACCACCTATACTGTACATGCCTTTAACACGTGCATGGCTTCAGCCGGATTGCAACCCCCCTGTCTCTTTTTTAAGGGCATTGTGAAATCTAAGGCTAATGAGTTCAACTCTGACCTCCGAAGCTCATCCTGACTTACACAACTTCAGTCATTGAAAGGTCACTAGCGTGGTCTGTGTGTTCGCTGCAGAAAAGAGACACTTCAGAACTGCTGCTGAAGCCTTTCTGACCCCAGGGAAACATAAAATACCCTGGAGGACAATTAACTTCCTGTGTAGGTTGCTTGTACACATTATTCCACTGACTTATAGTACAAAGGATTTGTATTAGCATTTTGTTTATAAAGGCAATTAATCTTTAAAGAAAACCTGTACTGAGAGAAATATATAGACTGCAATTACTGACCTGCAGTAGCTACCTGGCTGCAATGTTTGTAATGTTTGTAAGCATTGGACACAGCCAGGTAACTGACATTTTCAAACAGTGACCAGTACAGGTGTCCTTTAACTTGTTTAAAACACTTTAAAGCGGAGATCCAACTATATATATATATATTTTTTTTTGTGAATATCTTACGATCATAACTTTTATATGTAGTACTCACGTTTTTATATATATCGGCACTCGACTTCCGATTTCAAAGCAAAAAATAACCTTTCTTCTTCTGTCCTGGCATTTCCCATATTGCTTGTGGGCATGTGAAGTCCAAAAGCACTATCTTTCAGGAAAAGAGCATGCACTGCCCATTCTCACACATGTGCAGTATGTTAGGCTTGCAGCGCCGTAAACTTCTGACGTTGCCATCAATCAAAAAAATAAGATCAATGAAGAAATGATTGCATTGATATATTAAATAAGATGAAGTTAAAAAAGTGGGTGCAGATCCACTTTAAAAAAAGTGGTCCTATAAAGTGGCAAGGCTGATTTGACCAACCGCTTTCAGAAGTTTAGCGAAGGAGCTGAGGGAGATTTCCATCTACTGTAAGTACAATGGCTTTTCGTGCACTGAAGAGTTATATATCCTAGAGTTCTAGAGGCCCTATGGAAACCTAGAGAGTCCAGATGTCTCAGCAGACACACATCAACTGTCAGAAGCACCCGTATAGTGGCAAGAGAAATAATGAAAGGAGTCACAGCCTCCCAGAAAGCCTAAATCTTGGGACACCACCAAAAAATGTGGATGTAGTTTGCTGAGGCTAACGAACACCTCCAGCGGGTGGCCAGGACAGATGGATATATCTTGTGCAAAGTCAAGGGGGTGAGGTAGACTGGGTGGAGAATTTTAAGTTATTCTGGCAGATGCCAATTGTAAAAATGAGCATTCCTATATTCCCTCCCAATTCTCTTCATCCAAATCAATGACCAGTATGAAGCGAAGGGAGTCATTTTTTGTAAATATTGGATAGATGTTTGACCATGGTATCATCTCTGAGCAGATTTTCCAGAGCAGAGGTATATAGAACAACTGACTACTTGCCAAATTAAGTGTAGAAGGCATGCCCAACCTGTATCTAAACAGATGAAAATTAGATAAGTCATGCTGTTGCTTTAAACTGTCGAAGGTCCTCAGCGCTTCCCCCAACACAAATCCGATCAAAATATTTTATGCCTCTTGTCGCCCTTATGTGAGGATCAGGGATTGACATTAATTCCTACAGCTCAGGATTAAATCATAAGGGGGTATGAAAGGAGATATGCTCAGTAGGGTTATGGCTAGTAGCTTTAATTACAAACCAAGCCTTCAGCACAGTATTTATAGCATTTGTTGGAGACGGGCCATGATACAGAAGATTACGCAAGGCCTCAAATGAACCCAAACAGGAAGCCTCCAAAGGAAGTCACGTGACCAGTGATGCAACACATTGGGTGGAGCTTTGTGACGTCAGTTCCAGTGGTGTTTTACAGAAGTACGATGAGGAGGCGAGTGTGTCACTACTTCCATTGCTTTTTACTGCAGTTTTTACCCTTACCTGATAAGTGTCATTCCTTGGAGCGAACTGTTTCCTCTATATATGGAATTACCTAAGATGTTTTAATGCCAAGCTTTGGATGTAGTTCTTCGTCTTTGCCTGGAACCTGGATGCTTTTACAGATCCATTACCAGACAATTGCGCGGTCGTGCGACGTGGCTCCCAAACAAAATTGGTGTCCTTTTTTTCCCCACAAATATAGCTTTCTTTTTGTGGTATTTGATCACCTCTGTGGTTTTTATTTTTTACGCTATAAACAAAAATAGAGCGACAATTTTTAAAAAAATGCAATATTTTTTACTTTTTGCTATAATAAATATCCCCCAAAAATATATAAAAAAATATTTTTTTCCTCAGTTTAGGCCGATACGTATTCTTCTACCTATTTTTGTTAAAAAAAAATCGCAATAAGCGTTTATCGGTTGGTTTGCGCAAAATTTATAGTGTTTACAAAATAGGGGATAGTTGTATTGCATTTTTATTAAATATTTGTTTTTTACTACTAATGGCGGCGATCAGCGATTTTTTTGGTGACTGCGATATTATAGCAGACACTTCGGACAATTTTGACACATTTTTGGGACCATTGTCATTTTCACAGCAAAAAATGCATTTAAATTGCATTGTTTATTGTGAAAATGACAATTGCAGTTTGGGAGTTAACCACAAGGGGGCGCTGAATTGGTTATGTGTGACCTAATGTGTGTTTACAACTGTAGGGGGGTGTGGCTGTAGGTGTGACTTCATTGATTGTGTATCCCTATAAAAGGGATCACACGATCGATGGCGCCGCCACAGTGAAGAACGGGGAAGCCGTGTTTACACACGGCTCTCCCTGTTCTTCAGCTCCAGGGACCGATCGCGAGACTCCAGCATTGATCGGATCCGCGAGTCCCGCGGTCTCAGTCACGGAGCTTCGGACCGGGTCCCGGGAGCACGTGCATGTGCCCAGCCGTGCCATTCTGCCAACGTAAATGTGCAGGAAGCGGTCCTTAAGTGGTTAACAGTCGATGTTTGGATAGATTTTTTATCAGTTTTTTCTTCTATCAAGGTATACCTATGAGATTTTTACCTTTATATGAACCGACTCATACCATTGGGCTTTAGTTGGACTTTTATTTACATTTATTAATTCGTATTTTTGGATACTCATCATATTCATTCTATGAGTATTTTAATTTATGACACATTATTGAATAAGCGCACCATTATTTTTCTTTTACATTTATTACACAGTGTTTTTTGAGTACACTACTAAGTGGTTGCAGCTAATTCACGGTCACTACAGGCATACCCCACTTTTAAGTACACAATGGGGTTTATTTGCTAAAGTTGGAAAAATGCAAAATCAGGCTCACTTCTGCATAGAAACCAATGAGCTTCCATGTTTTATTACCAGGCTTAATTGAATAAGCTGGGGTTAGAAGCTCGTTGGTTTCTATGCAGAAGTGAGCCTTATTTTACACTTTCCAGCTTTAGTAAATAAACCCCATTGTGTACTTAAAAGTGGGGTATGCCTGTATACATGCACTACATATATATTTTTCAGAGTTTATTTTCAATATATTTACTGGAGGCTGATGGTTTATATTTGCTCAAAAATTAGAACATTTCCCTTATAACACAGGTAGCCTCCACTGATGCGTTAGGGTCATCCATAAGCAGCCAATTATAAGCGTACGCTAACATAGCAGCAGAAAATATTTATGGAAAAAAATCAGGGCAGACCAGGCTGCCTTGATGCCTGTGCAAAAACAGTGTAGCGCTGGACAGCATATACCACATAAGTATCTAAAGTAACTGGTGTAAACAGTGATAATCTATAAATAATAACAATCAATATGTGAATACACAAAAGCTATGAATGCATAGGTTGTTATAACACTGTACCAATCAATAAGGCACTGAGCATAAAGTACTTATAAATATCAACAGATAAATAAACAGTGTAAAAATAAAGTGACCAATTCAGCATATGAGGTGCAAAACAAATAGAGTCCACAGAAAAAAGCTGGGAGTTATTAGCCCCTTCCAATGCAGGTGATGAAAAGATGCAAACAATAAAAGTCCAATTAGGAGATCCACAGGTGAGAAAGGAGGGAGATTTCAGACATCAGTGGCCCAACACCAGTAGAAATAAAGGCTTACCAGAAAGCCTGTGACTATCCCTTTCAGGAGTAGTCTAAACAGGCATAGCAGGAAATTCTGATCCTTTGGGGTGTCAGGAACGAATCCGCATCTCTCCACAAATTAGATGGTAGAATCCTCAGCTCCTCATGGGGTTAACCACTGCTTCCAAATGGAACTTGCATAGATGTATGTGAGCGTGTGTTTATCAAACACCATGTGGGGAAAAAGAAAGGGACAATCCCATAGTGTAGGCGTAAAAAATGAGAGGGTTTATTTAAAAATAAAAAAAATTGAAACAGCTTAAAATACTCTCATTCATAGAGAGTAATACAAAAGTCTTTGCAAGGATAAAAAGCTCCGTATGAATATCAGACGGCCTCAGGTCGTTAGCGCATTCGCAATGCGAGTGTGTCTGCCCGACGATCGTTTCGTCGTAATGACATCATCAGGGGCACTTGATGTCTGGGTTGTTGGAGAACTGTTTATTTAAACCTCGGCTGACTCAAATAAACTGAAACTATTTCTTGGGTATCCATTCAGGGGAAGTACATATAAAAATGCAGGCAAAATGTTATTTTGAAAAGGTAGATTCGCCCAACCAAGAAGAGAGGGAGATGCGACCAGGCCTTCAGTCTACTTTTAAATAGTTTGTAGCAGTGGAGCCAAATCTAATGCAAAAACAAATCTGATGTAAGAGAGACAAAATCTAGGTATTTGATATTATTTGTACATACCATATGCACAGGGATGCACATAACACATTTGAATATCTATTCAGGTAAACCAGGCCCAGTACAGGTGAACAATATAGTACACTCTGTGTGAATGAGACTTTATTGTCCTTTTAACTTCTGTTACAGTTCGAAATTAACCACATATGTCTAATGTAGTCAAAAATATCATAGTTTCTCCTTTTAAGAGAGCTAAGGTTTGTAATTCTACAAAAAAAGTTTAAAGAAGCTAAAGTCTAAACTAAATTGTATTAGGGCTATAGAGTAAGTGTGTGCAGGAGAACTAATAATTATGCCATAATATAAAATATCATTATGGTTCAGAAATGTTCTTTTAGGTATTGGAGTGGTGTTGGAATCCCAGAGTACTGTCCTAGAGTCCTAGAGGTCTATGAAGTTTAAACAAAAAAACAGTATATAGGACTTTTATCACAGTACTCTGAGACAAAAATACATAGCAATCTATTTATCTAGCTATCTGTTTTTATACATATATGCAGTATATACAGTGCCCTGAAAAAGTATTCATACCCCTTGAAATTTTCCACTTTTTGTCATGTTACAAACTAAAAACATAAATGCATTTTATTGGGATTTTATGTGATAGACCAACACAAAGTGGTCCATAATTGTGAAGTGGAAGGAAAATGATAAATGGTTTTCACATTTTTATACCTAACTAAAATCTAGAGGAACCGATTGCCTTTAGAAGTAATCTAATTAATAAATAGAGTCCACATGTGTGTAATTTAATCTCAGTATAAATACAGCTGTTTTGTGGAGCCCTCATAGGTTTGTTAGAGAACCTTAGTGAATAAACAGCATTTGAAAAACAAAAGGAACATAACAGACAAGCCAGTGATAAAGTTGTGGAGAAGTTTAAAGCAGGGTTAGGTCATAAAAAATATCCCAAGCTTTGAATATCTCATGAAGCAATGTTCAATCCATCATCTAAAAAAAATGTAAAGAGTATGGCACAACTGCAAACCTACACAAGCTCAGGTGGGAGAATCTGTCCACAGGACAACTATTAGGCCGCGTACAGACGATGAGACATGTCCGCTCAAACATGTCCGATGGACGTACACACCATCGGACGAAAATCCCCTCAGGCCGAGGATGCGGTGACCTGGCGGTGACGTTGACGCCGCCACGTCACCACTCCAGGAAGTAAAATACTTCCACGCATGCGTCGAATGCATTCGATGCACGCGGGAGATTTCTGTCGGCTGGTTAGGCGTACTAACCAGCGGACATGTCGGACGGACAGGTTTGTAGCGGACAAATTTCAAAGCATGCTTTGAAATTTGTCCGCTGGACAAACCTGTCCGCTAGGTCGTACAGACGATCGGATATGTCTGCTGAAACTGGTCGGCGGACCAGTTTCAGCAGATAAATTTGATCGTGTGTACACGGCCTAAGTCGTGCACTCCACAAATTTGACCTTTATGGAAGAGTGGCAAGAAGAAAGCCATTGTTGGAAGAAATCCATAAAAAGTCTAATTTGCAGTTTGCGAGAAGCCATGTGGGGGACACAGCAAACGTGGAAGAAAGTGCTCTGGTCAGATGAGACTACAATTGCACTTTATGGCCTAAAAGCAAAACATTCTGTGGTGGAAAACTGGCACACCTGAACACACCATCCCCACCGTGAAACGTGGTGGCAGCATCATGTTGTGGGGATGCTTTTCTTCAGCAGGGGCAGGGAAGCTGTTTAGAGTTGATGGGAAGATGGATGGAGCCAAATACAGGGCAATCTTAGAAGACAACCTGTTAGAGTCTGCAAAAGACCTGAGACTGGAGTGGAGGTTCACCTTCCAGCAGGACAATGACACTTAATATACAGACAGAGCTACAATGGAATGGTTTAAGGGAATGGTTTAATCAAAGCATATGCATGTGTTAGAATGGCCCAGTCAAAGTGCAGACCTAAATCCAATTGAGAATCTGTGGCGAAACTTGAAAATTGCTGTTTACAGACACTCTCCATCCAAGCTGACAGAGCTTGAGCTATTTTGCAAAGAAGAATAGGCAAATCCCCAAAAAAGCGTGCAGCTGTATTTGCAGTGATTGGTGGTTCTACAAAGTATTGACTCAGGGGGGCTGAACACAAATGCACACCACACTGTTCACATATTTATTTGTAAAACAATTTGGGAAAACTATTTATCATTTCCCTTCCACTTCACAATTATTTGCCACTTTGTGTTGGTTTATCACATGAAATCCCAATAAAATACATTTACGTTTTTGGTTGTCACGTGACAAAATTTGGAAAATTTCAAGGGGTATAAATACTTTTTCAAGGCACTGTATATACACACAAAATATAATTTATTACAACTAAAAGTTAACATTTACTTGCATCATTACATATAACACATTTAAAAAATGCTTGGTACAAGAGCATCCAAAATATGTAATTTTTCTCACTACTACTTTAGATTAGACTATTGCACAGTTTATCTCCATTAACACATTTTGCATAGATTTTTGCCTTTTCAGGATCAAGGGTAACATAGTCAGTTTGCAGAATACATATCCACAGTCGTTATACTGATCAACATATGATATAGGTTTGCTACAACGACTATAACTCTTATCCAAGGTACTGGTCCCCAGTAATGTGCTGATCGTGCTGGCAGCTCTCCTGCTGCCTGTCCTTGATTTAGGTATACTCTTTTTTTTTTTAATCAATGATCTATTGGGGGTTATTTATGAAAGGCAAATCCACTTACAAGTACACTTGAAAGTGCACTTGGAAGTGCAGTCACTGTAGATCTGAGGGGGACATGCAAGGAAAATAAAAAAAGCATTATACCTGGCACATTATTGGATGATAAAATAAGCAGAGCTTCCCCTCAGATCTACAGCGATCTACAGCAATTGCACTTTCAAGTGTACTTGCAGTGCACTTGTAGTGCAAAGGGGATTTGTCTTTCGTAAATAACCCCCATTGACACTTCCAGTTGCTATGGGGCCCCAGTTGACACTACCAGTTGCTAAGAGGTTGCTGGAGGGGGGGGGGGGCAGAATTTTCCCATAGGACCCCATGTTTCATAATTATGGTCCTGTTTGGGAGAAAAATGAGCAGTCTGTTTGGAAAAGCAGAGGCTTGTACAAAAGGTCACAATTAATTTGTGCATATAACTTACCTGATCTCTATATATACTGTAGCCCCTTCAGTAATACATTTTAAAATAGGGATGTCTCTATGATACAATGATAACACGTGTAGGTAACCTGTACTACTGGAAAATCCGTCTCCCACATTGACTGTGCAGTGTAGGTGTGGCCCAACCCAGTCAATCAGATTCTAAAGCCGACCATAGACATTTCAAGTCTTGGCTGGTTCAGCAGGGACGGCTAAGATCTGAGAAAAGAAAAGAAAGGCGCTCCAGCCTAGTGTAATACCGTTAAATGATTTTAATGAAATTAAAAATATATACAGGGCCTACTCACAAATGTAGTGGACAAAAGTCGCAGTAAAGCTTAGTCGACATTAGCTACAAAGAGATGACCTCGAACCATGCTCTGATCTATCGTAGAGGATGTGAAGGGAGTCACCACCGGCTGATGCGTTTTGAAGCTCTAAGCCTCTTCATCAGAGCCCACTAAGATCTGAACCATGTATGGGCAGGCTGATTGTACCCTACTTGGGTAAACCAGCCTGTTAGCTCTTTTATGCAATTATTGCCAGCGGCTGTAAAGAACACAATGGGGCTGATTTACCAAGCCTGTGCGCCAAGACTCATGGTGCACAAGCAGGAGTAAACCTGTTTTTGACATTTACCAAAGAAACACGCTGCTAGTGCAGCGTGTTTCCTCATTTACTAAAGTGCCTAATGCGCCCAGAAGAGGGCGCACAGCACGCCAGTACAGAGCTGGCGTGCGGCATTTAGTTATGTAAACATCGGGGATTCGGGCGGGAGTTTATGAGGGGAGGGAGGGGGGTGATGCAGGGGAAGTGTGGTGACATGTGTTTCAACTTGTGTGGCGGGCCGATTTGAAAGGGAAAGTGACTTTTGGGACCCGATCCCCGGGCGCTTGCAAAGTACGCTAGAACCTCGGAAGGTTCACTTGCATACTGGGCATGCGCAGAGGGAAAAATCGGAGCTCACCGCGCGCCTCTTCAGAACGCCGGGAAATCCTTGGTAAATACCAGGCGGCGTAGCAGTGTTTGCACTGCCTGGAGCGGCGTACGGCAAGCTCCGAGCTGTTCTCGGGCTGCGCTGACACTGAAGGGGAACTCCGCGCCAAATTTCAAATGTGAAACCGGCGCGGCTTCCCCCCCAGGGGTACAATAGGCTCTCCGGCTTGGTCCGGAACGTGAGGGGTTAACCCACGCCAAAATCGGCGTGGGGTTCCCCCCCAGATCCGTACCAAGCCCTCATCCCAGGCATGCAGTCTGGCCGGACAGGAATGGGGGTGGGGACGAGCGAGCGGCCCCCCCCCTCCTGAGCCGTACCAGACCACATGCCCTCGACATGGGGGAGTGTGTGCTTTGGGGGAGGGGGGCGCTGCCCCCCCACCCCAAAGCACTCTTGTCCCCATGTCGATCGGGACAAGAGCCTCTTCCCGACAACCCTAGCCATTGGTTGTCGGGGTATGCGGGCGGGAGCCAATCAGAATCTGGGAGCCCCGTTTAATAAGGTGGCCCCCAGATTTCGGGCCCCCACCCTATGTGAATGAGTATGGGGTACATCGTACCCCTACCCATTCACCTGGTGAACGTTTTCACTTTTGAGGGTCTTCCGCCGCCCCCTTCAAATTCTTCTGCCTGGACGGGGGTCGTACATCCCATCCAGGACTTGGACGTGGCGGGCTTCTCGTCGCTGTCTTCTGCCGCTGCCCCCTTCACCACGAAGCTCCGTGCTTGTTTGATGAGGGCAGCGGGCTTCCGTCGTCTTCTCCGGGGCGAGGGTCGTACATCCCACCCCGGATTTCGTCGCCGGCTTCTGCCTGGCTCCTACTAGGGGCCAGGGCTTCTTTCGCCGTCTTCCGCCGGAGGGCGCCACTCTCCGGGCTTCTCGACGTTGTCTTCCGCCGCGGGGGCCAGGCCTTCTTCTTTGCCGCCCCCCTCGATTTTTTCGGCCTGGACGGGGGTCGTACATCCCATCCAGGACTTGGACGTGGCGGGCTTCTCGTCGCCGTCTTCTGCCGCTGCCCCCTTCACCACGAAGCTCCGTGCTTGTTTGATGAGGGCAGCGGGCTTCCGTCGTCTTCTCCGGGGCGAGGGTCGTACATCCCACCCCGGATTTCGTCGCCGTCTTCTGCCGCTGCCCCCTTCACCACGAAGCTCCGTGCTTGTTTGATGAGGGCAGCGGGCTTCCGTCGCAGTCTTCCGCCGCGGGGTGACACTCGCGGGCTTCTTCTTCCATTCGATGTTGACACGGCGAGGTCCGGCGCTGAAATGCCTTCTGAGCGGCGGGCAAGGACTTATATTGGCATTGGGCGTGGGCGTGGTTATGCCAACATGTGACCTCAACCCATGTGACAGTGATGTGACGTGACATCACTGTCACATGGGTTGAGGTCACATGTTGGCATAACCACGCCCACGCCCAATGCCAATATAAGTCCTTGCCCGCCGCTCAGAAGGCATTTCAGCGCCGGACCTCGCCGTGTCAACATCGAATGGAAGAAGAAGCCCGCGAGTGTCACCCCGCGGCGGAAGACTGCGACGGAAGCCCGCTGCCCTCATCAAACAAGCACGGAGCTTCGTGGTGAAGGGGGCAGCGGCAGAAGACGGCGACGAAATCCGGGGTGGGATGTACGACCCTCGCCCCGGAGAAGACGACGGAAGCCCGCTGCCCTCATCAAACAAGCACGGAGCTTCGTGGTGAAGGGGGCAGCGGCAGAAGACGGCGACGAGAAGCCCGCCACGTCCAAGTCCTGGATGGGATGTACGACCCCCGTCCAGGCCGAAAAAATCGAGGGGGGCGGCAAAGAAGAAGGCCTGGCCCCCGCGGCGGAAGACAACGTCGAGAAGCCCGGAGAGTGGCGCCCTCCGGCGGAAGACGGCGAAAGAAGCCCTGGGAGGAGCCCGAGGTGGGGCGACACCCCCGTTGTTCTCCGCTGTGTTCGGCCGGCCCCCCCCGGATGTAAAAGAGCTTCATTTTGGGGTGGGGGCACAGTCGAGCATGGCGGAGAGCATGGGTGGGTGTTTCCCCCCCCCGGCAGAAGACGGCTAGAAGACCGAGGAGTGGCGACGCCCCCGTTGTTCTCCGCCATTTCCGCCGGCCCCCCCCGGATGTAAAAGAGCTTTGTTTGGGGTAGGGGGCCTGGCCGAACATGGCGGAGAGCATCGGTGGGTGTCTCTCTCCCCGGCGGAAGGCGGCGGCGAAGACCGGGGGGGGGGTAGGTGTACCCCCCCGGCGGAAGGCGAAGACCGAGGAGGGGTTTCGCCCCCCGTTGTTCTCCGCCATTTCCGCCGGCCCCCCCCGGATGTAAAAGAGCTTTGTTTGGGGTAGGGGGCCTGGCCGAACATGGCCGAGAGCATCGGTGGGTGTCCCCCCCCGGCGGAAGGCGGCGGCGAAGACCGGTGCGGGGCTGGAGCCCCCCCGGCAGAAAACGTCTGGAAGACCGAGGGGCTCCGCCCCCGTTGTTCTCTGCTTCTTTCGGCCGGCCCCCCCCGGATGTGAAAGAGCTAATTTTGGGGTGGGGGCCTGGCTGGACATGGCGGAGATCATCGGTGGGTGTCCCCCCCCGGCAGAAGACGGCGAAGCCCGGGGCCCAATGGGCTGGTGGTGGGGGGTCCCGGCAGAAGACCCCCGGAGCTGACTAATAAATTATTTTTTTCTGTGTGTTTTTTTTTGTGTTTACACTTTTCCACCCGGTGAATGGGTAGGGGTACGATGTACCCCATACTCATTCACATAGGGTGGGGGGCCAGAATCTGGGGGCCCCCTTAATATAGGGGGCTCTCAGATTCTGATAAGCCCCCCGCCCGCATACCCCGACAACCAACGGCCAGGGTTGTCGGGAAGAGGCTCTTGTCCCTTTCGACATGGGGACAAGAGTGCTTTGGGGTGGGGGGGCAGTGCCCCCCTCCCCCACAGCACACACTCCCCCATGTCGAGGGCATGTGGTCTGGTACGGCTCAGGAGGGGGGGGGGCCGCTCGCTCGTCCCCACCCCCATTCCTGTCCGGCCAGACTGCGTGCCTGGGAGAAGGGTTTGGTCTGGATCTGAGGGGGAACCCCACGCCGTTTTTTGGCGTGGGTTTAACCCCTTATGTTCCAGATCAAATCTAAGAGCCTGTTGTGCACCAGAAGGGGGACCCCCACGCCGTTTTTTTTTGGTAATTTGGGGTGGAGTTCCCCTTTATCCCGGTCCTGTCAGGGGGGGGGGGGGGAATGCCTGCTCGTCTGTCCCTACAATGTATGAACAGCGATCTGTCATTTCCCCTACACAGTCCCACCCCCTTTACAGTTAGAACACACCCAGGTAACATATTCAACCCCTTCCGCGCCCCTAGTGTTAACCCCTTCCCTGCCAGTGTCATTTTTATAGTAAGCAATGCATTGATATACCATTGCTCGCTACAAAAATGCCAAATCTCACAAAAATGTGTCCGCCACAATGTCGCATTAGACAGAAAAAACAAATGATAGCCACCATTACTAGTAAAACAAAAAATTATTAAAAAAAAACCCATAAGACCAACCCCTACTTAGAACTTTTGCCCAAACCAATCAAACGCTTATTGTGATTTTTTGCAACCAAAAAGATGTCCAAGAATACTTATCGGCCTAAACTGAGGGCAAACATTTTTTGAATATATTTTGGGGGAGATTTATTATAGCAAACCGTAAAAAATATGTTTTTTTAGTTACCAAATTGTCGCTATAGTTTTGGGTCAAGCAAAAATAAGAAAAAACGCAGAGGTGATCAAATACCACCAACAAAAAAAAAAATTGAATTTTTAGGGGGGGGGGGGGGGAGGATGAGGACGCCCAATTTTTTTGGGGGCCACGTCGCACAACCACGCAATTGTCAGTCAAAATGACGCAGTGTTGAAATGCAAAAACTGGCCCCGTCAGTGACCAGTAATATGCTCTGGGGCTCAAGTGGTTACAAATTAAGAATACACTAAAGTTAGCCCAATTTATGGCCATAATGTGAAAGATGATGTTACACCGAGTAAATAGATACCCAACATGTTACACTTTAATATTGCACACACTCATGGAATGGCGCCAAACTTCAGTACTTGAAAATACCCATAGGCAACGCTTTTTTATGTGTTTCAGGTTACCAGTTTAGATTTACAGAGGAGGTCTAGTGCTAAAAGTATTGCTCTCGCTCTAACGTACGCTATGATACCTCACATGTGGGGTTTGAACGGGGGTTCAATATGTGGGCGGGGCTTACACATTTAAGGCCCGCCCCCATATATGGAAACATTCTTCAAACCACACATGTGAGGTATCATAGCGTGCGTAACAGCAAGAGGAATATTTATAGCACTAGACCTCATCTGTAAATCTAAACTGGTAACCGGAAACAATAAAAATGCTGCTTGTTCGCTTCTGACTGCGAGCTACTAGGGACAGGGGCGTTTAAATTATTACTATTTAGGTTTGTTACGTAAAAATTCTATAAGACCTCCCGTTCAGCTTGTAAAGCATCACTTCAGGGGGACCAAAAAAAAATTTAACACCTCTAATGCTTTCATCCGCCATTGCAGATTTGATTCTGGTACTGCATTTCGAGTGAACTGGGCATGCTCGAACAGTTAGAAAAAGAAGTTGGAAGTTTCATCCTGAAAATGACTTGCATCTTTCTGAGCATGCTCAGAAAGCTCTTTTTTTGGCTTAGTAATTTAAGGACATCCTTAACAGGTGTAAGCAGTTCCAAGTGCACACAAACCTAGAGGCTGACATTTCTTCATGTGTTTCCAATTGGTTCATTAGCACACATGTTATAAAAAGCGTGGATACTGCACGTGTCAGCTGCCCCTCAGAGGGGGCAGATTTGCTGGCTGGAAGGAATGGCGGAGTGAAACAGAGATGTTTTGGAGCAAGTTTTGTA
The DNA here is from genome assembly GCA_029574335.1 of Rana kukunoris. NCBI lineage: Eukaryota > Metazoa > Chordata > Amphibia > Anura > Ranidae > Rana > Rana kukunoris. The sequence goes on along the minus strand of CM056055.1, from coordinate 177,362,543 downwards.
TTTTTTTGATGTTTTCTCTGCTACATAATTTTGCTAAATGTTTCTCAAGATGTTAATGACTAATGTTTTAATCCTGTGGGTCTATCCTGTTATTTCAAAAGCATGATTTATTTTCCAATGACTGTGAAATAAACGTTGGTCTTTTTTGTTTTTAGGTGTTTTTATATATTTTTGGTGTGTTTATTTGTAATTTTTTGTTTTGCTTTCCTTGTTTTGTGGACCAATAAAATTTACTTTCAAATTTTGAAGTTTGTTTTGTGATTATTTTTTTCCTGCTATGGATTTCAACCGCTGCAGCTGAACTAGTTTGGGCCTAAACCATCAAGTGTGATTTGTCTCTAAGCTCTTTCCTGGTGTGTATGCATGAAATGTTTAGTCACCAGAAAAGGAAGGACAAAGCGGTAAGTAATGTTTCCTAGAACTGATGTCCAGACTGACTTTTTAAAGCACATGTGCAAGATGTAGGAAAAGCTGCAAACAGGGCCTGTTGGAGGGGGGGGGGGGGGGGTGGTGTTTTTTTTTTGGACAGGCTTGAAGTGCTGATTTACAGCGCTGTGCTTGAAACTAGCACAAGACAATCCTATTCTAATTGTGGGTTGTTTGAGGGAAGCCAATTGAGTGTTAGAACCCCTGCTAGTGTTTTTAGGTTGGGCTTTGTGTCCCTTTTCCTAAAATTGGCTTCACTTCCTGTCACACAGCTGAACAGGAAGTGAGGTTAAAACCCTACCAATGGTCTTTTCTTTGGGACACAGGTCAATCTAACTAGTGTCACCATTAAGCAAATTGCACTGCAGTGTACACCCCAAATGGATTAGTTACTTTGGGGTTTAGTAAAGGCAAAGCCGCTCTGCAGTAGAAGCGTAGGCAATGAAAATCAGAAGGGAAGCACTGATGGTTTTTACTTCCAATCCCGCCAAGTTTTGAGTTTTCTTCCTTGCTTGTCCACTTGTAGTGCAAAGTGGATTTGCCTTTAGTAAATGGACCCCAAAGTCCAAGATTCCTACTAATTTGGGGTGTACACAGCAAAATGCCATTTCCAAAATGGGAAACTATTTATATTGATCTGTGTGTCCCCAACAAAACATTACTCAGGTGTTTCCCTCACTTCCTGTTTGGCTGTGTGGCAGGAAGTGAATGAATTAAGTAGAAAGTGACAACATTTGTGAGGTGTCTTTACCCTATCAGGGGTGCAGGCATCCCCAAAACAAACATGAAAATAGTTGATTTAACATTGGGTGGTGTTTGTGGGGGTCCCTAACACACATTCATACATATTAGCAACGCTGGATCGTGGCCTATTGGCATGGTTATATTTTCTTAAGCCTCTCAATAAAATGATCTGAAATTTGGGGTTAAACTGGAACAATAATCATCACTTTTATTTTTTGGATTTCTTTCATTTTGGATAGAGTTGGTGGGGGGGGGGGGGGGGTTAGAAGCTCTGTCAGTTTATTTTGTATTATCCCTGTCCGTTTGGGGAGATTGGCCTTCACTTCCTGCCCCATAGCCAAACAGGAAGTGATCGAAAAAGTAGGCAAATTAAGGGCCCCCCCAAGTCCCCCCCCACAGAACTTGTGTGTGTCCCCTGAAAATTCCTGGGTGGGTCATAAAAAAACAGGGTGTGGCCTTGACAGGAAGGGTGGGTCATTTTTCTATTAGGGGGGTGCCAAAATTTGGTCACGCCTAGGGCAGCACAAAACCTAAATCTCCTACTGCACATTAGGGCTTATTTAGACAGGATCCAATTTACAGCATGTTTTTAGATTGTGGGAGGAAACCCGCACAGGGAGAACATGCAAACTCCAGGCAGATAGTGTCACGGGCGGGATTCGAACCAGCAACCCTTTTGCTGCTAGGTGAACCTGCTACACACTACGCTACTGTGCTGAACGAACATGATTGCAGCTGAAAGCATGAGATGTTTTTTTTTTTACCAATTCCATGATTTCCAGCCTGGAGGACAGATGTGGGGTCTAATTGACCCCGCCTTTCTCTATAAAGAGGACCTGTCACACACTAGTCCTATTACAAGGGATGTTTACATTCCTTGTAATAGGAAGAAAAGTGAAAAATAATACAAACAAAGGGACAAACAAGTGCAAAAAATAAAATATTAAGTAAAAAAATAAAATAACAAAGGAATTTAAATGCTCCTGTCCCTAGTAGCTCGCACTCAGAAGCGAACACGCATGCAAGTCCCACCCACATATGTAAACATCCTTCAAACCCCACATGTGAGGTATCATAGCGTGCGTTAGAGCGAGAGCAATAATGTTAGCACTAGACCTCCTCTGTAACTCAAAAGTGGTAACCTGAGAAAAAAAGTCAAGCGTTGCCTATGGAGATTTTTAATAACGAAGTTTAGCGCCATTCCATGAGTGTGCGCAATATGAAAGCGTGACAAGTTAGGTATCTATTTACTCGGTGTAACATCATCTTTTACCTTATCCCTAAAAATTGGCCTAGCTTTACTGCTTTCTTATTTTGTCATTCATGAAACAGGTTTTTTTTTTGGAAAGCCAAAAAAAAAAAAAAACGTTAGAAAATTTTTGGCACAAATACTGTTGGAAATGTGTCCGAAAAAATGGCCGCCACTTTATTCCCTAGGGTGTTTGTTAATAAAATATATATAATGTTTGGGGGTCCTGAGTAAGTTTCAAGGAAGAAAATATAATTGTTACATGAAGGAGAGAAGTGCCAGAATAGGCGCGGTATGGAAGTGGTTAAAGTGCACCAATAAAAGTGAAAAATTCCTTGAAATTTCGTACCATGGGGGGGGGGAGGCAATTAGGGGCGCCATCAGGAATTATGGGGCCCCTTACACAGCTTCAGGCATGGGCCCCCTGGAGCAGAGAATAGGGGGGGGGGGGTGCCGCCTGATATTAAGAAGGGGGGGGGGGCTGCCGCAATTTGATAAGCGGGGGGTTCCTTTACAAAAAAATACATATAGAAAAATATATATTAAAAAGGGTGGTAGCCATCCGGGGGCCCTGGGGACCACTGGGCCCTTTAATAAAAAGAAACTTCTGGGCTCTTTAATGAAAAATAAATTACAATATCTACATATATAAAATAATAAAAAAGGGGGTTGCCTTGGGAGCTCTGGGCCCTTTAATAAAAAATAACTACCAAAAATCTAAAAAAAAAAAAACATTGGGTGGGAGCTGTGGTGGCTCAACGTGAATGGCACTGCGCTGACAAGCCGTTCACCTCTGCAGCCAAGGGTTCGGATCCCGGTCTCGGCTACATGTGAATTGAGTTTGGTGGTGTCAGCCCGGCTCCCGGTGGGTGTGCTATGCAAGGTACGCCTGTGCTTAGTATGCCCACCCCCCCCCCCCCACAAAAAAAACACCACACTTGCACACACTTTGGCCATGAGGTCTCCTAAAATAAAGGGAGGTGAAGGACCTACAGGGCTGGCTGGGTGGGCTACACTCCCTTCATAGGGGGAGTCCCTCTGTCCCATCGGGCTCCCAAGTGTAGCAGGTGGGGTGAGGCCCCCCTCACACCCACCATTGCCACCGGGGGCATGGAGAAGGATGGCGATTGCAAGTCCAGCTCCTCTCTCTCGACTTCACGCACAAAATACACTTTAAAAAAGAAATTAAAGTAAAAAGTAACAAACCTGGGGAAAATGTTTATAACATTTTTAGAAGCAAAAAGGGGCCCTCTGGGAGCTTTCAAAATTATATTATATATATATATGTTTAAAAAATAACCAAAAAATATATCATATGTTTTTTTTTTGATTTTTTTGTAAAGGTGGGGGGTTGTCATCTGGAGCCCTGGGGATCTCCGGGCCACTGGGGACCAGGCCACTGGGGACCTCCAGACCCCTAAACCAAAACATTGGCCCTTTAATAACAAAAAATTTGGGGGGTTGCCACCCGGGGCCCTGGGGACCTCCAGACTGCTAAAAAATATTAAATTCCAAAAATTGGCCCTTTAATAAAAAATCCTACAAAAACCAACTAACAAATATATATACAAAAAAAAAAAGAGGGGGGTTACCATCTGGGGCGCTGGGGGGCCTCCAGGCATCTGGGCACCTCCGGACCCCCGGGCCCCTTACAGGTGTACAGGGCCGCCATCATGAATTTTGGGGCCCCTTACACAGCTTCAGGCATGGGCCCCCTGGAGCAGAGAACCGGGGGGGGTGCTGCCGCATGAAATTGAGAAGCGGGGGGGGGGGGGGTGGTGCCACAAATTGAGGAGCGGAGGGGCCCTTTACAAAAATTTTGACAGAAATAAGAAATAAAGAAAAATATATATAAAAAAGGGGGGTAGCCATCCGGGGCCCTGGGGACCTCTGTGCTCTTTATCAAATAAAAATACAAAAGAGAGAAAATACATATATATATATTTTTTAAATATAACATTTATCGAAAAAAAGTAAAAAAACAAGGGGGTAGCCTTCCAGGGCCCTGGGGACCTCTGGGCCCTTTCCTTAAAAAAAAAAAAAAAAAAATATATTAAAAAAATATATATATTTTTTTAAATATATATATTTTATTTTAAAAAAAAGGGCTTGCCATCTGGGGCCCTTAGTGGCCTCCGGGCCCCTGGGGACCTTCGGAGCCCTTAAACAAAAAAAAAAAAAAAAAAATTGTTTTTTTTGTTTTAGGGTGGTTCCCATCCGGGCCCCTGGGGGCCCCTGGGGACCCCCGGGCGGTGTAATGCCTGTACCCCCCTAATGGCGGCCCTGCAGGTGTACTGCCTGTACCCCCCTGATGGCGGCCCTGGGTGTAATGTCAGCATGTGAAAAATGACATTCTGAAGGAAAAAAGCCATTTAAAAACTGACTCGCGGCTATAATGAATTGTCAGCTCTTGGAATTTGCAGGAGAATTCATTCATTAAAAACACCAAAAAAAAAGCGTGGGGGTCCCCCCAAATTCAATAACCAGACCCTTTAGGTCTGGTATGGATATTAAGGGGAACCCCGCCATCAATTTTTAAAAAAAATGACGTGGGGTTCCCCCCAAATATCCATAACCAGACCCTTCAGGTCTGGTGTGGAATTTAAGGGGAACTCCACTCCAAATAAAAAAAAAAATGGCGTGGAGTCCCCCTAAAATCCACACCAGACCCCTTATCCGAGCACGTTGACCTGGCCGGCCGCAGAAAAGAGGGGGGGACAGAGCGCGGCCCCCCCCCTCTCCTGAACCGCACCAGGCCACATGCCCTCAACATTGGGAGGGTGTTTTGGGGTGCCCCCCAAAACACCTTGTCCCCATGTTGATGAGGACAAGGGTCTCTTCCCCACAACCCTTGCCCGGTGGTTGTGGGGGTCTGCGGGCAGGAGGCTTATCGAAATCTGGAAGACCCCTTTAACAAAGGGGCCCCCCAGATCCCGGCCCCCCCCCTGTGTGAAATGGTAATGGGGTACCTTGTACCTCTACCATTTCACGAGAAAAAAAATGTAAAGGGTTAAAAAAGACAAGAGCCGGTTTTTGACAAGTCCTTTATTATCTTCTTTCTTCTTTTCTTCGGGTTTCTTCTTCCTCCTTCTTCTTCCTCTGCTTCTGTCTTGGGTCTTCTATTCCCGCATCTTGCCCGGCGTGTTCTTCCATCTTCTTCCGCTGTCCTTCTCGTCCGCATCTTCTTCTCCTTCTTGTTCTTCTTCGCCGGAGCGGCCGCTTCCAATTGAAATCCCCGCTGTCTGCCGGACCACGCCCCCCCCCTCTGACGCCACGGGCAAGCTCTTAGGAGTGTGCTGCCAGTGCGTCAGAGGGGGGCGTGGTCACATGTCAGAGGGCGGGCAATTCAATTTGAAGCTCGTGCGCGGCTTTTTCTTTGCCAGAGTCGCCGCTTCCAATTGAATTGCCCGCTTTCTGGAACATGTGACCACGCCCCCCTCTGACGCACTGGCACCACACGGGGACTTTCCTAAGAGCTTGCCCGTGGCGTCAGAGGGGGGGCGTGGTCCGGCAGACAGCGGGGATTTCAATTGGAAGCGGCCGCTCCGGCGAAGAAGAAGAAGAAGGAGAAGATGCGGACGAGAAGGACAGCGGAAGAAGATGGAAGAACACGCCGGGCAAGATGCGGGAATAGAAGACCCAAGACAGAAGCAGAGGAAGAAGAAGATGGAGGAGGAAGAAACCCGAAGGAAAGAAGAAAGAAGATAATAAAGGACTTGTCAAAAACCGGCTCTTGTCTTTTTTTACACTGACACTTTTTTTTTCTCGTGAAATGGTAGAGGTACAAGGTACCCCATTACCATTTCACACAGGGGGGGGGCCGGGATCTGGGGGGCCCCTTTGTTAAAGGGGTCTTCCAGATTTCGATAAGCCTCCCGCCCGCAGACCCCCACAACCACCGGGCAAGGGTTGTGGGGAAGAGACCCTTGTCCTCATCAACATGGGGACAAGGTGTTTTGGGGGGCACCCCAAAACACCCTCCCAATGTTGAGGGCATGTGGCCTGGTGCGGTTCAGGAGAGGGGGGGGGCCGCGCTCTGTCCCCCCCTCTTTTCTGCGGCCGGCCAGGTCAACGTGCTCGGATAAGGGGTCTGGTGTGGATTTTAGGGGGGACTCCACGCCATTTTTTTTTTTTTTGGGGTGGAGTTCCCCTTAAATTCCACACCAGACCTGAAGGGTCTGGTTATGGATATTTGGGGGGAACCCCACGTCATTTTTTTTAAAAAATTGACGGCGGGGTTCCCCTTAATATCCATATCAGACCTAAAGGGTCTGGTTATTGAATTTGGGGGGACCCCCACGCTTTTTGTTTTCGTTTTTTTATGAATGAATTCTCCTGCAATTGCCGGGAGCCGACAATTCATTATTGCCGCGAGTCAGTTTTAAATGGCTTTTTTTTTTTTTTTTTTTTTTTTTTTTCAGAATGTCATTTTGTGCAAAGACATATTTCTAACCACATGAAAAGTGCGCTTTATTCACCTGCTGACATCCCCCCCCCCCCCCCCCATGGTACGAATTTTAAAATAATTATTCAAATGACGTGGGGGTCCCCCCAAATTCAATAACCAGACCCTTCAGGTCTGATATGGATATTAAGTGGAACCCCGCCATCAATTTTATAAAAAAATGACGTGGGGGTCCCCCCAAATATCCATAACCAGACCCTTCGGGTCTGGTGTGGAATTTAAGGGGAACTCCACCCCAAATTAAAAAAAAAATGGCGTGGAGTCCCCCCTAAAATCCACACCAGACCCCTTATCCGAGCACGTTGACCTGGCCGGCCGCAGAAAAGAGGGGGGGACAGAGCGCGGCCCCCCCCTCTCCTGAACCGCACCAGGCCACATGCCCTCAACATTGGGAGGGTGTTTTGGGGTGCCCCCCAAAACACCTTGTCCCCATGTTGATGAGGACAAGGGTCTCTTCCCCACAACCCTTGCCCGGTGGTTGTGGGGGTCTGCGGGCAGGAGGCTTATCGAAATCTGGAAGACCCCTTTAACAAAGGGGCCCCCCAGATCCCGGCCCCCCCCTGTGTGAAATGGTAATGGGGTACCTTGTACCTCTACCATTTCACGAGTAAAAAAAATGTAAAGGGTTAAAAACGACAAGAGCCGGTTTTGGACAAGTCCTTTATTATCTTCTTTCTTCTTTCCTTCGGGTTTCTTCTTCCTCCTCCTTCTTCTTCCTCTGCTTCTGTCTTGGGTCTTCTATTCCCGCATCTTGACTGGCGTGTTCTTCCATCTTCTTCCGCTGTCCTTCTCGTCCGCATCTTCTCCTTCTTGTTCTTCTTCGCCGGAGCGGCCGCTTCCAATCGAAATCCCCGCTGTCTGCCGGACCACGCCCCCCCTCTGACGCCACGGGCGAGCTCTTAGGAAAGTCCCCGTGTGGTGCCAGTGCGTCAGAGGGGGGCGTGGTCACATGTTCCAGAAAGCGGGCAATTCAATTGGAAGCGGCGACTCTGGCAAAGAAAAAGCCGCGCACAAGCTTCAAATTGAATTGGCCGCCCTCTGACATGTGACCACGCCCCCCTCGGACGCACTTGCAGCACACTCCTAAGAGCTTGCCCGTGGCGTCAGAGGGGGGGGGCGTGGTCCGGCAGACAGCGGGGATTTCAATTGGAAGCGGCGCCTCCGGCGAAGAAGAAGAAGGAGAAGAAGATGCGGACGAGAAGGACAGCGGGAGGAACAGAAGATGGAAGAACACGCCGGGCAAGATGCGGGAATAGAAGACCCAAGACAGAAGCAGAGGAAGAAGAAGGAGGAGGAAGAAGAAACCCGAAGGAAAGAAGAAAGAAGATAATAAAGGACTTGTCAAAAACCGGCTCTTGTCTTTTTTAACCCTTTACATTTTTTTTCTCGTGAAATGGTAGAGGTACAAGGTACCCCATTACCATTTCACACAGGGGGGGGGCCGGGATCTGGGGGGCCCCTTTGTTAAAGGGGTCTTCCAGATTTCGATAAGCCTCCCGCCCGCAGACCCCCACAACCACCGGGCAAGGGTTGTGGGGAAGAGACCCTTGTCCTCATCAACATGGGGACAAGGTGTTTTGGGGGGCACCCCAAAACACCCTCCCAATGTTGAGGGCATGTGGCCTGGTGCGGTTCAGGAGAGGGGGGGGGGCCGCGCTCTGTCCCCCCCTCTTTTCTGCGGCCGGCCAGGTCAACGTGCTCGGATAAGGGGTCTGGTGTGGATTTTAGGGGGGACTCCACGCCATTTTTTTTTTAATTTGGAGTGGAGTTCCCCTTAAATTCCACACCAGACCCGAAGGGTCTGGTTATGGATATTTGGGGGGAACCCCACGTCATTTTTTTTAAAAAATTGACGGCGGGGTTCCCCTTAATATCCATACCAGACCTAAAGGGTCTGGTTATTGAATTTGGGGGGACCCCCACGCTTTTTTTTCCCTTTTTTTAATGAATGAATTCTCCTGCAATTGCCGGGAGCCGACAATTCATTATAGCCGCGAGTCAGTTTTAAATGGCTTTTTTCCTTTGAAAAATGACATTTTGTGCAGAGACAGTTCTAACCACGGGAAACATGCGCTTTTTCACATGCTGACATTAGAGACCCCCATAGTACGAAATTTAAAGGAAAATTACACTTTTATTATTGCACTTTTAGCATTATTAAAATCACTGCTCCCGAAAAAACGGCCGTTTTAAAAAATAAAAAAAGCATTGGTACATGTCCCCTGGGGCAGGACTGAGGTCCCCAAACACTTTTTAGGACAAAACTTGCAGATTAGCCTTTAAAATTCACTATTAAGATTTTCCCCCATAGACTTATACAGGGAGTTCGGCGGCGGCTTTAGTTATCAATCACATCGCGCTGCTGCTGCCGCCGGTTCATGCGCCTAATTAGGGCTTCATCCAGCGCACTAATTAAGGCATGTACCGGCGCAGCGCAGATTCATTAGTAAATCAGCCCCAATAACTCCACGAGGGGAATTCCCCCATCATGCTGACTGTGCTTAATGGAGTGTTTTTCTTTCCTGTAACCCATGATTGCAGGAAAGAAAACTATATTTAGAAGGTGAAAGCTAGCATTGGTAGTTTTTGGGTATCACCCTTTTTATCTCACTGCACTGTTTATAATAAGGCTTTTGTTGTGCAGATAGAAAAGTAATGTAATTAACAGTTCCAATACAAAATGTTGTACTAAAACTACTTTGTTTATGCAATATTCAGTTCTCAAAGGCTTCACAGAGGCTGGACACTGCTGCTACCTGACAGCTGGCATCCCTCTCGGACAGTTCTACAAGAAGTCAGACCGTCTGGTTTTGTTGGGCAGCAATCACAAGTAAGTCAACTTTTTTTAAGAAATGTTCTGCTCTACTTAGGTCTGTTTATTCAACCTTGGCATCCCTTACAGCTTAACTTCAGGTTTGATCTTTATTGCATAGTTACAATGGTCCAGCTTTGACCAAGGTAGGTATGCATATCTCATACCTGAGAGACCACTGGGGAAGCTAATAATATTTTTTTTTAATCAGCACTACTATAGTGAAAGCCACAATCTATTAAATATTATATGAGCATCTGCTCGTCTGCACACTGAACACAGGTCACTATCTCAGCACTCCTGCTATTCATGGAATGCTTAGTATTTTTTTATTGCATACAATGTGATGTGTTCTGTTTCAAGCACTGATTTATGCATTGATGCACCTCCTTTCGATCCTCTTGAGTTTGATACGTCCACCTGCTGAATAAGCGCTATCATGTTAGACATGCATTGTTTTTTTTTGTTCAATAATTTTGTCACTACCTCACACGCAGTTGGGGCTGCTTTATGTTGTTAGTTTCACCCTTCTTTATGCTTTAGCCTCCATTCACCATATGTACTATATTCTGCTAGAGCTAGACACCCTACATTTGGTTGACTTATCTGATATTCAGCTGTTATGATCTGCACAAGTTTTGGATTAAAGCTATCTATTATCTGCAAGATCTCCATTGAATCGAGTTTGCTTAGCTACTGAGACTGTAAATTAGGCTATCTCACCGACACAGTTATAGAGATTACACTTTCAGTGCTTAGATTGCGGAAACAAAACAAGCACCCTCCACAAACAGCTCATTTCTCCAATAAGACATGATAGTTTAGTCCAAGGTAGTTTTCCTTGATAAAATCCAGTACTTTGAATGTTCACCTGTCAAATTAATTTTGTCACTACCTCACACACAGTTGGGGCTGCTTTGTGTTGTTAGTTTCACCCTTCTTTTTGCTTTAGCCTCCATTCACCGAATTAGAAATTATTTCTACCGGATTGGAAATTATTTTCACCGAATTGGAAATTGTTTCCACCGAATTGGAAATTATTTCCACCGAATTGGAAATTATTTCTACTGGATTGGAAATTATTTCCACTGGATTGGAAATTATTTCAACCGGATTTGAAATTATTTCAACCGGATTGGAAATTATTTCAACCGGATTTGAAATTATTTCAACCGGATTGGAAATTATTTCAACCGAATTGGAAATTATTTCAACCGAATTTGAAATCATTTCTACCGGATTGGAAATTATTTCCACCGAATTTGAAATTATTTCTACCGGATTGGAAATTATTTCCACCGAATTGGAAATTATTTCAACCGAATTTGAAATTATTTCTACCGGATTGGAAATTATTTCCACCGGATTTGAAATTATTTCAACCGGATTGGAAATTATTTCAACCGGATTTGAAATTATTTCAACCGAATTGGAAATTATTTCAAACGAATTGGAAATTATTTCAACCAAATTTGAAATTATTTCTACCGGATTGGAAATTATTTCTACCGGATTGGAAATTATTTCCACCGAATTGGAAATTATTTCAACCAAATTTGAAATTATTTTAACCAGATTGGAAATTATTTCAACCGAATTGGAAATTATTTCAACCGAATTGGAAATTATTTCAACCAAATTGGAAATTATTTCAACCTAATTTGAAATTATTTCTACCAGATTGGAAATTATTTCCACCGAATTTGAAATTATTTCTACCAGATTGGAAATTATTTCCACCGAATTGGAAATTATTTCAACCCAATTTGAAATTATTTCTACCGGATTGGAAATTATTTCCACTGGATTTGAAATTATTTCAACCGGATTGGAAATTATTTCAACCGAATTTGAAATTATTTCAACCGGATTGGAAATTATTTCCACCAAATTGGAAATTATTTCCACCGAATTGAAAATTATTTCAACCGAATTTGAAATTATTTCTACCAGATTGGAAATTATTTCCACTGGATTGGAAATAATTTCAACCGGATTTAAAATAATTTCAACCGAACTTGAAATTATTTCCACCGGATTGGAAATTATTTCCACCGAATTGGAAATTATTTAAACCGAATTTGAAATTATTTCTACCGGATTGGAAATTATTTCCACCGGATTTGAAATTATTTCAACCGGATTGGAAATTATTTCAACCGAATTGGAAATTATTTCAACCGAATTTGAAATTATTTCAACCGAATTTGAAATTATTTCTAACGGATTTTAAATTATTTCTAAAGGATTGGAAATTATTTCTAAAGGATTGGAAATTATTTCTAAAGGATTGGAAATTATTTCTAAAGGATTGGAAATTATTTCAAACAAATTTGAAATAATTTTCACTGGATTGGAAATTATTTCCACCGAATTGGAAATTATTTCAACCAAATTTGAAATGAATTCTACCGGATTTGAAATTATTTCAACCAGATTGGAGATTATTTCAACCGAATTGGAAATTATTTCAACCGAATTTGAAACTATTTCTAACGGATTTGAAATTATTTCTAAAGGATTGGAAATTATTTCAACCGAATTTGAAAATATTTCAACCGAATTTGAAATTATTTCAACCAAATTTGAAATTATTTCAACCAAATTTGAAATTATTTCAACCAAATTTGAAATTATTTCAACCGGATTTGATTGTATGTATTTGTATTATTGTATTTGATTACATTCTATTAAATTCTGTTCTGTTCTTTACTATTCTTTGATTTTCATTCTATTGTTTTATTATTTTATATTCTATTTTATTGTATTATTTTTTAGAAATCGATTTATATTTTTTAGATTTTGATTCAAACTTGCTTTCAATTTTCATTCAAATTTGTTTTGGATTCAAATTGTTTTCGAATTCGATTCGAATAGTTTTTTTTCCGAATTCGATTCGAATATTTTTTTTTTCGAATTCGATTTGAATAGAATTTTTTTCAAATTCGATTTAAATAGAATTTTTTTCAAATTCGATTTGAATTTTTTTCGAATTTGATCCAAATTCGTTTCGAATTTCGTTCGCGTTTTTTCGAATTTGTTTAAAATCGTTAATTTTGTAATTCGGAAATTCGGATGCATCCGGATTTCCGAATAATGAAAAATTTGTCCGAATGTATATATAGCGCCCCCCTGGGTCTACTGGGAGCAAAGAGGTACATCCAGAGGCAGGGAGCGAGCTTACATTCAGTCAATAGCTATAGTAGGAGGTTAGAACAGAATTTGGGCGCCAGTCACTTTGTATATTTTCAATGCTTTAATAGAGAACTTAAAAGCACTAATAGAATATAGGGTTAGGGGAGGTTTCAAATACCCTTTTTTGCAGATCACTTACAGACTCCTTGAATCCAAACACAAAAACAGCTTTCTTTTAGAAGATCTTGGACATCTCTCACACAGACCTAGTAACCGGTATGATTTCCGCATAAGCCTCTTTCACAGGATTTGGCAGCCAATAGAACTCCTGGACACGTCTCTCTCACAGACTTAGCAGACTTAGCAGCCAGTAGCACTCTCGGATCAGTCTCTCTGACAGACTTAGGAGCCAGTAGCTAGTTACCTTGATTTAGTATTTGTAGAACAGCTTCACAGTACCAGAACCTTTACTGTACTGTAAGGGTAGTTTAGATATAGGTGCATTCTCTAAATGAGTCACCAGTCTTCATCCTGGCTCTCTATAGCAAGGGTCCTCCCCTGGATCTCCTCAGCTTGGCTCAGCTTCTTCCAAACAGGCAAGACAGCCTAAGGACCACCTCACGATTAGTAGACCCCAGACAGGCTTCTGGGCCTACTTGCAGAGCTTGCAGCAAGGTAGCCTTAGGCCAGGAGGGCCACGAGGTGGAGAATGCCAAAGCACATGGCATACCCCCTTCCCAGAATGCACATCGGCCAGGAACCTCCTACTGGGCTGTTCTGGGAAAAATAATATTCAATACAGCTCAACCTTGTTGTAAATCTCCTACTGGCCTGTGGTACCAGTGACACCTGCTGGCAACAGTGAGAATTGCACAACTCAGCCAAGTTTTAAACAGAACCTAACAAACTATATAAAATCAATTTTAACTGTTTACAGCTCAGCCAAAAACTACATTTACACTATAGCCCCATTTTTTAGGAACTTATTGTCATGTTCAAGAAACCAGTTTGAGATGATTTGAGCTTTGTGACATGGTGCATTTTCCTGCTGGAAGTAGCTATCAGAAGATTGGTACCCTGTAGTATTAAAGGGATGGATATGGTCAGCAAAAATACTCAGGTAGGCCATGGCATTTAAACAATGCTCAATTGGTACTAAGGAGCCCAACATTTGCCAAGAAAATACACCATTACACCACCACCAGTCTAGATACAAGGAAGGATGGATCTATGTTTTCATGTTTACACCAAATTCTGACCCTACCATCTGAATGTCGCTGCTAAAATTGAGACTAATTAGACCAGGCAACAATTTTACAATCTTCTACTGTCCAATTTTGGTGAGCCTGTGCAATTTGTAGCCTCCGTTTCCTGTCCTTAGCTGACAGGAGTGACACCTAGTGCGGTCTTCTGCTGCTGTAGCCCATCTGATTCAAGGTTTGATGTGTTGTGTGTTCAGTGATGTTGTTCTGCATACCTTGGTTGTAAGGAGTGGTTATTTGAGTTACTGTTGTCTTTATATCATCTTGAAAACAGTCTGCCCATTATCCTCTGACCTCTGACATCAACAAGGCAGTTTTGTCAACACCACTGCTGCTCGCTTAATATCTTTTCTTTTTCGGACCATTCTCTGTAAACCCTAGAGATGATTGTGTGTGAAAATCCCAGTAGATCACCAGTTTTTGAAATACTCAGACCAGCCCGTCTGGCATCAACAGCCATGCCACGTTCAAAGCCTCTTAAATACCAGTTTCTTTGCCATTCTGATGCTCAGCTTCAGCAACTTGTCTTCACCACATCTAGATGTGGAAAATGCATTTAGTTGCTGCCATGTGATTGGCTGATTAGCAATTTGTGTTACCAAGTAATTTAAAACGGAGTTCCACCCTTAAAACCACTTGGTTTCATCCCATCCAGCATACTGGCGTCAGCGCCAGTATGCTGTTTTATTTTTATTTTTTTTAATGCATGTACTTACTTTATAATAAATCATTTAATTCCGTGCGCACCGCGGTATGTCGCCGCTATAAGGCGGCACGCCTTCCGGAAACAGCCGATTAGCGTTCGGCTCTTCTCGGCAGCTGTGCACAGACCCAGGAGCTGACTGCGCAGGCGCCGTATATAGCCGCGTCACGCCCTCCGAAAAAACCCGAACTAGGACCGGCTATTTACGGCGCCTGCGCAGTCAGCTCCTGGGTCTGTGCGCAGGCGCCGAGAAGAGCCGAACGCTAATCGGCTGTTTCCGAAAGGCGTGACGCCTTATAGCGGCGACATACCGCGGTGCGCAGGGAATTAAATGATTTATTATAAAGTAAGTACATGCATTAAAAAAAAAAAAAAACAGCATACTGGCGCTGACGCCAGTATGCTGGATGGGATGAAACCAAGTGGTTTTAAGGGTGGAACTCCGCTTTAACAGGTTTACCTAATAAAGTGGCTGGTGAGTGAGTGTGTGTATACATATATATATATATATATGTGAGTGTGCATCCATGCCTAGTGATTGGTGCTAGACCAGAGCACTGTCATAAGGTGAAAGATCATGTGGCTGGTGAGTGTGTGTATATGTATATATAAGTACACAATGGGGTTTATTTACTATTGCTGGAGAGTACACAATCAGGCTCACTTCAATGAGCTTCTAACCCCAGCTTGTTCAATTAAGCCTGGTAATAAAACCCAGAAGCTCATTGGTTTCTATGCAGAAGTGAGCCTGATTTTGCACTCTCCAGCAATAGTAAAAAAAACTCCATTGTGTACTTTAAAAGTAGGGTATGCCTGTGTGTGTGTGTATATATATATATATATATATATATATATATATATATATATATATAGTGTGTATATGTGTGTGTGTATATGTATGTATGTATATATAAATATATAATGTGTGTGTGTGTGTGTCCATGCCTGGTAATCATAAGGTGGAAGGTCATGTGCAATCCAATATCTGGGAATACCGACAACTTTTTCCACTTAAAGAAGCAGAAAGAGTTGCAAGGGAACACTGGCAAGATTACCATTAATGGGTCAAGGGGGAGCCACTTTACAAAGACTTGGCCCTGAATGGACAAATTGATAATGTCTATCTAAAGAAAAATTCCCAAAGAAACCAATACATATCAGCTGGGATTTTCCTAGTACTGGTGATACAGTGAAAGGACAAAAAAGATACCTGTATATTTATTTTTTAACACAGCATAAGGATCTATTCATTAAAAATTGCTGGATAAATGTCACACGCATTTGCCCTGCTGTTACAAATTCTGACCATATTTTGCTTAAAGCGGTTGTAAAACGCATATACATTTTTTTTTTTAACCTGCAAGGCAAAAGATATAATGAGCTAGTATACTACCGCATACTAGCTCATTATGAAATACTTACCTCTGAACGAGGAAAGTAGAACTTACCTGGTCCATGCCGAGCGAGATGTCATCTTGACTCGGGGTGTCTTCCGGGTATCGCCGCTCCAGGGCTGTGATTGGCTGAAGCGGCGATGACGTCACTCCCGCGCGTGCGCGTGGGAGATTTCAAAATCGGCAGGGTCCGGCGGATGCCGGCCCTTTCGCCGTGGATTCTCCCCTGCGCATGCGCCGCTGCAATCAGCGGCGCATAGTGAGGGGAATATCTCCTAAACCGTACAGGTTTAGGAGATATTCTTTATACCTACAGGTAAGCCTTATAATAGGCTTACCTGTAGGTAAAAGTGAAAAAGTGGAGTTTACAACCACTTTAATATGTTGATTTTCCTATGATCATCGGCTCCATCTAGTGACCATATTGTCATATTGTTCCTTAAATACCTCACTCAGGAAAATACTGCATTATGGTCACTAAATTGAGTTTATGTTCATAATAAAATCAAATACTGTTATTATGACTGAGTGAATGTTTGAGACTTTTGTCCAGCCCATTTTTAACCTCCCTGGTGGTAATCCCGAGTCTGGCTCGGGGGGGAAATCCAGTACCATTAGCGATATCCCCGAGCCTGACAATGGATCGCATCGCAGTATCCAGGCAGATATACTTACCTTGTCCCCTGGATCCTGCAATGTCACCCCGCTGTGTGATCGAGCTGTCTCCCCCCTCGCTCAATTCACAGGGCCCGAGTACCGCCGAGCTCCGTTCCCTGCGACGTTAAGACGCACGGGGGTGGAGATCGGCGCCAAATTCAAAAAAGTAAAAGCACACACCACATACAGTATACTGTAATCTAACAGATTACAGTACTGTATAAAATAATTACACACCCCCTTTGTCCCTAGTGGTCTGCCCAGTGTTCTGCATGCACTTTTATATCATAAAAACTGTTCTTTCTGCCTGGAAACTGGAGATTGTCCATAGCAACCAAAAAGTGTCCCTTTATGTCAAAAGTAGGTTTAGACCAGCTAGAAACGGCGATAATAAATTAGAATCACTTGCAGAATTGAGCGATAGTGATTTGTGGGGAAATTCGTCATCAAACACTGAAAGTAATGACAGCAACAATTCTGCAACTGAGCAAATTTTAGTGTTTTTGATTTGATTACATTATTGATACATTTTTATTATTATTAATTTATTATTATTTGTTATAATTATTTATAGTTATTTACTATATTATAATTTGTGATTTTGTGTTTCAAACTTTATCATATCCGGGATGTCTACTAGACTCTTGTTTGGACAGATTTAGGTGATTTATTCCTAAGAATTACAGGCCTACAATATAAAACGCCAAATTTCCATGCAAAATATTGGTACCGCTTTCAGCACCTAAAATCTGACATTATCATACCGCCAGGGAAGTTAAGAAAAAGTATTCCTTAGTATGTCTATTGCAGTAAGCCTCAGCACAGGTCCTTTGGAACCTACTGTGCTAAATAATTAGTAAGTAGGAATAAGCTCCGCCTTCGATTCGAATGTATGTTCGACTCGAACATCGTCTGTTCGTACGTTCGTCGAAATTCAAATTCGAACAACGGTCATTCGCGCCAAATTCGAGTGACGCGTCACGGCCCATAATTCACTGCGTGCTGATGATTGGCCAAGCATGCACTATGACCCGCATGCTTGGCCAATCACAGCGCGCAAAAAACTGAGAGCCATAATTGGTCAATTATGGCTCAGGGGGTTAAGTACACGCCCCACACTATAAAAGGCTGGCTGCAAGGCGGCCTCGTGTAGTGTGTTGCGGCGTTGTTAAAGAGATCAGTCCTATAGAGAGAGAGACAATGGCCCAGATTCAGAGAGAATTCGATTATCGTAGAGTATGAGAAATACACTACGCCGCCGTTTTTTACCTGGCTCTACGTGGAATCCAGGTAGATTTTGTCCAGTAAACGACGGCGGCGTAGTGTATTTCTCCCGTCGCAATCCATCTGCGTGAGTAGGGGGCGTGAAGCATTTAAAATAGGCGCGTTCCCGCCGCGATCGAACTGCGCATGCTCCGTTCGCAAATTTCCTGCCGTGCATTGCGGAAAATCACGTTGTTACGTCGTAGTAGCGTCGTTTAAGTACATTCCTATTCCCGAACGAGTTACGTTAAAAAAAAAATAATAATTTCAAATCGACACGGGAACGACGGCCATACTTTACATGGGTTACGCACTGTTAGACCAGCAAAAAGCTCCTCTAACATTACGTAGCCAAAAAATGACGTAGGCGATTGCGAGGGACACTTGTACCTTCGTGGATCGCCGTAAAAACTAATTTGCATACCCCGACGGTGAAAACGACGCGGACTCCACCCAGCGGCCTTAAAAATATCGCAACGTAGATCCGAGGGCTTACGAGGACGTAAGCCTCTCGGATCGAAGCCCGAAGCCGCCGTATCATGGTTTGAGGATTCAAACTAGTTATACGGCGCGCGAAATTTGAAATTACTCCTGTCTAACACCAGTTAGACAGGCGTAATCGCTCTATGAATCTGGGCCAGTGTCTTTATTACTAGATAGATAGATAGAGCAGGCAGGCTAGTCGGTTTAGTTAAATTTACAGTGTGTAGAGTATATATATACATCCCAGGAGTTGTACATATATTTATACACTGTATAGCTTAGCTACTGTAGATCAGTTCCTACTAATTTATTGGCAGGCAGGTGATTGTGCTATTTAAAGACGTTATCACAGGTATAGACACCCAGCAGGTACAATATTTAAAGGAATTTTTCATTTTTTTTTTTTTTATTTAAGCTCCTGGAGCAATGATTCTAATGATGCTTGAATAAAAAAAAAATAAAAAAAAAATTCCTTTAACCCTCCTAGCGGTATTGCCGAGCATGGGTGTTTTTTTATGCTAGGATCGGTATCCCTGAGTCACGCTCGGGGTAGCTATGCAGAGCCTGGAGCGCGCGCTGGCTTACCTTGTCCGTGGATCCAGCGATTCCTCCCCGCTGTGTGAGCAGTTGGGTGCTCGCTCGATTCACACAGTGCCGTCGATCTCCGTTCCCTGCGATGTTACGATGCACGATGATACTGTAAACTTATAGATTACAGTACTGTATGTAAAAAATACACCCCCCCCTTGTCCCTAGTGGTCTACCCAGTGCCCTACATGTTCTTTTAAATAATAAAAACTGTTCTTTCTGCCTGCAAAATGTAGATTGTCCATAGCAACCAAAAGTGTCCCTTTATGTCAAAAATGGTTTTAGATCAGCTAGAAAATAGCGATAATAAATTATAATCACTTGCAGAATTGAACGATAGCGATTTGTGGGGAAATTCGTCATAAAAAAAAATAAAAAATGACAGCGACAATTCTGCAACTGAGCACATTTCAGTGATTTTGAGTTAATTACATTATTGAATAATTTTTATTATAATTATATTATTATTTGTTATAATTATTTATTATACTATAATTCATCATTTTGTTTTTAAAAAAAAAATCATACCTGGGATGCCTTTTGTTTGGTCAGATTTAAGTGAGTTATCCCTAAGAATTACAAGCCTACAGTATAAAACGCCAAATTTCCTTCAAATAATGGTACCGCTTTCAGCACCTAAAATCAGAAAGAATCATACCGCCAGGGAGGTTAAAAACAGTCCTGCTCCTGAAAAAACAACTGTTTTTAAAACTTTTTTCCATTGATACATGTTCCCTGGGGCAAGACCTGGGTTCTCAAAGACGTTTTACGACAATGGCTTGCATATTAGGCTTTAAAATGAGCACTTTTAAATCCGAATGTTCGAGTTCCATAGACTTCAATGGGGTTCTAAATGTTCGATCGAACGTTCGGTCCGTTTCGACGGTTCTGGTACGAACCGAACGCGGGGGTGTTCGGCTCATCCCTATTAGTAAGTACCAAAACCCGTCATACAGAGTGCATTGGGGTACTTTAAAAGTATGAAAAGGGGCTTTAATATTTTGTATGGGTACTGGATCTTCACTGGTTAAAATTTAAACTTCAACCATATCACATTATTTTTTTTTCTAATATTTTACTCTCCTTAAATGCACATCCTTCTAATAGAGGATGCAATGGGAGGATAAGACACTATGGTATTTCCAGGATTTAATAGACCCGTCCTATAATCTGTCAAATCCTTCCCCAGCTGGACTGTAGTGGAATTGACCCTATGGAGTGAGATCATCATTGGCGCCTGAGGTTGCCCCTTTAGCACAATTATTAATCATACAAAATAATTAGTATAATGTTCTTGAACACACAAATGAAAGCTTGAAAATGGCCAACTAAATGCACGAGATTTAAATATGGGTGCGAGCCAAGGCCCTTGTTTTTCTCAGCTGGCCCATTCATCACAGTCAGGTGTCTATGTTGTTAGGCTCCGTGGGGGCATAATTCCACATTATTGCTCACAGTTCTATTTTGGGCTGAATCCTGTAAACACCAAATGGATGATTTGGGCTCTTTTCACAGGCGTGTTCCCATTCATTTCAGCCAAACTTAGATCAGATAGGAGGTTTGTATAATACGAGAGTGGGCGTTGAGAGATTTCAAAGTGAAAAGTGCTGTTTAATTTTACGAGGGTGAAAAGCGCAAAGCACAACATGCATTTAGTGCTCTGGATATATGAGACATATAATACACTTATCAATATGCAAAAGGCATAATTTACATACATATATGAGGTTCCAGACAGTGTGTTTAGAACATATTCAGGGGAATTTAGAATAGCCCTAGCCACAGATTTCTGGCCATGGTTTCCTTCAGAACCACCTGCACCTAATTCAGACGATCATTAGCGCTTGCCTGTAACAATACTGACACATATGCAAAATTAAGATAGTTCTTAGTAATGTCACCTTAAAGGGGAACTAAACCTATCAATTTAACAGGTTCATAAAACAGGTATATTCCCGGTTCCTGCCAGGAATGTAACTGTCACGTTGGTTGTGCTCTCAAACCATCAAATGGATGGTGTCGTAACTGATCACATGTGCAGCAGTATGGCAGTTAAAGATCAAACAGAGGCTTAAGCAAGCCATACACAGTCGAATTTCGAACAAATTTTCTTTTTAAAATCAGAAAGTTCGTTTTTTTGTGATCCAATGATGCCACCATTGATTTTCGAAATTCTGCCCGAAAAAAACCTTCATGTTGCCGGGAATATTCGTTTCTCTCCGGCAGGGCTTTTTTTCTGGGGGAACTTGGTGGAACTCAGTTCCACCACCTTTGGCTCAGACCCTTTGGTGCCCGCTCACCACAATCACTTGTGAACACAGAAGTCTGGTTTCTGTGTTTACAAGTGACTGCTTTGTAACCCCCTGAACTCTGCACACTGTATGTAATGCAATTCTGGTATTTAATGCCCCTTTAAGACCCTTCTACTGTTTGTGAAATCTGAACGGGTCGTGGTTGAGTTCCTGCACCTATTTTCTGAGAAAAAAAGCTCTGCTCTCCGGGAATATTCGTTTCTCTCCGGGAATATTCTTTTCTCACTTTTCTTGCACAAGAGCATTTTTATTTTCTATTACATTTCTCGCACGATTCTCCCATCATTGATCAGAAAATCGTTTGTTTTTCAAAAAATTTCCAACATGTCAAATTTCTCAAATTTGTTTGCCACACGAAAAAAAGGTGGTTGCTGCAGCCCACTAACGGTGCGAAATATGAATGAAAATTCTTTCATACGATTTTCGAAAGAAACTTCTTTCGAAATTCGAACCGTGTATGGCCGCCTTAAGATGCCAGCTTCCTTGGCTGTAAATGATGGGAGTGTTTAGTTCTGCCTTAAAGAGGAAGTAAACCCTGATGGGTTTTACTTCCTCTATATTTCCCTGCAAAAGTAAAGCATAATGGGCACTTAACTGCAGTAGAAGCCAGCAATGTCACCGTCTTCCAGACTGGCAGCAAGCGGCCATTCTTCACCCCTCTTCTTCTGGGGCCGCGAACTCTGGCTCTCTGACTGTCCGGAGTCACGTGACATCACTCTCACTCATGCGTGCGGGAGCCGCCTTTCACAGCGTGCCCTTTCAAGATGGCGCATGTGCCGTTGAAGTCGTCACTTAGAGAAGTTGCAAATATCTCCAAGACCATGTAGGTCTTAGAGATATTGCAAGCACCTACAGGTAAGCCTTAATCTAGGCTTACCTGTAGGTGTAAGTTGTCCCTGGGGGTTTACTTCCACTTTAAGAGCCTGCTGCTATGGCAATGGCCAATTTCTAAAGAATGACTAGTTCTCAGACTTGGAAGCTGATAGTTAATAAGACCAAGTTAAGCTGGCATGCAAAGCTTTGCCAGTATTCCGAATGGGCCATGTCTGTGCTGGGAAGCTATCATCTCAGTATCTCAAAACAGTGAGTACAAGCCTCACATTTGTGTAAATATCTGATTATATCTTTTCATGTGACAACACTGAAGAAATGACACTTTGCTACAATGTAAAGTAGTGAGTGTACAGCTTGTATAACAGTGTAAATTTTCTGTCCCCTCAAAATAACTCAACACACAGCCATTAATGTCTAAAACGCTGGCAACAAAAGTGAGTACACTCCTAAGGGAAAATGTCCAAATTGGGCCCAATTAGCCATTTTCCCTACCTGCTGTCATGTGACTCGTTAGTTTTACAAGGTCTCAGGTGTGAATGGGGAGCAGGTGTGTTAAATTTGGTGTTATCGCTCTCACTCTCTCATACTGGTAACTGGAAGTTAAACATGGCACCTCATTGCAAAGAACTCTCTGAGCATCTGAAAAAAAGAATTGTTGCTCTACATAAAGATGGCCTAGGCTATAAGAAGATTGCCAAGACCCTGAAACTGAGCCGCAGCATGGCAGCCAAGACTATACAGCAGTTTAACAGGACAGGTTCCATTCAGAACAGGCCTCGCCATGGTCGACCAAAGAAGTTGAGTGCACATGCTCACCGTCATATCCAGAGGTTGTCTTTGGGAAATAGATGTATATGCTGCCAGCATTGCTGCAGAGGTTGAAGGGGTGGGGGAGGGGGGGTCAGCCTGTCAGTGCTCAGACCATATACCATACACTGCATCGAATTGGTCTCCATGGCTGTCGTCTCAGAAGGAAGCCTCTTCTAAAGATGATGCACATGAAAGCCTGTAGCTTGCTGATGACAAGCAGGCTAAAGACATGGATTACTGGAACCGTGTTCTGTGGTCTGATGAGACCAAGATAAACTTATTTGGTTCAGATGGTGTCAAGCGTGTGTAGCGGCAACCAGGTGAGGAGCAGAAAGACAAGTGTGTCTTGCCTACAGTCAAACATGGTGGTGGGAGTGTCATGGTCTGGGGCTGCATGAGTGCTGCTGGCACTGGGGAGCTACAGTTCATTGAGGAAACCATGAATGCCAACATGCACTGTGACATACTGAAGCCGAGCACGATCCCCTCCCTTTGGAGACTGAGTCACAGGGCAGTATTCCAACATAATAATGACCTCAAACACACCACCAAGATGACCACTGCCTTGCTAAAGAAGCTGAAGGTAAAGGTGATGGACTGGCCAAGCATGTCTCCAGGCCTAAACCCTATTGAGCATTTGAGGGGCATCCTCAAATGGAAGGTGGAGGAGTGCAAGGTCTCTAACATCCACCAGCTTTGTGATGTTGTTATGGAGCAGGTCAGCGGGACTGGGGGGGATGGGGTCCTTTGTAAGTTCACCTCACAGATTTTTCTGTAAAGGTGAACTTACCCTTTAAGTTCTACTTTAACCACTTCAGCTCTGGAAGAACGGTCGTGCGATGTTGTACTCAAATAGGGCTTTCTTTTGGTCACGTTTGATGATCTCTGCGGTTTTTATTGTTTGGCTATAAACAAATAAAGAGCGACAATTTTGAAAAAAACACAATATTTTGTACTTTTTGCTATAATAAATAACCCCAATTTTCTTTTTTTAGAAACACATTACACTCGTATTTAGGGTGTAGCGTAATTTGCTCCCAATCAACTGTCTCCCACCACCAGAGCCTCCTCCCTGTGACAGCCGGTGGCATTCATGTGTGTTTGAGCTTTGGGGTGCACACCCTAATACTGCGCACGCCTATGCTTGCAGGCCTTGTGTTTGACACATATGCTCTCACAGGAAGTTGGATCACAGCAGAAAAGATTTGGAGGAGGCTGAGACCAAACAAAGTGACTTTTCTGAGTTAAGAATACATAGTTGAATAAATCATTTTTATTTTAAACTAGAATTTTTTAGGCAAACTTCACTCTCTCAATCAACATTGACTATTTTGAAAAGAGAAGTGTGGGATTTCAAAATAACAAACATACATAATTTCCCCTGCTGGCTTTACACTGAGAACTGAGTGATCAAAGAGCTCGGATCACATAGTTCTTCAGTGAGCAGAGATCGGTGACTGTCCAACACCGCCTCTGTGCTATACCCCTCCAGTGCTCACTGGAGCACCAGGCTGTGGAGGGGGAGGGAGCAGCTGACTCAGGCTCTAAGTGGCACGCTGATAGGCTAAGCCAGCTGCTTCTCAGGGTTCTGGGTGGATTCTGACATTAGTCGGGATCCCTCCAGAGTCTGGACCGGCTCATGATCTGGGTCACAGGAGTACAGAATAAAGTGACCCACACGAGAAGTATGGCTGGAAAAGCTAGGTTGTTTTTCAATGCAAAGCTTAGAGACATAGATGGGTTTGCTTTGAATATTAAAAATCAATTAAATAGCGTTTTGGGTTTGTGGTACTCAGATGCCGTGTAGTTCTGCTTTAACTGTGATAGACCTTAGCACAACATAAGATATACTTTCCCTTTGTTTGTATCTAGTGCATCTGCCACATTTTGATAAACATTAGCAAAATTCTCTAAGCGAAAGACCCAACTGGCAAAAGAATTGGCTGCCATTCAGCACAGACTGATTTCGCCAACAAATACTTGTAAACAGTTGCAGCTCATTATCGAATTCCAGTTGTTACAATCTTAAGTCTTCCAACTCCGGTTTGCAATTGTTTACTAAATCCCTAGGTTTGCGTTTTTAGAATCGTTATAAGAAAAAAGAAAGAAAATCTTTAGTTTAGCAAACCTTTTATTTTACCACTGGAGGGCAATGTTTTTCTATAGATTTCTTCTTTGTGGCTGTCTAATGGGAAAGATTTTCTGTTGTATTTGTAATTTTCCACTTGTAAAAGTTCTCCTTTATTTTCTGTGTTCTTTGGGTCCAATTCACGCTCTCCAATCTCCCACGTTACCCTCCATGCTGGTAAGTGTTAACTATGTTCTGATGATATCTTTCAGCCAAACGTTTAAGAGGTTTGCCAGCACTGCCAACATCCAATGCACGGAGATCCTGGAATATTGCCAAAGTTTGGGAAAACCCGGCCATTTTATTCCTTCTTTCCAGGTACTGTACCTGCTACCAACACAGTTTATTCTGCATGTGGCTCTTTAGAATTTATTTTCTAACATTTGCTTCTATCATCCTGTTAATATAATGCCCAGTCCCTGTCCCGGAGTTTTTGTCAATTTCACCATTTCCCACAATGTACACAGGTATTTTATTTAAATTGGTGACTACAATTACAACCTAATTGTACAAGCCATGTACAATTTCCTTTAGATTTACAGGCTTAAAGTCTTAATAAACCCACAACATTAATATCAGTCTATATATGCAGTAATGCATACTTGTTATATTCACTGTGGAACCTGAGGGGTTAATCCTCTGCATTGTTTAAAAAGGCTGTTTGATTCTGTCTTCTCTGATCCTCCCCTCTTTCCACAGACCCCAATCTATCTCCTGATAGAACAAAGCATTGGGGACACTCTGCACATGCTCAGTTTAGTGTGTATTGCTAGAGAGTTGTTTTTTGGGAGAGTGCATGTGATCAGCACAGGCCAATTAGCACTGTTCAGACAGAGGGTCAGGGGTTTTACAGCCTCGTAGGACATGCATACAATTTGAGTATAGCCTGAGATTGGATTAATTAGATCAAAAATAAAATGTATCATCATCCATAATTAGTTAGGAAAAAGAGGAGGACCGGGAATAGGGGGGGGGGGGGGGGGTAGCGGCTGCTAATACCGCAACCTCACACAAACTATTACCCAGACAAAAATGTATCAATGGACTTTCTCAGTACTGATAACATGAATCAATGTCCTATAAAATTAATTTATTATACGTAAAAACATACAGTTTTTATATAAAAACAGGGCTAGGACCAACAGCCTCACTAAAGATACAGAATTGTTATTACAAACAGAAACCGTGGGGTATCTGGGATTGTGAGGAGGAGTCATAGCAGAATCTCTACCGGTTTCGCGGGTGACCGCTTCTTCAGGAGGTAGTCTGTACAATAGATGACAGAATATCAAAAACTAGCAACATAAAACATCAGAACAACAAATACAGTAATAAACACTTGGCGGGATCAGAACATGTTTTGATCCCGCCAAGTGTTTTATTATTTGTTGTTCTGATGTTTTATGTTGTTAGTTTTTGATATTCTGTCATCTATTGTACAGACTACCTCCTGAAGAAGCGGTCACCCGCGAAACCGGTAGAGGTTCTGCTATGACTCCTCCTCACAATCGCAGATACTCCACGGTTTCCGTTTGTAATAACAATTCTGTATCTTAAGTGAGGCTGTTGGTCCTAGCCTTTTTAAAAAAAAAAAAAAACTGTATGTTTTTATGTAGAACAGATGAATTTTATATGACATTGATTCATGTTATCAGTACCGAGAAAGTCCATTGATACATTTTTGTCTGGGTAATAGTTTGTGTGAGGTTGCGGTATTAGCAGCCGCTACCCCCCTATTTCCGGTCCCCCTCTTTTTCCAGCCTCATAGGACAGTC
Organism: Rana kukunoris; assembly: GCA_029574335.1. Classification (NCBI taxonomy): domain Eukaryota; kingdom Metazoa; phylum Chordata; class Amphibia; order Anura; family Ranidae; genus Rana; species Rana kukunoris. The sequence continues at coordinate 177,335,503 of CM056055.1, read as the reverse complement.
AGAGTGGAATGAAATCCCCTCCTATAACCTTTAACCAGACACTGATAGAAGTCATAAGACTGTTATATATTGCAGATGAGAAAGGGTATTTAGCAGCTTATATTTACTAAAATAATTCCATTTCCATGTTTTGTGTACTGTGGGAGACCACATATAGTAAATGCAGGGACCTGGGTTTACTAACACTTTAAGCTGAGTGTTCACATTCAGTTTTTCTTTTTCGTTCAACCAGCTGGTAAAAAACAAAAACTGAGATCCCTGCATCCAGACAATGATGTGTGATGCTGGGATCTTTTCTGCTCAGGTATTTTATTCTGACAGCAGGCACCCCCTTCTCCCCCACCCCCATCAGAATACACTGATCCGAGCTTGCAGCCATTGGCTCATTAGACCAGCTTCAGTTGAACAGACAGCAGTACACATGTACCGACTTTCAGTACGTGTGTACCGGCCTTTTAGATTTAGCAGCTGTATAGTGCAAAGACCTATAACAGTCCATTTAATGATCATAAAGTTAGTTCTCAGGCCGCGTACACACGACCAAATCTGTCTGCTGGAAACGGTCTGCCAGACCGTCCCAGCAGACAGATTCGATCGTGTGTACGGGCGAGCAGACGAATTTGGCCAGCCAACAGATTTGAAAGCATGCTTTCAAATCTGTCGGCTGGGAACCTGTCCGCCCGACATGTCTGCTGGTTAGTACGCTAACCAGCAGACATGTCTTCTCGCACACGCGTCAAATGGATTCGACGCATGCGTGGTGCGGTACTTCCTGGTGCGGTGACGTGGCGGCGTCAACGTCACCGCCACGTCACCGCGCAGTCTGCCGGCGGGGATTTTGGTTTGATCGTGTGTACACGATCAAACCAATACATCCTCAGCAGACAGATTTGTTCAAATCGATTTGAACAAATCTGTCTGCTCGTGTGTATGGGGCCTTACACTTTATAGTTGTCAGTACATCTAAAGGTATATATAGCTTCTGACCGAGGTTAAAGTGATAGTAAAATCTAGTTTTTTTTCTATAAAAATAACAAACATGTCATACTTACCTGCCCTTTTGTAGTGGATTTGCACGGAGCAGCCCAGATCCTTTTCTTCTGTGATCCCTCTTCGGTGCTCCTGGCCCCTCCTTCCTGTCGAGTGCCCCCACAGCAAGCAGTTTGCTAAGGGGGCATCCAGCTGCCTGTGTCTATTCAGATGTGGAGCTGAAGGCCGCCCCACCCCCTCTCTCCTGATTGGCTAACTGACTTTGATTGACAGCAGCAGAAGCCAATGGCACCCCTGCTGTGTCTTAGCCAATCAGGAGGGAAAATCTCAGATGCCCGAGACACTCGTGGACATTGCTGGACAAAGATGGGGCTCAGGTAAGTATAGGGGGGCTGAGTGGGGCTACACACATAAAGCTTTTTATCCTAATGCATAGTATGCAATTGTGAAGTGGAAGGAAAATGATAAACAGTTTTTATTTATTTTTTACAAATATCTGAAAAATCTGGAGTGCATTTGTATTCAGCCCCCTTTACTCTGATACCCCTAACTAAAATCTAGTGGAATCAATTGCCTTCAAAAGTCACCTAATTAGTAAATAGAGTCCACCTGTGTGTAATTTTAATTTCAGTATAAACACAGCTGTCCTGTGAAGCCCTCAGAGGTTTGTTAAAGAATCTTAGCGAACAAACAGCATCATGAAGGCCAAGGAACACATCAGACAGGTCAGGGATAAAGTTGTGGAGAAGTTTAAAACAGAGTTAGGTTATAAAAAAAATATCCCAAGCTTTGAACTGGTCACTGAGCACTGTTTAATTCATCATCCAAAAATGGAAAGAGTATGGCACAACTGGAAACCTGCCAAGACATGGCGGTCCACCTAAACTGAAAGGCTGAGCAAGGAGAGCATTCATTTAGAGAAGCGACCAAGAGCCTCATGGTAACTCTGGAGGAGCTGCAGAGATCCACAGCTCTGGTGGTAGAATCTGTCCACAGGACAACTATTAGTTGTGTACTCCACAAATCTGGCATTTATGGAAGAGTGGCAAGAAGAAAGACATTGTTGAAAGAAAGCCATAAGAAGTCATGTTTGCGAGAAGCCATGTGGAGGACACAGCAAACATGTGGAAGAAGGTGCTCTGGTTAAATGAGACCAAAATGTAACTTTTTGTCTAAAAGCAAAATGCTATGTGTGACGGAAAACTAATACTGCACATCACCCTGAACACATCATCTCCACCGTGAAACATTGTGGTGGCAGCGCCATGTTGTGGGGATGCTTTTCATAAGCAGGAACAGGGAAGCTGGTCAGAGTTAATAGGAAGATGAATGGAGCCAAATACAGTAGGTGACCGCGATATTGTGTCAATCTCGCTCCCTTTCTCAGCGAGATTGACCGCCTACGTGCCCCATCGCGGGAGCCAGCGCCGAGCTGGCTTGCCGCGATGGAGACAAAGCCATCATAGATGCGATGGGGATCCGACTTGGATTCCCGCCAAATCTACACGCGGCATTTGGTATGAATCATGAGGAAGAACTCTACGCCAAATTTCAAATAATAATCCAGCGTGGGTTCCCCCCCAGGAGGCATACCAGGCCCTTAGGTCTGCTATGGATTGTAAGTAGAACCCCCCTACGCCGAAATCCATACCAGACCCGTATCCAAAACAAGCTGCCCAGCCGGTCAGGAAAGGAGTGGGGGCGAGCCAGTGCCCCCCCTCCTGAGCCGTACCAGGCCGCATGCCCTCAACATGGGGGGGTCAGGTGCTCTGGGGAAGGGGGGCGCACTGCGGCCCCCCCACCCCAGAGCACCCTGTCCCCATGTTGATAAGGACAGGGCCTCTTCCCGACAACCCTGGCCGTTGGTTGTCGGGGTCTGTGGGTGGGGGGCTTATCGGAATCTGAGAGCCCCCTTTAATAAGGGGGCCCCTAGATACCGGCCTCCACCCTAAGTGAATGAATATGGGGTACATCGTACCCCTACCCATTCACCTGGAGGCAAAGTGTAAAAATAAACACAACACAGGGTTTTTAAAGTGTTTTATTAGTCAGCTCCGTGGGGGCCCCCCTCTTCTTTAGCTCTTTTACCAGGGTGGTCCTTCTTCTTCCGCTCTCCGGGGGTCTTATCCACTCTGCGGGGGTCTTCTTCCATCTTCTCCACTCTGCGGGGGTCTTCTTCCGCTCTCCGGGGGTCTTCTCAGCTCTCCGGGGGTCTTCTTCCGCTCACCGGGGGTCTTTTCCGCTCTCCGCTGTTGACTCGGTACCTACCCACGTGGGTAGGTACCGGAGCATGATGGGACTGTGACGTCATAAGAGAGGCCTATATAAGTCGCTGGGAGCCGCGCCCGGCATAACAGCGTGAAGAAGCGTTGAGTCAACATCTGGAGAAGAGAAGAAGAGAAGAAGGCGTTACAGAAGAGCGGACTGGTCGCTGCTAGTAATTGAGCTAACACGAAGATAGCGGCGGCCAGTCCTGAAGAAGAAGGCACCGGAGAGCGCCGAGTCAACAACGGAGAGCGGAGAAGACGCCCAGAGAGCGGAAGAAGACCCCCGGAGAGCGGAGAAGACCCCCGGAGAGTGGAGAAGATGGAAGAAGACCCCCACAGAGTGGAGAAGACCCCGGAGAGCGGAAGAAGAAGGCCTCCCCTGGTAAAAGAGCTAAAGAAGAGGGGGAACTGTCTAATAAAATACTTTAAAAACCCTGTGTTGTGTTTATTTTTACACTTTGCATCCAGGTGAATGGGTAGGGGTACGATGTACCCCATATTCATTCACTTAGGGTGGGGGGCCGGTATCTGGGGGCCCACTTATTAAAGGGGGCTCTCAGATTCCGATAAGCCCCCCACCCGCTGACCCCACCAACCAACGGCCAGGGTTGTCGGGAAGAGGCCCTGTCTTTATCAACATGGGGACGGGGTGCTCTGGGGTGGGTGGGCCGCAGTGCGCCCCCCTTCCCCAGAGCACCTGACCCCCCCATGTTGAGGGCATGCGGCCTGGTACGGCTCAAGAGGGGGGGCGCTCGCTCGCCCCCACTCCTTTCCTGACCGGCCGGGCAGCGTGCTTTGGATACGGGTCTGGTATGGATTGTGGGGGGGTTCTTCTTACTATACATAGCAGACCTAAGGGCCTGGTATGCCTCCTGGGGGGGATCCCACGCCAGATTTTTATTTGAAATTTGGCGTGGAGTTCTCCCTCATTCATACCAAACGCCGCATGTGGATTTGGCGGGAATCCAAGTCCGATCCCCGTCGCATCTGTGATGCGCTCGCTGGAATGTGCTTTTTCTATTCCAGCGAGTGCGAGATGTCGGCACCCTGTCGCCGAGAATCAGCGCGATGCTGTCGTGCTGAAAACACATTCTCGGTGACAGGTACTGTACAGGGGAATCTTAGAAGAAAACCTGTTAAAGTCTGCAAAAGACTTGAGACTGGAGCAGAGGTTCACCTTCCAGCAGGACAATGACCCTAAACATACAGCCAGAGATACAATGGAATGGTTTAGATCAAATCACAGTCAAAGCCCAGACCTAAATTCAGTTGAGAATCTGTGGCAAGACTTGAAAATTGCTGTTCACAGACGCTCTCCATCCAATCTGACAGAGCTTGAGCTATTAAAAAAAAAAAAAAAAAATGGCAAAAATGTCACTCTCTAGATGTACAAAGCTGGTAAAGACATCCCCAAAAAGATTTTTAGCTGTAATTGCAGCGAAAGGTGGTTCTACAAAGTATTGACTCATTTGTAAAAAATATTGAAAACCAATTATCATTTTTCTTCCACTTCACAATTATGTGCCACATTCTGTTGGTCTATCAAATAATATACAATTACGTTTTTGGTTATAACATGACAAAATGTGGAAAATTGCAAGGGGTGTGAATACATTTTCAAGGCACTGTAGCTCATCCTAGCTTGTAATATGTGCAGTCTGCCTAACCAAAAAAAAGGTAGTGACCATCTCTAAATAATGATTGATTGAGGTGCAATTTAATGGCTGTTCTTTATTATAAAATGAATCATTGCATGCACATTTCTTGAATCTGGAGACATTGTTTTGATAATATTTGTCATCTTTGCATATGTGAACATTCAGGCTGGATTCGCATTTTATGTGTTGTGGTAACTTATGGTAATACACAAACTGCACGACAACATTTAGTAATTAGGGGCGGGCAAGCTTTGACAAAAAAGTAGAAGCTGATTGGTTACAATGCACAGCTGCTCCGATTCTGTGTACATCAGTTTTAGTAAATCTCTTGTTTTTAGGTGCAAGGTCCTCTTTGTCAGAACAAGATGGATAATTAAGAAACAGACAGGCTTTGAAAGGTTTTATCAGCGTGTTATAAGTGTTACCTCTACCAAATCTGGATGAATCTGCACTTATTCTATTTGTGGGAAAAGATGATAAAGCTTATAACTGAACTACATATGAGAGCATTTCTCACAAAAGGTGATTTTTGCCATATTGATGCTCTTGCAACAACACAGTTGAATACTGGCTGTGATACATTTTTGTTTATTTGCACCAACTGTTACATTATCAGGGCAAACTTTGCAGGGTCAACACCCTTCTTCTTAGTCCAAACAGTACTGATACCTAAACTTTACCCAATCTGGAGCAGTTGTGGATAGCAACCAATAAACTTCTAGCTTCAGCCAGTTAAACTTTGGAAAGCTGATTGGATGCCATACACAGCCGCCCCAAATCCTATCTGCTCTAATCTTAAAATATTCCCCTCATAGGGTAACAGAAGTGAGAAAGTTAGACAGACAAAGAATAGAGAATGGGCAATGGCATCTGAGGGGAGAGGAAAGAGTAACAGAGGTAAGCTGTGGCGGCTGGTGCTAAACAATTTTGGGGGGAGCAAACAAACCTCTCCAGGTCCACACTCACCCTACAAACAGAGCCCTCCAGCGGCCGCGGCTCCCTGGTTAACCCAGTCTTCTTTCCAGGTGTCAAATCTTCAGCCTTCTGTCCTGATTGGCCAGGACGAGAAGGCGGAAACCGATGGCGAATATTGATTCACTAAAATCACAAAGTGGGAGGGGTTCAGGGCGCAGTGCTCTGCGCCCCTTGAGGGCAACATAATACAAGCTAAAAGAGCCTCAGGCTCTAATCACGTCCTTGTAAAATGACAGACCTAATAGAAACCTATTAGTCCAGCGCTCTGCAAAGTGCACAACCACACACATAGAACAATTGACTTTGAAATAAATGATAATATGACTAACATTTTTTAACTTTAAAAGATGTTAAATTTTTTTAGTCATTATATGAGTTATTAAAAAATAAACTGTTCTATAATTAGATCATGCAAACTAGGCGCCCCTTATGGGCCACTGGAGGTGAGAATGGTCATAAAACTATTTGATGGTGATTTAGAAACCTGAAGTCTGTGTTCAGTCTGTTATGCCTTGTGTCAAACAGAATTATCATTCATATTTTAATGATTTTCCTTTACCGAGCATTTTTAAAGTTATCTAAAAAACAAAAACATTATTGTCTTTTATAAGGTGGTCTGGTTGTAAGAAATAACGTCCTATGTATGTAGTAAACATTTTCCTTATTTTTTTTTGTAACGCCCTCTAGTGTGTGCTACTAGAAGTGTAGTGTAGGAAAATCTAAGGGCCCTTTTATACGAGCGGGCGAACGGTCCGCTTTTTATCCGCTAACGTCCGTAAACATCCGCCTCCGTCAAGATCCGGTTTTTCGGACGGAAGAAAATCCTATTTTTCTTCTGTCTGGCGGATCGGATGAATACGGACATACGGTCCGTATTCATCTGATTCCCCATAGGGGAGAGCAGAGAAAAGACAGGGCGGTCCCCGCACACTGTGCAGGGACCGCCCGGTCAGCCGACAGCTCAGCGGGGATTTTACAGAGGAATCCCCGCTGAGCATACGGAGCCGATCAATACGGATCCGCTCCGTGTGAAAGGCCCATAACTCAGTAAATTTGAGTCTTAATTGGGTCAGGGTTATTAGAGTTCAGGGCTGGGTGACTCATCCTATCAGCCCTCTGGTGCCCCTACCCTGGTGTCTGGAAAGTTGGTGAACCGTCTACAAATAGAGGGTGGGGGTTAGGAGGAGCTGCCATGAATATTTATGGGGCCTTAGTCAATCCCCAGGGGACAGAGGCAACCCCATGAATAGAAATTGGACATTCCAGATGGGCAGTCAGGTGGAAGATGTAGATACAGTGTTGAGGAGGCTGTTCGTGACCCTCAGGGGTACCCCCTAGTCCAGGGGGGTGTCCTGCCTTGGGCCAGTTGCCTGGGGTTTCTGGAGGCACAGGAGCAAAGTGAGTAATTCAACACTGGTTGGGACTGATAAAGAGGGGAGACTGCCAAGTGTGGCCAGTGTCCCTTGAAGACAGCGGTGGGTTTAATCTTCCTTTTCTCTGAGAGATCTCCAGTGGGGTGGGCTGTTGAAGAGTCAGCCAGGTGGGCTGGTGTATAGGCAGCTGCAGTCTGATGGGCTAGGATGGGCTGAAGAAGTGGTGCTGGGATCACTGGCCACAGAGGAAGCAGAAGGAAAGGTTACACACCTGTAAAGGGCTGTTACTGAACTGACAAGTCAGTTCCATCAGGAGTGAATCAGCAGAAGTTGTGCAGGAAAGAAACAAAGTGTGGGCAGGAGGAAAGCAGAAAAGGAGTCTGTGTATAGGAAGTTGTCCCTGAAGTTCAAGTTAAAATCAAGTGAGCATCCCATTAATTCCCTATCCCCATCCAAGTTGGTAAAGCTGTACAACCACTTTTACCTACAGGTAAGCCTAGATTAAGGCTTACCTGTAGATGCTCAAAATATCTCCTAAACCTCCATACTTTAGGAGACATTTACAATAATGATGGGCGCCGATGTCTACGGAGCATGCGCCATAGACACAACGGCGCAGGCGCACTTTAGAAATGGCGATAGTACTGTTTCTAAAGGAGGTTATGCCGTGACTGGCAGCTCCTGCGAGCATACGTGGGAGTGATGTTATTGTGGCTCTGGCCAATCACAGCTTCGATACCCCCCGGGAGAGATGTTGGCCGCCGGATCGGTGTACGAGGACTGCTGCGTGGGCTTTGATCTGAGGTGAGTAATACATAATAAGCTAGTATGCTATGCATATTAGCTCATTATTCCTTTGTCTTGCAGGTGTTATTTTTTTTTTAAAGTGGATTTACAACCACTTAAGCCCCCTAATAAACAACAAGAACAAAGCTACGGACTGGTTTCTGACTGTGTGTGCCTGTGAAGATTCAGTGTGCCTCACTGTGAAGGAGTGGGTGATCCCTGTTCACCTGCTGCTCCTATGTGGGGCATTCTACCCTTTTTTTGATTTGTTTATCTAGAATCATTATTTTTGTAATGCCTGTCTTGTTTCACCAATATAGCATCCCTGGGTACACTTTTTTAAATGAACGAGGTACACCACACAGTAACACTGAAGGTTCTTTTTGTGTGTGTTACACTTTTTGATTGCTTGCTGCGTCTGCACAGTTTGTAGATTTTATTGTTGCAAGGTTTTGTTCCCTTGTTTGTTTCTCTGTAGTCAGGATAACGTTTCCTTGTGATTCATTTATATCTGAGGTTGGGTAATTGCTTGAAGAGCAGCATTGGGGGATGTTGGAAGATTTCTTTAAGCATTTTATCCTCTGTTATGATGGGTTGCAGCTCTTTGATTATTGTTCTCATCCTTTCTAGTGCTGGATTGTATGTGGCTACTGAAAAATGTAAAAACGAAAAACAGCCTTGTATCTCTAGAAACCACATAAAATCTAGCAGAAAGATAATCACTGAGCTGCAACCCATCATAACTGAAAATAAAAGACTGAAACAAATTTACCAACAACCCCCATGCTGGCCCAACCCTAGATAGAGACAAAATAAATCAGCAGGAAATGCCACTATGACTACAGGGACCCAAACAAGGGAACAAAACATTAGGCAGAACAGTGGCTTAGGGGTCACCACTTATAGCGGTTCTAGGCAAGACATTTTTCCCTTAATGCAATCCCTGCTTTTAGGTAAAAAAATATCCCAGTAGTTATATTGCGCCCCCCCCAGCCATCAAGTCCTATCTCGATCCATCTGTCTGCAGCAGCACTGGTCTGTATTCCTCTCCTAACAGGACACACAGGCAGCAGTGGGAGACATTGGCTCCTGCTGCTGCGAATCAAATTTTGTGCGGAGGGAGCAGTGCTGAGCAAGTGTCTTGCTATGGGGCATGCACAGAAGAGAAGGAGCCAAAAGTGCTGGAGGGAGCCCCAGAAAAGGAAGTTTGGGGCTGCTCTGTGCAATACTATTGCACAGAACAGGTAAGCATAACAGCTTTATTATTTTAGGAAAAAGCCTTTACAACTGATTTAAAGCTCTGTGGTCCTTAATTTGGATCTCAGTAAGGCCCAATTTGCATTATGCGATTTGGAATTGCCAGCAGAATCACTCTTATTTTGTCCACAAGTCCAAATCACTGGGAATCTACGCGACCTGCGTCTGGGTTTCAATTTTTCTCATTTGCACCCCAAAAGCAATGCGATTCTGCCACGATTACGATTGTCGCATGACAGAATGGTGCAACAAAAATCTCGAGTGGGACTGCTTGTTCCCGCTATGCAATATGTGAATGTGGTCTCTGTATTCTTTTTTTTTTAAAAGAGAGTGTCGTCTTTGTTACTTTTTTTTGATTCTGCTAAACTATTGTGTATTAGCACTGCTTGGACTGAGAAGAAAGGGGTAGACCCTAAAAAGCTTGTCCTGAAAATGTAACTGTTAGCGTAAAAACAAAAAGGGTATCACATAGAGTCCCTAATTGTGTTGTTACAAATATGTGAAAAAACAATGCTAATGCCTCATACACACGATCACTTTTTGTGATGAAAAAAAATGTAATTTTCCTTCATGAAAAAAAATGACATTTTTCAAACTTCATTTAAAAAAATGACGTTGCGTACACACCATCATTTTTGGAAAATGATGAACAAAGTGACGGCACTCTAAAGGGGAAGTTCTATTTGCCTTAAGGCTGCTTTTAGCTGATTCCTTGTTAGTAAAAGACGATTCCTGCTTTTTTGTCTGTTACAGCGTGATGAATGTGCGATCTCCATTATGAATGGTAGTTTTACCTCCCGTCTCCTAACTTGCTTCTGGGCATGTGCGGGTTTAAAACGTCATTTTTTACGTAGTTTTGCCCACACACGATAATTTTTTATGACACAAAAAATGACATTTTAAAAAATGACATAAAAAATTCGAGCATGTTCGAATTTTTTTTTGGTCATTTTTCAGAAGACATAAAATGACATTTTGCCCACACACCATCATTTTAAATGACATTTTGAAAAATGTCATTTTTTTTCATCACAAAAAGTGATCGTGTGTACGGGGCATTAGACTGTGCAGGCAACTTTTTTTCTTGTATATGTAATCAACTAAAGCGCTCATCTGCAGCCAGAATGGCAAATTACATCATAACAAATGTAACAGTGTTTGATACGCTTTTACACTGCAATATTTAGAAACACACAGTGCAGAAATACCTTTCTGCTGTTGCTCCTGTAGGGCGATTTAAAAACTCCCTTACAGGCTTTAACTTAATCTACATACAATTTTCATAGGTATTTTTTTGTCTGCTAGTAAAAAAAGACACCTGTTCATTTCTGACATCTGTGCAAAGATGTTCTTAAATTTAAGGAACATTGCACTCAAACAATAATTTAAAGCATTTAAAATAGAACTCTGCTCCAGAAAAAAAACAAAAAATGTTTTCTTCAAATACATGCTCTTTTCACTTTAAAATGTACTACAATATCATGGAACGTTTTTCCAGTGTGTACATAGCATTTACTTGTTGATCCTGCTAATGATTGTGACAATGCCTTATGTCTTGTGGGGGCCATCAATGGTAACACAGCACTGCTGAATTCATAGCCTAATTGTCAACCTGTTTTATCCTTGCCTCTCTGGTTAGTGACGTCATCATGTCAGCGTCTGCCTCCCTAGCAGGACCGATCCTAGGCAGGGTGCACAGGGTGCATTGCACCCAGGTGCCTGCAGAGGTGGGGGTGCCGAACATCTAACAGACTCTCTAACAGAAGCCCTCTCTGTGTAAATCACAGAGGCCCTCCTTCAGGTCCCAATAAAGTTCTCTTCCTGTATTTTGTTTATTGTTAAGAGATCATGTAAGGATCCCAGGGTAATGAAGACTTTGTGGGGGAGCATCTCTGTGGTTAAATCATTGCCATGCTCCCTAGAGGTGTTAACAAAGAAAAGAAGGAGATGGACAGCCGCACTCCAACACGATACCAAAATTTTTAAAAATGGTGCCTTTAATACCAGTAAAAAAATGACACTCCAGAGCAATAAAAAAGCAAACAGTGTTTTTTTTTTTATCGCTGTGGAGTGTCATTGTTTTACTGGTATTAAAGGCACCATTTTTTACATTTTTGGTATCGTGTTGGAGTGCGGCTGTCCATCTCCTTCTTTTCTTTGTTATTGCTTTGTGCATTGCCTGCACCCACTGGGTTTTTGGATCGTAACTACCACTGGGGAGCTTCTGTCATCTCTTTCTCCCTAGAGGTGTTATTGGCCATCGAGACAGAGCTGATACCATCTCCAGGGAATCACTAGACTTATTTAAGACAAGGCTGGGGTGGTGAAGCTGAAGGAGACAGCTAGGGTACTCTGTGTTAGTACATGTCTTAGTGCCGGTTCACACAGGGTCTACACCACTCTGGGCGCAACTTTACGAGGCGACTTTGCGAAGCGACTTTAGCGCAACTTTAGCTCGACTTGGGGCGACTTACAATGTGACTTTAACCTCCCTGGCGGTCTTCCCGTGTGTGGCACGGGGTGAGATTTTAAAGCTACGATCGGTAACCCCGTGCCACACACGGACTTGCCTCGCTGGATGCAGAAAAAAGTTTACTTACCTTTTCTCTGCGATCCAGCGATGAATCCCTGCAGTACACGGCGGGCGGATGTCCGCCTGATGCTGTGTGTTCCGCCGATTCCCTTCCCTGCGAGCGTCGCGACGTAGGGGGGGGAACGGCGCCAAATTTAAAAAAGTAAACAAACACTATACATACAGTACACTGTAATCTTATAGATTACAGTACTGTATGTAAAAAATACACACCCCCCATGTCCCTAGTGGTCTGCCCAGTGCCCTGCATGTTCTTTTATATAATAAAAACTGTTCTTTCTCCCTGCAAACTGTAGATTGCCCATAGCAACCAAAAGTGTCCCTTTATGGCAAAAATTGTTTTAGAGCAGCTAAAAAACAGCGATAATAAATCAGAATCACTTGCAGAATTTAGCGATAGCGATTTGTGGGGAAATTCGTCATAAAAAAAAAAAAATAATGACAGCAAAAATTCTGCAACTGAGCAAATTTCAGTGATTTTGATTTGATTACATTATTGAATAATTTTTACTATAATTATATTATTATTTGTTATAATTTTTTATAATTATTTATTATATTATAATTTTTAATAAGAAAAAAAAAAAAAAATCATACCCAGGATGCCTATTAGACTCTTGTTTGGATAGATTTCAGTGAGTTATTCCTAAGAATTACAAGCCTACAGTATAAAACGCCAAATTCCCTTGCAAATAATGGTACCGCTTTTAGCACCTAAAATCTTAAAGAATCATACCGCCAGGGAGGTTAAGTCGCCTTCAGGACAGACGACTTTGCCAGTGGCCAATCAAACAATAATCAGCTCTGTGGGAGGGAGGGGTTTTCCTGAGAAAAATAGTTTCTCTTCCTGTAAAGTTGCTTTATTTAAGACAGGGGATTCGACTTGGAGGCGACTTCCATTGAAATCAATGGGTACAAGTCGCCTAGAAGTCACCTTGAAGTAGTACAAGAACCTTTTCTGAAGTCGGAGCGGCTTCAGTAGTGTGCATTAAGACGGCTCTCATTCACTTCCATGTAATTTGTCAAGTCGCCCTCCCCCCCCCCCCCCCCAGGTCGCGGTACTGTGAATCGGCTCTTAGAATTAGTTGTAGAGTATTGTTAAATTGTAGTTCCAAACACGGCCAGATTTTACAGGGAGAGCAACAATAAGGGAGCTAGTTGCTATGGTATATAGGGTGCCAGTCTGGAACCTTTTTATTATATATGAAAATAGGCTACGGATTGGTGAAGTGTTGGTGGCTATGTAACCCTGCTGTCCTAGGTGACAATATGTGTGTGCGCATATATAGCAGCAACTAGGGTCGCTGGTTTAAATCACAACCATGACACTACCTCCAAGGAGTTTGCATGTTCTCCATGTGTGGGTTTCCTCACACATGCCAAAGACATGCTGGTTGGTTAATTGGCTGATGTCTAATGTATGTACGAATATCAGTTAGGGACCTTAGATTGTAAGCTCCTTGCGGGCAGGGCTTAATGTAATTGTATAATAAATATGTAAAGTGCTGCATAAACTGACAATGCTATAAAAGTACCTGTAATAAAATGAAATAAATTTGGTAGGAGCTCCATTTACTGCTGTTGGATCAGTAAATGATGAATTCTCATTGGCTGCTGAGGGTTACTGTATTTAACGCACTGGTACAATAGTTTGTGCTTCTTTATTGAAGGCCATTTTATGATAATTGTGAGCAAGTATAGCACCTCGGTCAGACAATAATACTTAATGTTGTTGTCTTTCATCTTGCAGGTGTATAAATTCCTATATGCCACTCGACTGCTGGATTATGGCTTGACATCCCTAGCCCTTCATTACTGCGAATGCATTGCCTATGCCCTCCTCTCCTCCGGCTCAGGATCTTCAGTGCTGATATCAGAGTTAATCAAGGTGACTCAGGCTCTTGCAGACATCCTTAGATATCCAAGCACCAGCAATCTGGCTCTGGAGATTATAGCCCTTATACTGTACAAGCAGAAAAGCTGATATGGCACTTTCCCTCTTCTTTATTTCTATTGCTGTCAATGGGAGTTAACTGTAGAAAACAGGCCATCTGCTCTTCTCCAAATATATAATAAAAGCCAAGCTCCTTTAAAGCTAAACATTATTTCGGAAGGAAACTGCCTGCACATTTTAAGCAGAAATTCTACCATTTCCCTGTTGACATAAAACTTCTGGGAATAAACATTAATCATTAATGACTTCTCTTCTCAAATGGCCTGCAGTAAAACGTGTTTAACGCTTCCAGCTGAAGAACCAGCATTTTCACTTTAAAATGGAAAATGATTGCTCCTGGTCTCTGGAGTGTGTTTCCCTTTATGTGTTCAAACTGCATGTACTGCTTTCATAATGGCCATATAAGCAATATACACTGGTAACTACAAAGATATTAATCAGATGTTATAGGTTCAGGTTGGTTTTCCAACACCTTGCACCAGACTCAGCAACCACAAAGAATTTTTTTTCATCCAACACACTTTTGATGCGACAAAGAAGTTGAGTATCCAGTTAATCCCCCCACGCACTAGTTGGGTGGTAGCCAAGCTCGCATGCTGTTTGTCATAAAGAAAGTGATTCCGGATGGCTGCCTTTCCAAACATTATTGAAGCTAATGTGACAGGTGGTTAACAGATGGAAAAGGGAACAAGAAGGTAACGCTTTTCGTGCTAATATTATCGCCTAGTCACCTGGTAATGACTAAGTGCTAATATTTGTGCGAAACGCGTCTACCTCTGTGTCCCCTGCTTCATCTGTTTACCACCTGTCATATGAGCTTCAATAAAGAGGATTTTGTTTACTCAGAATACATTTCTAAATCATTTGATTAAAAGAGAAGTATGGCTTTAAAAAATAAATAAACATACATACTCTCCTAAATCACTGAAGCACTGATCCCAGCTACAGCTTCCCCCGCCTCCTCTAAGACCGAGGGCTGAGCGATCGAACACAGCTGATCGCTGGGCTCTCGGTCCTCAGCCTGCTGAGAGCTGGTGACTCTCAGTCCAGGGCTTACTGAAGCACCGGGCTGCGGAGGGGGTGGGAGCAGCTTGCTCAGTCTGCCAGCCTTTTTGCTGAGAGGCTGAGCCAGCTGCCGGTCCAGGCATCTGGGTGGATCTCAATTGTACAGTCAGGATCGATCCAACGCCTGGACCGTCTGAGTGACATCAGTTGACCGTAGACTTTAGCCTGCTATCGGCTGAAAATAGGTCAAAGGAATGGGAAGATCGAAGTGCACTCCTGTTATCCATAGAAGAAGTATAGCTGAAATAGCTTTGGCCAAACTTCTCTCTTAAAGTTGACCCTTAGACATCTACCAAAACTCTCAAAAACACTCCAGCGTTAGATCCAGGGGTTTTCACTTTCACAGTGCTTCAATATGCAATGCCTCTTGGGAATGTAGCCCTCCTCAGACTGGAAAATTTTCAATACATGGCAAAAAACACACAGGAGGATACAAACACCTAGTGCATTATTATTGACAAATGTATTATTTCCACCAGTTTTAGATGGAAATAGCTTGTATCACCACAGAGTGGTACTGTGGATATGAAATTGGGTGCATTTAACGCATCCTAAATTAAATGGGAATTGATAATAGAACATCGAATCTGGACTTTAACCACTTGCTTACTGGGCACATAAACCCCCTTCGTGCCCAGGCGAAATTTCAGCTTCCGGCACTGCGTCACTTTAACTGACAATTGCGCGGTCGTGCGACGTGGCTCCCAAACAAAATTGGCGTCCTTTTTTCCCCACAAACAGAGCTTTATTTTGGTGGTATTTGATCGCCCGTGCGGTTTTTATTTTTTGCGTTATAAACAAAAAAAGAGCGACAATTTAAAAATATATATATTTTTTACTTGTTGCTATAATAAATATTCCAATTTTTTTTTTTTTTTACTTTTTTTTTCTCAGTTAAGGCCGATACGTATTCTTCTACGTATTTTTGTAAAAAAAATAAAAAAAAATCGCATTAAGCGACTGCTTTGCGCAAAAGTTATAGCGCCTACAAAATAGGGGACAGAATTATGATTTTTTTTTTACTAGTAATGGCGGCGATCTGCAATTTTTATTGGGACTGAGACATTACGGCGGACACATGGGACACTTTTGACACATTTTTGGCGCCATTCACATTTATACAGCGACCAGTGCTATAAATATGCACTAATTACTGTATAAATGTGACTAGCATTGAAGGGGTTAACACTAGGGGGTGAGGAAGGGGTTAAATGTGTATCCTGCATAGTGTTCTAACTGTGTGGGGGGAGGGGGGTGACTGGGGGAGGTGACCGATTGTGTCCCTATGTACAAGGGACACAGACGGACACCGCGGCCGCCGGGTACACGCATCGAATCCTCGGCGATGCGACGGCACTGTTATTCCCCGCTGCGCGCCACCCAGTGGCGCGCACGGGGAATTACAAAACATTGACGTCCAAAGACGTGACCCCGGTGCCTCAGGTCCGCGCTGTTGCCGTCTTTCGACAATGACGCGGACCTGAAGTGGTTAAAGGCACACCAGTACACAATTTAAAATAAAATACCTTAATGCATATTATAAAATTATGCAAACAAACCTTAAAATTCACGCTAAGTATACTGCCTGTATATATAATAATCCCCACTCTAATATCAAACCAACACACTGAATCGAAATGGAACTCATATTCAGGTTGTCGCAGCATGCTTGATTAATTGTAGAGTTATGGTGTAATGTATCTTGGCTTTCTCTACATGTTGCGCGCTGAGTGCTTCTTTGGAGCTTAAGGCTATGTGTAGCCATGATATCACCAGGATGGTTAAAAACAAGTAGAACAAGGCAGCTGCTCAGGAAACAGAAAAAGCCCTCCAGGCAATGTATGTTGGTACAAAAATCTAGCTAAACAGCCAATAACATCAAAGAGACTTATCCCAATAATAACCATGGGGTTTGTCCCCCAATAGGTATCAGCCATCCAAATAGGTTTAGTCCTATAATGGGCACATCATGTTCTGCTGGAGTATTTGAGATTTATCCATTTGTCTTGCTACATTTACACTTGTGGTTGGGGGGGGGGGGGGGGGCAGTATTAACATTCAGTTGAACCACGTTTTTATCAGTCGAAACTGCTACCCCTTTAAGCTGTAGGCAGCATAGGGGAGTGTACACCTGCTGGCATTACTGATTGTTGAATGTGACCCATTCACCTGCGCCATTTGTGTACAGTGGGTCAGCATTTTGAGGGTTAAAACAGGAGGTGTGAAACAACATAATGGCTTCTCACCAACTATCAAACTCCCCTTGAAAATTGATCTTCTGCGGATCACTTTTCAAAGGGAAAGGCAATACAACAATTTTTTTGTAATATATTTTATAAAAATACTGCGTAAACACACACGGTAAGAATTCCTGAGTTTGCATTTTTATGTATGTGGATGAGGAAAAGAGAGACAGATGTAGAGAGAGCACAAGAGAGAGAAAGAGAAAGAAACAATAGCGGTCAACTTAAAAAATTCAATCACACATTGGCTGAAGGGGCCAGCTACAATCTACTGGCACTCACATTTGTAAACATTTTTAGCTCCTGTCTATTATTACTGTGAAATTTTTGCCACAAAAAAATGTATATAAAGTCAAGGGATAGTCACAAGTATCGTCCGTGGTCTCCCTGTAGCCAATCTTTCCCCTATTACAGAATGCATGTGCTAAGGCAGCTATTTTAGTAAAGGTAGAAACAGGGCTTTCCTTCCTCCAGCAAAGAAAACAGTGATAATCCCTAAATCTCACTCCAATCTTCTGAGCCTAACAATTATAGCTATGAGACTGTAGGCACAGGAGTGCCTAGGCACCATCACATGCCAGGAAGTGCACTGCTATTATCAGGAGGAATTCCACACAAATGGTACATGCATCAGGATACTGCTTAGGCCCAAATAACCTTTCTAAATGTTCCCTATAATAGGAAATCTTAACTTTTTGAGTTCAGGTCCACTTTAAAGTGAAGCTGCATCTGATATTTTACATAAATCAGTAGAGCCCACGTTGGCATAACCACATTACAATATCATGATGAACAGAAGTGCCTTTTTCTTATAACTAAAAAAATATGGGGCCAGATTCAGAAAGCCACTACGCCTGTCTAACTGGTGTTAGACTGGAGTAATTTCAAATTACGCGCGTTTTTTAGCTAGTCGAAAACCTCAAACCATGAATAGACGGCTGCGGGCTTCAATTCGACTGGATTACGTGTTCGTACGCCTTCGGATCTACGCTGCAATAAACTTGCGGCCACTGGGTGGACTTCCCGTCGTTTTCCGCGTCGGGGTATGCAAATGAGCTTTTGCCGGCGATCCCCGAAATTACGATCTTCAATCGCAATCTCTTACGGCACCTTTAGTCATCTTTTATTTGCGTAACACTATACCAGCTTTTTGCTGCTCTAATATTAGACAGCCCATGTTAAGTATGGCCGTCGTTCCCGCGTCAAATTTCTACGTTTTCCGACATCTTTTATTATTTTTTACGTAAGTCGTCCGGGAATAGGAATGTTCGTAAACGCCGCTACTCAAACAACGAATGACGTAACGATGTGATTTCGCGCAATGCACGGCGGGAAATTTCTGAATGGAGCATGCGCAGTTCGATCCCCGCGGGGAAGCGCTTAATTTAAATGCTTCACGCCCCCTAATCGTGTATTTCGATTACGCGGCGAGAAATAGACTACGGCCCATGGTTCCTAACCAAAGAAACCCCATCATATGGTCTTTGGCTACCAGGAGCATTATGGACATTTGGTTGTACAGTATTTAAGAGTTCAAAGAGTCCATTGTTTTCAGAGAGCAACTGTGAGAGGAATGGCAGCACACAATGTGATAATATCATTGACCATAAAATTGAGATTACAGGGCTCTAGGGTATAGTACCGTAGCTTATCTTTTTATTGTGTTAATGCAGTCAGAGAAGGAGGATGGGGTCCAATAAAATAACATGCTTGGAGATGAGCAAATAAATGTCATGTTCACATAAAAGTGTCATGTCTTTTGAAGCTTTCCCATCTCTAATACTTCTAGCTTGCAGAACGTTTGAGATACTCGGATCCTCAGATTCTAGAGCAGCCTCAACAGAATCAGGAACCATTGTGGCTTGTCCAGCTTCGTTCTTTGCTCCTACAATTTCAGGTATTGATTTAAACTTACACATCAAATAACATATGTTAAAGGACAACTTAAGTCTGAAAATTAAGTTCTTCTATTAGGGTTTTCCAAACTATGACCCTCCAGCTGTGGAACTATGCGTCCCATGAGTCATTGTAAAACCCTGACATTCACAGACATTACTAGACATGATGGGAAATGTAGTTCCTGAACAACCGGAGGGCTATAGTTTGGAGACCCCTAAATCTAGATCACTAAATGCTGGTCCCTTTTGCAGGCATGGATATGTAAAACATTAAAATTAAGTGCATATACTGTTTAAAATACAGTAATACATTGGAGTTTATTTACTAAAGGCAAATCCACTTTGCGCTGCACGTGCACTTGGAGGTGCAGTTGCTGTAGATCTGAGGGTAACATGCAAGGAAAAAAAAAAAAAAAATGCTTTTTTGCTGGCACATAATTGGATGATAGAAATCAGCAGAGTTCCCCCACATTCCCGATCTTCCCCTCAGATCTACAGCGACTGCACTTTCAAGTGCACTTGCAGTTGTAGTGCACAGTGGATTTGCCTTTAGTAAATCAACCCCATAATCTCACCCTGCTCTGCACATGCTAAGTTGCTTTCTATTTTTAGGCACTGTGCCAAATTTGTAGAGGCCAATCTGCTGACAGACTCAAAATTTGCTGCTGCTCAGGGGCTCTAGGCTTATCCAAAATGGCAGCCTCTGGCAAGCAGAATCAGAAGCAATGCTGGAGGTAACACACTAATTTTGGTAGCATAATTATTAGTGTGGAATGTATATTCCTTGCTAAATAATATTATTTTTATCAAGGTGTTATGGGTAAAGTTCCTTTTTAATTTGGGCTACAATTTTGTCATGTTTAATTAGCATGAATACATGTTGAAATACATAACAGTGACATGTAAATAAGTAATTTCATACATATCAGCTTGGCAATACATGACAATATTGGATGAATAAAACTGTATAAATTCATGTATGTGTGCAGATCGTATAGACGGCATAACACAATGTGTTATAAAATGTGTGAACATGATTAATTAAAGATAATAGATCTGAATTGATTCTTATAGGCAGACATAAGACTGCGTCCTATTTTACCAATGCATTTCGTGGAAGAACACTTCCTCAGGGGCGGATGCTAAAGGATATCTACAAAAAACTGAATATAATTAATCTAATATGTCCCTAAACGTAACCGAAAAGGACTAGATTGCCAATCCTGAGTACCTGCGTAAAATGGGGTACAATGGTATATGGTACATGTGGGGCCAGGGCTACTACTGTAGTGTTTGCAAGTGCCTGCATTAATATTCAAATAATTTTTCTTCCTCAAGTGTCCTTGTAGAGCAGGGGTGCCCAACCTTTTGAAGAGCAAGGGCCACTTAAGCTACTTAGTAACCAGTCGTGGGCCACAATGAGTGGAGTGGGTGGATGACAGGTCCGTGTCCACTTTGCATATACAGAGTGGACACAGACACAGCCCAGTCTACTCTATGGGACCTCTGATCCGATCAAATGGAAGGCGATGATTCCACTTCTGTTTTTTTAGCAGATCGGATTGGAGGTAGACGGGTGTAAACGGACACAAGTCTGTTTACATCTGCCGCTTCATAGAGGTGAATGGGGGGTCAATTGGGTCGGACCGATCACGTGATAGGTGCCTGTAACTGTCAGGGGTTAACGCCATTTACGATATTCCATTCCTCCAACCCAAGACAGCTTATCGACACTCTACAATCCAGTAGACAGGACCCATAAGAATTCCCCAGACAAACGAGACACAGCTCTGTTCTCTGGTTTCAAACGGATAGACCTTTTAAAGGTAAAACTCAGGCTTTTATACAGTTAGCAACCAAAAAGCATGCTGCAGTAATCAAAGGGACAATGACTCACTCCTCCCACTACATCACACAATGGGTACTAACAAGTCTCCAATACACATTATCTTGGGTAGACTTTCTGGCACCAAATCTACATGAGTTAATTACCATAGCTGACAAGGCAGACGTTATGACTTCAGCTTATCTCACCTGCTATTCAATACACATTCCTTTAGTAAACATAAGTTAGACATCTGACCTTTAGAGGGTGCTAATTTACATTCCACATCTATTATCAATAGAAATTCACACAAAACAGTGTTAATTAGCATCACACAATGAACAGGTCTTTAGAAGCCAAACTAAGGTTAATTTACATGACAGTAGCAGACTTAATTACTTATGTACCATATTGAATGAATCACACTATTATTGGCCTGTTGGGTTCAGAATTAACCACCTGTAATATTTCAAGATATCCTGCAATACATTTTGAATTATCATTTCTGTCCCATCTCATGTAATCCGAGATATAATTTCTCAGTCATCCTATGCCCCTAGTGGACATAGGATGACCCTAGACACAAGAATCATTGGTGAAGCTGAAACAGAAGTACCCCACATCCTTCAAGAGCCTCTGGGTCCCACGGGCCATTCCGTTACAGTGCCCAAGGCTGCTTTTACACTTATGGTCTGTGGATTACCCATGCTGCAGGTGTAGCGCAGTGCAATTGTGGTTTTCCTGTGGGTTAGCTGCATTTTGCCATAGAATTCTATAATTGCCTGCAGGTGTGGTGCACTTTCTGAAAGCGCCCCAACCCGCAGGTAAAACCAAAATCCTATGGCTCAGTGCAAGTAACCCACAGGTGCACCTGCAGATATTTCCATATATACCCTGAATTTAGTAATAAACTTACCATTGATAAGTTTTCCATTCAGGTATCACCAACTGTTGCTGTCCCAGGCAGAGCACATTTAGTATCACTCTGCCTATTACAGGAGCCAGTGTTATACAGGAAACATTGGCTTATGCGGCTCTGCTCTGCAGCTGCTTGCTTCCTCTACCATTGGTAGAGGTTGCGGGCCACATCAGAGGGCTCCACGGGCCATTGGTTGGGCACGCCTGTTGTACAGCAACCATTTTCAACCTGGGTTCCACTAAAACCTGGGGTTTCTCTAGGGGTTCCTTGAGCTGAGACTAATTGACCTCCTGCCTGATGGTGCCTACATGATTCTGGATCCAATGTCTTGGCAGAGCCAGTGGCATGACACTTATTATATTTTTACTGTCTGTAAGGGTACAATTTTTGATCACTACTGTAAGGGGAGCATTCTTCCCCCGACGACAAATATAAGGAGCATTGTTCAAGATGACATCAGGTAAATTATTTTAGCAAGGGCTCCCTGAGCCCTGTGTAGTGCTGCCCTCTCGAGGGTCGCAAGATAAATCAATACCACCCTGATTGCCCTGACCCAGTGAGTCATCTGTCACCTCTGACACCCTGGGTTCATACATTTTTTTTACCTTCCTCTTCAAATGACAACAATAAGAAGGAAATACACATAACTGATTGAATCCGCAAAATTTAGTCAATGAGATGAAAGGAAAAAAAATCTAAAAGTCAAACTCGAGTTTACACTTTAAAATGTTGTCTCAAACAGAAACGTCACCTATAACTAGATAACAATCACTGAGATTCAAACATTTAACAGTGAACACTTTAATCCCTGTGCTCAACTGAGCGCATATAATATCTATGTGAACAGGCTACAGTAGAGCAGAGAAATGACTCTTATGAGTGTCAGACCCCTCTCTACTGCTCTCTTGCATATAAATTCAGAACAGTAAATAACAAATACAACTTTTAGCACAAGAACTGTTTTGCAATTCAACCTGCTTTTTCAGAGAGCTTTTGGTGAATTATAACTCTGACAGTGGCGTTGCATCCATAAGGGCGCAAGAGCGCCACCTCCTCTCCCCATCCACCCCCTCTATCGCCAATAGGTAGAATTATGCATAGCATGAATCTATCTACGGCCGCCGCTGCCACCCCATATTCAGGTGCCCAGCCTCTTTTCGGGAACCGGGCGCCTGAATCACAGCGGCAGGGTTTTTTTTTTTTTTTAAGTACCTGATTAGAGCCTCCAACAATGCCATACAATGTCTCCTGATAGCAGAAAAAAAGTAGATATCCAGCTCCTGGCTACACATGAATTCTATTTCAAAGGTTCTTATGATGTAAAAAGGGCGGAAAAAGCTGTTGTAGTGGAAACTAGGCTAAACCTGTACTCACCTATTGCCTGGACAACAGAGAAATCTTGTCTAGGGCACCTTCCGGTAACGTCACTTCCAGATCCCAGCTTCTGGTTCCATCTCCAGCGGCAGTGTAACACACACCAATTCCCAGGGCACACTGCGGCGTTAATCAGACCCATACGCTTGTCTTCCCAGTGCCGGGACACAGGCACATATGAATGTAAGTAGGCATTTTTTTTTATGACTATTCATGTTTTAATAAATTTAGCAATATTACGCTATTGGATCCTCCTTGTCTTTTCTCATCTCATGTACCCGCTCTGGTGGAGAGGAGAGCACAGTTTGGAAAGTCCATGATTCTACATCAGAGTGCAAGATTGTAGCACAAGAGTTTTTTTACCTGTTTTTTAGCTAAAGAGATCATGGCTGTCTGGTGAGCAGATCATTTTACATAAGCACGTTGGTTGTCTGTGGATGTCTATAAGCGATGGAGGATATCTACATCTATTTATTGCACCAAGCACAGTGGCTGTGTTTGATGGCATGGTACAGTGGCTGCATTTGATGGCATGGCACAGGCACAGTGGCATGGCACAGTGAGGACAATTGATAGGCACAGTGGTGACAATTGATGGGCACAGTGGCTGCGTTTGGCATGGCACAGTGGTGACAATTGATGGGCACAGTGGTGACAATTGATGGGCACAGTGGTGACAATTGATGGCACAGTGACGACAATTGATGGCACAGTGGCTGCGTTTGATGGCATGGCACAATAGTGACAATTGATGGGCACAGTAGCGATAAATTATGGCACAGTGGCTGCGTTTGATGGCATGGTACAGTGGCTGCATTTGATGGCATGGCACAGTGAGGACAATTGATGGGCACAGTGGTGACAATTGATGGGCACAGTGGCTGCGTTTGGCATGGCACAGTGGTGACAATTGATGGGCACAGTGGTGACAATTGATGGGCACAGTGGTGACAATTGATAGGCACAGTGGCGACAATTGATGGCACAGTGGCTGCGTTTAATTGCATGGCACAGTGGTGACAATTGATGGCACAGTGGCTGCGTTTGATGGCATGGCACAGTGGTGAAAATTGATAGCAGAGTGGTAACAATTGATGGCACAGTGACAACAATTGATGGCACAGTGACAACAATTAATGGCATGGCACAGTGGTGACAATTGATGGGCACAGTGGCGATAAATGATGGCACGGTGGCTGCGTTTCATGGCATGGCACAGTGGCTTCATTTGATGGCACAGTGAGGACAATTGATGGGCACAGTGGCGACAATTGCTGGCTGCGTTTGGCATGGCACAGTGGTGACAATTGATGGGCACAGTGGCTGCGTTTGATGACATGGCACAGTGGCGATAATTGATGTCACAGTGGCTGCGTTTGAAGGCATGGCACAGTGGTGACAATTGATGGGCACAGTGGCAACAATTGATGGGCACAGTGGCTGCATTTGATGTCACAGTGGCGACAATTGATGGGCACAGTGGCTGCATTTGATGGGCACAGTGGCTGAAAATGATGGGCGCGATAGTTGTGTTTGATGGGCACAGTGGGACTGCAATTGTTTGTCTGTTTTTGTTTGTTTGCACCCCCCCAAAAAAAAAATTGAGCACCAGCCGCCACTGCAGATTCCTAGACAGTTATACAAGCACACATGGCACAGTAGTGACAATTGATGGGCACAGTGGCGATAAATTATGGCACAGTGGCTGCGTTTGATGGCATGGCACAGTGGCTGCGTTTGATGGCATGGCACAGTGGCTGCGTTTGATGGCACAGTGGTGACAATTGATAGCACAGTGGCGACAATTGATGGCACAGTGGCGACAATTGATGGGCACAGTGATGACAATTGATGGGCACAGTGGCTGCATTTGATGTCACAGTGGCGACAATTGATGGGCACAGTGGCTGCATTTGATGGGCACAGTGGCTGAAATTGATGGGCGCAGTAGTTGTGTTTGATGGGCACAGTGGGGCTGCAGTTTGTTTGTTTTTGTTTGTTTGCGCCCCCCCCAAAAAAAAATTGAGCACCAGCCGCCACTGCAGATTCCTAGACAGTTATACAAACATACTGTACATGTATAAATCTGCTGAGTATATCCCTTGACGTCACTGTTGACTGTGCTACAGAAGTGGTCAGAAGTGGTCAGATCTGAGAAGTAGGGCAAGTGAAGCAGGTATACTCCTCTTTAAGGTACACAAGCAGTTTGTCAGGGGGATCACTCAGATCTGTACACGCCTACTGAACATTCAAATTAAGTAGCTTCAAATAGTTACAAAATTCTCCAGTGAGAACAAGAAGTTGTGAAGCCCTTTACATGATATATAGAATTTGTTTAAAGTTTTTAACTGTTACAATGCATCTCTATGAATAAGCAGAGCTTATAGGGCCAGATTCAGGTAGATGGGCGCTTCTTTACTTTGGAGTAACGTTTCTCATTTACGTTACTCCGCCGACACTTTCGGCGCAAGTACTGTTATTTACATAGCAGTTGCGCGTAAACTTGCGCCAGAGTAACGATAATGCGCTGGCGTAACCCGACGCAAGTGGAAGTGGGTGTGATCACATGTAAATGATGGGCGGAGCCCAGCGCAGAGGCTTACGTTCAGTGCATCCTCCACGGAGCATGCGCAGTGAGTGCGGCTCCACTCGCCCCCTTGTGCGCATGCTCACAACTTCCGTCGGCACCACTTCACGGGAAACGTCAGCGCAATGCCTTCCGTTGGGCGCTTAAAAGCGCAGGCGGAAACGCCATTCCGGCGCAAAAGTATATCCGTTTCCCCCCACCCCAGGGAAGATACTTTTGCACTGTAATGGCTGCTCCCGCTACCCCCAAAGAGAGGAGGAACCTCAACTTTAATGCCCAGGAGGTCTCTGTGATCATCTCGGCTATGGAGACGTTTAATGATTTCCTCCACGGGAAAAAAAGCAGGAAGACCACCCGGGAGAGGAAGCAGGGCATCCTGGACACCATTGCTGCCAGGGTCAATGTGCTAGGGTACTCCACCCGGACTGCAGGCGACATTCAAAAAAAAATAAACGACCTGCGGCGCAAGGTCCGTGGCAAGGTGGCCACCATTAGGAGCCATGAGAGGGGCACAGGTGGTGGTCCCCCATGTCCTGTCACCCTGACCGCAGAGGAGGAGGTGGTCGCCTGCTGCCTGGACAGGGAGCAGTTGGAGGGGGTCCCTGGCTATGACTCCGTAGAGGTAGGCTCCAGGACAGGTAAGTGATTTTTACCCCCTTTTTGGTGTGTTGCATGTGGGGGGGGGAGGGTACATGTGCCAAGTGTGTGGGACCACCAACATGTGTCTGCTTTGTGTCATCCACAGATGACGGAGCTGGGCCATCATCTCTTGCCGGCCAGTCCACCCCAACCTCCCAACGGGATGCTGATGACGAGGCCCTGGGTGCTGGAGACACCGAGGTGGAGGAGGAGAGTGCCCACACCACTTCAGCAGAGGTGGTTGAGGAGGAGCCTGTCCCTGAACAGGACTTTATTTTAATGTTGGAGGAGTCCTCCTCCTCTGCAGGGCCCTCTGTGATCCCCTCCCCCATCCTAGGTAGCCCCTCAAGGGCGACTCCATCCCCACAGGGACAACCTTCTTCTGCCCCCAGGAAGGCGACCCGGAAGACCAGGGGGGTGTCTGATCTGGTCCAGGACCAGGTAGTGTTGGACCACGCCAAACAGACCCAGCAAATGGGGGAGATTGCTGGCCACTTAGACAGGGTCGCAGACAGCCTGGGCTCCATGTCACAGCTGCCCAGTCGTGTGCAGGGCGTTGTGACCAGCCTGGGGGAGGTGCAGGCTGATATCCGGCACCTGACAGCAGCTGTCCGAGACAACACAGCTGCCATCCGGGAAGAGGGGAGGCAGCGGCAACGTGACCAGCGGCATCAGATCACCCGCCAGCTGAGGATGCAGGCCCAGACAAACCTGTATCTGAGCCGTATTGCTGTGGCATTGGAGGGCATGCAGCCAACAGCTCCCAGGAGTGGCCCACCCGGGGATCAGCCTCCTCCTGATGCCCCCCCCACCCCCACCACCACCCACTCCCTCCAGGCAGCTGAGGAGCCCGAGAGTGCCCCCAAGGAGGAGCCCCCGTCATCCCAGATGAGGGTTTTTTGTTTTTTTGGTTGTTATATATTTTTGTTTATACTCAGGATATGAGTTTTTGTTTATTTTTGAATATTTATTTTATACTCAGGATATGAGTTTTTGTTTATTTTTGAATATTTATTTTATAATCAGGATATGAGTTTTTGTTTATTTTTGTTCTCAGGTTATGAGATATTTTTTTTTATTTTTTACTGCACACGGTCAGGAGTGCAGGGGACAATGTGAATGGTGTGTGAATGTGAGGGGGTGGCACTCCTGCCAGTAAGGGGTGTCACCCTCGGCCGTGGTGGTGAAGTTAACCCCACGGCTGTATGAATGACGTGTGAAAGGTGTATGAATGGACAGTGACATCATTGGGGCCTTGACGCTGGCGTTGCTGCTCCCAAGTCCTACATGCTGGACTTGGGCTAATCCAATGCGATGTGCATGTGGTGTGTGTGATCTAGGGACATCAGTGGTGTACACGCGTGCATTGTCTGTGTGATTAATGTTTTGGTTTAGTGTCCAAAGATGCCTACGGCGAGGACCCTCCTGACTGCTCTTCCATCAGCAGACTGGTTCTCCTCTGGCAGGTGGGGACTGTGTGGGTCGGGGGTCAGGTCATCACGTATGTCAATCTGCAGGCCTTTTCTCATAGCAAAGTTGTGCAAAATGCAACATGCACCGATGATCTGACACACAAAGGTAAGGGAATACAATAGGGTCCCCCCGGACTTATCCAGGCAGCGGAAACGGGACTTCAGGAGCCCAAATGTTTGCTCCACCACTGCACGGGTTTTGATGTGTGCTTCATTGTATTTTCTCTCTCCTCTGGTTTGGGGGTTCCGGAAAGGAGTCATTAGATGGGGTCCCAGTGCATATGCAGAGTCACCTGTAAGGGAAAAGACAGGAGGATGTTAGTCATGCATGTGCGACTTCTGTTGTGCATCACGGGAGGGGATAGTCATGCCTGCCACCCATGTCACTCACCAACCAGCCAGCTGTCCCCATACATGTTCTGCTCGAATTCTGCTGGGATGGGACTCTGACGGTATATGAAGCTGTCATGGCTGGACCCGGGGTGTTTGGCACGGACGTGCCATATGAGGCGCTGGGCATTGGCTATCACCTGTACGTTGATGGAATGCCAATACTTCCGATTGCGGTATATGTGCTCTGTGGCACTGGGGGGCTGGAGTGCCACATGTGTGCAATCAATGGCCCCCACAGTGCGTGGGAATCTGGCAATGTTGTAGAAATCTGTCATTGCCTTCAGCCGCAGCTCCTCAGTGGTTGGTCTGATGAACTGGTTGAATCTGCTTATGGTGGACTGTGACATCCCAGCCACCACTCCACTTGTACGCTGGAATGATCCACTGGCAAGGAAATGGAGTGTTGCCAGGACCTTCACCAGTGGCTGCACTGCTTGTGAGCGGTGTGTCTTGCTGGTGATGTCACCCTGCAGGGTTGTGGTTAGTTCAAGGATTGCATCAGGGCTGAATCTGAATAGGCGATACACCTCCTCATCCCCCATGCCAAAGAGGCTCATACGTGTGCGGTATATCCTCTCACGTGCCCGCCTCCTTCGTTCCGGGGGACCCAGTACTAGTGCTAGGACCACGAGTGCCCCTGGCATGTTGGCACACAGAGGTGTTGTCCTTGCACGTGTGGTTGTTCAGCTTGCTAGTTTCGTCGGTAACGCTGCTGGAGCTGCTCTCCTGCTGACCTGTGACCGTCTGGAGTAAAGATAAAGCAGCCTTTTGTAGAAATAACTTTGCGCCGGACGGACGAGATACGCGCGGCGCATGTAGCCAGCGTATGGTGCTAATCCGTTCGCGAATTGGGAAATCTCCCTCATTTGCATATTTGCAGGGGAAATCAATAGGCGCGACTGATGCGCCAAGCAAAATTAAGCGCTGACGATACTCTGGCGTCGGAACGTTCCGCCGGTCGGAAATGGCCCGTTATTGGGCGCATCTAGTTTGGTGGGTACGGCCACATAGAAACGACGGCGCATCTTCACAGTTACGCGGCGCATATCGAATTACTCCAGCGCAAGTGTTGCTGAATCTGGCCCATAGTGTTTATGGATACAACTGAGATAGGTAACCAACATGCCTATATCTTATGAAACCAGGATGGGCCACTTGACATATCAAACACTCATAACGTAATATTACACCCATATTGGCTAGCCACATCTTTGATGTAGGAGGAGACTGTGAAATCCAATGCTAAAAAATAAGATTACGGCCTTGGAATAGAGCAAGAATGCCCAATTGTGTATGGTTTAGGTTCAAGAGGTACACTAGTCCAGTTCCAGTGCAACATCGGTCAGATCCATAAAAGATGTATAAGGTCCCCATAGTTCCTACTAAACCTTGCACACAATGGTTCAAGAGTAAACAACTTAAGGGACAGTCTTTGGGTTACATTCAAAGAGCAACTACTAACAAATTCCAAGGCCTCAGTCCAGTGGTCTCTATAGATTGCACCTACATCTTTCTCATATTTTTTCATTGCCGTAATAAGTATTACAACAAGCAGCATCACATAACATCTAGAAATTAACTCTTTAGTGCTGCATCAAGGTTAATAGAGGGGCTTCAGATAATATACAAGAGGCCAAGGAGTGCTGAGCCTTAATAGCATGCTACATATTTTACATAAGAGAAATGCATGGCAGATGGCAAGCCACACCCAAATTAAATGTGGTCAAATGTGATCAGCCTACCATTTACAAAAATGTGGTGGAGATGAGTCAGGCCGCGTACACACGATCGGACCAACCCGATGAGAATGGTCCGACGGACCGTTTTCTTTGGGTCACCGCTGAAGTGGCCTGATGGTCTGATGTGCGTACACACCATCAGTCCAAAATCCGATCGGGTCAGAACGCGGTGACGTAGAACACAACGACGTGATGAAAAAACTAAGTTCAATGCTTCCAAGCATGCGTCGACTTAATTCTGAGCATGCGCAGGTTTTTGGTCCGATGCTTTTGCGTACTAACCATCGTTTTGGTCCGATGGTCAGGCGTCCATCGGACCGATTTTAAAGCAAGTTTTAAAACTTTGGTCTGATGGACAACGGTCCAATGGGCCGTACACACGATCGACTTGGTCCGATGAAATTGGCCTTAAGGCCAGTTTCATCGGACAAACCCGATCGTGTGTACAGGGCCTTATGCCCAGCACCCCTGGGGCACTGGTTCAGAACCTGCGCTTCAGATCGATCAGTGGGCTTGAATCATAATATTAAAACGTATGTAAACCAAAGAATACATGTGCAATATATTGCAGTGCTCTAGTACTTAGATGTTGTAGCTGCATTCGTTTAAAAAAAAAAATCAACTATTAATTCTGCCAGTAACAGACTTTCTGTCATAGGGTGACCACACTCACTCATTACACTGTATCTATGGAGAAGAAGTGTGATCACCCTAGGATCCGCTCCAGTTTGGAACTACAAACAAGTGTTCTGTATTTGACAGGAAAGAACTTGGAGGGCTGATAACATTAAGATTTCAAGTGCTCAAGATGTTAAAAGGGCCCTGGATTGCTAGAAAGATCAACAGGATTTTTTTCTGTATTAAGAATTCTCTAAGAACTGGTATGCAGCAATATATTACATCATTGTTCTTAGGTTTTAAATATACTTAAGTAAAAAAAAAATAGATTGTGATAATAATTTGCATATAGACTACAGTGAACAAGCAGTAAAAATCGCTAAATATAATTGTGTGTCTGCTTTTTTTTTAGTTTCCTCTCCTTGGGGGAACTAACAATGCAAATTAGTAGCTTTCAGACTCACAACACCTTGACATTTAACAGGGCAGTCTAGATTTTGTTAAATTTGGCATTCTTGGTATTTCGGGTGGCACACTAAAAGGCTTATCTGTCAGTTCAGGACTCGTGTAAAGGGAGTATATATTTATCTTTGCAACTTTTTTTTCTTTATAGATAGTCATGTAAAAGAAATCAACGTGATGTAAATAGCCTCATATGTATGTGTGAATGTTGCACCTAGTGCATTACCGAATTAGGTTTTTATTCAATGTAAAAGCAGATAAAAATGAATACTCACAAAGTTGCAACAGGCCACACAATGTCATGAAGTGCCGACAACAAATGTTGTAAGCATCAAAGGGGTGTACAGCTGACCTGTTTCGGGGGGTGCACCCCCTTCCTCGGAGCTTGGCGGCTCTGGACACAAATTTAAGAAAGTCCACTCCCCCAGAGGGGGCAGGAGGGGGGGGTGCAGAGAAAAGAAAGAGGGTTGGGAACAAAAATAATAATAAAAAAAAAATATACACATTATATATATATATATATATATATATATATATATATATATATATATATATATATATATATTTATTGGCGTATAACACTCACTTTTTTACCTTGAAAATAGAGGGTAAACTGTGCCTGCGTGTTATACGCAGGGGGGTGTGGAAAGTTGTTTTCCTGAAACTTCCCTCTTAACTTCCCTCTTAAAGTTAGGGTGCGTGTTATATGCCTGCGTGTGTTATATGCCTGCGCGTGTTATACGCCGATAAATTCGGTGTATATATATATATACACACACACACACACAATATACAGTATCTCACAAAAGTGAGTACACCCCCACATTTTTGTAAATATTTTATTATATCTTTTCACTGAAGAAATGTCACTTTGCTACAATGTAAAGTAGTGAGTGTACAGCTTGTATAACAGTGTAATTTTGGTGTCCCCTTAAAATAACTCAACACACAGCCATTATTGTATAAACATCTGGCAACAAAAGAGAGTACACCCCAACATAACGACCCCAAGTACACCTCCAAGACGACCACTACCATGCTAAAGAAGCTCAGGGTAAAGGTGATGGACTGGCCAAGCATGTCTGCAGACTTAACCCCTATTGAGTATATGTGGGTCATTCTCAAACGGAAGTTGGAGGAGCGCATGGTCTCTAACATTCACCAGCTCTGTGATGTCGTCATGGAGGAGTGGAAGAGGACTCCAGTGGCAACCTGTGAAGCTCTGGTGAACTTCATGCCTAACAGGGTTAAGACAGTGCTGGAAAATAATGGTGCCCACACAAAATATTGACACTTTGGGCCCAATGTGGACATTTTTCACTTAGGGGTGTACTCACTTTTGTTGTCAGCGGTTTAGACATTAATGGCTGTGTGTTGAGTTATTTTGAGGGGACAGCAAATTTACACTGTTATACAAGCTGTACACTCACTACTTTACATTGTAGAAAAGTTTTATTTCTTTAGTGTTGTCACATGGAAAGATATAATAAAATACTTACAAAAACGTGATTGGTGTACTGACTTTTGTGAGCTACTGTATAACAGCGCAACACATTGTTTGTTTACACTTGTGCAGGTCGGGACCTGATTGGTGGAATGCTGCAGAGATGGTTGTTCTTCTGGTTTTCCTTTCTCCAGAGAAATGTTGGAGCTTTGTCAAAGTGACCATCGGGTTCTTGGTCATCTCCCTGACTAAGGCCCTTCTCCCCTGATCTCTCAGTTTGGCCTGGGTGGCCCGCTCTAGGAAGAGTCCTGACGGTTCCAAACTTCTTCCATTTACAGATAATGGAGGCCATTGTGCTCATTGGGACCTTCAATGCTGCAGAAATTTTTTTGTATCCTTCCCCAGATCTGTTTCTTGATACAATCCTGTCTCGAGTTCTACAGACAATTCCTTGGGCTTCATGGCTTGGTTGTGCTCTGACATGCGCTCTTAACTGTGGGACCTTATATAGACAGGTGTGTGCCTTTCCAAATCATGTCCAATCGACTAAATTTACCACCGGTGGACTACAATCTACAAAGTTATAGAAACATCTTAAAGCGGAGCTCCACCCGCATTTTTTTTTTTCAAAGTCGGCAGCTACTAACAGTGTAGCTGCTGACTTTGAATAAGGACACTTACCTGTCCTAGGCACCCGCGCTGACGGCCCCCCCCCCCCCCCGATGCCGGTCCCACGATCGCTCCGGGTCCCGCGCCGCCATTCACACTATGGGAAACAGGCAGTGAAGCCTTACGGCTTCACTGCCCATTTCCTACTGCGCCTGCGTGAGTCTCACGCTGGCTTGTGAATGGGCGCGCTGCTCTCTGAGAACACACACAGTTCCCAGAAAGCAGCGCGCCCCATTCACAAGGAGAAGGAAAGAAGAAAAGACACCGCGGTGTGGAAGAGGCAGATTACGGACTTCCGCTTAGCAACAGGTATTTCGGGTGAGTATTTTTTTTTCACGTTTTTTTATGTATTTTTTTAAGACTTTTGGCCAAATGTGGTTTTCCTGGGTGGAACTAAACTTTAAGGATGATCAGTGGAAACGGGATGTACCTGAGCTCAATTTTGAGTGTCATGGCAAAGACTGTGAATACTTATGTACATGGGATTTTTTTTTTTTTTTAATACTTTTTTAATAACTTTGCAAAGATTTCAAACAAAGTTTGTCATTATGAGGTCATTGGTAAAATTTTGAGAAAAATAAATAATTGAATCCATTTTGGAATAAGACTTACATAACAAAATGTGGAAATTGTGGGGTTTCCAAACACAGAGCACAGCAATAGCTTTTGCCATTGAGACTGTCTTTCTTGAAGTGGAACTCCATAGAAGTCCTACATAACATTGAAATAGGGTTGAGGAGTCACTTCTCTGATTATTTAGCTGTGTGTATAAGTTTAGTAAACTGGCTATTTTCAGCAAATACATTATGGTTAGCCTCATACAGTGGAAATATATAACTTCAGATGCTGTTTGCAAATAATAATAATAAACCAATAAATTAATTTGTCTATAAAAAGTAAAAATATTTTCTAGTTATGAACATTATGTATTATACGTTAATTTATAGCAACAACATATTCACACTCCCTTTAAGTGCTAAAACAATGCAGAATGTTAGCCAGATCTGGTGTTGGCAGTCATCCAGAAATGCTTTTCTTGTTGCCTCTTTTCCAAGAACGCATCAAGCTAATTAATGCTCCTCCCCCAAGATCTTCCCATTCATTTGAAGACATTTACTGACAAACCTTTGCCTGTTTGAAAAAGACAAATGTTGTGAAATAGAGGAGGGTTGTTACTGAACTTTATCCAAATCAAATCTTTTGCATTGATTCTCCTAAGAAGCATTGCCAGACCAATTTGCAAACAAATATATCATCAAAATACCTGTATTATTCTTTAGCTAAGTGTTTGAAGACATCAGATGGCCGGGGTTATAGCAAGTGATGTTGATCATGTAACTTCTGAGTGCTATAGTTTAACAAGACAGTGATAACAATGTTTCTGAAGGTTTTCCACTACTGTCAGCGCAACTGGAGTCTGGTCTTTCTCTAATTTTATTATGGGTTGTAACACACCTAGCCAGGACATAGGCTTTTGGAGAGGACTGAGTGCTAGCCTCTTGCCTTATGTAGTATGGGCCCTGGATTTTAAGGAAACAATACTCTTTGCGAGGTGTATGCCTGGGGACCTGGAAGTACTTTGGATTCAAGTCCATGTCCCCCCAAAGCACACAGACTCTGGGAACCCTGTATATGTCATATTATAGTGATGGCTTCATAATGTTGAGGCTCATAGAAGATGATGATGCCATCAACTCCAGCCACCTGTCTGTTGTCTGCTAAAATGTGTTTATTGTAAATAAGGCTAGTGTGGGATCTAAGGCCTCGTACACACGAGGCAATTCATTTGTTCAAATCGGTCGGACCGACCGATTTGAACAAATCTGTCTGTTTGGATTTTGGTTTGCTCGCGTGTACACACGAGCAAACCAAAATCCCCGCCAGCAGACAGCGAGCTGACGTGTCGGTGACGTGGCGGTGACATTGACGCTGCCACGTCACCGCACCAGGAAGTAAAACACTTCCGCGCATGCGTCGAAACCATTCGGCGCGTGTGCGAGAAGACATGTCTGCTGGTTAGCGTACTAACCAGCAGACATGTCGGGCGGACGGGTTCCCAGCCGACGGATTGGTAAGCATGCTTTCCAATCTGTCGGGTGGCCAAATCCGTCTGCTCGCCCGTACACACGATCGAATCTGTCTGCTGGGACGGTCTAGTAGACCGTTTCCAGTAGACAGATTTGATCGTGTGTACGAGGCCTAAGAGTATTTCATCCATTATTGTTTGTGTTAATTAACTCTGCTATTGTGAGAAGGTTTTTATTTATGGTAATGTTGATTGTGTCTTTTGAGCTATTAGAAGGAAAGTCTCTGAGAAGGTCATGTCTCTGAGTCACCTAGGCTGTCTAAAGGATTAGGTAATTAGCTCATGTTAATTAGGTTTCTGGTTACAGTTTATATTGTCATCCTTGTGTATATATTTGTGTGAGATCTCAAATAAAAGGCTATTCCTGATGTACTCCAAGACTGGTGTTGTCTGGTGACTGGGTGGGCTAAAGTGTCTTGGATAGGGCTGGTTCTGTCTAAAGGAAGCATTGATGGTGGACATAGTCCTGGGTTCCTCACATAGGTAAACACATGTCTTCAAAGAATGTGGATCAGATGAATGGAGTTGTTGGGTAGAAGATCACAGCTGGCCCCTGTGGTTTTTACTGAGGAAGACCTTTCACTGATTTCAGTCATGCCCGTATATGATAATTTTTCTCAACCAGGGTTCGGCTAGAGGTTGCTTGTGGGTTTCTTAAGCTGTGCATGATTGACCTCCCATCTGATGATGCCTCCATAGTTCCAGAGCTAGCGCAACTTGGAAGAGCCAGTAGCATGACACCAATGATCTTTTCAGCTGACTGTAAGAGTGGCATTCTTATAACATCTATAATGGAGTATTCTTCCCATTATCCACCAATAAAAGGGTTATTTTTCATACTGATCCCAGATTATTTGGTTTTAGCAGGGGTTCTCCAAGACCTGAAATGTATGTTAAAGGTTCCTCTGGGGTAAAAGGGTTGAAAAAGGCTGCTTTATAGAGTCTGAGGTACATTTTATGTAAAAAAAATTGCAGCCAGACAGGTAGCATACAGTAACAGTTAGCGATGGCAGTCTTGATATTCCTCTCAGCACAGTTTTTCTTTTTGTCTGGCCAGCTGTTGAAGTACAGTGATGCTGTCAGTGTCCAACTGCATAATGTTCTTCTTTAAAGTCAATTTGGAGTATATGTATTTGATTTCTCTTGGCATTCAGCCTCCGACTTCGGCTAAGTACTCCCTTGTCTTTTTAAATGTGCTTGAGGTCAGGTCTACATTATAAAAGAACACTGATTGCTGTATTAAGCACAGCAACTACATGTGTTTATACCCTACGATGTTTGGATACTGAAGGCGGTGGAGTTTAGTGCAAATGGTGGTTGTAATTTTGTTTGGGCAGAGCTTGGACTAGACACTAAACTGTGAGTTATAATTTCGTTACAAATATAGTATGTTTTATGAAATAGAAATAGAAAAGAAATATAAAAGATAAGTGATACGCTTATAGATCACACCACACTAATACATTATATCTCACATTAGTGCACATACTGTATCTGATATGATATTCCTATGTTGTGTTGGTGAAATGCCAGTTTTGGATTAGGGCAACAATGCAGG
The DNA here is from genome assembly GCA_029574335.1 of Rana kukunoris. Lineage (NCBI taxonomy): Eukaryota > Metazoa > Chordata > Amphibia > Anura > Ranidae > Rana > Rana kukunoris. The sequence continues at coordinate 177,298,659 of CM056055.1, read as the reverse complement.
ACAGCCAGATATACTGTATAATGAGAATGGCTTGTGCTTTTACAATAGATAGGACTTTAACTTCTCACTGTGCCACCAAAACAGTCATAGCCCCCCACCCTGACCCCAATCCCAGTGCTATGCCCAGCAGATCATTCTGCCAATATTGACACTTGAAATAGAAGACTATTCAAACCTGCCTCTTTTTCAAGAGCTGACTTGGATTGCATGCAGGATACCTGGTTTACTGCTGTGTTCTGTGTTCTCAGTTTTTTTCAAAATTGCCGCAATGTCACTACTATAGCGACATACTGGTAGATAAAAGATACCACTGTGTGTGGCGAGAACACAAGCATCCAACACTTATGGAAGTGTCAGATGTGAAGATTATACAGGAGAATGTAGCAAAACAACGATCTGAGTTCATCTGAGAGGTAAGTATAAGCAGCCTTCTTTTTCAGCGTTTTTTTTTTTTGCGCAAAAATTCCTCGCAAAAGGGTTGTTCTATGGTGGTAACTATACTGATACCTTGTGCTAAATGTACCAGTCTCAAAATGGATCACTTTATCTTTGGGAGACCCTTGGATACTAAGCCCATGCAGTATATAGGGTCTTAACAGGCCAAGTCAAGATTGAGGAATACTCCTCTTGATGGTGAATATCACCTTATCATTTAGCCGTCAAAAGAACTTTAGTGGGCAGTAGAGGTTCCGCCACTTATTGTTGGTAAAGGAAGTCCTTAAAGTGCAGTTTTCATGAAAATTGTAGGTATACTTTATTCTTGAATCCCTACCTTTTAAGCTTTAAAATGGCCATTCATTGTTTAACTTAAAAAAATGTATCTTGGCCCAGCTTTCAGCCCACCCAGGAGACACCACCATGTCTTTCAAGAGAGGTGTTTGCTCAAAATGTTGGATTAAAATTTGAGTGCCCAGCTCTCTTAGAAGGTACAGTGACATCATGTATGCCTCTTGCTTGAAACCAAGTGGAGGTTGGAATTTTTTTTAGATTGGAAGCAAGAAATCCGCGCTTAGGACTTGTGGTCTAGCTGCTGCCTCCCTGAGGATCTCCAAGGAGACCAGAGAAATAGAAAATATTGGTAGGGTGAGTGGCGCTGCTATGTGGGTCACTGGTGTGTGACTAGTGAGTGATTAATGTGATTGATGTGATAAAAAATTGTGGATAAATAAGCAAATGTTGGGTAACTTATAAACAGGGATTAGTCCATGTGTGAGGATTCCCTGAACCCACGTGATGTGAGAGTACGAATGGTTACCACAATAATGATAGAGGATGTATTGCTATTAACCAGATATGTGAAATCTTAGTGGACCTCCACCATCTGATGGTGTCCACTGGGAATAGTGATGGTGACCAAAATCAAATCTGTATATTAGTGCTGCATACAAATTAGGGTAAAGACCCTGTGCACTGAAGTGAACCCAGGCTAAGAAGAGCGGTTCTACTTGTTAGTTAGCTCCAGGTGTGTGATCAGTGAATGCTGTTAAGACCCTTGTCCATCAAGAAAGGGTTAATTAGTAGACCAGTGTGTCTGATATCCTATGGCATCAATCCAAATAAGTGACCAAAGCAAACACAAGGGTGTGTAAACACAAAACCAAAACAAAAAACAGAAAACAAAAAACCAAACAAAACCTCTAGCTAGTGTCAGATGTGAGCTAGCAATAATGTGAGCAAATAATGATCCAATTGCCCAAACTAAAAAGTATCGTCAGGATACTGTGCAGGCAAACTGTGAGGAATTCACTCTATAGGCTACATGCAACTGTAGAAGTGTTGATATATCCCCACTCCTCTTAGAGAGCCAGAACTTTAGGTATTCAAACTCTTGATTCAGTAGTGAGTCACCCCAGGTGGGTTAGCACCCCACTGCGGAGGCTAAGTAAATTTAAATTGCAATCAATAAATGGATAAAGAAATTACTATGACAATGAAATAAATGCAGGCAGTTCCAGTATGCAATAATTATGTTGCGTCTCAATTGATAATTGGGTAATGCTGCAAAAACGTCTATTGGTGACTTTGGTGCTGTTTCCTCTTATAGGGTGCCGCTCCGTGACTTTTGTGCTCCCCCTCTTAGGACCCCACTGACCAGATGTTGTCACCCTCCAAGGGCAAATAGGCAGGAGGTGGTGGTACCTTTGAAAATCCTGTTGCGTTGCTGTCTGTGTTGTCCCAGCAATTGCTCCCAGGTGTACGGATGGGTCTGGAGGGATTCCAATGCGGTGCTTGCGGTGTCACTCAAGAAAAAAACGGAGTATCCACATAGCGTGATATGTATAAAAACTCGCAGAGCTTTTATTAATATAAAAAGAGTGGACATCTCCACCATAAAAGCCCAGAGGCACCTGAGCTGGTGTATAAATTAAAAATAAGTAAAATTGAAAAAATGTAATAAAATAAAAAATAATTAAATAAAAATGAAGTTCAAACAAGTAATGTGCGCTGTACACCTATCCCTGTATGAAAGCGAGGCTGCCAGCTCCGTCCGTGTGATAATTCAGGAGTGTCCTTCTCCTTGCTGAGCAGCTCGCCAATACATGCGGTGGTGTTTGGATCAGCTGTTGGACTGAACGTGCGTACAAGCTTGCGTGATGGTCACCTGACGCATTTCGTCATGTGACTTTCTCAAAGGTGACGTAAGCTGTGTACGCGCGATCCTCTATTTTATATGCAGCGGCAGATGCGTTCCTCCTCCCTGTGAAAGCTGTAATTGGCTGTGGGCTTACTGGTGTCCCAACAAATGCCTCCCTTCCATTAACCCGTGTTATTGCCAGATAGAGGGTATAGGGGAATGTGAATGTGCCGCTGCATGTGGATACACATAAAGTTTAACATGGAGATATAAATAAGTAAAACGGATGGATACCTGTGATCAGTGGTGTATTATGTGAAGTTGGTTACTGTTGTACTATTTTTACTAGGAATATGTGCTCTTCATAGAGGAGAGTCAGAGGGTATCCTATTAGTATATTATGTGTATCCACATGCAGCGGCACATTCACATTCCCCTATACCCTCTATCTGGCAATAACACGGGTTAATGGAAGGGAGGCATTTGTTGGGACACCAGTAAGCCCACAGCCAATTACAGCTTTCACAGGGAGGAGGAACGCATCTGCCGCTGCATATAAAATAGAGGATCGCGCGTACACAGCTTACGTCACCTTTGAGAAAGTCACATGACGAAACGTGTCAGGTGACCATCACGCAAGCTTGTACGCACGTTCAGTCCAACAGCTGATCCAAACACCACCGCATGTATTGGCGAGCTGCTCAGCAAGGAGAAGGACACTCCTGAATTATCACACGGACGGAGCTGGCAGCCTCGCTTTCATACAGGGATAGGTGTACAGCGCACATTACTTGTTTGAACTTCATTTTTATTTAATTAATTTTTTTGATTTCATTTTTTCAATTTTACTTTTTTTTTTTTTTTTTTTATTTATACACCAGCTCAGGTGCCTCTGGGCTTTTATGGTGGAGATGTCCACTCTTGTTATATTAATAAAAGCTCTGCGAGTTTTATACATATCACGCTATGTGGGTACTCCGTTTTTTTCTTGAGTGACACCGCAAGCACCGCATTGGAATCCCTCCAGACCCATCCGTACACCTGGGAGCAATTGCTGGGACAACACAGACAGCAACGCAACAGGATTTTCAAAGGTACCACCACCTCCTGCCTATTTGCCCTTGGAGGGTGACAACATCTGGTGAGTGGGGTCCTAAGAGGGGGAGCACAAAAGTCACGGAGCGGCACCCTATAAGAGGAAACAGCACCAAAGTCACCAATAGACGTTTTTGCAGCATTACCCAATTATCAATTGAGACGCAACATAATTATTGCATACTGGAACTGCCTGCATTTATTTCATTGTCATAGTAATTTCTTTATCCATTTATTGATTGCAATTTAAATTTACTTAGCTTCCGCAGTGGGGTGCTAACCCACCTGGGGTGACTCACTACTGAATCAAGAGTTTGAATACCTAAAGTTCTGGCTCTCTAAGAGGAGTGGGGATATATCAACACTTCTACAGTTGCATGTAGCCTATAGAGTGAATTCCTCACAGTTTGCCTGCACAGTATCCTGACGATACTTTTTAGTTTGGGCAATTGGATCATTATTTGCTCACATTATTGCTAGCTCACATCTGACACTAGCTAGAGGTTTTGTTTGGTTTTTTGTTTTCTGTTTTTTGTTTTGGTTTTGTGTTTACACACCCTTGTGTTTGCTTTGGTCACTTATTTGGATTGATGCCATAGGACAGTGTTTTTCAACTCCAGTCCTCAAGGCACACCAACAGGTCATGTTTTCAGGCTTTCCATTATTTTGCACAGGTGATTTGATCAGTTTCACTGCCTTAGTAATCACCACCGCCATTTCATCTGAGGGAAATCCTGAAAACTTGACCTGTTGGTGTGCCTTGAGGACTGGAGTTGAAAAACACTGGTATCAGACACACTGGTCTACTAATTAACCCTTTCTTGATGGACAAGGGTCTTAACAGCATTCACTGATCACACACCTGGAGCTAACTAACAAGTAGAACCGCTCTTCTTAGCCTGGGTTCACTTCAGTGCACAGGGTCTTTACCCTAATTTGTATGCAGCACTAATATACAGATTTGATTTTGGTCACCATCACTATTCCCAGTGGACACCATCAGATGGTGGAGGTCCACTAAGATTTCACATATCTGGTTAATAGCAATACATCCTCTATCATTATTGTGGTAACCATTGGAATTTTTTTTAAGCTTCTTTACATAAACATTATTTTGGAATGAAGACATTTGGGGGGTGGCTGTAAGTAAAGGGGATTTTTTTTCCATGAAAGGTCTGTTTTAGCATACTAGCCCATTATGTGCCACTTACCTGCAGAAGAAGCCCATGATGTCACCGATGTTCCTGCTGTGTGGCCGCGTCCATCTTTAACCCCTCTTCCTTTAAGGGCTGTGGACTCCGACTCTATTACTGCCCGGAGTCGCGTGACGTTGTGGAGCCGATGGCCATGACACGGGCACTATAGAAAAGGCATGATCGTGCCCTTTCTTCAGTGCATATGTGCCGATGACATCAGCACAAGTGTATATGGCGAATATTTCCTAAACCGTACAGGTTTAAGGCCTTGTACACACGACTGAGAATCTCGTCATAAAAGAATCGTCGTTTTCCTCGACGAGATTCTTGTCAGGCTTGTCGAGAATCTTGTCAAGCTTTCTTTGCATACACACTGTCAAGACAAAATCTCGTCGTTCTCAAACGTGGTGAAGTACAACACGTACGACGGCACGATAAAGGGGTAGTTCGATTCCACTGGCGCCATCCTTGGGGCTGCTTTTGCTAATCTCATGTTACTGCGTGTTAAGTAAGAGTTTGGTAAGAGACGATTTGCGCTTTTCAGTCTGTAACAGCGTGACAAATGTGCTATTAACGTTGCGAATGCTACTTTTACCGAAGGTGCGCTCCCATCTCATACTTTATTCTGAGAATGCGCGGGTTTCCAAGCATACACACGAATGTGAGAGCATGTTCTCTTTTTTTCTCGTTGAGATCCACGACAGTTTTCTCGACAAAAAACATACACACAACCATTTTTCTTGATAGATTTTGCAGAGGAAAATGGTCGTGTGTACGAGGCTTTATAGATATTTCCAGTACCTACAGGTAAGCCTTATTATAGGCTTACCTGTATGGAAAAGTGGTTGTTCAGGGTTTATAACCACTTAAATCTACCTATATTTTGCTTTCCGTAGCTCTTCCATCCTTACTCTCATTAACGTGCTAATTAAATGTAGGATAAAGCATTTCTATTTCCATTGCATACTTTTTTTTTTTAGACCCGCAGTGACATCATTGATGGTTCTTTGTGCTTCTTGCAATGCAGACATATCATGATTTTTTTAGGCCTCGTACACACGAGGGGATATGTCCGCTGAAAACGGTCCGATGGACCGTTTCAGCAGACATCTCCGATCGTGTGTATGGGCTAGCGGACAGATTTGTCCATCGGACAAATTTCAAAGCATGCTTTGAAATTTGTCCGCTACAAACCTGTCCATCGGATATGTCCGCTGGTTAGTACGGGAAACCAGCGGACATATCCTCCCACACATGCGTCGTATCCTGTGAATGGATCCGACGCATGCGCGCGGAAGTGTTTACTTCCTGGTGCGTGACGTAGCAGTGACGTGGCGGCGTCAACGTCACCGCCGCGTCACCAACACGTCACCGCGCCGTCCGCCGGCGGGGAATTTGATCCGATGGTGTGTACACGCCATCGGATCAAACTCCAGATCGGACATATCCGATGGAAATGGTCCGCGGACCGTTTTCATCGGATATGTCCGATCGTGTGTACGAGGCCTAAGTAGGGTCCAGTGGGGTGGTGTATATAGCTTCTTGAAAATATCACTGCACCCTGCCTTAGTACACCCCTCATGGGCCCTCAACCCTAATTTAAAGTAGTGAGCTGACTTTTGGGAGGAGTTAGGGAAATATCAAAATGTCTTGATAAGTGTATGTCAGTCTGGATGAGTGGGCGACCCTAAGCTGGCTTCACACGCATGATGCTGAGGCTCTATGATTGAAAGAATTTAAATCCAATTAATGAAAGGGGAAGGCCAAGGACTGTAAGGAAGTGGTCATCAACCCTGTCCTCAGGGCCCACTAACAGGCCAGGTTTGCAAGATAACTGAAATACATCACAGGTGATATCGTCTGCATCTCCCCAAGGTAATACATAAAACCTGGCCTGTTAGTGGGCCCTGAGGACAGGGTTGATGACCACTGCTGTAAGGCATGGGAGGACAGTGATATATGATGCTGGATGTCCTCCAGGCAGAACATGAGGTGTACTCTAATTCTCTCTTAGTACACACTGTGCAGTGAAACCAGACCAAACTATTTCCGTACAGGATAGGAACCTATACAACCATGCAATACTCAAGGTAAGGCTTGAGATTAGCTGTAAGATTGGCTTGGACAGTAGGTACTGCTCTGGGTAGCATCTATGCCTATGATACAGTTGTCTTTAACATGGGGCCAAAGGGCCCCCGGACTTCATTACTATTGCTTCCTTAGGAATACTGTATGTTAGGCCAGGTCAGGTTTACATTAATCTTGAGCACACAAGCTTATAGTCTGATTTTTACCTGCAACAATGATAGCTACAGTAGGCATCTCACTAAAAAGAGGTTCTTATAAGGAAAATTATACCAAATAATAGTATTACATACTGGTTGCCTGCTAAGCTCTGACATGGGGACTAGAGCCTGATCTCAGCAAGGGGAAAAGAGAGGGAACCAACCATAAATAAAGGTAATTATTCACTTTTAAGCACATCACTGGTACTAAAAACCGAACACTTTAATATAATCCTGATTTATTGTTACTGTTGCAGTTTATGCAGATCAGCATGAAAGTGATTTAACAGCTAATTGCGCTTTGATGGGTTTCTCACCAAACTCCAATACCTTAGGTAGCAACTTTCTCCATGAGATCCTTGCGGTTGTATTGATTCCTATTTATTAGGATATTTAGAATGTCCTAGTCTGCACTCACATTTGAATGATGCTTTGAAATTTGAATAGTACAGTAACCTCTACACCTGGAGCAGAACAAATATTATAGCACACTCTCAAGGACAAGAGCTAAAACACAACCTGTCACTTGTAAAATTAAACTCTGCTTCAGTTGAGAAAATAAGAAATCTCTCTAGACCAATTAAATATATTGCAAGATTGTTTTGCAAACTTTGTTGCAGATTGTTACCTGCTTCTGTTATCTCAGTTTTGGGCAGTACAGACAGTAACTACCTTACACTTACATAAGCAGTGAGGGTCTGCATTCTATAATGACACAGTCACTCCAGGTATTGTAAAAAGAGAAAGTCTGCCTCTTGGCATCCCTCCCAACATGTGGGCTGCTTGTCAAGCACTTCACCAAAGATGAAAGGCTCACTGCAGCAAACCTAAGGACAATGCTAGGGATGCTTGAAATGTAAAGTAGATGTAAACCCTTTTTATTAATTTTATCTGTAGCATGTTGCCTTAAAGCAACCCTGTTGAAAGCTGGTCAGCCTGTAAAGAAATATGCTTAAAGCAGAAATCCAACCAAAAATGACAAAAATAAAATGAATATTCCTTTAAAAAATAAAGTAACAAACCAATTTTGCAAAGTTCACCTTAACCACCTAAGACCAGGACCAATATGCAGGTTAAGGACCTTGCCCCTTTTTGCGATTCGACACTGCGTCGCTTTAGCTGACAATTGTGTGGTCGTGCAACGTGGCTCCCAAACAAAATTGGCATCCTTTTTCCCACAAATAGAGCTTTCTTTTGGTGGTATTTGATCACCTCTGCGTTTTTTATTTTTTGCGCTATAAACAAAAATAGAGGGACAATTGTGAAAAAAATTCAATATTTTTTTCTTTTTTGCTATAATAAATATCCCCAAAAAAGACATAAAAAAACATTATTTTACCTCAATTTAGGCCGATACGTATTCTTCTACCTATTTTTATGTACCTATTGTTGGTAAAAAAAATCGCAATAAGTGTTTATCGATTGGTTTGCGCAAAATTTATAGCCTTTCCAAAATAGGGGATCATTTTATGTCATTTTTATTAATATTTTTTTTTTACTAGTATTGGCGGCAATCAGTATTTTATTTTTCATCACTGCGACATTATGGCGGACACATCGGACACTTTTGACAAATTTTTTGGACCATTTTCATTTTCACAGCGAAAAGTGCTAAAAAAATTCACTTATTACTGTGAAAAATGACAATGGCAGTGAAGGGGTTAACCACTAGGGAGCGCTAAGGGGTTAAGTGTGCCCTAAGCGAGTGATTCTTACTGTAGGGGGCGTGGCTGTAGGCGTGATGTCACTGATCGTAGTTCCCTATATCAGGGAACAGACGATCAGTGTCACTGCCACACAGAAGAATGGGGAAGGTTTGTTTACACACACCTCTCCCCGTTCTTTAGCTCCTGTGACCGATTGCGGGACACCGGCGGCTATCGGGTCCGCGGGTCACGCGGGCGCCACCCCGTGGCTGGGCTAGGATAGGAGTATTCACCCTTGCAGTGCAGACTTGGCATGGGGAGGGCTACTGCAAGGGTATTTTTTTTTGTGCCCAGAGTTGGGCTTTAAAGAATATCTGCTCTCAGTGAATCCTAGACACCATTCTGGTTCTATAGCAGTGACTTCACTCACAAAGAATGTGTATATGCTAATTGGATTCAATCATTTTTTCACCTTCATTTAATCAGCCTTAGAAACTGAGCTTTTCATGTGTGTCTGTAATTAAAGGAATTAGTTGGCAAGTCCTGGTGGATATATATAGCACAATTAATTTTAGCTTTTCCAAAATGTTCTATTACTTATATATATATAAAAACCTGGCATTAATAATCATATTTTCTTATATGATCTTGAGTATCCTGAGGCTGCATTTTACCAGACTGAAGAATTATGTTCACACGACTAAAGAAAAAAAAAAAAAAAAACAGTGTTTGTTTGCTTTTATATACCTTCTCTCCTGATAAGTTGGCAATGCATGGATCGAAATTCGGCTGGTTCAACAGGCACCAGCTGAATTTCGGTCCATGTATGCCCATTGTGGTTGAACCGAAGTCCATCTACCAATCGACTTTTGTTCAAAGGCCCTGTCAGATTTTAGTTAATCAACTTCTGTACAAGCTCCTTGCCCATACATGGATCAAAACCTGTCTGGCCTCTGCTAGACCGGCCAAATGTCGACCCTTGTATGGCCAGCTTAAGTCAATCTCTGCCCTCAGGGAGCTTTCAGTACAAGGTCCTTATCCCACATGCATATCCTAAGAACAATTTAGAGAGTAAACCTTTTAGCTTGTCCTTGGTGTATAGGAGGAAACCCACCCCAGCACAGAGAGAACATAGAAACTACAAACTTTATGAAGATAGTGTCCCGGTTGGGATTCAAACCAATGGCTTCAAGGTGGAACTGCTAACCACTAAGCCACTGTGCTTTCGTACTATTGAAAGATTGTAGTCTGATGCATACATATTGCAGAGACCCAGCACTGCTATCTTGTCAAGGAACTGTGATGTTGTCACAGAGCTGTATAATTATGCAGAGCTTCCATACTGCTAAGAGCCTAACTGCAAATCATACAGTACACATGCACCTAAATAATAGCTCTTCTTATCTGCCACCGCTTCTTCACAGCAATGCAGTGCTCTATACTACTGTTAGGATGTGTATTGGAAGTTGCTGGAAGCATTTAGAGGCCACTCACCTGCTTCTACGGTGTCACTTGCTTGCTAGCTACAACAGTGAGGTCTTACATACTCCGCCACGGCTCAATTAGGCCGCGTACACACGATCAAATCTGTCTGCTGGAAACGGTCTGTCAGACTGTCCCAGCAGACAGATTCGATCGTGTGTACGGGCGAGCCGACGGATTTGGCCAGCCGACAGATTTGAAAGCATGCTTTCAAATCTGTCGGCTGGGAACCCGTCCGCCCGACATGTCTGCTGGTTTTGACGCATGCGCGGAAGTGTTTTACTTCCTGGTGCGGTGACGTGGCGGCGTCAACGTCACCGTCACGTCAGCGCGCCGTCTGCCGGCGGGGATTTTAGTTTGATCGTGTGTAGACGATCAAACCAATACGTCCCCAGCAGACAGATTTGTTCAAATCGGTCTGTCCGACCGATTTGAACAAATCTGTCTGCTCGTGTGTATGGGGCCTTACTGGTAAGTGAAGTTCTTCAAATTCAACCAGAGGTTGTCTCTATATTCTCCAATGCTTTTAAATGCATAGAAACCCAAAAACAAAATTGTATTATGTTGCAGCTTACCAGTTCTTAGATGTGCTTACTGCATTCATTTTAGTTTTTCAGACTAAGAATATTTTTAGTAGGCACAAAAAATACCTATTTGTCTTACCTGAATTGTAGTTCCCTTCTCTCTTCCTGTGAGCTGAACTGAAAGCACAAACAATGGGATTGATTTATTAAAACTGGAGAATGCAAAATCTGGTGCAACTCCGCATAGAAACCAATCAGCCTGCAGTTATTTTGTCAATGCTTAATTGGACAAGCTGAAGTTAGAAGTTGACGGTTAAAGTTGACTAACATGAAAATAAACAGTCTTTGCTAATATAAGAATGCAGCTAGTAAAGAATAATCTATATAAAGTTGTTTATTGAAATAAAGAATAAGATTGCAGTGCTATAAGTAAAACTGCCCTAATCCAACAATATACAATATCCAACGTATTTTTCGCTCCATAAGACGCACCTGACCATAAGACGCACCTAGGTTTTAGAGGAGGAAAACAAACCAAAAAATATTCTGTGTACTACAATATTTACCAGTACCCAGGAAATGCAGCCTGACCAGTGCCAAATAAATGCAGCCTTACCAGAGCCCATGAAATGTAGCCTGACTGTTTACAATTAAATGCAGCCTTTCCAGTGCCCATTAAATGCAGCCTAACCTGTGCCCATGAAATGCAGCCTTACCAGTCCCATGAAATGCAGCCCGACCTGTGCCAATGACTCCTGGCACCTGGCCCTGTTGTGGCTTGCTGGTCTGACTCCTCTCTTCCGCCCTTTGTGGGTGGGCACTGATTGGTGAGGGACTGGAAGGTACTTGGATTTGGAGTGACTCCTCTCTTCTTCTCTTCCACCAGTTGAGGGTGGGCACTAATTGCTAAGGGACTGTAAGGGACTTGGATTTGGAGTGAGGTGGCGACCAATGCCGGTAAACTATAGGTTTGCAGCAGCAGGTGAGCAGGCCCAGTGCGCGGAGGAACACGTAAATTTAACCGATGGATTCCTAACCGATAGGTCAAAACCGATCGTTAGTAGGTACGAACCATCGGTTAAAGATCCATGCATGTTCAGAATCAAGTCGACGCATGCTTGGAAGCATTGAACTTCATTTTTTCAGCATGCCGTTGTGTTTTACGTCACCACGTTCTGACACAGTTTTTTAACCGATGGTGTATGGGCGCGACGGACCATCAGTCAGCTTCATCGGTTAACCGATGAAAACGGTCCATCAGACCATTCTCATCAGATGAACTGATCGTATGTATGCAGCATAAGGCTGTAATTAGTGCCAAAGGTGCTTCAACAAAGTATTGCGCAAAGGCTGTGAATATTTATGTACATTAATTTACAAAGATTTCAAATAAACTTATTTCACATTGTCATTATGGGGTCTTGTTTGTAGAATTTTGAGGAAAATAATGAATTTAATCTATTTTTAGAATAAGGCTGTATCGTAACAAAATATGGAAAAAGTGAAGTGCTTTGAATATTTGAATACTTTATGGATGCACTGTATCTAAGGACTGGTAATCTTCAATATATATTTTTCACTTTTGGGTCTAGCTATGCTTCAAATGCCAGTACACATTTCAGCAAAAGCCACTGCTGTGGAATGAATATTCTGCCACCAGAGATGGGCAATGGCTAACATTTTAGTGGTGACTATTACAGATAAACATCCTCTGAACTCATCTAACCAATCATAAAAATCACACTTATTTTAACCCCAATCGCCCAATGACATTGACTGAATATGGGCATGTGTCCAAATAAGGGCATGGATGTCACTAGCGTTCCCCTCCTTTGTGTACGTGTTCTGCATGGAATGACCCCACTTCCAACCGACTGGAGTAATAATAGTGCAGTTTTGATGTTCAAATAGAGATGCCCACGCTCATTGTCAGTTACTATTATTACAGGTCTAAGGCCCTGGGCACCAAGTAGGAGGTTTGAGAGAACTTTCCTCCAATCCTTGGACTTTAAAGTTCCAATGCCAGCCACTAGAATGCCACAATTGAACCAGAACTGTTAGAAAATAGATAGGTATTAATATTCAAATGTAGAAAAAGAGGTTTTAAATCAGTTCAGAAGGGGTCCATATAGTGAAATTGGTGTTGAGTTATTCACTTTACGGTCAACACTGAGGACAAGGGGGCACTCTTTATGTCTAGAGGAAAAGAGATTTCACCTCCAAATATGGAAAGGTTTCTTCACAGTAAGGGATGTGAAAATGAGGAATAGACTCCCTCCAGAGGTGGTTCTGGCTAGCTCAGTATATTGCTTTAAGAAAGGCCTGGATTCTTTCCTAAATGTACATACCGTATTTTTCGGACCTTAAGGCGCACTTAAAATCCTTTCATGTTCTCAAAAATCGACAGTGCGCCTTATAATGCGGTGCGCCTAATGTATGGTTGTATTGAGCATTACAGACATACATGATAGGTTTACAACATCCACTTACACAGTAAATAGTAGAGATCCAGCATGTAGATCATGGAAATAGTCTCTACTGGAACGTCCTTCCGCACCAGCTGTAAAATGCTCCTATGTCCCTCGTCCGTATAGCAGTGGAACTAGCTGGTACAGTGACACTGTTGAAAGCGAGGCACGGGGCGCAGCGTGAGCCGCGGTGATGTCACTGGAATGCAACGGCACATGCGCCTTATAACCCGGTGTGCTTTATGTATGAAAATAAACCCATTAACAGTCGCTCTATGATATTGCGCCTTATAACCCGGTGCGCCTTATGGTCCGAAAAATACTGTAATATAACTGGGTACTAACATTTATAGGTAAAGTTGATCCAGGGAATATCCGATTGCCTCTCGGGGGGGATCAGGAAGCTTGGTGATGTGGCGGCGTCAACGTCACCGCCACGTCACCGCGTTCTCTGTCCGAGGGGATTTTCGTCCAAAGGTGTGTACACACCGCCGGACCAAAATCCTGCAGGAGACATGTCCGATGTAAACGGTCCGCGGACCGTTTTCATCGGACATGTCTCCTCGTGTGTACGGGGCCTTCCTCTGGATCAACTGTGGGTGTGGAGTTGGGTAAATGGGATTGTATGTTATTATTATTATTATTATTTAATTTTTTACATTTTAATTTTTTTTATGATTGAACTGGATGGACTTGTGTCTTTTTTCAGCCTGACTAACTATGTAACTACAGCCGTACTTGTACAAACTATTATTCACAATCCCTTCATTCTCACAACATGCCACTTTTAAACCAGTTTTATCTACCTATTGTAAACCTAACCCAAGAGCAGGAAAAATTACATTTCAGTCTTGTAAAATCAGAAAAAAATGTGTTATTTTTCCTCTGTAGTGATTTTTTTTCTACTGTCTCCTCATCCTCTGTTGTCTTCTGAGATAGAAGAACCAGTGATTGTGCAAGGGCGAGGGGTCTGCATGTATTAGGTACTGGTGCTTGTAATTGGCACAAGATATCGCAGGCTTTCTGTGGTTTCAGATTCAAGCAATTACAGAAGCATAAAAGGCCTTCTGACAGGAAGCTCAGGGACGCAAGGTGAAGCTGTAACCGTGGAGCCTGCCACAGCCAGAGCTGTGCTGAAAGTCTTAGAGGGGATTTGTTCTCAGCCTCTTGTAGAACAATGGAATGAGATGTGTGTGTTTCAAGGTACAATACGACCATTATATCATGCTTACTGTGGTGTAACATAAAAAAAAAGAAAGTTGATTTGCTTCATATAATTAAGCAGTATCTGAACTTGTTTCTAAACAACTTCTTTTGAAATCCCAGGACCATTTTTTGGGGTGTTTATTAGTTTCTCTTTCCTGGATTAATTAAAATGAGAAAAGAGTCATGACAGACTCTGAGGAAAAATTTGACACATTTGAAGGTGATACAATTCTATTTGTTTCTCACTTTTTCTGTACAATTATCTTTAGCTACAATTTGATTGGGAGATTTTTTTTTTGCTTTTTGACAGGCTTTGTGTAGGCTGCTTATATCTGTGGAACATTTATATGTTAATTAGCTGTGAACTCAGAGCACTCTGGATTCCTCTCATTAAACATGATGAAGGAAGCGTATTGCTACATGCTGTGTAAGACGTAGCCTTTTTGTTGTTTATATACAAAATTACTTAAAGCCCAACTCAAGCAACTAAAAAATACTTTCTTGCAGTGGGGCTGTGGTGGCACTACAAGGATTAATTGCAGGCCATAGATTGTGCTATTTTCTTTCCTGCAGCAAAGAAATTGCTTGATTCCCCCATGAAAACAGTCAGTGTTAATGGGTGAATCAATCCCACGGAACTATTGGGGTTGATTTTCTAAAGGCAAATAGACTGCACACTTTGCAAAGTGCAGTTGCACGCTACAAGTGCAGTTGCTCCAGAGCTTAGTAAATGAGGTAAAGTTTCACTTTGCGAAGAATACCCAATCACATGCAAGGAAAAAAAAAACAGCATTTTTGCCTGCACATGATTGCATAATGAAAGTCAGCAAAGCCTCTGCATATTTACTAAGCTCTGGAGCAACTGCACTTTGCAAAGTGCACAGTCTATCTGCATTTAGTAAATTGACCCCTTTGTGTTCTCCCTGCAGGGGGTGGGGGTGCACAAGATACGGTCCCTGCCAGGAGAACACAGTGATTTTTGCTCGCGGCTATAGCCATTGGCAATATTTGCATGTTCAAAATCGGACATGCTATTGTACCCAAGAATGGATCTAGGTGCATTCAGCCTGCCTAATGTTGGCTGGTCCCTGCTGAACCATGAAGGATTTGAACGATCTTGGCCAGCTGAAGTCTAGGGTAACAATGCCCTAGAAGCTAGCGGTGATTGCTATAGAAGCGGTGCCTTGGGGAGCACATTCAACCGGAAATGTACCATTGCTGCGTCGTACAGTTTAGCAGCTTCGTCGAATCTTAGAACAATCAACGGACACCAAAAGCCTTCAATGTCAGATTCAACCTTAATTAGTTTAGATTTTCGAACAAATGCATTTTTTTTAACGAAACAAAATAGCTAAAAATGAATTTCGGGAGTAACTAAATACATTTATTTTTCAGACGAAAACAAAACTCAGAAACAAAATATTTCAGTGTACACATGTCCAATATGTAATATTATTGTAACAGACTTCAGCCTGCCTAATGTTGGCTGGTCCCTGCTGAACCATGAAGGATTTGAACGATCTTGGCCAGCTTAAGTCTAGGGTAACAATGCCCTAGAAGCTAGCGGTGATTGCTATAGAAGCAGTGCCTTGGGGAGCACATTTAACCGGAAATGTACCATTGCTGCGTCGTACAGTTTAGCTGCTTCGTCGAATCTTAGAACAATCAACGGACACCAAAAGCCTTCAATGTCAGATTCAACCTTAATTAGTTTAGATTTTCGAACAAATGCATTTTTTTTAACGAAACAAAATAGATAAAAATGAATTTCGGGAGTAACTAAATACATTTATTTTTCAGACGAAAACAAAACTCAGAAACAAAATATTTCAGTGTGCACATGTCTAATATGTAATATTATTGTAACAGACTTCAGCCTGCCTAATGTTGGCTGGTCCCTGCTGAACCATGAAGGATTTGAACGATCTTGGCCAGCTTAAGTCTAGGGTAACAATGCCCTAGAAGCTAGCGGTGATTGCTATAGAAGCGGTGCCTTGGGGAGCACATTCAACCGGAAATGTACCATTGCTGCGTCGTACAGTTTAGCTGCTTCGTCGAATCTTAGAACAATCAACGGACACCAAAAGCCTTCAATGTCAGATTCAACCTTAATTAGTTTAGATTTTCGAACAAATGCATTTTTTTTAACGAAACAAAATAGATAAAAATGAATTTCGGGAGTAACTAAATACATTTATTTTTCAGACGAAAACAAAACTCAGAAACAAAATATTTCAGTGTGCACATGTCTAATATGTAATATTATTGTAACAGACTTCAGCCTGCCTAATGTTGGCTGGTCCCTGCTGAACAATGAAGGATTTGAACCATTTTGGCCAGCTTAAGTCTAGGGTAACAATGGCCTAGAAGCTAGCGGCAATTGCTATAGAAGCGGTGCCTTCTAAAATAATATCCATCTTCCACAGGGGTCCCACAGATATGGCACATACATACAAACATTGGTCCAATCTGAACCAATGTAAATACAGGTATGTAAAAACTGCCATACCTGGAATTCAGCTTTGAAGGATAATCAAATCCAAGAACACATCTCCAAACGCTAATGAAAAAATTGTGCTGAATCTACCACCAAATTACAAGAAATCACTTCTTACCAGATGACCGTGATCCCCCGTTACAGTGGATCTCCTTGATGGAGTCCACCCTGTGTGAAAGGGGCCTAACAATGATCTTCTCTTCAATTCCTGTGCTCTCTGCTTTTACTATTCAGTTGGTATTGTTGTCAGTTCTGATTGTGTATTACAGAACACATCCCCCCATTAAAGAGAAGAGGAGAAGAAGGTGTTTTAAAGTCATAAAACACTTTCTTCCTCTGTAGCCACAGTATAATGCATGAGTGCTGTTGCCCTAGGACAGTAAGTGTTAGACCCCTTTCACACTGGGGCGGTTTGCAGGCGCTATTGCGCTAAAAATAGTGCCTGCAAACCAACCTGAAACAGCGGCAGCTGTTTCTCCAGTGTGAAAGCCCGAGAACTTTCACTCTGGAGTGGTGGTCTGGCAGGACAAAAAAAAAAGTCCTGCTAGCCGCATCTTTGGAGCGGTGAAGGGGCAGTGTGTATTCCGCTCCTGCCCATTGAAATCAATGGGACACCGCGGCTATAACGCCGTTAATAAACCTCTGCAGACGCGCATTGCGGGCGGTCTTAACTTTTTCACGGCTGCTAGCAGGGGTAAAACCCCTGCTAGCGGCCGAATAGCGGTAAAGCACCGCTTTTTAGCGGCACTTTACCGCCACTGCTCCTCCCGTCCCAGTTTGAAAGGGGCCTAACTGGTAGGATCTCCAGATGAAAATAAGTGCAATACGTAATAGATGTGCATTTTTTGTCATAATTTTGGGGATTTTTGCATTCGTTTTAACAAATGATAATGAAAGCGCAGAATCCGAAATCCGAAAGATCCGACATGAAAAATGCTTTATTTTCGTTTTGTTGCGACAGTTCAATATAGATAGAAGAGTCGACATGATGCTGACAATAGCGATCTGTGTCTATCGAACCTGAGGTGGAATGTGCCGAACCTAACTCTATTAGTCCAAGATTATTCGACATAGAGAGAAAAGATTCAACATTATAGAGACATGAAGATTCGATGAAGTAACTAAAAACATATGATCGCCACAAGCAGACATTTATGGTCAAATACTCTGCCCATGGGGAGCACATTCAACCGGAAATGTACGATTGCTGCGTTGTACAGTTTAGCTGCTTCGTCAAATCTTAGAGCATTCAATGGACACCTTCAATGTTAGATTCAACCTTAAAGGGGTGTTCCAGCCAAATTTAGTGTTTATTAAAAGTCAGCAGCTACAAAAAGTGTAGCTGCTGGCTTTTAATAAACACACACTCACCTGCTCCACGATCCAGCGACGCGCCAAAGGCTGTCACGGTCGGGTGCCCACACTTAGGATGAAGACGCCGGCCGGGGAGGGGGGGAGAGGAGCGGACCCCCCGGCCGGCGTCTTCATCCTAAGTGTGGGCACCCGACTGTGACAGCCTTTGGCTTCACGGCCGGCACCCACTGCGCATGCGAGAGCAGCACTGCGCATGCGCGAGCAGCGCGGCCCGCCGCTGATTGGACAGGCGATCGCATGGGACCTGTTAGTGTCCCATGCGATCGCCTACAGGGAGAGGCTGCTGTAGGCGATTAAGCTTAATCGCCTAACCAGCCCCTCGTCGGAGGCAGGAAGTGGGACAGGAAGTCCCACTCCCCCCCCCCAAAAAAAAATTACATGCCAAATGTGGCATGTAAGGGGGAGGGGAGTGGATTGAGCGGAAATTCCAATTGTGGGTGGAACTCCGCTTTAATTCGTTCCGATTTTCGAACAAATGCATTTTTTAAACGAAACAAAATAAATAAAAATGAATTTCGGGAGTAACCAAATACATTTATTTTTCAGACGAAAACAAAACTCAGAAACAAAATATTTCAGTGTGCACATGTCTAATATGTAATATTATTGTAACAGACTAATGTAATATCGGCAGTGGCCATAATAACACACATGGCATTGGTTGTAGCACGGTGAAACTATACAACTTGTGGATTTTGTCAGACAGTGCCTCCACAGAACGCAAGTGAATAGGGCGGATATGCTCTGCAACTGAGCTTGAGGTACATTGGGTGCGTCAGTGTGGTGGGGTGCCATCAGTTAAAACAGTTGTTTATGGGGGTGGTAAACAATGCTACCCATGTAAATTGGACCTAACTAAAACTTATATTTTTGTTGTGGGTTGAGACTACCAGGCTACATAGCCATGTGACAGACCCTCTCCACTGGAGTTCCATGGAGTCTCACTTTTCCTGCCGTAGCTAAAAAAGTCTCTTTCCTCTAATTGCCTTTTAATTACTCCTCCTAATGTAAAATACATTAAAAAAAATAGAGATTCTACTGTAGGAGGTAGACAGATGTGGGACCTTTGGTGAGATGTAGTCCCTCACCCCCTACCCAGCTGATGTTTCAGCTCACCAGCATCCATCTTTAACTGGAATATCATTCTTCGGTGGACTGATGAGTTCCTTTTACTACTGTATTTATTGGCATATAACGCACACTTTTTTCCCCTTGAAATCAGGGGGAAATCGTGGGTATGCATTATACGCCGATCCCCGCTTTCTGAACGCCGCCGCCGACATACACCGAGTGCAGTACACTCGGGTACACTCGGCTGGGCTCGGCTCTGCTCACGGTCACGCCCTGTGCCGCCTCCTGCGAGAATACCTGAGCGTGGCCGAGCCTAGCCAAGTGTACTGCGCTCGGTATATGTCGGCGGCGGCATTCAAAAACAGCGCGGGAGAAGCGGGGAGGACACCACGAATGCCGCAGATGGACGCCGGACTGGACAAGGCCGCCGATGGACGCTGGGCAACTGTAAGTAACTGTAAACTGTCAGTATTTCTTTTTTTTCCTTAGGATCCCCTTCTAGGTTTGGGGTGCGCGCTTTACGCCGGTGCGCGCTATAGGGCTATAATATGCTGTACATATGATTACATTGATGTGTGCCGGAATTACAAAGTTTGAGGGAACTTGGTATTAGATTGTAAGTTCTCAGGAGTAGGGCCCTCCTAACACCTTTGTTAGGAATTGTATTGTAATCGTACTGTCTCCATTTTTTAAATTTAGTTTTTAGGCTCTGCACAAACTGTTGGTGCTATATAAATACTGTATAATAACAATAAGTATAGCATACAGTATTACATATATAATGATATGTTTTTTTTTTGCATTTTATTATAATTCCATTCTGTAAAGTGGATGTACAGTATATTATACAGCTGACATGTGCTTGTTTTATTTTATCTCTAGACAGATGATGAAAAGAGTACAACAAGTCCTTTAACCTGCAGCAATCAAGTCAACAAAACAGAAACAGTGCAACAGAACAAACCAGTAGAGGTTTTAGGTGAGAAAACACACTGAACTGCGAATAGCCAGGATACCATACTAAGCAATTCATGGTGCTTTACACCAGGGATCTACACGTTTTTCAGTATGAGGCCCAAAGGTTATATTCTACAAATATCTGCAGCCCCCCCTACCTCAGAAAAATCAATTTTATAAATAAAGGAGCCCCCACCTTCATCAGGTGCCCCAACAGAGCCCCTATTAGGCTAGGTTAACATATCTGCAGGTGACGATCGTACGCAAAATCGCATTTGTTCTCAAATACGCAGAGAAACACACTTTTTTTTAAGCAGAAGCTTGGAAACTTAAAGGCATCCCCACACAACAGCACCTGTGGTGCGTGAGAACCATGTGATTCAGTGCAACACAATTGAAGAAAAGGGTCAGGGATTATTTCCCCTGAATTTCTGCAGGTAGGGCAGCCCATTGAAGAAAATGGAATGGATTTCCCTATACACAGAATGTAACTCAGAGTGCTGATGTGAATGTTCTGGCGAGGGACGGGACCGTCCCCCTGTCAGAACACAACAGCTTAGTGGTGGATATCGCTGTACTAACATTGAATCATTAGTACAGCGTCTCCGACCGGAGCTGACATTTTTTTTTTTTAAATCAACCTGCTGGGTTGATCGGAAATAGCTAATAATGTCTACCAGGTTTTAGTCTTTGTGTTTTTTTTAGGCTTGCTGTTTTGTTTTTCTGTTTCTTTGGAAAGACACTGACCCCCAGGGTTACAGTAACAGCTTATCTGAATCAGTGGTTATTGTCTGATAGCTATTATATCCTTGGGAAATATAACCTTGAACAAGTACTTTAGTTTTGAATGGTTTCAATTGTTAAAAGCTGTGGTGATTTTTTTACAACTCGATCAGTTGGTTTTAACTATATCATTGTCTTTAAGTCTGTTAATAACTACAATATTCTGTGTTCTAGATGTGCCTACATTAGGAGATGCTTTGCAAAGATATCCTGAGGATGAAACAGGGCATACTCTTCAAAATGCAGCAGAGGAGGAAAAGCACATTGGCAGCTGGGTCCCCCAGTACACAGACCTGCAATTGGTGGATCCACAGAGTGGACATAATTATTTGTGGGGCTCACAGCAGAGAGAGCTCGGTGCTGATCTTCCTTCTGATTACAACCCGGAAGAGCCACAAGCGCAAGGTACCAATATCTTCAGACTTTTGTCAGCATTTGGCAGAACCTATTGGGGATTAAACGTTTATGCCTGTTGGAGATTTTGATGTGAGATCCTTGTTGACTATGAAGACTTGTTGACTACACACGCACCGTTTTCTCTGCAAGAACCAGCAAGAAAACTGCTGGCAGAGCTTTCTTGCCGAGTAAACCGAGCGTGTGTACGAAGCTTTCAGGTTTCTCGTCTGAAAATCTGCCCAGAATCTCGATGAGAAAAATAGAGATTCTGTTCTCTATTTTCTTGTTGAGATTCTTGTCTCCCTGTTTACCGACCAGAAATTCGAGCGTCTGTATATTTACCTGTCGTCGAGGAATCCTGTGCATGCTCGAAATGACTTTGACGCTTGCGCGGTAGCTTCCACGTCATAGGTAGGGTGAAGCAAGATGGCGGCGACGAAATTAAATGTGACAAGCGCATGCTCGTCATACGCGATGACGTCACTACGTTCTTTCCTTTCAAAAGAACCGTGGTTGAAAGGGAAGAGGAGAACAAGAGGAGGACGTCAGGGACACCACGATCAGAATTAGTGTATAGCTTGCTGGTGACCTGGAAGGGTAGGCATAATGTATTAATGGGGTCTAGGTTTTTAGGAATTTCTTATCCGTATCTAGGAGAATACTGGTACGTTTTTCATTGATAAAGTAGATGTCTATGCAGCGATGGACTTCTGCGAATGACATAAACTGTTTTTTCCAGGCGTTTGCGATAGGTTGTTTTGCTACTAGTAAAACATATGTTGCCAGTTTGAATTGGAGTCTCATGAGACATGGAGGCTTTTAATGTAACAGGACACGCCAAGGGTGCCTAGGGAAGGGGCAACACTTGTAATGTTTTAGGGATCTTTGTCCAAAATCTGGAAAGCATGGAACACGACCACCAAGTATGAAGAACATTCTCTGGGACTAAGCAGCTGGCCCAGAAGGATTTCAATGTAAAATCCCCCTTGGGGATTAAAAAACAGGCTTTCAGAATGCAAGACTGTCAACCGGCTCAAACCTATGTCTAAAAATGTATCCACTGGAGAAAACTTTTTAGAGGTGTTTACAAACCAGCTGCACAAGTGAATGAGGCCTAAAGCTGACCAAACACTGGTATTTTTTTTTCATACTTTGACAGCCAACCCCGTCACCTGTCAAAATGATTGTACAGTGGCTACATTTGTTTGGATACAGCTGCTGTAAACATTTTCCAGCAGGCTCCTCTGACAAAAAATGGTTGAACCATCAACTCCTGTCAAATAGAGTGGAGCCGGCAGACAAAATTTGCATTGTGTGGCCAGCTTAACCACTTAACCTCCCTGGCGGTATGATTCTTTCTGGTTTTAGGTGCTGAATGCGGTACCATTATTTTGCATGGAAATTTGTCATTTTATATTGTAGGCCTGTAATTCTTAGGAATAACTCACGTAAATCTGTCCGAATCAGAGTCTAGTAGACATCTCGGGTATGATAAAGTTTGAAAAACTAAATTATAAATTATAATATAATAAATAACTATAAATAATTATAACAAATAATAATATATCTATAATAAAAATTATTCAATAATATAATCAAATCAAAAACACTGAAATGTGCTCAGTTGCAGAATTGTCGCTGTCATTACTTTTATTTTTTTTATGATGAATTTCCCCACAAATCGCTATCGCTTAATTCTGTAAGTGATTATAATTTATTATTACTGTTTTCTAGCTGCTCTAAAACCATTTTTGACATAAAGGGACACTTTTTGGTTGTTATGGACAATCTACAGTTTGCAGACAGAAAGAACAGTTTTTATTGTACAAAAGTACATGTAGGGCACTGGGCAGACCACTAGGGACAAAGGGGGTGTGTGTTTTGTACATACAGTACTGTGATATATAAGATTACAGTATACTGTATGTAATGTGTTTATTTACTTTTTTGAATTTGGCACCGTTCTCCGCCCCCGTGCGTCGTAACATCGCAGGGAACAGAGATCGGCGGCACACGGGGATACTGTGTGAATCGAGTGAGGACGCCGCTCGCTCACACAGCGGGGAGGCATCGCAGGATCCAGAGACAAGGTAAGTAACTTTGCCTGTGGCTGCTGCGAGGCAATCCCCAGTCTGGCTCGGGGATACCGCTTTTGGTAATGAAATCTTACCCCGAGCCAGACTCGGGAATACTGCCAGGGGGGTTAAGGACCTTGGCTGTTTTTCAGAATTGCCGTTTACAAGATTAAAAAAGGTTTTTTTTTGCTAGAAAATTACTTAAAACCCCCAAACATTATATCATTTTTTCTAACACCCTAGAGAATAAAATGGCTGTCATTGCAATACTTTTTGTCACACCGTATTTGCGCAGCGGTCTTACAAGCCCATTAAAAAATAGGACAGCAGTAAAGTTAGCCCAATTTTTTTATATATTGTGAAAGATCATGTTATGCCGAGTAAAATGATACCCAACATGTCACGCTTCAAAATTGCTCCCGCTCATGGAATGGCGTCAAACTTTTACCCTTAAAAATCTCCATAGGCGACGTTTAAAAAATTCTATAGGTTGCATATTTTGAGCTACAGAGGAGGTCTATGGCTAGAAGTATTGCTCTTTCTTTCGATCGCGGTGATACCTCACTTGTGTGGTTTGAACACTGATTTCATATGCGGGCGCTTCTCACGTATGCGTTCACTTGTGCGCGCGAGCTCGTCCGGACGGGGCACTTAAAAAAAAAAGTTTTTGTTTTCTTATTTTTTTTTATTTATTTTATAAGTTTTTACACTGAAAAAAAAAATGGATCACTTTTATTCCTATTACAAGGAATGTAAACATCCCTTGCAATAGAAAAAAGCATGACAGGTCCTCTTAAATATGAGATCTGGGGTCAAAAAGACCTCAGATCTCATATTTAGGCTTAAATGCAAAAAATTCATTTTAATTTGAAAAAATGACAACAAGAAAATATTGCTTTAAGAAGCATGGGCGGAAGTGACGTTTTGACGTTGCTTCCGCCCTGCTATGCGGATAAATAGGTTCCTTTGGTTCACTAACCTTTTCCTTCGCTTTCCCTTCTAAATGTTTTTTTTGTTCTTTGTTTTCTTTGTCTGAATTTCTTCCTGTTCCTCCTCAGTAAGCTGTTCTGGCTGACTAACCCCCAGCCAGAATGGCTCGGATGATGGGGGCAAGCTTACTGAGCAGAACAGGAAGTGAGAAATTCAGACCAAAAAAAAAAAAACATTTAGAAGGGAAATGGAAGGGAAAGGTAAGTGAACCAACAATGCACTAGATTAAAGGAACCTATTTCGAAAATAAAAAACAAACTTTAACAACCCCTTTAAGCTCTGCCATTGAATAACATATATACTTTGTGACTATGTGAATGGATTATAGTCAAACAGATAGCTGACCTCCATTATATGCTGCAACCAGAAAGTTGGAATATCTCTGATGGAGCGAAGCAGGGATTATAGGGTAACCCTAAAAAGCCCAATTATCACCCAAGAATGTCAATGGGCTGCTGAATTAATAGTGGGATTATGTGATATATGTCAGCCTTTTGTCTATAGTTACCTGTAGCTATGGTTAGTTTAGCATCATTCTGTATGTGCTTTATTGTATATGGAAAATTCTTTGTACTATTCCATTAGTGTCTTTTTACTTTTAATCTAGCAATAAGTGTGTGTCTTTTAACTCATTTCCTCCAGTAACAATGGCGTGTCACTTTGTCACTGTGAAGGGAAACAATAGGTGGTTGCCACTAATAAGACAACAGATTGACCCATTCAATGAACAGAGCATGAAATACCAGCAGGTGAAAATGTGCTGCTTATAGAACAGACAGTGCTAAACGTGACTCCTATGGAGACAAAATGGAGTCAAACTCATAGGGATTTCAGAATTCCAACTATCTGGAATTCTCATGTCTTTTCAAGCTTTTAGTATAAATAGTGACTTTGCCATTCAATACTTTGTGCCTTTTGTATATGTCTAGAGTTCCGTTTTATAACCCTATTACAATTTATTTAATCTTAACTGCAAAAATTACATCTGAAGGGAGGAAGGGGGTCATATACACAAGGATTGTAATGCTGTGTGTATTAAAATTATAAAATATATTGTTTCTATGTATAGTTTGTAACTACATAGGAACATTACATGTATGTGCTTGCAACAAATATAGGCTCTGACTCCTGGTTTGCAGTACCAATTGATGTGCTTTACTGCTTCTTCTCCCAGTAAAAGCCTATGGGGCTGATTTACTAAGGGCAAATAGACTTTGCACTTTCCAGAGCTTAGTAAATGCGCAGAAGCTCTCCTGGGTTCCATCGTCCAATCACGTGCAAGCAAAAATGCTGTTTTTTTTTTTTTAATTCTCCTTGCATATGATTGGGTATTCTTTGCAAAGTGAAGCTTTACCAAATTTACTAGGCTCAGGAGCAACTGCACTTTCCAAAAGCGCACAGTTTCGATGCCTTTAGTAAATGAACCCCTATGAGTTGGTTGATGCAATAAAAACAATTCACTCCTTGTGTGGCTGATCTCTTAGCAGTTGTTAAGAGGAAGTAGATTGATTGCACTGAGACAGTAAGATTACCTTTTAATCTAAAGGGTTAATCAAAAAATCTTTACGTTTAATGCAATACTGAAATTTAAAAACATCATATAAAATGTATTTAATTGAGACATTATTGTATCTGGAATTATTCAAAAAAATTATTGCAAGTAGTGTTTACCTGCCTCAGCTTCAAAAACTGCAGATACTTCCAATAACAGGCCATCTGACAGGCACTTTTATTGTACATAAAAATTGTTGTGTACCATCAAATCAATAATTAATAGATAATTTATATGTACAGTATACCAATTTATGAAAACACAAGTGCATATAATATAAATTGTACAATAAAAGTGAAGAAATCAAATAAATATTTAAACTTAAAGTGCATAAAAAATAATAAAATTATAAAAGTTCATCCAAAAAAATCAAGAAAAGATCCAATGAAGCTGCATACATCAAGGAAAAGTCCTCTCATAAGAGTGTATTCCAATGGAAAAAGAAGAAACACAGAATATTTTTTTCCCCACGGGAATGCACTTATATCACTAAGGCCGCATACACACGACCGGTTTCCTCGGCAGAATTCAGCAAGAAACTCGATGGGAGACGTACTGTATTCTGCCGAGAAAACCGGTCATGTGTACACTTTTCGCAGAGAAAACTGTCGACGAACTCGTCGAGACAAAAAGAGAGCATGTTCTCTATTTCCTCGACGGGCAATGGGAAAATTTGGCTCGACAAGTTTTTTGACAGCCGAATAAGGAACTCAACAGGGAAAAAGATGCGTTTCGCCCGTCGAGTTTCTCGGTCGTGTGTACGCGACCTAAGAGGAAATTTTCAGATTTGCTATACGTTTGCTTCTGATGAGTTGCAACTGGCCATGAAACGTGTCAAGCATATTCAGTGTCATCATGTTCCCAGCACATAGCATTGCCCCAACTGTGATTCATCTGTCTCCTATAACCCATTTTAATTTCATTACCAAACCAAGCATTTGGCTTTTTATACTAGCTACTTTCATGGGACACTATGCAGTTTCAGATGCGTGCATGTATACATATATTGAATTTTTTTTTTTGTATGTCATCGTTTTGCATATAGATTTAAATACCCATGTTCAATCATGTATCACACGATACAAACAAAAGTATGCTTTGTTTTTATGCCAATTAAACAATTTACATAATTTCTCCTACCACGTATCTTGTCTCAATCAAAGTCCCCAAAAAAAAAAAAAATATTCCTGATTTAGGGATGGAGGTGCATTTTATCATGCATGTAATTTAAAGTCCCATTACCCTCTTGCTTTTCAGATAGCGGATATAGGTCAATATAAAACACTCCTTTTTATTTTAAAAAGATACCAAAAGGCGGAGTTCCACGTGCATGCGCAGTGCGTGCCTGGCCGTGAAGCCGAAAACTGTCACGGCTGGATGCCCAGAGGGGCAATGGAGGTGCCGGCGGAGAGGAGGGGGAGAGGGGCGACACTCTGGGTGGCCGCATCGCTGGAACATGGAACAGATAAGTGTCTGTTTATTAAAAGTCAGTAGATAGACTTTTTGTAGCTGCTGTCTTTTAATAAACATGAAAAGCCTGGAACTTTGCTTTAAAGTGATTGTAAACCCACTCTTGTCACTTGAACCTACAGGTTAGCCTAGATTTAGGCTTACCTGTAGGTGCAAGAAATATCCTTAACCTACAGGGTTAAGGAGATATTTTCACAGAAACTGGCACCGGCGCAGTAGACAACGGCGCAGGCGCATTGAGCGGTGCCGTTTTTGTGAATGGCATTAACTGGGTTAATAATGAGCTAGTATGTTGTACATACTAGCTGATTATGACTTTATCTTGCAGGTGTATTTTTAAACAAAATGGAAAAACAAAGGTTTACTTCCTATTTAAGGCAAGACTAAACAGACTATAATTTTATTTTCCTATGCATTCTTGCCTAGAGTGCTCTTATTATTCCTATTTCCTGTGCTGATGGGGATAACCCCCATAACATACTGATGGCTTAACCACTTAAGACCCAGACCTTTAGGCAGCCAAAGGACCTGGCCAGGTTTTGCGATTCGGCACTGCGTCATTTTGGTATGGTGGGGAGAATCTCGCGCCAGTGAGGGGAAGGGGAAATTTTTTTTTTTTTTGATATAATATATATAATAAAGCTGCTCCCTAGGTAAATCAATAAATTGAATTAAAACAGTTGTGTACGTGGGATAGGGGCGCTAAAAGAAAATTGATGAATTAGGTGAATAAATACAACCTATCCCAATATAGACATAAATACTATAACACTACTTCAAACACCTAAAAAAGTGTGATTGCATATAAATCAATAATAAACAACACCTGCAGTGAAATAGTGTGCAAATTAAATATAATTGAATGATAATAAACAATTGATATTGTAAAAGTGCTCCTTGCTCGAAAATCCTTGTGATAAGTTCCACCTTCACCAATAGGACACCTCAAGTGGGGATGGATGGCTCCTTACCAGATGATGTTGACCTGAATGAAGGTCAATAGAGCTTGGATAACAACACCTTTCCCATGGGGATTCCAATTCAGCAGCCTCCTTGCTCTCACAGATTCACACTGTTTCCCAGGACAGAGCAGGCAGGCTCTGTCCTGGGAAACAGTGTGAATCTGTGAGAGCAAGGAGGCTGCTGAAAAAACTGATACCTGCAATTATCTGCTAAACCGCATTGGAATCCCCATGGGAAAGGTGTTGTTATCCAAGCTCTATTGACCTTCATTCAGGTCAACATCATCTGGTAAGGAGCCATCCATCCCCACTTGAGGTGTCCTATTGGTGAAGGTGGAACTTATCACAAGGATTTTCGAGCAAGGAGCACTTTTACAATATCAATTGTTTATTATCATTCAATTATATTTAATTTGCACACTATTTCACTGCAGGTGTTGTTTATTATTGATTTATATGCAATCACACTTTTTTAGGTGTTTGAAGTAGTGTTATAGTATTTATGTCTATATTGGGATAGGTTGTATTTATTCACCTAATTCATCAATTTTCTTTTAGCGCCCCTATCCCACGTACACAACTGCGTCATTTTAACTGACAATTGCACGGTCGTGCGACGTGGCTCCCAAACAAAATTGGCATCCTTTTTTTCCCACAAATAGAGCTTTCTTTTGGTGGTATTTGATCACCTCTTTTTTTGCGCTATTTACAAAAATAGAGCGACAATTAAAAAAAAAATGCAATATTTTTTACTTTTTGCTATAATAAATATCCCCCAAAAATATATATAAAAAATGATTGTTCCTCAGTTTAGGCCGATATGTATTTTTCTACCTATTTTTGGTAAAAAAAAAATCGCAATAAGCGTTTATCGGTTGGTTTGGGCAAAATGTATAGCGTTTACAAAATAGGGGAAGGTTTTATTGCATTTTTATAAAAAACATTTTTTTACTACTAATGGCGGCGATCAGCGTTTTTTTTTCGTAACTGCAAGATTATGGCGGACACTTCGGACAATTTTGACACATTTTTATGACCATTGTCATTTTCGCAGCAAAAAATGCATTTAAAATGCATTGTTTACTGTGGAAATGACAGTGCAGTTTGGGAGTTAACCACTAGGGGGCGCTGAAGGGGTTATGTGTGACCTAATATGTGTTTACAACTGTAGGGGGTGTGGCTGTAGGTGTGACGTCATCGATTGTGTATCCCTAAAAGGGATCACGCAATCGATCACAGCGCCACAGTGAAGAACGGGGAAGCTGTGTTTACACACAGCTCTCCCTGTTGTTCAGCTCCGGGGACTGATCGCGGGACTCCAGCGGCGATCGGGTCCGCGGGTCCCGCGGTCACGGTCACAGAGCTTCGGACCGGGTCGCATGCATGTTCCCACGCGCGACCCCACGGTTGGGCTTAAAGGGCAACGTACAGGTACGTTGATGTGCCCAGCCGTGCCATTTTGCCGACGTATATCGGCGTGAAGGGGTCCTTAAGTAGTTAATAGATTTATCCATACAAATTTAGTACATGAAAATTGCGACCAAGGCAGAGAAGTCCACTATTTGGGCCATATGTACTTCTCATAAAAGAACAGAACACTGTGTTTACACATCCATTTATTCACAACATCTGCTAAGCAGTAGATTGCCGCTGCTTGCTTTGGCTTTTAAGCTAAAACTCCTTTTGTCTGCAGTTGTATGGAATGAAAAAAAAACTAAATAAAAAGGAAAGCACATAGCGAAATGTTTTATTCCATCTCAAAATGCAGGAAGGAAGATTCGAAGAAAATACGATATTTTGCTGCAGTTTTATTTCACTGGCCACTGCAGGACCTAAAAAATAAAACAAATTTAAAGTAAATCTATGTGTATTATTGTAGGTTTTAGAAAAAAAAACTGTGACCAAGTTATATATTCTTAATAATCAGGCAGATGAGGTGTAATACAAGCTCTCACTAACCCCTGTGCCTGCAGGCATGGTGGAGAAATAATCCCCAATGTTCACAGCAGAAGCACTAAAATCGCTTACAGTTTACCCTGCTCCTTCCTCCCAGCAGTGACCAAGCAGCATTCCACCCTTCTTCTTGTCAGTCTTCCATAAAGGCCAGATTTGTGGAATGTGGGAAAATACGGTATATACCTTGGTATATACACTCACCGCGCTACTAAGGAAAAATGCAGCAGCTAACACAACTAAAAGATCAATTTAGCAAGCATAGGATATACAAAAAGGAAACGTGTAGCGCCTAACTGGAGATAAATAACAAATAATAACATATGCAAAATATATAACACCGTGGGTGCACTTGAAGTGTCTCTAAAAATGGTGATAGAGTCCAAATAGATCAATACAAAGTGACTGGGTGCAGGTGCAATCTGGATGGTCCACCACCGTAGATGAGACTGAGGAGGCTTACCAGATGGATAGCGACCAAAATAAGTATACACCTAATTGGTCAACTAAGGCTTAATGAGACGCCAAGGATCGCTCACATAGGGACTCCGGTGGAGGAGAGATGATGAAGGTATCCAATCGGATGAGGGACCAGACACACAAAAATTTCACTTCTCAGTACATGCAGCCGACAGGATGACTCAGAAGGCCCAATGATAAGGAGGAAAGTAAAAAAGCAGACATAGTGTAACTCTGATAAAAAAGTTTTACTAAAGAAAAGAAAGTAATACACTCACATTTGATATGAACAATCATGGGCATATATGTATACAGGCAGTAGGATCAATCAATTCCCTCAGATTTGTGGAATGTACAACTAATAGTTGTCCTGTGGACAGATTCTCCCACCTGAGCTTTGGATCTCTACAGCACCTCATGAGTTACCATGGACCTCTTGGCTGCTTCTCTGATTAATGCTCTCCTTGCCCGGCCTGTCAGTTTTGGTGGCTGGTCATGTCTTGGTAAGTTTCAGTTGTGCCATACTCTTTCTATTTTTGGATGATGGATTGAACAGTGCTCAGTGAGATGTTCAAAGCTTGGGATATTTTTTTATATCCTAACCCTGCGTTAAACTTTTCTACAGCTTTATTCCTGACCAGTCTTGTGTGTTCCTTGGCCTTCATGGTGCTGTTTGTTCACGAAGGTTCGCTAATAATCCTCTGAGGGCTTCACAGAACAGCTGTATTTATACTGAGATTACATTACACCCAGATGGACTCTATTTACTAATTAGGCATCTTCTCAAGGCAATTGGTTCCACTAGATTTTAGTTAGGGGTATCAAAGTAACGGGCTGAACACTTTTCAGATCTTTATTTGTAAAATAAAATTTGAAAACCATTTATCATTTTTCTTCCACTTCACAATTATGCGCCACTTTGTGTTGGTCGATCACATAAAATCCCAATAAAATACATTTACGTTTTTGGTTGTAACATGACAAAATGTGGAAAATTTCAAGGGACTGTAAATACATGCTGCTGAATACTACTCCATAAACAAGAAATCACTTGTGGGATTGTTGATCTCCTAGTTTCTTGCAGTGCTCAATTGTTCCTGAAAACAATTTTTAATTTTTTTGTAGAATAAAGGAAAAGCTAGTCGGATCAGAAATGTCATTCAGATTTTTTATTGCTGCCTGTAATTCTGTTGCAGATTTTCTCTCACTTCCTTTCTGGTGAAAGTGTTGTCAGTGGGAATTGAGGGGAAATCTGCCTAATGGATCCCTGGATAGCAGTAAAATTCCGATAGAGGTTTTAATTTGTTTCTGCTCTATCAATGGCTAATTAAAAAGTTTTAACTTCTCTTATATTTTGGGTAACAGCACAATCAACAGTATAACCTTTCAATACAAGCCTTCTTTTTCAGACTTTCTCTTCAGCACTACCTGCAGACCTGCCAGAAACAATATGCACATAGCAATATTCTCAAAGATGCTATTTGCATGAGCAAAAGAAAAACCCCATAAGCCCCCATGAGACAATCCATGATCCTGTTCATATGTAGCTCAGGATAGGGACATGGGCCCAGATTCACAGAGCGATTACGCCTGTCTAACTGGTGTTAGACAGGAGTAATTTCAAATTTTGCGCGCCGTATCACTAGTTTGAATCCTCAAACCATGATACAGCGGCTTCGGGCTTCGATCCGAGAGGCTTACGTCTTCGTAAGCCTTCGGATCTACGATGCAATCTTTTTGCGGCCGCTGGGAGGAGTCTGTGTCGTTTTCTGCGTCGGGATATGCAAATGAGTTTTTACGGCGATCCACGAAGATACGAGCGGCCTTTGCAATCGCTTACGTAATTTTTTTGCTACGTACTGTTAGACCAGCTATTTGCTGGTCTAACGGTGTGTAGCCCATGTTAAGTATGGCCCTCGTTCCCGCGTCGAATTAAATTATTATTTATTTTTTACGTAACTCGTTCGGGAATAGGAATGTCCGTAAACGACGCTACTCAAAAAAAATGACGTAACGACGTGATTTCGCTCAATGCACGGCGGGAAATTTCTGAACGGAGCATGCGCAGTTCGATCGCCGCGGGAACGCGCCTATTTTAAATGCTTCACGCCCCCTACTCGCGTAGATGGCTTGCGCCAGGAGAAATACACTACGCCGCCGTAGTTTACTGGACAAAATCTACCGGGATTCCACGTAGAGCCATATAATATACGGCGGCGTAGAGTATTTCTGATACTCTACGCGAATCTAATTGTATGTGAATCTGGCCCAAGGTATTGTGGCATGAGCGTACAAGGGCATTTCTATTGTCCATTATCAGGTCCTGCTCTACCATGTGGGGTGTTGAGTGAGCAAAAGAAAGGGACATACTGACCAGTTGATGTTGTTGGCTGCTTGGAGGCTCAGTTATTTTTAACTACTTGCCAACCGCTGGGCGCTGATATACATTGGCAGAATGGCAGCGGTGGGCAAATGGGTGTACAGGTACGTCCCCTTTAAGAAGCTGTGCTTCGAGGTCTGCCGGGTGCCAGCGATCACGTTATGGGGAGGCAGAACGGGGGGATGCCTATGTAAACAAGGCATTTCACTGTTCTGCCTAATGACAGGACAGTGATCTACTGCTTCCTGTCATCGAGAGCAGTGATCAGTGTCATGTCACTCATAGCCCATCCCCCCACAGTTAGAATCACTCCCTAGGTCACACTTAACCCCTTCTTCGTTCCCCAGTGGGTAACCCCTTTCCTGCTAGTGTTATTTATACAGTAATCAGTGCATTTTTATAGCACTGATCGCTGTATAAATAACAATGGTCCCAAAATAGCGTCAAAAGTGTCTGATGTGTTCCCCATAATGTCGCAGTCACGATAAAAATCGCAGATTGCCGCCATTACTAGTAAAATAAATAAATATATATAAATAAATAAATACAAATAAAAATTACATAAAACATATATTATTTCTTTTTCAAAATTGTTGCTCTTCTTTTGTTTATAGCCAAACCATAAAAATTGCAGAGGTGATCAAATACCACAAAAAGAAAGCTCTGTTTGTGGGAAAAAAGGACATCAATTTTGTTTGGGTGCAACGTCGCACGACCACGCAATTGTCAGTTAAAGCGACACAGTGCCGAATCGCAAAAAGTGCTCTGGACAGAAAGGGGGTAAATTCTTCCAGGGCTGAAGTGGTTAATGCAAAGCTGTATCCTGGCCTAGACCAACAATGCCCAGGCCTAGGGCAGCACTTTTCAGGGGAGCAGCACGGAAAGAGTCCCTGCCGGCTTGCGCTACATCGTTAGTGTGGCTCCAGTTTTTTTGGGCAGAGAGACAGATTAGTCTAGCGGCCGCACTACTTCTGGTATGCGGGCGGCCAGGATTCTGAACTGTGGGGGGGAGAGGGTGCTTCTAATTTTCTAATTTTGACTGTCCTTTCATCCTGGATCACAAACCTTCCTCACTATGCTATATGTCTTCTGCTGCCCCATTGGCATGGTAATATCTTCTTAGTCCTCTCCATATCAGAAATTTGTGCTTAAAGTAGAACTATAGGCAACACATTTGTTTTCATTTTGGATAGAGTAAGAGATTTTCCTTCACTTCCTGCCCCACAGGAAGTGAATCGAAATCTATGCAAATTAATGAAATCCATTGCTCCCCCCTCCGGCCCTCAGAACTAGTGTCCCCACTTGAAAATTTTCAGGGCAGGTCTTAAACATCAAGGGGTGTGGCCTTCACAGGGAGGGGTGGGTCATATTTAAATTAGGGGGTGCACAAGTTTAGTCAGGCCTAGGGCAGCACAAAACCTAAATACTCTACTGGGTTAATGCACATATAGGTTTGGTGGAGAGGAAACAAATACTTATTTAAACTTTTGTCTTTAGTGGCATACTGTACAATGAAGGGTAAAACCTTTTTCTCAAGTTTTAAAGCTGAACTCTAACCCAATATAAAAGGCAAAAATGAATGCATCATTGAATGTATTTTTAAACCTGGTATCAACGGCTTGCAGTTACTATACAGCAGGGCTTGAATGTGAGAAGAAGAAGCAGTAAAGGTAGTCAATTAGTTAACCACTTGCCGCCCGCCATATAGCAAAATGACGGCGGCAAAGTGGTTTCAATATCCTGACTGGACGTCATATGACGTCTTCAGGATATTGACCCAGGGGGGCGCGCATCACGGCGATCGTTGTTGCAGGGTGTCCGTCTGACACCCTGCAACACCGATCTAGGTAAAGAGATTCCGTCGGAGACTCT
The DNA here is from genome assembly GCA_029574335.1 of Rana kukunoris. Lineage (NCBI taxonomy): Eukaryota > Metazoa > Chordata > Amphibia > Anura > Ranidae > Rana > Rana kukunoris. Next base: position 177,263,391 of record CM056055.1, on the reverse strand, counting down.
TTACCACGTGATCAGCCGTGTCCAAAAAAAATGAAAAACTTAAAAAAAGGTTCCCTGCGAGGTTACGACGCACGGGGGTGGAGAACAGCACCAAATTCAAAAAAGTTAATAAACACAGTACATACAGTATACTGTACTCTTACAGACTACAGTACTGTATGTAAAAAATACACACCCCCTTTGTCCCTAGTGGTCGGCCCAGTGTCCTACATGCACTTTTGTTTAATAAAAACTGTTCTTTCTGCATGCAAATTATAGATTGTCCATAGCAACCAAAAGTGTCCCTTTATGTCAAAAGTGATTTTAGACCAGCTAGAAAACAGCGATAAGAAATTATAATCACTTGCAGAATTGAGCGATAGCGATTTGTGGGGAAATTTGTTATAAAAAAAATAAAAATAGTGACAGCGACAATTCTGCAACTGAGAAAATTTCAGTGTTTTTGATTTGATTACATTATTGAATAATTTTTTTATAATTATATTTTTTATAATTATTTATAATTATTTATTATGTTATAATTCATGTGTTTTTTTTTCAAACTTTATCATACCCGAGATGTCTAGTAGACTTGTTTGGTCAGATTTAAGTGAGTTATTCCTAAGAATTACAGGCCTACAATGTAAAACGCCAAATTTCCTTGCAAAATAATTGTACCGCTTTCAGCACCTAAAATCTGAAATAATCATACCGCCAGGAGGTTAAACGTTGGTTACTATGTGTCAAGCAAAACCAATCAGGAGAGGTTTTTAAAAAGTCCCGTGTACATTAAGCCTTAGGTATACCTCGATAATGGAGGTCTAAAATGTGTTAAATTCAGTAATTGTCCAATATATTGTACCATACTAGTATTGTTTTCATAAACTAAACAGTAACTTGGTGTGTTTCTCTCCTCCCCAGAGACGTTAAAGGAGTTTTCAGAGTCGCCCACACACAGCAGTGACAATGCTTTCTTCATGCAGGTAAGAGAAACCTTAACAAGTCAGTTTATATGCCAGGAGATGAGTTTATTAAAGGAAACTTGTATAAGACAATACAAAGGGGGCAATTTACTAAAGGCAAATAGAATGTGCACTTTGCAAAGGGCCGTTGCACGCTGCAAGAGCAGTTGCTTCTCAGCTTGGTAAATGAGGGAGGCTCTGCAGAGTTCCATCATCCAATCATGTGCAAGCAAAAAATCATTTTTTTTTCTTTGCACGTAATTGGGTACTCTTTGCAAAGTTAAACTTTACCTTATTTACCAAGCTCTGGAGCAACTGCACTTGCAGAGCCCAACTACCTTTAGTAAATCAACCCCAAAAAGTCATTAATGCAAAACAGCTATGTAAATGAGGATTGTGACTTTTTTCTGACTTTTTTAACTAGTTCAGCACTTTGGACATACTACGTACTTTACATCCAATTAGTAAAGGGTTAAGCGTAAGCTAATGGCTGCTATTGCATTAGCAGCCATCAGCTTGCGCCCCATTTCTTCAGTCGGCTACTGGCTGTAAAGTGAAAGATATCCGGCAGCTGTATTACTTTCATAGTGCAGGCTGCATAGACCCCCCCAACCCCCCCACCTTCCCCATGTGGTTCTCAGGCTCTTCCAATCTTACAGGAGTCCATGATCACTTTGCAGGACTTCATTGTGGTAGGCAGTAGGAGACATCCATTCCTCCATCTCTTCTGCCCAGTTAAAAAAAAATGGAAGTAATAATGATTTAGTCACTTCCGGTTTCAGCGTTGTCATTCTCTGGCTGATCTCTGCTTGGATTAAACCAGAGGGCAAAGGAGAAATTAGGGTCTCTTTTGACTGCCATCGCCTCCATAAAGAGAACCTGTCATCTGCCCAATGCTATCACATGGTTTGTCAACCCCTTTTGATAGCAATAAAGTTAAAAGTTAGTTAAAAGTTAAATAATAAAGAATAAAAAAAAAAAAAAGTTAAAAAATGATAATAAATTGTATTAACCACTTAAGGACCGCCTCCTGCACATTTACGTTGGCAGAATGGCACGGCTGGGCACATGCACGTACAGGTACGTGCTGTGCTAGTGACCAGCCGTGGGTCGAGGGCGCACGGCCGCGGCGCTCTCCCGTGACCCGGTCCGAAGATACCGGGACCGCGGGACTCACGGACCCGATCGCCGCTTGAGTGCGGTGATCGGTCCCCGGAGCTGAAGAACGGGGAGAGCCGTGTGTAAACACGGCTTCCCCGTTCTTCACTGTGGCAGCGTCATCGATCGTGTGATCCCTTTTATAGGTATACACAATCGATGACGTCACACCTACAGCCACACCCCCCTACAGTTGTAAACACACATTAGGTCACACATAACCCCTTCAGGGCCCCCTTGTGGTTAACTCTCAAACTGCAAATGTAATTTTCACAATAAACAATGCATTTTAAATGCATTTTTTGCTGTGAAAATGACAATGGTCCCAAAAACGTGTAAAAATTGTCCGAAGTGTCCGCCATAATGTCGCAGTCACGAAAAAAATCAGTGATCGCCGACATTAGTAGTAAAAAAAAAAAAAAAATCATAAAAATGCAATAAAACCATACCCTATTTTGTAAACACTATACATTTTGTGCAAACGCTTATTGCATATTTTTTACCAAAAATAGGTAGAAGAATACGTATCGGCCTAAACTGAGGAAAAAAAATTTTTTTTTTACATATTTTTGGGGGATATTTATTATAGCAAAAAGTAAAAAATATTCACATTTTCAAAATTGTCGCTTTTGTTTATAGAGCAAAAAATAAAAACCACAGAGGTGATCAAATACCACTAAAAGAAAGCTCTATTTGTGGGGAAAAAAGGATGCCAATTTTGTTTGGGAGCCACGTCGCACGACCGCGCAATTGTCTGTTAAAGCGACGCAGTGCCGAATCGCAAAACCTGGCCGGGTCCTTTAGCTGCCTAAAGGTCTGGGTCTTAAGTGGTTAAAAACACAACAAAAACCGTAATACCCGCTGCCATGCATGCACGCACAAATACAAATTAGTTTTCAGAATGCACACATGTATGTAAACCGCAATCACACAATACATGTGCGGTATCGTCGCAAATGTTGGCATGAGAGCAATAACTTTGGAACCAGAGCTCACAGTTAGCTCTCAACCGATGAGCTGTAAGGACTTTTAAATTGATGCTTATGAAGATTTTTGGGTACCATTGTTTTTGCAAAATCACTTATTTTTGAGACTTGGCTAATTTGGTATCTATTTACTTGACGCAGCATCATCTTTTATATTTTACTCAAAATGTGGGTTTTATGTTGTGTGTGTTTCCACTCAAATTTATTTTATTATATTTTTTCCTGAAAATATGCATTTAATAATCAGTTGTACATTGTTCAACACAAAAAGTTGCAACGGTAAAAATTGCTGTAGTGCCAAAGTGGTCAATATTGACATTTGTTTCAGGTTAGAAGTATTATAGCCAGAGGTTTCTACAGCCAGGAAAGTAGCATTTTAAAAAAAAGAAGTCAACAATGGCAGCTCTCATATTTCTGACCTGTCTCTGAAAATGCTAGTTGGCAGTCAGTCGCGATAATGCCATGGTTTGAACATTTTAAATGTCGCTGACCTGGAACAAGTAAAAAGATTGAAAACTTTGACTTCTCTGTAAGCTTAAACATGTTTTGGGTCCGTAACTCAGGAGGTATTGAAGCCTGAGACAGTTGGATGACTGTAATTTTCAGGAGGTCTGCATAGTATTACTCTCAGCACGTTTCTTCTAAAGTGTATGTAAACTCAAGCAATGGACATTTGTTTCCTTTTGGTCTGTTTAACCACTTGCTTACTGGTGTGGTGGAGGGTGTGGTTGTGTGGCACATTTACAGTGCTACAAAGTAATTGGGAAAGGTCTACAACCACCTGGATTACTTTTCAGAATAGGCAGTATCTGGCTAAAAATAACGGTAACACGCTCATTCGAGTTCCAGGTCTTTAATAAAAGAGTTTTGGATGGCAAGTAGTTAAAATTAATTCCTGACCTGTTTTGCTGCTAACCAGTGTTGCCAACCTCCCGCGACATTTTTTACTGACAAAACATGGAAAATTTACTGACGGAGCACATTTTTTCTGACAACTTAAAAAATGACAAAACTCCTATTAAAAACAAAGACAACCGAACACTATTGTCTGTCACCCTGCCTATTTTTGTGAAGTTAACAAATGTGCATTTGCCCTCTGTTGTTTCACAACAATCTCAATAAAAAGTTTATGAAATAAAAAACAAAACAAAAAAAACAACCGATGTTTAAATAGTATAAACACAATATGGAATCATCACTGACAATACACATAACAAGTAATTTTTCTGGTTCACACTTAATAAGTCAACACAGCATGACAAATGACCAGCAACTGATATTTACAAATCGTTGTAGAAATCACTGATCACTGACAGTTGGCAACCCTGCTGCTAACTGGTAATATACAACACATTTAGGATTGTTCAAGTCTACATGCATAGAACACTTTTTTTGTTTGTTGCACCTTTGGTGGTGATTTTTAATACATATGTTTCTATAAACACAACACAAATGTAATTGTATATTCAGACAATAAAATAACGACACTGGTGTGTACTAAACTATGAGACATTTTCAGAGCTAAATATTTGCAAATTTGAATTTTGAAGCCCTAGGTATAGTATTTGTATTTTTCATTTTCACATCTGCAGGACGGAACTTCTTGTTTTATTAACATTCAGCATATTAGTGTGAAACCTGCACGTGTAGGGTTCATTTTTATTTAGTGTACCTAATGATGATGTGATTACTGACCTTTGACTCTCAGAGATGACCATCAATCCCTGGAAACAATCAGTGTCACTCTCTGCTGCTCCAGTTGCTATGACTATGACCTTGCTCCCTCCATCCTCCACACTTTCCCCTCTGCAAGAGAAGAGTAAACTATTACATTTTCCTTAAAGTAATATTAAAGGTTCAATTTTTTTTTTTAAATAACAATCATTCTTACCTCCACTGTGCAGTTCGTTTTGCACAGAGTGGCCCTGATCGTCCTGTTCTGGGGTCCCACGTCTGTTCTTCCCCGCATTAGATAACTCCCTTTGGGAAGCGCTCTCCTAAAGGGAATTACCTTGCGGGCGCGCTCCTGTGTCATACACTCGGCGTCCATAGATACTGAGTGTATGACTTGGCCCTGCATCATTGGATTTGATTGACAGCAGCGGGAGCCAATGGCTGCGCTGCTATCAATCTATCCAATGAAGAGCCAAGAAGCCGTGGAGAGAGCGACGTGGGATCATGCCCATGGAAATTTGGGGCTCAGGTAAGAAAAACAGGGGGTGGGGGGCCAGACACTGCAAGGTGTTTTTTCACCTTAACCACTTCCGACCGCCGCATGTACATATACGTCCACAAAACGGCACATACAGGCAGATGGACGTATATTTACGTCCCTGCCTTTGCGCGGGTCGGGGGTCTGATCGCTACATGCGGTGGTCGGAAACCCGTGGGGAGCGATCCGGGACGAGGGCGCAGCTATTCGTTTCTAGCCGCCGGCTCACGATCGCTCCCCGAAGCTGAAGAACGGGGAGAGCCGTATGTAAACACGGCTTCCCTGTGTTTCACTGTGGCGGCTGCACCGATCGAGTGATCCCTTTTACAGGGAGACTCGATCAATGATGTCAGACCTACAGCCACACCCCCCTACAGTTGTAAACACACACAAATCCTACAGCACCCCCTGTGGTTAACTCCCAAACTGCAACTGTCATTTTCACAATAAACAATGCAATTTAAATGCATTTTTTGCTGTGAAAATAACAATGGTCCCAAAAATGTGTCAAAATTGTCCGAAGTGTCCGCCATAATGTTACAGTCATGCTTTTTTGCTGTACATACCGTATTATTGCTATTTTTCACCCGGCTTCCGGGTGCTCACTCCCACGGGAGTAGGCGTTCCTATGCAGAGGCGCAGTGTCATGTGGGACTTCGCCCAGGTGATTGACGTCTTGAGAAAAACTTCCCCCCGGCGGATAAGGCACATCACAAATTTCCGAAAGTAGCCGAACTGTGAGTCGTCTTTATACGGTGCCTGCGCACCAACTAGGAGCCGTGTAGAGCTGACTGCGCAGGTGCCGTATAGAGCCGACTCGCAGTTTGGCTACTTTCGGAAACTCGTGATGCGCCTTATCTGCCGGGGGGAAGTTTTTCTCAAGACGTCAATCATCTGGGCGAAGTCCCAGGTGACACTGCGCCTCTGCATAGGAACGCCTACTCCCGCGGGAGTGAGCACCCGGAAGCCGAGTAGAAAAATAGCAATAATACGGTATGTACAGCAGAAAAAAAAAATGCATACTGTAAATGTTGGAAGTATGCAGAATGTAATGTTATATACATGTTTTTAGGGTGAACCTCTGCTTTAAGGTGAAAAAGCACAAGGGTTTACAGTAAGTATCCTTTAAAAGCCTTTTAGCACTGGCTGAATAAGGTGCCAAGAATGGTGCTCTATGCATAATTGACAAAGAACGTAGTAAGGGCAATGTGTAGGATGTCTAGAGGTGTTTGTATTAACTGGAACTGGAGGGAGCTGTGGTGGCTCAACGCGATTGGCACTACGCTGACAAGCCGTTTACCTCTGCAGCTAAGGGTACGGATCCCGGTCTCGGCTGCATGTGAATTGAGTTTGGTGGTCTCAGCCTGCCCACCCCCCTCCCACAAAAAACACCACACTTACACGCACTCGAAATTGGGTTAAACATGCACGCACTTTGGCCACGCGGTCTCTAAAAAAAGAGAGGCGAAGGACTAACAGGGCTGGCTGAGCGGGCTAGATCCTCTCACTCCCTCATAGGGGAGTCCCTCTGCCCCATTGGGCTTCAAAGCGGAGCAGGTAGGGTGGGCTGTGTGGGAGGACCCCCTCACACCCGCCATTGCCACCTGGGCGCATGGAGAAAGATGGCAGATTGCCTCTGGGGCAGGCCTGCCTACTCCCAACTCCTGCAGTCCGGCTCCTCTCTCGAGTACACGCACAAAATACACAAAAAAAAAAAAAAAATGGAACTGGAGGAGGACATTCATCTGCCCTGGCTTGCCAGTCATGTAAACGGGTGTCACCAAACTACAGAAAGTCCCCAAGGTTCATTGGTAGTATAGTCACTATGTTTTCCTTTCCTTTATAAGAGCTACGGGGCACCATTATACTTACTTACAGCTTATTTACAAAGATTGGTTTTTAATTTAATATTTTTTGCTTTAGCAAATACTTTAAAGGTACAATTTTTGTTTTCCTAAATAGCTTCCTTTACCTTAGTGCAGTCCTCCTTCACTTACCTCATCCTTAGATTTTGCTTTTAAATGTCCTTATTTCTTCTGAGAAATCCTCACTTCCTGTTCTTCTTCTGTAACTCCACCCAGTAATGCAAGGCTTTCTCCCTGGTGTGGAGTGTCGTGCTTGCCCTCTCCCTTGGACTACAGGAGAGTCAGGACACCCACTAACACAGCTCCCTTCTCTATCTGCAACGTAGAGAGCGTCCTGACTCTCCTGTAGCCCAAGGTATTTAGCAGTTTAAATTTAATAAAATAACTGCATTTCCATGTTATGTGTACTGTGGAAGACTAGGTACAGTGAATGCAGGGTCTTGGGTTTGGTAACACTTTAAATGCACCTAAATTTGCAAAGCTGACACTTTACAATTTTGATTCAACTATATAACTTGCAATAAGGACAGCCATATACTCATTAAACAACTTCAATGCCGCCCATTGTCATATGACATCTGCAGAAAATTAGGCTGGGCAGGAAGGGGGTGAAAATGCCTGGTATTGAAGTGGTTAAATATATATTCTGTGCTTTCTGTTTAGTGACCATGCTTTATTGCTATTCTTTTCCAGTACAAGCCTGTTAGTCTGTTGTTGCCTATTTTGACCTCAGGCTCTATTCAGACTTCTGTAGTGTGAAGCTGGTGGGAAACTTACTACCTTTCTACAAACGGAATAATTTTGTCAGGGTTTAAAGGAAGAGAATGTTACTTTTTATTTTTTGCCTCTTATAGAAAATCACATCAGGCTGCACAATGAAATGGAAAAATAATTTACTGAATTGCATGAAATGTATTGTGGATTGGTATATATTCTATTTCCCTATTATTATCATCATCACAACACAATAGCACATTTTTGGGGCACGTAACCAGCCCTCACCCCTCTAGAACAGCGCTCTTACCTACATCCCTTTGGAAAAACATCTTCTTTGAAGTCACAGTGATATTCTCCACTGGCACTCAGCTTCAGTATCTTTGTCTTCCAGCACCGCAGACAGGTGGAGTTTGCAGGGCACCCTATATCTATGTGGAACTAATGGGGGGCTTTGAGGAGACTTGTTTCCCAACTAGCAGATAAATTGTTGGGGTGAAAAGTCTACTCAATGGCACATCAGGCACTTAGAACAAACAGCATACCCTGATGAATGAATAATAAAAAGGAGCAAGGCACACCTAGCCCTCAATTAAATTTAGGGCACTTGCTTCATTTAATAAAAACAGCTTTATTTTTGGTCAGTTAAACACAACATATACCATGCAATTGTTTTACATATGTTTCCTGTCCATCCTTTCCGCTAGTTGAATAAAGCCTGATTCTTACAGCAGTGACAGATTAATAAGGGGGCAAAAGAAGGAACTGCCCCAAGCCACTCTGTCAGAGGGAGCTCCAGACATTCTTCATAAAAAAATGTACTTATTTTTCCTCAAAACTTCAGTAGTGTGTTTATTGTGGAAATTGTCCAGTATGCAGCTTTTGCCAAGCTCCAGTCATGTCTTAGGCCTCGTACACATGACCGAGGAACTTGTCGTAAATGAAACATCGTTTTCCTCAACGAGTCCCTTGTTAGGCTTGTCGAGAATCTTGACAAGCTTTCTTTGCGTACACACGGTTAAGACAAAATCTTGTCGTTCTCAAACGCGGTGACGTAAAACACGTACGACGGCACTATAAAGGGGAAGTTTGATTCCACTGGTGCCACCCTTCTGAGCATGTGTGGGTTTCTAAGCATACACACAAACGTGTTTCTCGTTGAAAACCAGCCCGACGTGGAAATTGAGACTCCCAACGAGGAAAAAGAGAACTTGTTCTCTTTTTTTCTCATCGAGTTCCAGGACAGTTTTCTCGATGAAAAACATACACACGACCGTTTTCCTCAGCAAAAAAGCTCTGCCACCAAGTTTCTTGATGGATTCTGTCGAGGAAAACGGTTGTGTGTACGAGGCTTTACTCCATCTCAACAGGCAATTTTATTACCTGGTAAAGGGCTTGTTGTTACCTTTCAAGCACCTAATGTAGCCCTTAGAATATATTTGAGACTAGTGGTCACTTGTTTGTATAAAAGGTTGTTCAGTAGACATGTGCATTCAATTTCATTAGAATGCATTTTCGTCTGAATTTTGGGTATTTTCGTTTTAACAAATGAAAATGAACGAGCAGAATCTAAAATCTGAAAAAGGCCCGACATAAAAAGATGCTTTATTTTCGTTTTCGTTGCTACAACAGTTCGAAATAGATAGAAGATTTGACATGACACTGACAATAGAAATCCATGTCTATTCAACCTGTGGTCAAATGTGCCTAACCTTAACTCTATTAGTCCAAGATTATTCTACATAGAGAGAAAAGATTCAACATTATAGAGACAGTGTTGGGGTAGACCATTCGACATGAACGACGAAGATTCGACGAAGCAGTGAAAAATACAGACGTTGAATCTGTCACTGAAGGCTTATGGTGTCTGTCGAAAGTTCTAAGAAGTTTCGACAAGCAGCTAAACTGTACAACGCCGCAATAGTAAATTTCCTCTCAAATGCTCGGCCCATAGGCTATAGAAGAATTTGAGTGTTGGTTGACTAGTAATAATAATTTATAAAAATAATTATTACTAGTGTCATACAACATTAGAATTCTTCTATAGCTTGTGGGCAGAACATTTAACCGGAAATGTACGATCGCGGCGTCATACAGTTTAGCTGCTTCATCGAATCTATTTAGAACATTCGACAGACACCATAAGCCTTCAATGACAGATTCGACCATTATTAATTCGGATTTTTTGGGCGAATGCATTTTTAACGAAGCAAAATAAATAAAAAACGTATTTCGGGAGTAACTAAATAAATGTATTTTTCGGACGAAAACGAAATTCCGAAACAAAATATTTCAGTGTGCACATGTCTAATATGTAATATTATTGTAACAGACTAATGTAATATTGTCAGTAGCCATAATAACACACATCGCATTGGTTGCAGCATGGTGAAACTATACAACTTGTGGATTTTGTCAGGCAGTTCCCACACCGAACGCACCCCAAGCAAGTGAATAGGGCCTATATGCTCTGCAACTGAGCTTGAGGTACATTAGTTGCTTCACAGTGTGGTGGGGTGCCACACAATATTTCAGTGTGCACATGTCTATCGTTCAGCAAAGGTGAGTGTCCTCAGGATGATACAGTTTGATGGGTTAGATAAAGATTTTGCATTTCTCAAGTGCAAGAAGAAAGACTTTTCGTAAATACAGGGGGTCCCCGACTTACAAACTACTCCTACTTATGAACCGGATGCTGCAGGTACCATCTGCCATTCTGCGCGGACCATCTGACGTTCTGTGCATGCGCGGCCAGACGGAGCCACAGAAAATGTTGGAAATGGACGTAATTGGCACATGCGCATAACGCCATTCGACGGAACATCAGAAAACATCGGAAATGTCCTAATTGCCGTTCTGCGCATGCGCCGCACGAAATTACGAACATTTTCGGGTTACAAACAGGAAAGTCCCCAACTCGTTCGTAAGTCGGGGACCCCCTGTATTGTAGCATGATGCATAACTGGTTTGCCATTTCCAATCACCTGTGTAATGTGTATTCTTACGGTCAATAAAATTTAGAAAAATAATCAGTCTTCTTCAGAACCTAAGAATATTTTTTTAGAACAAATGCGGGTTATCGTTCTTTTTAGTTCACTTTTTTATCTGTCATATAATGTAATCCTTTGTGAAGGTGCACCCGAACTTTAAGTGCCCCGGGCCCCCAACAGTCTAAATCCAGCACTGGTTTACAAAGCTCAATAACTGATACTGATTTACATGCAAAACTAGTCAGAGCGATAACTGCTCTCCCTCTCCTTCCATATGCAACGGGCTCTATACAGAGTTGCAGTCAGCTGGAGGGAACATCTGAAAGGAATAGCAGGATTCTTTTAATTACAGTTTTTTTTTTTTTAGGGAAAATAAGTCCAGCTTGATAACAGCTTCATTTTCAATATTAAGTCCCATTAACCCCTGGAATTATTAAAGTTGCAGAGCATTTAATAAGTTAATTGTATACATATAAGCCACCTACATTTTAGGTTGAGTGCTGCTTTATTGTTACTCAGACATCGTTTTTGAAACCCAGTTTCAGTGTTTATTGAATTTTGATGAGTTTGTTGAAGCTGTCTGCCTCCATGGAAGAAACAATAGCTGAAGGCCACTCTTGCACAACGGCATAAGGTCACCACTGTACTCCTGTCTGTTATCTATCTATACAATGGAAAAGTAGTATGATGGCTTAAAAAAAGTGAATAGTCCTCTTTATGTAACCTTCACATAAATGAATGTAGGTAGTGCTAATGTAAGTACTTATTACTCTAGGTAAAACTGAGCCATGACCTTGATAACTTGCACTGAATCATACAATACAATGCATTGTTAATCTAAATGTTTAAAAACTGAAGAATATATAATTTGTACTGGTAAATCTCCCCATTCATAACTCCCGATTTGTATGGTACCCATTTTATGTAACGTTGGATGCATTTACTAAAGGAATTTTGTGGGTAATTGACTAGAAATTAATAATAGAACCATGCTTGATGACCACAGAAATTAATTACATATCAGTATCTTATATTATCTTTTCCCACCATAGGTAAAACAAAAACAAAAACAAAAAAATCTGTTTGGGGAAATTTCTTCTAGATTTCAGAAATTGCCATGAGTACCTTACATATAGATGAGAAAATAATGATAAAAAGCTAAAGGGTAATTACCATAGGTAAATTTTTGTTACATGTTAAAGGTAAATTTAATACACAATTGAATTACATATTTGCACGTAGCATAGCCTTAGGCCTCGTACACACGACCGAGGAACTCGTCGTAAATGAAACATCGTTTTCCTCAACGAGTTCCTTGTTAGGCTTGTCAAGAATATTGACAAGCTTTCTTTGTGTACACACTGTCAAGACAAAATCTCGTCGTTATCAAACGCGGTGATGTAAAACACGTACGACGGCACTATGAGAGTCGGTTCACACTCCTGAGGACGACTTCAGAGGCGATTTGCAAAATGACTTCTGTATAGAAGTCAATGCAGGTCGCCCCGAGCCACTCCCAAAGTCGTGCAGGAACCTTTTTCTAAGTCGGAGAGACTTGCGCTGCTCGTATTAGAACGGTTCCATTGCATTGAATAGGATGCGACTCAGTGTGAACCGGCTGTAAAGGGGAAGTTTGATTCCACTGGCGCCACCCTTCTGAGCATGTGCGGGTTTCTAAGCATACACACGAACGTGTTTCTCGACGAAAACCAGCCCGACAAGGAACGCGATGAGCAAATTGAGACTCCCGTCGAGGAAAAAGAGAACTTGTTTTTTTTTTCTCATTGAGTTCCACGACAGTTTTCTCGATGAAAAACATACACATGACCGTTTTCCTCTGCAAAAAAGCTCTGCCACCAAGTTTCTTGATGGATTCTGTCGAGGAACGGTTGTGTATACGAGTCCTTAGAAAGCATTCACACTACTTTACTGAAAAAAATGCATTAAAAACATATATGTGTTTTTTCATGTGTTTCCAGTGAGTTTTCTGGCTGCCTGACTGCCTTTGAAACATGCACATGTGACTCAAATGCTCAAAAAAACACATCCGCAGTGCATTTTTTTTATGCGTTTGTGACACAATTTTGACACGTTTTTCCATTTACTTAAATAAGGAGCTGTATTTTTTTTTTTATTCTTTCTTTCATGGTTTTCCAACAGATATATTACATAAAAAGATAATAAAGACCATATTCAAAACTACCTACAGTATCTCACAAAAGTGAGTACGCCCCTCAGATTTTTTCATGTGACAACACTGAAGAAATTACACTTTGCTACAATATGAAGTAGTGAGTGTACAGCTTGTATACATAACAAAATAGCTCAACACACAGACATTGTCTACACTCCTGGCAACAAAAGTGAGTACCCCCTAGGTGAAAATGTCCAAATTGGGCCCAATTAGCCATTTGGTGCATTTTTGACACGTTTTCTATTAATTTCAACGAGAAACTCGATTTTTGGTGCAGTTTTAAAAAGCGCACCAAAGATGCAGCATGCAGGACTTTTTAAAACACACTGAGCCCGTGTGCAGTGGTGAGAAGAGTCCAATAGGATTTAAAGGGAAATATTTATATAGCGGTTTTTGGCATTTTTAGCAAGGTAAAAACACAGCAAAAATGAATCCGTGTGAAAGAAGCCTAATTTGGGAGAACAGGAAACCTTATATTTTTCTGCTGCACTTGAAGCAGAACTAAACCCATCAATATGAAAATTTCCTAAAAAAAGTTACATTCAAGACATGCCATTAATGATAACTAATTCATATATAGGCATACAAAACAGACAAAGAAACAAATAAAGTCCCATTAGGTGCTTAATTAACGTCTCCTGTGCAGATGTACTCAGACTGGGTGCCCCACATAGATGTGCACTCCCCCCGGATGCTGATCACCTATCTCTAGTATGGTCTCTTAAGCGCGTGGGTATACCCCTGTAGAAGCCTTTTGGAATAACGTTTTCATGCAGAGATAAACCTCATATGAATCGATGAAAATGACAAAGGGAGATCCGCATTGCACAATAAAGCAAATGTATTTAATACAAAGTTAAACATAATTTCACTCACATATAAAAGTGCCTTATAGTCCTGGCACCCTGCGTGTGTAGCAGGTGCTTGGTGTGGGTAATTGGCCCTTTCATAAGAAATCATCGCTCACAGCGTTCTGCTCGATTCCCGGAGCCCTCCTGATGATGGCTCTGTGATAGGCCGAAACATCAAAGTTTTATCACGCCATCGTGATACTTCCGCCCATATGAAAATTACCCGGGAATCGAGCAGAACGCTGTGAGTGGCAATTTCTTATGAAAGGGCCGATTACCCATACCAATCCCTTTAAGGTGTTCTGGCTGTCGCTTGGCAACTCGTTTCAGCTCCCTCCTTAAAGGGGTTGTAAAGGTTTGTTTTTTCTTTTCTAAATAGGTTCCTTTAAGCTAGTGCATTGTTGGTTCACTTACCTTTTCCTTCGATTTCCCTTCTTTTTTTTTTTTTTTCACATCAGCCACTACCAGACTTTTAGAGTGCCGCTCATAGTATGGTGCTGTCGATCATCTCTATCTGTGAAACTGGTTATCCATCATATTACTTCTTTTTTTTATTTTATTTTTTTATTTATAATGTATACAGAGAGAGCCCCACTGTATCATTGAATAACTTGATTGACTCGATGTGTACCCTATTGGCTACCCCCCCGATCCTACTTCTGCAGCGCTCTCGGAACATATCCCTTTTCGCCCTCCCATCCCTCCACCCCCCCCCCCCCGTGGCCCCCAGGACTCCTTCTCGCTATTCTCCGTCAGGAAATGTCGATGTCTACCATACTAGGTATAAAAACTCCTATTATGGATGGCGGACTCTTGGTCTCCCCTTCTCAAGGGATTCCTTTCCCATATAGGTACTGCAAGCACCCTCACAAGGGTGGTCTTGAGTTTACCACATAATTCCATGTTTTTTTAAAAAACGGCCACTTATGCCATTTAGTCTCAAAATCATTCCTAGTTTCTAAGATGTTTTCCTTCAACTCTTCCATTCTATAAGTTTCTTCCACGGCAGCTACCCACTCCCAAATCTGTGGGCTTCCAGTGTCTTGCCATTTTTTGGGTATGAGCCGTTTCGCTGCGTTCAATAGATGGGGTAGTAGTGTCTGCTTATATTTTTTAATTCCCTCACAACTGCCGTGGAAGAGAACTACCCACGGGTCTTTTTTTATCACCATGCCCGTAATTTCCTTTACTTGACTCAATATAGAGTCCCAAAATGTTTGGATTACCGGGCAAGTCCACTACAAATGAGCCATCGTGCCTCTATCGGGACACCCACGCCAGCACTCAGCGGACTGCCCAGTTCTGAATTGGCTCAATTTGGCCGGGGTGATATACCACCCGGAGATGCCTTCGATTTCCCTTCTAAAATTTTTTTTTCTTTATTTTCTTTGTCTGAATTTCTCACTTCCTGTTCCTCCTCAGTAAGCTGTTCAGTAAGCTGTTCTGGCTGACTAACTACTGCATGGATAATGGTGGCAAGTTTACTGAGGAGAAACAGGAAGTGAGCAGGGAGAGAGCTTAAACTTCGAGTTGCCAAGCGACGGCCAGGAGACCTTAAATCGATTGGTATGTGTAATAGGCCCTTTCATAAGAAATCGCCACTCACAGCGTTCTGCTCGATTCCCGGGTAATTTTTTTATGGGCGGAAGTATCGCGATGGCGCGGTAAAACTTTGACGTTTTGGCCTATCACAGAGCCATCATCAGGATGTCTCTGGGAATCGAGCAGAACTCTGTGAGCGGTGATTTCTTATGAAAATAAAAAACAAATCTTTACAACCCCTTTAATTTTTCTATAGGATTAAGGCTACTCCATGACCTCAATATGCTTCTTCTTGAGCCACTGTGTTGCCTTGGCGATTTGTTTTGGGTCATTTTCATGCTGGAAGACCCATCCATGACCCATTTTCAGTGTTCTGGCTGAGAGAAGAAGGTTCTCATCCAAGATTTAAAAAACATCGCCCCGCCCTTTGGCCCCTCAATGCGGCAATCTCAGTCTGTACCTTTAGAAGAGAATCAGCCCCAGAGCATAATGTTTCCACAACGGTGCTTGAGATCATTCACAAACTCCTTCCCTGTAGTTCTGGGCTGATCCCTCACTTTTCTGATGAGCATCCTTACCCCATGGGGTGAAATCTTGCATAGAGCTCCAGACTGAGGGCAATTGATGATTTGTATACCTTTCAATTGCAAATAATCACTCCAACAGTTCTCTCCTTCTCACCAAGCTTCTTGTTGATAGTCTGGTGGCTCATTCCAGCCTTGTGCAGGTCTACACTCTTGTCTCCTGACATCCTTTCGACAGCTCTTTGGTCTTACCCATGATGGTGAGGTTTGAATGGATGACAGAGATTTTGTGGATAGGTGTCTTTTATACACATAATGAGTTGTCGTTAGGAGCACCTTCTCAAATTGACAAGACTAATCTGTGTACCACATGAGCACATACTGTAGCCAGTCTGGGAACCAAAATTATTGTTGATTGGTAGAAGATCAAAAACATATTTTACTCACTGAGCTGTAACTAAATGTATAACATTTGTATTGTGTGTTTTTTCTCGGTTGATAGTCTTTCTCTATAATTTAAAATACACCTATGATAGACCCTTAATTTCTTTGTAAGTGGGCAAACTTACAAAATCTGCTGGAGATCAAATCATTATTTTTTCCACTGTAGGTGCGAATGAAGCCTTTCATTATTCAAAGCAAAGCTGCACAAGTAATAACGCTGAGGTCACACACATATCGCAGTGTCCCTACACTTGGTCATGTGATCTGTGAGATCTCTTTGAGTTCAGGCAATCTGGACCAGAACCCATAGTAGCCTTTTGAGAAAATGCTGTTTTAATTCAGCCACCAATCAGAATTATCACTGAAAATTATGACCACTATATGCAATACTAATTATGTGCTTTCTTCTATATTGCAGGCTGCACTTATGTCCAGGAGAGTGAGCACAGTGTCTGAGACATCCACAGTCTCTGTTGAAGATGATAACAGGGAGGAAAGATTTAATGATGAAGCTCCCGTACAGAAATCAGAAGAGAAAAAGGTGATATCTCTATATATAGATGTATTTCTTCTTCTGGTATATTTCATGTCTCCATATAAATGTATAAATTATTGTTCCATCGGCGACGGCCTCTATTCACTCCCTTTAGCTACTTGGGCTTTGGGCTAAATTAACATTGATTCTGTTCTCCCAGGAGTTTGTCTTTGTTCTGTACATAGCATAGGGCTTGTGATTAAATTTTAAATAGCCTTGTGTACATTACAATGCAAGCAAGCATCAACACCGGGAGTGGAGATACAAGCTGGATACATCTTTAAATTCATCTGTAATGTTTTATGTTAAATGGAATTGGTGCTTTTATTCTAAACATGTTCATAGGGAATCATTAATCTCAGACTTTTAACCGAGATGTATTGCTTTTTTCACGAATCGCTTTTGATTGCCAACATACATCAGTGTATATACCTACCTTTTATCTGTCTTTATTAGCCAGTCCAAAGTAATGCAGATTTTCGTAGACACACTTTCGTCTTTATACTTCGAATTTGAAAATTATGCAGTTAAAGATAAGGGAAAGAATGGCCTCATAAAATACTACGGTACATCACCAAACCATCACAAATGGTAATGATGCTGGTTGATTTGCATGGACAGAAAACCCTATTAGGATAAATATGGCAAAACATTATTCTGTCCCCAAGTCCGGATGAACCAATATACCCGATATAATAAAAATATTTTTTTTGCATTTTTTATTTATAAGGAAATGGGATGCATTGACATACAGCATAAGAACACCCTTCGTTTACAGAATCAGTCAAGTAATTTAAAACAACATCAGAGTGTGGTAGAATAAGCAAAAAACAATCATTTAATCAGCTAATTGAGGAACACTTTACCACCTGTGTAGATTGCAGTTGCCATCTTAGTGTCAATGTAAACTGTACCTGTTAAGGGGAAGTTTCCCTCTTTGGAATAAACACATCCAGAAATAAAAAGTACAAGTTTACTCAAGAATAATAATCACATAGATACAGAGTTACACAGTGCCGCGGACCACTCCTCAACAAAGGGGGGGAGGGCATGATACAAATACATCTACAGCATCATTGTCTATGCATGGCATAGTCCCAAATCACTAGTCCTCCCTTCCTAATTACTTTAGCATGACATATGATCATCCTGACATCTAGGTTATGAACAAAAGTTTTTGGTCAAACTTGTGATTACAAGAAAATGCTAATCTTACCAGGGACTTTTGGACTTTTGTAGTTTCTCAGAAAATGGGGAAATGTACAGCCAATTTGTCCAGATCACTTGACTCTGCTACATCCTCCTTGACACAGAGAATTACCCAATACCCAAGGACCAGGAGCTTAACTTTAAAGGTGAGGAAGGGTAATCGCTAATATGGTTGTTGGAATGGTAAGATGGGAAAAGAGGAGTGAGAAAGAGGTGAAAGAGAGAAGATCTGAGAAGGGAAAAAAGGGGTCAGGAGCAAAATTTTAGGGCATTAAGAAACAAGATATGGGGGGGGGGTGGCTGGGAGTAAAGGAAGGGGGAAGGCTAAAGATAAATTCCAGGTATGGCACATTTTACATAATTATGAGCAACTTGATTTGGGGTCCTGTGCCGAGTGGCTGCGCTGATGCTTACTGAACACAGGAGGCCACCGACATGAGACAGGAACCATTCAGGGAACTCTGTATTTACTTCATGAATGCAACATTTTCTCTAATAGAGTAGAGGGGAATTAAAAGTCTTGTGTTAATGCTGTCTGTGCTTAGGAGATTCACCCTCTATAAGTGTCATTGATCATTTAGAAAGGCATTTCCCCTTGAATGACTACCAAACCTTTCAGTATAGTTATGAGGAGTCCCTATCTTGAGTTTTGTAGATTGAGTTACATTTGCTGCTATCTGTGGCACAGCTGGATTCCCCATTCTTAAATCCAGGTTTGAGCAGCATTAACTGTATGTATATGGTGATTGGTACAACTAACATCTCAATCAGTTTTTTTTTTTTTAGTTTTTTTTTGAAGTTGCCGATTGATAGCAAATCTTTGGTGGGTGCCCACAATGGAACTAACTACTTCCTGTCTTTACAGATGTTAAAAAATAGTGCAGGGACACACAAGGGAGGGAGATCGCACCAACATCCCTTGTGTTTAATATAACAATCTCTAAGGTTTTTTTCATTCACCTCACTGGGTTGAACACACTTCACATGTGTACCAGGTATTGCTCAAGGAAAAAAGTTGATTATGCAGTTGAAAAATATATACAGTAGCTGTGTTACCTGCCAAAGGATTTGAATTCCTGTCCACCCAGTTCCAAGATTTACACATTCCTGCCAGATTGTACAGTCAGCCTGGTGTTCACTCTCCAACTATAAACCATCATTGGACAATGAGAGGGCAGCAACGAACAATACAATACAGTCATCAATTACCTATTCCTGTCGATATGTTACTTGTTAGCATATATGAATGCAGAATGTCTGCATTCATATATGCTATGAGGAGACCAAGATGACAATGGTGGCCTCTTGCACAATTCCTGTCTAAGTGCCTCTGGAAATTGAAAGGGCCTGCAACACGATGGAACGGCACAAGTGACTGGCTACTGAAACTGGTCACTAAAACTCTGAAGCATTGTTATTGGGTGTGCAGTTCATAAGCCAGTGTTGATAGTAGGTGAACAGGGAAGCATTAAATTTTAGGCAGAATCGAGGTCAGGAACAAGCAGAGGTTGACAATGTGCAGGAGGTGAAGTACCTAGTCAAAAAGCAGAATCTTAGCCAGAAGTCCAGGCAGAGGTTGGTAACAGACGTGATCAGCAATTTTAAGCAAACAAGGGAAATCCAAGAGCAGGTCAGATAGAAGCCG
This sequence comes from Rana kukunoris, assembly GCA_029574335.1. Lineage (NCBI taxonomy): Eukaryota > Metazoa > Chordata > Amphibia > Anura > Ranidae > Rana > Rana kukunoris. The sequence goes on along the minus strand of CM056055.1, from coordinate 177,243,581 downwards.
AGTCAGTAACGTAGGTTAAGCACAAGTTCAAAATCAGGAATTGGGAACAGACTGAAGAACCATTAAGTAATGGTCCTATACAAAACGTATGTTTAAATAGACCACATAATCTGTGATGTGTGCCTGCTAATGCCTCTCTAATTAGGATTCTATGCACAAAAACACGTGCACACTTATGCCCTCTTCCAGCCTGTGTGCTCCTGTACAGGGGATTACAAAAGGCTAAAATCAAGTCAAATCCTGACATTTATACTAGCTGCATTTAAAATACATTGAATTATTTTTAATGAATGCATACAGTGGCTGCCATCATTTGTGTTTTAAAAAAAAACTGAACTACCTTTAGTCTGCAACATTTGTACAGGCTCCTCTTCTGTACGTAAATTGCTTACCCTATTTTCACTATGAGCCTCTCACAGATGTCACATTAAGCACCCAACCCCACCACCATTTCCTGGCTGGAGAATATCCAGCCTCATTTATCCCTTTTCCCTAGCCTTGCTGTCCCTGACCCATAGTTTATAAAATGTGTTGAACTGAATTGAGGTCAAGTAAAACAAGTTTTCTTCACTACTTTGGTTGACTTTCATGTGACTTGAGTCCCGTAGACTGCTATGTAAACACTCAAAAGTCGCATGAAAGTCACATCTGATTGTTAGACATTGAACAGTTGTGCAACAGTTGTCCGTTATCACTGGTCAATACCAAAGTCACATCCATTCAAAATAAATAAAGATAGTGATAAGCGCTTCAAAACGGTGATGTGTGAGCACTAAGCAAATTATCAAATATATGACAAAACCATAATCAACTTCTACAAGTCTTGAGGTGTATAAAGGAAAACAGTGATGATAATGCAAAAATATCAAACTAAAAAGTCCCATGCAACAAGTGCATCTATGTGCCAATAAATGAAATCCTATTCAACCGATGTGAATATGTACTAAGTGTCAGGTACGGTTTGTACTGGACAGTCTCTATAGAGTGGTGGAGTGATAAGCTGGGTGTAGAATGGTTGGAGTCTTCACTTGGAATGCTGTACAAGATCTAGAAATCCAAAGGAGTGTTGTAGTTCCCTTACCTTAGGGCTGCAATATGTAGGCATATAGTAGTGGATCCTCCTGTATTTGAGGTCTCGATTTCTCAGTGAGGTTCCCTCTTCCTCTTCCTTGTAGCTGGGATGGTCCGGGCTCAGCGCTCCACAAGGGAGATGTGAGGAATGTGTAGGAAGATTCCTGATGAAGTCACGAGGCACGTGACGTAACGCCGTAGGGAAGTCGAGATCATGTGACACCCGCACAAGCCAGAGGCCAATAGACATAGCGGTATTACGATCGCTCCATCTCGCCTCACATCTATTTGCATTCAGCTTGTTTTCGATTTTGGATTTTGTTTTGGATTTTTTACTCGTTTTTACATTAAACTGCTTTTATTGGCATCTACTTACTTCACCATTGGAGGCATTTTTTCTTTATCTTCCTACACATTCCTCACATCTCCCTTGTGGAGCGCTGAGCCCGGACCATCCCAGCTACGAGGAAGAGGAAGAGGGAACCTCACTGAGAAATCGAGACCTCAAATACAGGAGGATCCACTACTATATGCCTACATATAGCAGCCCTAAGGTAAGGGAACTACAACACTCCTTTGGATTTCTAGATCTTGTACAGCATTCCAAGTGAAGACTCCAACCATTCTACACCCAGCTTATCACTCCACCACTCTATAGAGACTGTCCAGTACAAACCGTACCTGACACTTAGTACATATTCACATCGGTTTATTAGGATTTCATTTATTGGCACATAGATGCACTTGTTGCATGGGACTTTTTAGTTTGATATTTTTGCATTATTATCACTGTTTTCCTTTATACACCTCAAGACTTGTAGAAGTTGATTATGGTTTTGTCATATATTTGATAATTTGCTTAGTGCTCACACATCACCGTTTTGAAGCGCTTATCACTATCTTTATTTATTTTCATTATCTGTGTTTTGTGGACACTCTAGATTGAGCCGCCTCAGACCAGTTGATGTGACTCTAGTTCACCTTCGTTTACTCACAGTAGCGCATCAGCCTTTCTTTATATACACATCCATTCAAAGTTGCGTAACTTTGGATTCATACAAGTGTTAATGGAGCCTTAGAATGCGTATTCTTTCAGTTTTCCTTTCCTACATATTTTCAATTCTAGGGCATCATTTCTGTGAAGTGGTGACTACATTTGAAGTAATACTGTACCTTGTATAAGAGCAAAATACATTTCAGGTCTATAATCTAGTATGATCCACAGATCTTTCTCCATTCTCACACTCTTAATTGATACAATTCTGAGGAGGAACTAGCTAAACTTTCTGGATAATTTATTAAAATATATTAAAGTGAATTGAAGTCAAATGAACATGTATTTACTTCAGTCGTCAGACCTTAAGCAGTGGAATATAAAAAGGGGTTTTTCTTCACAGGATTGGATTGATCAAGCCTAGGTTCACTTAACTTCACTTTATAAACCTTTGTTTCATTTGAAGCATCCAATAAATATATTCATCGTAATTACCTTCTATGAATTATGACTCAAATTCTGGATAACCTGACAGTTGGTGAGAACTTTTGGTAATTCACATCAAGGGACACGAATTAGATTTCTGACATTAACAAAATTTGTAATGTTTTATATGTCACTCTTAATATTATCTTAATAAAGGTTAAGTTTCATCTTTATTAATCCTATTTGAACTGGCATTTGAAGAGGTTTCTAGGGATTAAGGACAATGTCAAATAAGTAATTCAGCGCAGCGAATGAAATGCACGTGACAGAAAACTCATCTTTTTACCATGTTGAGTGAAGGATTCTTAGGTTACCATGATTTTTTAATTCCTTAGTCTATGGAAGAGCATTGTCCATACAGACCTATTTAAAAGAACACTTCAACAAGTACTGTGTTTTTGCGTTTCTGTAGAGTAGAACTATCTTTGATCTCAAGCCAGACCTTTACTGTTGCCTGGGACTCCAATAAGGATGTAGGAATCATAATTAAGTATTTAGCAGGCTGTTCTCGCAAACAGTGCTGATTTTGGTAATTATATGGAGATTGTTACATATAATGATTAGGGATGAGCTTCGAGTTCGAGTAGAACTCATGTTCGACTCGGACATTGCCTGTTCGCCGAACAGAGAACTATTTGGGTTGTTCGCGTCAAGTTCGTGTGAAATTTAGAACCTTGTTAAAGTCTATGGGACTCGAACGTTTGAAATCTAAAGTGCTAATTTTAAAGGCTTATAAGCAAGTTATTGTGATAAAAAAGTGTTTGGGGACCTGGATCCTGCCCCAGGGGACATGTATCAATGCAAAAAAAGAGTTTTAAAAACTGCAGTTTTTTTGGCAGCAGTGATTTTAATAATTCCTTTAAGTGAAACAATAAAAGTTTGAAATGACACTTTGTGCAGGGACAGTTCTAAGCATGGAAAACAAGGCATACTATACACCCCCCTAGGTACTAAATTTAAAGGAATATTTCACTTTTATTGTTTCACTTTAAGCATTATTAAAATCACTGCTCCTGAAAAAACTACCGTTATTTAAAACTTTTTTTGCATTGATACATGTCCCCTGGGGCAGGACCCGGTCCCCAAACACTCCCCTGGGGCAGGACCCGGGTCCCCAAACACTTTTTAGTACAATAACTTGCATATTAGCCTTTAAAATGAGTACTTTAGATTTCAAACGTTCGAGTCCCATAGACTTTAACTTGGTTCTAAAGTTTACATGAACTTTTGGTCTGTTCGCAGGTTCTGGTGCGAACCGAACCCAGGGGTGTTCGACTCATCCCTAATAATGATATTATTCAGGATATAAACCCCTTCTTTTACATGTGTTTATTTATATTTTGCTCTGCCATGGGTACTTGGGAAGTCATGGTAACATGTTTAAAGAGAACTATTATTATTGGCGTAGTTATAGTTTCTCCCAGCAATTGCCACATTTGTTGGACAGCTTGGTCAGTAAGTAAATACAGAGTAAAATATTAAATGACACGTATATGTATTAACCACATCCAGTTTTCAGAATACAATGCTTTTTGTGGAAGTGGGCTTTTAATATATTAATATTTTGGATAGCAGTAAAGCTAATAGTCTACAACAGTGGTCTCCAACCTGCGGCCCTGGGGCCAGATGTGACACTTTGCTTGCCTTTATGCAGGCCTTGAGACATTTTTCCTGCCACTGACACCAACATTGAGGTACAATCCCTGTCAAGACACCTACAATGGGACATTATTACTTCCACTGACAAAATAAATTGGGCACTATTCCTCCCAATGACCCCTTATTCCAAAGATCAGGCATTTTTTTACTCCCACTGGGCACAGTCCGGCCCCCCTAAAGTCTGAAGGACAGTAAACTGGCCCTTTAGTAAGTTTGGAGACCCCTGGTCTAAACCTTGCTTCATTTCATTAAAACTAAGATATCTGTTTTTGATGGAATTGTTGTTTAGCACTTACATCCAAAAAATGTGTTATCCCAAAACAGCCAATGAAACTAATCAGTTTAGAGCAGACAAAGGAATAAAGGTAGAATGTTGTTAGCTTGTGGTGAGTTACTTCACTTCCCCAAGAATACTTTCTGATATTTGATTTGCTATTGTATATCTAGTTATCAGGTCAGTGTATAACATTACTGCCTCTGTTGTGTTCTGATGGAATTAAATTGTTAATTTCCAGTAAAAGGAATGTTTAATCTGTTCTATCACACAGGGCTCTACATTTGGATGGTTTAGCTGGTTTCGTTCCAAGCCAACCAAAGAAATTCCAATCCCGCCAAGCAATCCACAAACTGCTAAATCTTTATCTCAGGTAAAAATACGTAATACTGCACTTATGCAGTACAGTATATCAACTGCGAACCACAACAAATTTATACATAACCCCCCCCCCTATCCCCAGTAATATTAGGTGGTGGCATAATGTTTCTGTGTATTTTTTGGTGCTCCATTATTGTTGAAGGGGGAGATTTACTAAAACTGGAACAATCAGAATCAGAGGCAGCTGTGTATGATATCCAATCAGCTTCTGACTTCAGCTTGTTCAATTGAGCATTGACAATAAAACCTGGAAGCTGCTTGGTTTCAAATTCTAAGCAGAACTCCACCAGATTTTGCACAAGCCAGTTTTAGTAAATCTCCCCCAAAGTCAACAAATTTCTTTGCCAGGTTTATATTATTATCCGGGGCTTTGTTAGAGAGATTTACTCTTGCTTACTGACAACATTTTATCAGACAAAAAGTGAAGGAAAACCTGCAATAGGAACACACACACACACACACAAATAAAATTTCTAACAGGCGTTCTAGCCTTCTCCTTCAATACTCTGTGTTGCTGTTAGACTTCCTCTAAATTCCTATGTGGTAAACGACAATCATACAGAAGTAGCATGCCACCTCTACAAACCATGCTGCCAAACAGGGGAGGACTGGCCTTAAAGGGGTTGTAAAGGTTCGGCTTTTGTTTTCTAAATAGGTTCCTTTAAGCTAGTGCATTGTTGGTTCACTTACCTTTTCCTTCAATTTCAATTTCCCTTCTATACATTTGTTTTCTTTGTTTGAATGTCTCACTTCCTTTCCACTTCCATCATCCGAGTGGTGGAAAGTAATTTATAACAGCTTACTGAACATCTTACTGAATAGAAACAGGAAGTGAGAAATTCAGACAAAGAAAACAAAGAAAAAAAAATTAGAAGGGAAATTGAAGGAAAAGGTAAATGAAACAACAATGCACTAGCTTAAAGTAACCTATTTAGAAAATAAAAAAACAAATCTTTACAACCCCTTTAAGGGCAGGGCGATATTTGCTTACTGGGTCAGTAATAGCAAGATATTTTGGTTTCATAGCCTTAAGTAGTAATGCTTAACCTATCAGACATCAATTAGAATGGTACCTGCCTCCCATTCATACCTGTGATGACAGCTTCTGGGAGATGAAATTCTTTCATGAATGACTTCCTTTCAGCTCTGAGATATCAAACACAGAGAACTGGAAATAATACCAATGTATGAAGGTGCAAAAGGGTGTTTCACAACAAACTGTTACTTTTAGGAACACTCATCTTTTTCCATGCTCACCAATCTATGAGGTACCAAGGTAGCATTAAAGAAGGATTGCCGCTCTAAGCCCCAGTCCTCTAAAGCACACACCATTTTAGGAACTTATAGGTACTGGCTCTACAATGAACTAGGAAGGAGTAAGAAAAAATACTGGACGGCCGCACACCGTTGAAGGCATCATTATTGATATCTTGTGTAGCAGATAAAATCCAATACAGTCACTTCATGTTACAGAAAACAGGAAAAGCTGCTGACGCGTTTCACACCATATGATGGTGCTTAATTATAGCTAAAGTAATCTAGGTCTGACCATGTATATATGTAGGGAAGAGATAAAACGTGTCAACCAATCAAAAATGGAGATGTATCAGGAACACCCATCCTACTTAATCAGACCTTAGAAATAGAAAATAGAAAAGACCAGAAGGAGAGGAGCAAGGGAACATATCTAACTAAATGAATATATATAATACAATAAACAAACTCATGTATAAACGAGAAATTTTCCTGTTATGGCCCTGGTGGTCTTCCTCCTTGGTATCATGCTATTACTACTAAGCATACAGAGGTAGCATGTCACCACTATCAACCATACCGAGGTAGCATGCCACCATTACCAAACACAGAGAAGTAGACTGCCATCACTGCCAACTACATAGAGTTAGAAGGACTAAGGCCTCGCACACACGACCGAGGAACTCGTCGGGAAAGACACATCGTTTTCCTCGACGAGTTCCTTGTTAGGCTTGTCGAGAAACTTGACAAGCTGTCTTTGCATACACACAGTCAAGACCAAATCTCCTCGTTCTCAAACGCGGTGACTTCAATACATACAACGACAGGGGAAGTTCGATTCCACTGGCACAACCCTTGGGGCTGCTTTTGCTAATCTCATGTTACTGCGTGTTAGGTAGAAGTTTGGTAAGAGACATTTGCACTTTTCAGTCTGTTACAGCATGACAAATGTGCTATTTCCATTACAAACGCTACTTTTACCGAAGGTGCGAAGGTTTCTATGCATACACACCAACGTGTTTCTCGTCGAAAACCAGCCCCACGAGGAACACGACGAGGAAATAGAGACTCCCGACGAGGAAAAAGAGAACTTGCTCTCTTTTTTCCTTGTCGAGTTCCTCAATAGTTTTCTCGATGAAAAGCATACACACGACCGGTTTCCTCGGCAAAAAAGCTCTCCCACCAAGCTTCTTGATTGATTCTGTCAAGGAAACTGGTCGTGTGTACGCGGCCTCAGGCTCCAATGTAGTAGTAGGAATCAGGCAAGGAGACCTTGATACAATCCCTGTGAAATGTGAGCTTGTCTGTCTCCTGGGCATTGCTGCAGGGGGTGGCTGAGCAAACTTTCAGTTCGAATAGGTCAGTCAAAGTCTGGGCTCACCTCTGCGCCCACAACAAGGATAACACACTTGACTGAGGCAAACCCTCATACACAACAGTTGGGTTGATTATTATCATCTTGTTGGAGACTGTGGGAAAACCCCTCCTTGAAATTAAAACATTCATCAACAACCCTGCTACAAACTTTGGATTCCAAGCTCAACTTGTTTCTTATATTCATGTTTTTTAAAGTGATGCTTTGTAAAATCTATTGCACGCTCCACTTTTTGTTTCAGTCTCTGTGAAATATCATCTCTGGTTATACATTGAAATAAGCAGTATCATGTTCAGAGTATGTACGCTTCATTATCCCATGTCAGTATCTTTCACGTGTTTACTTTTACCACTTTTCATAATAGCTTCATCTAGCAGTCAATATGGGCTTGCTCTTCTTACTTACAGTTAAAGGTAATGTATTGCACTACAAGTGTCCGGAGATTAATGAATGAACCCAGCCCATTTATCTGTGTGGCGCCAGTTGTCACTGTGTAAGAGAAAAGGCAGTGCTGATCGATATGACACTGATGGGCGCCATATTTTAAGATTAATTCATGTTTATTTTTTCAGTGATTGCAGTATATCTTACAGTCCCTGCATTTTCATTGATCCATTAGCATCTCATTAAAATGGTTTGCCTTTACTTCCCTTTAAATAGTATTATACAGTATATTTAACTGCATCAATTAGATCTTCCTCTGGACTCATCCATGTGGTCTACATCTCTACATTTTTCCTCCTCACTTTTTATTCAGGCTGAATCTCCACCAAGACCAAGCGACAAAAGTCTTCCGCCACCTGCAGCTTCTGGCTTCTTGCCTCCAAACAACACAATGAATTTATCCTCCAGAGGTACTGCTTCTTGTTATGTAGTATGTAACTTATAATTGTGTCAAGATCGGCCCCTTCCAAAATACATACTGTATTTGCTGGCATATAAGATTACCTTTTACACTTAAGAAAACTGCCCAAAAAGCAGGGGTCGTCTTATACGCCGGGTCAGCTGCTCAGATGCCTGCTGGATGTGCGGTAATACTGTATGTAGCTTTGGCTACATACAATATACACCACTTAGCCAATCCCAGTGAGCGATGTATTCAAATGAATACAAAGCCTGCTTGGATTGGAGTACAACCTCTGCCAATCCAATTGGTTTTGAGAGGCAGAGAGGCATGGGCTGATGATGTTACAGCCTCTGCCAATCCAAGCAGGCTTTGTGTTAAGGGAGATTAAACCCAATTTAAGGGAGGTTATTTAACCACTTCCCGACGGCCGTACGACTTTGTACGGCCGCAGGGTGGCTCTAATTCTCTGGGAGGACGTCTATAGACCTCCTCCGCCCCCCAAAGGCCACGCCAAAGGCGATGCGCGTGCCTAGCGGCCGCGATGTCCGCCAGGCACTCGCGATCATCGCTTACAGGGACAAGGACATGGATCTCTGTGTGTAAACACAGAGATCCATGTCCTGTCAGGGGAGAGAGGAGACCGATCTGTGTCCCTTGTACATAGGTACACAGATCGGTCACCTCCCCCAGTCACCCCCCTCCCCCCACAGTTAGAACACAATTCAGGGTACACATTTAACCCCTTCCTCACCTCCTAGTGTTAACCCCTTCAATGCCAGTCACATTTATACAGTAATTAGTGCATATTTATAGCACTGATCGCAGTATAAATGTGAATGGCGCCAAAAATGTGTCAAAAGTTTCCGATGTGTCCGCCATAACGTCGCAGTCCCAATAAAAATCGCAGATTGCCGCCATTACTAGTAAAAAAAAATAATAATAAAAATTAATAATAATTCTGTCCCCTATTTTGTAAGCGCTATAACTTTTGCGCAAACCAGTCGCTTATTGCGATATTTTTTTATTTTTTTACCAAAAATATGTAGAAGAATACGTATCGGCCCAAACTGAGAATTTTTTTATTTTTATTTTTTTAAATGGGCTATTTATTATAGCAACAAGTAAAAAATATTGACTTTTTTTTCAAAATTGTCGCTCTTTTTTTGTTTATAGCGCAAAAAATAAAAACCGCAGAGGTGATCAAATACCACCAAAATAAAGCTCTATTTGTGGGGAAAAAAGGACGCCAATTTTATTTGGGAGCCAAGTCGCACGTGTTTTTTCACCTTAATGCATCCTATGCCATTGGCTCTGCTGCTGTAAATCAAATCCAGTGACGCGGGCGCCAGGGGGGGGGGGGCAGTGCCGAGTCTGGCATTTGGCATTGGACGGCAAACGCTGGACTCAGGAACGCGACTGCAAGGTAATCCCCTCGGGAGAGCACTTCCCAGAGGGGGTTATCTAATGCAGGGAGGAGCCGTGAGAGCCTCCGTGGGACCCCAGAAGAGGAGGATCGGGGCCACTCTGTGTAAAACAAACTGCCCAGTGGAGGTAAGTATGATATTTGTTTTTTTTTAAAACTAACCTTTAGTGTCACTTTGGTGTTCAGACTACCTCTATGCAAGCTAAACCTTCCATATTTTATAATTAAATCCATAAGAGTGTTTACATCTTTATCATTTGAAAAGATTATATTTGTAAAAATCACTCTAATAAGATTCAGATACAAATCAAACTAGATATTACTTTATAAATGCAGGATGAATGAACATCATAAAATCTTGCAAAGCAAAGCAGTATGTGATTTAATGTTCAAAAATGTTATTAGTAATCATGACCAGTATTTTTTATGAACTGAATCCTTTTATGAATTATAGTAAAAGACGTGTGAATAAATAACATATTGTCTATTTTATGTGGATTCATTTTCAAACTGAGCCTACCAGTGGGAAAGTACGTAGAAGGCCAAAAGGATATTCCATTACTTCAGGGACAGGGATTATTTCAGACCATGGAACTCTGTGGGGTTAGGATAGTTGGATCCAGCCTTTGTGCCACAGGCCAGCGGTGCAGCAGGAATTGGGTATGCAAGGAAAATGCCAAAGGCAGAATTTATAAAGTCCAGATTCATTTTATTTAGCCTCTTGTATCATAAAAAAAAAAAAAACATTTTTCAGGGTCCTCCTTCATCAAGTTTTTGCACATGTGCAGCTCTGGTCACATTACCACTGACAGAGTTTTTATACAGCTGCACTGCTATGCAGTACCATGATGCAGGTTCTGTACAGTGTGCTGCGATAAAATAAAACATGTGCATTTTATCGCAGTGTGTTGCAGAGCAGCTCCGGGCTGCATTGTTGTGTAGATGCAACACACAGAAAACAATTGTTATTTGTGTGTCCTTGCGGTGACAGGTGTTTTACATTGTACTGCATGTGTGAATTCAGCCTGAGGTGTTATGTTCTCCTTTAAAACATGGACACCGCAATGCCTGCATGGTGTAAACAGGGTAATTAAAAAACAATTGTTTTCTATGTTGCCTTGCTTTGGGCCTACTTAAGTCTGTGCAAATGAAAATGCATAGGTTAGCACTCTATCTCACCTAATATCTATTGCTGTGAATTCAGCTGACCTTTAAAGAGGAAGTAAACCCATACAAAAAAATGAAAGAATAAAAAAAAACTGCAAGACAAAGGCATAATAAGCTACTATGCATAGCATACTAGCTCATTATGAATTACTTTCCTCAAGTCGTAGCCCCCGCAGCCGTTCTCGTCTCCCCCTTGGGCCACCAACATGTCACCCAGGGCCCCCATGGGGGGTGGGTGCTTTGGGGCAGGGGGCACTGCGCCCCCCACCCCAAAGCACCTTGTCCCCATGTTGATAGGGACCATCCCATTTAACCTGCATGCAGTATAGGTATATAGTCTCAGCAGAGGTGCAAGGTAGATGTGGTTCAAATGCAGTAAAGGTTAGATATAATGCAGAATAGTGTTGATATTGTTGATGTTGATAACCGGTCTAGGTTTGGAATAAATGCGGATGGTATAGAGTGCAGTATGGGTGTGGTATGGATTGGGTACACTTAGTCCCCTGCTCTCAGTTGCTCAGCCGCTGCTAGCAGTATTAGCAATGGATGAATAGCCCTCCCACCAGTCCCCAGGATGTTGCAGTGATCTCCTGCTGTAGAGGGGGACGACCCCCTGGTAATCAGCAGGGGAAGGCAGAGAGTGAATGCATGCTCCAGTCTCCCTGCAGCAATGGTGCAGTTGCTGTGGGCAGTGCTACACTGCTCCCAAGTGTCCTCGCTCCTAGTTTCAGGCTTGGCTCTCTGCTGGTATGGTTTCCCGCTGGCAGGTGAATCTCTCTCTATAACTCCCTCAGTGCCAAGAGGAAGAATTCACCTCTTACTCCTTCTACTGCACAGTTGATATTGGGATCTGTAGTGTAAGGAGTCAATTGACCTCATTATATGGCTACCGTCTCAAACTACAGCTTCCAGGAGACTCAGCGCTCTGCATAGAATTCTAAAGCCCTGTACACACACTTGGTTTTCACAAAGGTAAAAAGTCTGCCATGAAAACCAAGGGGAAAGCTGAGAACCTGGCAGGAAAACTGCCATGGAGCTTTAGCCGGGAATCCCGGCCATGTGAATGCTCCATGGGCACTGCCTCGCAGTGTTTCCCATAGCGTATTAGTAAATCTGGCGGCAAAAAAGCGGCCGGGTATCCTGATGGGAAAATAGAGAGCAGAATCTCTATTTTCCCGTCGGGATTCCCGTCTGTTTCCCTGGCAGGAAAACTGCTAGGAAGCATACACACGTCCGATTTTCCCGGCCAAAAGCTCTCTTGCCATTTTTTATGGCAGGAAAACCGGTCGTGTGTACGGGGCTTGAGGGCTTGCTTGGCTTTAGTGTTCCACCTGCTTGACGGAGGAGAATGGTGCAGTATAAGATCAGTATTTCAGCAGAGGGACAGAAGAAACAAAGGCAATGCCTCCTTCTCCATATTGCTGTAGCCCAGCACCTGGCTACAGTGACGTTTCCTGTTCATTTTAATTCAGCCGATGAACATATTTTGGACAATTTATATGCAGTACAGAATACAATAAGATGAATTTCCTCAAAAAACACCTCTCCCCTGTGTCAGCTGGTATAAACTTTGCCTAACAATTTATGCGTAGAACGCTGATGCAGACAGAAAATGGATCAACACAGTAAAATAAACGCCCGCTTGCCCTTTTCTGTACATTGATTCTTCTGCCCCAGTGTATTGCTCAAGCAATCTATCAATGGATATACACATAAAAACAGACTACAGGCTTTTTAATTATTGATTGACCACAAACCAAAGTCTACACTTAGCACAACACAGGAAATTCTGCTAGGAATGTTATTTGTCAATCTGTAAAACAAAAAAATTAGGAAGTTGATGAGGCTAACCCTTATACCACACTCATGAGATTACGGTATCTATTACTTTATGTAAAAGAGTTCTGTGTTTAAAAAACAATGTTTTTAAATTGAGAAAAATTTACTGATAATGATTACTCCCATACATAAGTACTTACACTTACAGACAAAGAGATAACCGACATCTGCATTAAGTAGACCCTGCCACAGACTTAAAGCGCAGCTCCAGCCCTCCCACACCAAAAAATTCAAAGTCAGCAGCGACAAATACTGTAGCTGCTGACTTTTAATATTGGGACACTTACCTGTCCAGGGAGCCCGCAGTGTTGGCACCCCCGGCGATTTTTCTCTCTCGGGTGCTGCCGTCATCTCTTGTAAGGGAAACTGGCAGTGAAGAGCCAGTGCGCATGCAGGAGGAGGGGGGCTGAACTTCCATGTAACTTTGACGCAGCAAATTTATCTATAAGTGGGAACGGGTGCGTGTCAAAAACAGGTATCCCCCCCCCCTGGGGGCAGTGCGAAGTGGTCACTCTCTGTGGGTCACTCTCAAAAGGTGCCAAATGGGGCAGTGGAGGGGGAGGAAGCAAACAAGCAGAGTTTTACCTTTTGGGTGGAGCTCCGCTTTAAAGCAGAACTTCACTCTCTCACTCATCTTTGACTATTTGTAATCCCCATGCTGCTAGCATTAGTAAATAGATAGGAAAGTATATCATATTTATTAGGGCATTAGAAATATTTTACAGCATCCTATTTATGGGTTGGAGATTGAATATGTCTAGTGGAAAATTTGTATTGTTTAAAATTTGTATCCTTAGCAGAGTTTACTATCGCTTTAAGATAAAAGACCTTCTGACTTTACAACCCCTTTAAAGAAAGCAAGTCCGTAATTGCCAGTTACAAGTCCATAGGATCCCCAGATTTGGGACCCCCTCCAGGAACCCCGATTAGGCTCCTATTACCCTCCAAAGGGGGTGATCAATCCAGCAGAGTAACTAGCTATATTTTGTCAGTATTTCCCCAGAACTCTACCCTAGGGGCTCAGAGGCAGGTCCATTTATTTTGGTTGACCTATAGTGGACAATATATGGCTGAAAAGGGCCTTACAGCCTGGTTACCCATAGCTCTCTGGTGAACATGAGGACACAGGAAAACATTGTAACATTCAGCACCTACCAGAAAGAATAAGTGCTGACACAGAAACACACGTTAACCCCTTGTCCTACAGGCAAGGCACTTTAAATCTCAGAGATCTGAATGCAAAGCTCTACCCAGCTATTATGGTCATTAGCAAAGTCTCTTTCTTTGGGTGCTTGCGTCATACGTGGGTTTATCGATTTTATAATGTGAACACTGGAGCAGCAGAATTCAACTCTGTGTTTATGCTTATAATTGTTTCTACAGGCCAGCAGAGGTGGGAGCTCAGGTATGGGTCCAATGGGGAGTCAATTGATTACCATAGGGCACAATATGAAATTTTGGTTTTGGGAGGACTTAGCCTTTCAGCTTAAGATGACACATTTTCCTCGGAAAAAATACATATTAAAGTTATTATAAATTCTCTTTATTTAATGGCGTAGCTTCTATAATGAACCACTTCTAAAGCTCTATACAGGATTCCATGTCAATATGTTAACTATTTTACATAGTCTGATTAGTGTGATTCCAGCAGGCGCTTGAATATTGCTCTGGCTTGATGTTGATGTGTGAAGTGTTTGATATGACTCCCTGAAACCCCTTAATACCGCAGGGAAGGAAATAATGACACACTGTTCACAAACTCCTATCGGTAGATAACAGCGCTGCCCTTTTATCAGAGCGGAGTCACAAATCCTTTGTATCTTCTACTCTTTGGCAGGAATTAAAGAAAGTGAAGATCGGCAGAAGATCAATAGCAGTTCAATGTTACCAGAGATCTGGGGTCAGCAGGAGAACATGGTAAACCATTAGATCAGGGAACTGTGGGGTTAAAACACTGAGGTCTGTGTACTTATACTTGTTACTCTTTGCCTCATTAGGGCATTTATCCAAATGCATCTGTCTCTGGGAGTCCGTTAAGCCAGCCGCCTGGAGCTGTCCCCCTGTACAATCCTTCACAGGTAATTCCTTTTTCCCATGAGCGCTTTCTGCTTTTTTTTAGTATGCTGCACTACAGTAATTCACGTGGAACTAAACCCATCGATTTGACAGTTTCCCAAAACAGTTACACTTAAAGTGGATGTAAACCCCAAATGTTTTATTTTTATTTTTTGATGCCACAATGTAGAGTATAAGATTTCCTATCATCTGTGCCCAGTCTTGCCACACAGAGTTATTTCAGCTCTGATCAATCCTCTTTTATTGTTCAGTGAAAATTAACAGTCTTCCAGGTAAAAACCTGTCTAAATAAAAAGTCAGTTTCTCTCTCCTTGCTTTAAGACCCGGTTCACACTGGGGCGACTCGCCTGACGAGTCACGTCCCATTGAAGGCAATGGAACCGTTCTAATAGGAGCGACGCAAGTCGCTCCGACTTAGAAAAAGGTTCTTGTACGACTTTGGGGGCGGCTCGGGGCGACCTGCATTGAGTTCTATACAGAAGTCAGTTTGCAGGTCGCCTCTGAAGTCGTCCTCAGGATGCCTTGCAGAGCCGCCCCCGGAGTCGTGCCGCTGGAGTGTGAACCGGCTCTTAGTGACAGGTTATTTACATATCTAGCTTGGACATGTTTATCATATGTTATGTTATGTTTATCATAATATGAGGTGATCCAAAGTTCATTGTATATTACCAGGATGTGTTATGTGGGGGAGGGGTGGATTTCTCACTTTTTATACTTTGGATCACTTCATATTATGATAAACATAACATAACATATGATAAACATGTCCAAGCTTTTTTCCAGGTTTTTATCTGGAAGACTGTTAATTTTCACTGAACAAGAAAAGAGGATTGATCAGAGCTGGATTAACTCGGTGTGGCAAGACTGGGCACAGATGATAGGAAATCTTATACTCTACATTGTGACATCCACTTTAAGGCATTTCATGAAAGATAACTGTCATAGTTGCTATACACTCTTAACTAAACTGTCAATTCATCGAATGGCTGGTGTCATAACTGATCACATGTGCAGCACCATGGCAACTGTAGATCAAATAAAGGCTAAGAGGGCAGCTTCCTTTTCTGTATAGAAAAGGGCAGTTTTGTTCCACTTTAAGGGCTCCTTCAAATCATGTTGCTGGTTAAGGGAGCACTATAGCACTCTATTGAAAGTTTTGTTTAAGGGCCCTTTCACACGGTGCGGACCGTTTTTCGGTCCGCTCCGTGTGTGTCCGTCGGCTCAGCGGGGGGGTCTCGCTCAGCTGTCGGCGGACAGGGCGGTCCCCGCACACTGTGCAGGGACCGCCCTGTCTCTCCTCCGCTCTCCCCTATGGGGAATCAGATGGAAACGGACCGTCTGTCCGTTTGCATCCGATCCGATCCACCGGACGGAAGAAAAATAGGGTTTTCTTCCGTCCGCAAAACGGATCCAGACGGACGCGGATCGTAGGCGGACGTTAGCGGATGTATCATCCGCTAACGGATCCGCTCCCATAGGGCACCATTCTAAGTCCGTTTACGGACTTAGAAAAAGCGGACCGTTCGTCCGCACGTGTGAAAGGGCCCTAAAGATAATAAGTCACATGGCCAGTTCAAGGAAAAGTGACAGGTTCTCTTGATAAAGCACCATCCCCACTAACCTATACTTACCTTCACTGTGCCTCTAGCCCTGATTCTCTGCTTGCCTGTTGGATCCCTTAGAGATAACTGATACTTCCCAGTATAGGGGATCATCTAAGCATCCCCTTTATTCTTAGAATTCAGTGCTCAGACCAGAGCCAATCGCCAGCCCTAAACGCTGCCATGTAGGGGTAGGGGTTAAACTCATTAACCCTGTGTAAGTACCAGCATGGTAAGTCAGCACCAGGGACAATACTTACATGAATGATAAAGATCCCATGTGGTGTTGGCTGCTCTGTTGCTTTAAATCTTCAATCCTCTGGCTCCTGGATACTCCCATGGCTGTGGTCTTCCAGGGTTATAGTGGGAAATACAAGCTGTTTCACCATCACAGTCACTCATCAAAAGTGCCACCCTTTCTACCCCTACTCCATTTATAGAAGCTGTACTATCAGTTCTCGCAATAAAACGTGTGTATGAATGAAGGAGGCGGGGCTTTTTATTCATCCACCTATCCTCCATTCACTCTTTATTCAGATTCTACAGATACTACGTTATTTATTCTGATACTACAGCTTCAGGGCATAGTCAGCACTTATGATGAGTGCTTGTGATGGTGGAACCATATATACAGTACAGACCAAAAGTTTGGACACACCTTCTCATTCAAAGAGTTTTCTTTATTTTCATGACTATGAAAATTGTAGATTCACACTGAAGGCATCAAAAACTATGAATTAACACATGTGGAATTATATACATAACAAAAAAGTGTGAAACAACTGAAAATATGTCATTCTAGGTTCTTCAAAGTAGCCACCTTTTGCTTTGATTACTGCTTTGCACACACTTGGCATTCTCTTGATGAACTTCAAGAGGTAGTCACCTGAAATGGTCTTCCAAAAGTCTTGAAGGAGTTCCCAGAGATGCTTACCACTTGTTGGCCCTTTTGCCTTCACTCTGCGGTCCAGCTCACCCCAAACCATCTCGATTGGGTTCAGGTCCGGTGACTGTGGAGGCCAGGTCATCTGGCGCAGCACCCCATCACTCTCCTTCTTGTTCAAATAGCTCCTACACAGCCTGGAGATGTGTTTGGGGTCACTGTCCTGTTGAAAGATAAGTGATGGTTCAACTAAACGCAAACCGAATGGAATAGCAATCCGCTGCAAGATGCTGTGGTAGCCATGCTGGTTCAGTATGCCTTCAATTTTGAATAAATCACCAACAGTGTCACCAGCAAAGCACCCCCACACCATCACACCTCCTCCTCCATGCTTCACTGTGGGAACCAGGAATGTAGAGTCCATCCGTTCACCTTTTCTGCAACGCACAAAGACACGGTGGTTGAAACCAAAGATCTCAAGTTTGGACTCATCAGACCAAAGCACAGATTTCCACTGGTCTAATGTCCATTCCTTATACACACGGCCAGTATTCCCGGCCAAACACTCTCCTGGCAGTCTTCCAGACGGGAAAACCGGGCGTGTGTACAAGGCTTATAACTCTTGCAACAGTTTGTTAGAACCATTGTTTACATTTGGACAGCAATGCTTCCAATACAGATTACATTTTTGTAATACTTTTTTCAGTTTTTGCCAAGCGTTTGCGTTCTTTGTAGTGATGACTTATCATTTCAAGATGGTTGTGTACAGGTTTGCCCACACAGTGGACCTCATCCAACCTTGACGTTGCCAAAACTTGAAAAAAGGTTCATCTTTGAATGACGCACAGCTCAGCTCAGCTCTGCTTGGGTTCCTTATTAAGTTTCAAATCATATTACAGCTCCCTGCGCTGGGATTTCAAACTGCTGCAGGACAGAACAGTAAATTCTTTGAAGTGTGGGAATCCTGCATTTCCCAATGAATTTTACATTATATAATAAATCATCCAAGTCTGTGTAACAATGAACTTCGCAAAAACAATAACGTAACTGTTACTGCATACATGTAGCATCTTGGCTATTCTTTTGTGTTGCCTAACAATTTACATTTCTCAGTGAACTATTAAAAACATGTGTCATTTTTGTTGATACAGTATATAAGGATTTACAAAACAATAGATAACAATGTTTACACAGACTGGGGAAAGCAATATTTTCCTATATAGAGCAAGAAAAGCTTAAAGTGATACTAAAGTTTTTTTTTTAATAAAAATTTAAAGCAATGTTAATCTTACGTCCCTTAGCTCCTTATTGGCAGCCCCCCGTCATCACTGGCTGCTCTTTCGTAGGCTAACGGGTCAACCGTGGGGGCAGGATCCCGAGCCGGGCTGTGTGCATCCCTAGACACACAAAGCACCGGCAAGCTTTATTCCCTGGAACCACATCACTGGAGTTTGACAGCAGCAGGAGCCTATGGCTCTTACTGCTCTTAGTGTCTCCTGTAAATCCAGAAAGAGAGGAGAGCGGTGCTGTAGCTGAGCCAGTGCTAAATCAATGAGAGGAGGCAGCTAAGTATTTAGGGATTGTGTGGGGAAGAAACAAATAGTGGGGTGTTTTTTTTTTAACCTAAAGTGTTGCTTAAGCCAAGATTTCCTATATCTGATCTTCCACAGTACACAGAACAGGGAAATGCAATAGTTTTAGTAAATATAAACTGCTAAATACATTTTCTCATCAGCAGTTTATAGACTGATAAACTTCTATCAGTGTCTGGCTAAAGCTTGTAGGAGAAGTTTTCATTCTCCCCTGATTGTCCTATAAGACTGCAGGACCCCTGACCCTCTGTCTGGGCAGTGCTGATTGACCCTGTGCTAATCACATGCACTCTCCCAAGGAAAAGAAAACTCTCTGTCAACACACACCAAACTGAGCATGTGCAGCCTGCCCCCAAGGCTCTGTTTTATCAGCAGATGGATTGGGGGCAGTAAAAGAAGGGGAGAATCAGAGAAGACAGGATCAAACAGCCTTTTTACACAATGCAGAGGATTAACCCCTTAGGTTCCACGATGAGTACAGCAAACATGCTTTACTGCATATACAGACTGATATTGCTGTTGTGGGGGAGTGTCCTCTCCAAATCAGACACAGATGGCAAAAAAACTGACCCTTCCTTACTCTATCCAAAATGAAAAAAGGTTTCGCCTATAGTTCTACTTTACCACTTGCCGACTGCCCACGCTGCCAATTCTGCTGAACGGGCCCAGGTGACCCATGTGCAAAGGCCTCATGCACACGGACAGTGAGAATGCAAAATTCTGGGTGTTTTCACCCACCCAGGGAGCCACAGGTGCCACGTACAGCCTGCTATGCAAGTAAATAGCTGTGTGTATGCCTGTTTTTTTGTAAATGCAGGTGTTTCTGTGCATTGGCATTTACCCATACTTGCAACGTATACAATGTATTTCCTGGGCATGACACTTCCCGGATCTGCCCGGAATTTTATGCTGGACATCATTTCAGACTCTCGCCATCCCTGTACAAGAGCCCTAAGGATTAAGGAGTGGAATTTGTTCCGATCAGAAGGGGAACTGTGAGCGGATCCCCTGATTGGAGCTGAGCGAGACAGATGATACATTCATGCCGAGGTGATTATGCCGAGCAGACACAGGCAAACCCCATTGGGTGGCTGAGTGTGAAATGGACTCTGTTGTTCATTTACATCAGGCTACCTCTGGTCTGGTCTACTAAAACAGATGCAGGTATAATTATCAGACCTGGTTGGACCTGGAGGTAGGCGGGTGTAAACTCAAGTCCCATTACACCTGCCTGTCCATAGGGTTTCATGGACTATCTGATTAAGTCTGCCTAAAAAACTGTCAGGTGGACCTGATCAGAATGCCCATGGGAAAAGGGTCTAAAGTCGGCCATAGACGGCTGGTACTGAAGGAACCAGACAGATTTCGATCCATCCAGGGGCAGTCGATCTATCGTTTGCCTTCAGTAAAACCAGCTTTTCAGTTTTTTTTATATGATTACTCCTGCCGTCTATTGCTGGAAATAGTAATCATTGTATTCTAATGGCAGGGAAACCTCCCGCTGTCTGGACACAATAGAGCAGTGGGAGGGACTTAATGTGTTGATAGGGGAATCAAGCGATTTACTTTCCTTCAACCCATGGTTGAAGGAAAGAAAATTGTTTAAAGCAGAGGTCCCGTGAAAAATAAAAAATATTAAAAACCAGCAGCTACAAATACTGCAGCTGCTGACTTTTAATAAATGAACACTTACCTGTCCAGGGTGCCCGCGATGTCGGCAGCAGAAGACGAGCAATTCAATCGCTTGTCTCTCGGGTGCCCCAACCGCCATCCTCCCTCGGTGAGGGAATCGGGAAGTGAAGCCTTGCGGCTTAACTGCCCGGTTCCCTACTGCACATGTGCGAGTAGCGCGGCGCGTTCCCAGTGGTTCCCACTGTCTCCTGGGATCAGTGTTATTCCCAGAAGGCAGCATGGGGGGGGGGGGGCAGTGGAGTGACTCCCGTGGGAGTCTCTTCTCGGAAGTGGGTGCAAAATACCTGTATTATACAGGTATCTGCTCCCCCTCCCCCTAAAGGTGCCAAATGTGACACCGGAGGGGGGGGGAATTCCGAAAAAGCAGAAGTTACATTTTTGGGTGGAACTCCGCTTTAATGCCTTATGCCGCGTACACACGATCATTTTTCGACATGAGAAAAAACAAAGTTTTTCCAACTTCATCATTATAACGACGGTGCCCACAAACCATTGTTTTAAAAAAATGCTCAAGCAAAGTGCGGTAACGTACGACGGCACTATAAAGGGGAAGTTCCATGCGGATGACACCACCCTTGGGGCTGCTTTAGCTGATTTCGTGTTAGTAAAAGATGATTTGCGCTTTTCTGTCTATTACAGCGTGGTGAATGTGCTTACTCCATTATGAACGGTAGTTTTACCAGAACAATTGATTCCGTCTCATAACTTGCTTCTGAGCATGCGCAGGTTTTTAACGTCATTTTAGCCCACACACGATCATTTTTTACAATGCCGTTAAAAAATGCAGCATGTTCAAATTTTTTTTTTGTCGTTTTTCAGAACCCGAAAAATTATGTGTTATCGTTATCTAATTAATGCGGCCAGGTCATTGATACCAATACATTGGAGAACCACCAGGGTGCCCTCCATTGGAGATTGGCCAAATAAAGTCAGAGACGTATGTCAGATGGAGGACAAAATGGCACAAGACAATGGCAGTGTTGAAGCCTTCCAAAATACATGGCAGCTTTGGTTCATATTTTGTTACTCCCAGGAACATAAAGACACAGGCCCGGATTCACAAAGCACTTACGCCGAGGTATCTACAAATGTACGCCGTCGTATCTATGCAGTGCCGATCCTGACCTCCCTGGGGCCCTAAGCAAAATGACATGGCACATTAAATGAGAAGCGGGGGGGGGGTGCTGACGACATGTCACAATAAAGAAAGTTGAAAAGCGGGGAGACGGGGAGAGGGGGTGTTCTGCTGTCGGAAATTACATCTTACATTAAATTGAGAAGCGGGAGTTCTGACTTCTTACCTCTTTTCCCATGCAGCTAGCGAGTTGAGAGGGGGCAAAAATGACTTCTCACCAGGTGGGGCCTCTAGTAATTTGCGGGGGCCCTAAGCGGCTTGCATAGTGAGCCTATAGGGCGGATCGGCCCTGTATCTATGCGCCGACCCGCAAAGCTAGATACGTTGAAAAATAGGCTTCAGCCGCCCAACGTAACTTTCCTACGCCAGCGTATCGTGGGCGCATATTTACGCTGGACGCATGTGTCGCTCCCATTGATTTTCGATGCAAATATGCAAATGAGGGAGATACGCTGATTCACAAACGTACTTGCGCCCGGCGCATAATATACGCGGTTTACGTAAGTCGTACGTCCGGCGCAAAGTTATTCCCCATATAGGAGGCGCAACTCATGCAAAGGTATGGGCCAGGGATCGAATGCCGCCAAATTTTACGTAGTTTACGTTGTACGTGAATAGGGCTGGGCGTAGGATATTAGATACGCTACTTTGGCATAAATATGTGCCGATGTATGTGAATCCGGGCCACAATACTGAAAACCTTATGCTGATGTGTAGTTTGTTATGACCTCTTGCAGGACCGGGTCCTCACCTTTTCTCATATGATTGAAGTAAGATGAAAGCGAACGTTACCGCTTTATTCTTCACTTCACCCCCCCCCCCCTTTATTTTTCTCCTTTTTTGTCTATTTTTCTCTAGTACACAATACCATGTGCAATGTATGACGATGAACCACAAAGGTTTATGGCCATATTCCTATGTATGTACATCTATTAATAATAGACCTTCAGGCCAAAATGTTCCTGGCGAAACTACAGTTCGAAAGGTTGTTCCCAAATGCGCTTAGTTCTTAAGGTTTAGTTTCAGCCTATCTGATACTTATTATATATAAGCAACATATTGTATTCCCCAATTTATAAGTTTATCATTATTTTGCATTAATTATTTGTTGCAAATGTACCTGCATATGACGTGTTGTGTATGGTATCTTCTGACTCTCTTTTCAATAAAACTGAAACAATTATTATCTAAAAAAAAAACAAGTTCTCATAGCTGTAAATATTTACGTTGCACATGGATGGAAATATAATGTTTAATTGCTTTCATCTTGCTGTAATTTGCCATGCAACTTTGCTTCCAAAATCCGCTAGTTCTGAAATCATGAATAGATGATAATGAGCCCAATGTTTACGTTAAATAAAGCCAGGAGCAAGGTAAATATGTTGTTGTTTTCTTACATCTCTGATGTACATGAAGGGGTTTTAATTATTTTTGTCCTCATCCCGAAGTGTTAAACTGACAATAAATGGTGATTTCATACAAGGATTAAAATTTTGCCGTGATAGCAGTATTATAAATGCTAATCAACCCATCACTAGTTTGTGCAAACATAATTAAGAAATCAAGAAAAAAAAGCAATCACGTAAAATTAATAGAAAAATAATCATTCAGCTGGCAAAAAATTGTGTGATGTGTGGAAGGGGATGTTTTACTTATCACTACCAATCACAGAGTTCATTAATCACCCCAGATGGGGTCAAATGTGCTTATATGAATTAACTCACCCTATTGGGTACAGTATTAGACATTTCTCTAAAATTAAACATAATTAGATGGACATTGTTAACCCCAAAACACCCAAAAGGTGGTCCGTTTTACCCTTTGAAATGCTATATTTAGCTGCTGTCTTCCTTCATATAAAGGTATTTAATCCCCTAATTAAAGCTGAAGTCCAAGCAGATTTTAAAAAGTCCGGTAAATGCAATATGTGTTTTTTTTGTTGTTGTCAGAGAATGGGTGCAAGAACTCACCCAAACAAATACCCTCCCCCCCTCAAGTAGCAATGTGCTACAATGTGCGCACTGTAATAGGATAGGTAGGAGGGGCTATTGTTAAAGCGGAGTTCTATCCAAAAATGGAATTTCCACTTTTTGGAACCCTTCCCCCCTCCGCTGTCACATTTGGTACCTTTCAGGGGGAGGGGGGTGCAGATACCTGTCTAAGACAGGTATTTGCACCCACTTTTGGGCATAGACTCCCGTGGAAGTCACGCCACTCCCTCCCCCCGCTGTCTCCTGGGAAACACACTGGTCCCAGGAAAGAGTGGGGACCAGTGAGGGCGTGCCGCGCTACTCGCACATGTGCAGTAGGGAACCAGGCAGTGAAGATGCAATGCTTCACTTCCTGATTCCCTCACTGAGGATGGCAACGGGGGCAGCTGAGAGACAATCGATTGCTTGGCCTCGGCTGCCGACATCGCAGGCACCCATTTTTTAAAGTCAGCAGCTGCAGTATTTGTAGCTGCTGGCTTTTAAAAAAAAAAATTGGGTGGACCTCCGCTTTAAATAAAAACCAAAAATGTGTTATGCCTTGTACACACGACCATTTTTTTTGGCAGGAAAAAATAAAGTTTTTTTCCGGCGTGATTACTCTCCAGCCTGACTTGCATACACACGTTCATGCAAAAAACGTCCGACCAAAGCGCGGTGATGTACAACACATACGACAGGACTATAAAGGGGAAGTTCCATTCAAATGGCGCCACCCATACTTGATTCTGAGCATGCGTGTGTTTTTTTCCCTCGGAAAAGCATACACACGACTGTTTTTCGCGATGAGAAAAAAGACTGATGGGGAAAAAAGAGAGCTGGTTTGAATATTTTTGCGGGCAGTTTTTTCGTCGAGAAAACTGCTAGGGAGCATACACACGACCAGTTTTCACGACCAATATAAAAAATAGCATTTTTCTCGTTGTGAAAACCGGTCATGTGTACAAGGCATAACACACAGAATTGAGGGTTCAGGAGTGCGTATCTCACAGGCCAGTGTACAACCCAAAATTACCTCCACTCAATTTCTCCCCAAACCCCCAAAACAGACTTCCACCAGAATTCTCCCTCTATAAGTTCCTAACTGCTGCATTTCATACTCTTGACCACTGAACTATGTATCCTGTGCTGTCCCTCCCCGCCAAGAAAAAATCTTCTGCGGTGAAAACGCCCCTCCCCCTAAAAAAAAGCAACACCCATCATTCACTCCTGCAATCCTTGTCCACAGATTATGTCTGCACCGACCATCTACAGCTGATCTGTTCAACTTTTATCTAAAGCTCACCACTGCACCCCACTGTCCACAACTCACCTCTTTTCCCCCATCCAAAGTTCACCTCTGCAGCCCTGCCCAAAGCTCACCTCTGATCTCCTGTACAAAGCTCATTTCTACCATCCACAACTCACCTCTGAATCCCCACCCTTAACTCCCCTGTGCACCACCATCCAATGAGCACCTCTAAACTCCTGTCAAAGCTCACTTCTGCATCCCCCATCCACAACTTACCTCTGCAACCCCATCCACAACTCACCTCTCCAACCCCATGAATAACTCCCCTCTGTACCCACCACCTCTCCTCTCATCCGCAGCTCACGTCTGCACACTTTCTCTCTTCAGAAGCTCACCTCTGCACCACTCTCTATAGCTAATGCTTGTCCACAACTCACCACTGCACCCTTACCCATAGATAACCCTTTTCCACAGCTCACCTCTGCACTCTTCTCCATAGCTAACCCTTGTCCACAACTCACCCCTGTACCCTTTGCTCTAGCTTACTCTTGTCCGCAGCTCACCTTTGAACCCCTCGCCATAGCTAACCCTTGCCCACAACTCACCCCTGTACTCATTGCCCTAGTTAACCGTTGTCCACAGCTCACCTCTGCACCCCTCACCAGAGCTAACCCTTGTCCACAGCTCTCTCCTGCACCCTTCACCATAGCTAACCCTTGTCCACAGCTCACCTCTGCACCCCTCTCCATAGCTAACCCTTGTCCACAACTCACCCCTGTAGTCATTGCCCTAGTTAACCGTTGTCCACAGCTCACCTCTGCACCCCTCACCAGAGCTAACCCTTGTCCACAGCTCACCCCTGCACCCATCATCATAGCTAACCCTTGTCCACAGCTCACCACTGAACCCATCATTATAGCTAACCCTTGTCCACAACTCACCCCTGCACCCTTTGCTCTAGCTAACTCTTGTCCACAGCTCACCTCTGCACCCCTCGCCATAGCTAACCCTTATCCACAACTCACGCCTCACCATAGCTAACCCTTGTCCACAGCTCACTCCCGCACCCTTCACCATAGCTAAACCTTGTCCATAGATCACCTCTGAACCCCTCGTTATAGCTAACCCTTGTCCACAAATCAACTCTGCACCCTTTGCCATAGCTAACCCTTGTCCACAACTCACCTTGTACCCCTCGCTGTAGCTAACACTTGTCCACAGATCACCTCTGAACCCCTTGTTATAGCTAACCCTTGTCCACAACTCACCTTGCACCCCTCGCTGTAGCTAACCCTTGTCCACAGATCACCTCCGAACCTCTCGTTATAGCTAACCCTTGTCCACAACTCACCCCAGCACCCTTTACCATAGCTAACCCTTGTCCACAACTCACCTTGCACCCCTCACTGTAGCTAACACTTGTCCACAACTCACCCATGCACCCTTTGCCATAGCTAACTCTTGTCCACAGCTCACCTCTGCACCCCTCGCCATAGCTAACCCTTGTCCACAGCTCACCCCTGCACCTCTCGCAGTTGCTAACCCTTGTCCTCTTGTACCTCTTCACCCCCACACCCCTCACCTTCGCACACACACCCCTCCTTCCACTGCACTATGTGTAACAGAATAATAGCACAGGCAGGGTGCATAGGAAGTCATTAGCTCACAACATTTCAGGTAAGATCAGCAGGTAATTTTTTGAATTTATCAAACAGATATAACAAAACATTTTCAATTGTATATTTAATAGAAGAAAAGGGACCAAACAAGAGAAGCATATTGTTAGGATTTATATACACTTTAATATATTATTTTTCCTTTCAGAACAAATTGACTATATTTACTTGTTTAAATATATCCATTTGTATTTGTTTTATTATTTGTACCGAATATTTCTGAAAAAAAGAGTAAACACAAAGAAACAAATCAAATCTATTGTGAGGAAAGGGAACCAATTCATATACTTTACTGCCTACACTTGTAAAGGGTCTTAAAGCATTGCACTGCTTGAAATGTTCAGGTTTTGCTTGTCTCTGTGGGAAATCTGTAGACACATGGGATGTTGTGTTTGTACATATATTTAATAGATAGCTTTACAAAACTGCAAGCAGATCATCATATAGCAAGAAAAGTAAACTTTTCCAAGTGGGCAAAATTGTTCTTTAAAATGTATTTCCATTTTTCCTGCCGAATTGGGATAGAAACTACTGTTACTTGTCCCATTTATATAGCGTAACTTAAAACAATTTAAATTTGCAGCTTACCTTTTTTTTATGTTATTTTCTGGACCCCAAGCAAGGACAAATGCTAGGTAGTTCTTTTTGTTTATGAGAGGACTGGGCAGCTGTGTTTGTCATAATTAACCCTGTCTGTACTGAGCAGGCAAATCTTCATTACCAATTATCACTAGATTGGAACACCATGGCCTGGATTCACAGAGCACATACACCTACGTATAACAAGTTACGCAGATGGAAGTGCAAATGTGCGCCATCGTATCTGTGCGCCAGACCCACAAACAGAGATACGCCTAAAACCAGGCTACACCCCGCTGATGTAACTTGCTTACGCCGGTGTAGGGTGGGCGTACATTTAGGCTGGGTGCATGGTGCCGCTCCCATTGATTAGCCATTCAAACATGCAAATTAGGTAAATACGGCGATTCACGAACGTACGTGCACCCGACGCAGGCTATGTGCGGTGCGCGTAAGTTGTACGTCCGGCGTAAAGTTATTCCCCATAAAGGAGGTGTAACTCAGCAACAGACATGCTCAGGTCTGCACCAGGGAACACAAGCTGGCGTATTTTACGTTGGACATGTGTCTGGGCGTAGGTTACGTTAACGGCGCACACAGTGATCCGGCGTATCTTAGGCAGTTGTTCCGACGTGGTTGTGCGCATGCGCAGTTCATTATACGTACTTGTCTGTCGTTCAGCCCATCATTTGCTTGGGGTCATGCCTCATTTGCATGGATCACGCCCACTTCCACTTACGCTGGCCTGCGCCTTCGAAAATATGCTACGCTGGCTCATCTTGGTGAGCAATGGCTTGCTGAATGCAGTGCATGCCTCTCCACGCTGCGCCGGCGTAGCGTAAAAGAGATACTCTACGGGGCATAAATGTGCGCCAATGTCTGTGAATCCGGGTCAACATTGTCTATAGTGATAGCAGCTGCAAAGCACGCGGCACATGCATACAAAAATCACATACAAGCTCGGGATATCTATTGACCACCAAAGGACACATCTTACACTATAATTGATTTTGAGAATGTTTTATAGAGATATAGATTACTCTATATATGGATATAGAGTAATCTCAGACAGACTTCACCTGTTGAAAAATGTAGGAGTCCCACAGGGGATTGTCAGTAAGTATATCTCAAACATCAGTTAAATCAAGGAAGAATCACCCCCCCCCCCCCTCTGCTGTGCTATTGTATTCTGACAGCAGGGACTCTTCCGCTGTCAACATACATTGATAAGCGCCGTATGCACTGTTCAAATGAAAGTTTTCCAACAGTCCTGTTCATAAGAAGGCAATCATTAGATCACCTTTTTTTGAGCGGAAACAGTCATAGATGGATCGAAATTTATTTGGTCCCTATTAAACCGTCCAAATTTACATACATCTATGGCCAGCTTAACAAGGCGTTAAAGGTTTAGAGGCTGGGCATTTTGCTTTGTATGTTAATGAGAACAGACTTGGGAAAGGCTCACTCCAACACTGTTAAATAAACTTTGCAGTCAGCCATGACACCTTCTCCTGACAAAATTCTAAAAGGTAAGAAATATATATGAAGGTGCGCATCTTAACTGGTCTCATGATTCAATTTGATTCAATTCAGCGATGCATCATGAATCACGATTACTGCTCTTGGTTTTTATCAAGAAATTCAAGCAGTCAGAAGAACTCATTTTTTTTAATTTTATCTGCTCTTAAAAAAAAGACACTCCCTGCTTGTAGCAAAGTCTGAACACAGCAGATAACAACAGTATTTATTTAGAACAGTAAATACTAAATGGCACAGTCCCCCCATTTACATTACACAGCTCACCTGCACATCCCACAGCCCCCTTTTATATTACACAGCCCCCGTTTATATTACACAGCTCCCTTTACATTGTACAGCCCCTTTACATTGTACAGACCCCATTTACATTACACCCCCGGACCCCCCCAATTACATTATACAGCCCCCTTTACATTAAAACCCCCACCTGCACTCCCAGGAGACCCCCAGTCTCCTGGGGCAGCCTCGCTAGCGCACTCTAAATGTAAAAATAAAAAAAATATTACCAAACCTCAAAAAAAATAAAACCTGTTTAACATAATAGCAGCAACAAACCTGAATGCATTCAGGCATTTTTAAGGGAAAGCTTTGGTTAACCACTTCCACACAGGGCACTTATACACCTTCCCGCCCAGACCAATTTTTAGCTTTCAGCACTGGTGCACTTTGAAAGAAAATTGTGTGATCATGCCACACCGTACCCAAACAAAATTGTTATCATTTTGTTCCCACAAATAAAGCTTTCTTTTGGTGGTATTTGATCACCTCTAGGATTTTTTTTTCTGCAAAAAAATATAAAAAATGACCAAAAATTTTGAAAAAAACATGTTTTTTTGTTTCTGTTATAAAACATTGTAAATAAATAAGTTTTCTCCTTCATGGGCACTGATGGTACTGCACTGATGGGCACTGATAAGGCAGCACTGATGGGCCCCGATGAGGTGGCACTGATGTGGTGGCATTGATGGGCACTGATGGGCACTAATATGCGGCACTGATAGGCGGCATGGATGGGCACGGATAGGTGGCACGGATGGGCACAGGTAGGGATGGGCACGGATAGGCGACATGGATGGGCATGGATAAGCGGCATGGATGGGCACTGATAGGCGGCATGGATGGGCACTGATAGGCGGCATGGATGGGCACTTATATGTGGCACTAGTGTATATTGTACTAATGGATGCCAATCAGTGCCAAACAATGCCTGCCAATCAGTGATGCCCATTGTGGGCACTGATTGGCATCCATTGTGGACACTTATTGGCATCCTTGTAGTCTAGGGTGGCATACCTGTGGTGGGCATCTCTGGTGGTCTAGTGACATCCCTGGTGGTCTAGTGGCATTCATGGTGGTCCAGTGTGGACAACCTCGGGGGGGGCTGCGCTGATAATCGATCAGCGCAAACCCCCCCTGTCAGAGGAGCAGCCGATCGGCTCTCCTCTACTCGCGTCTGACAAACGTGAGTGAGGAAAAGACGATTACCGGCTTTTTCTGTTTACATCATGATCAGCCGTGACTGGACACAGCTGATCACGTGGTAAAGAGTCTCGGAGACTGACACCCTGCAACAACGATTGCCGCGATGCGTGCCCCGGGGGTGTGCATCGGCTCAATATCCTGAGGACGTCATATGACGTCCAGTCAGGATATCGAAACCACTTTGCCGAAGTCAATCTGTAATTGGGGGGGCGGCAAGATGTTAAGGAGTGATGTAACATTATATATACAAAGCTGACTTTTGAGTGCAACTATGATGCAACTTTGATGGAACATCGGATGGGTGCGCCTTTGGTTTTGACCAGTGATAATGGACTGTTGCAAAACTGTTAGATTGTATAACATTGTATAACATTCAGATACGACTTTCATGCAACTTTTGAGGGTTATTATTGAAGTCTATGGTCCTCAAGTTGCATACAAGTTGGACGAAAATCATATGACTAGTGGCACTTGTGTAAATGGGGTGTAACAGTATGAATCAACAATTCTTCAGGATGTGGGCAAGGATCACAATTATTTGGAGAGCTTCATTAGGTATATATTAGGTCCTATCACTCTCCTGGTTTGGAAAGGTTTGATTTCTCTCTTGATACATTGGGGGGGGGGGGGGGTGTGGATGCTGTGTGGAAACTCCACCTTGTGTTTTTGGGGTGGTGTGCTGAATACTTCTTTAGCATGGTGCAGCTGCAGGAGTCTATGCCCCGATATCTAGTTGCATGAAGCTAAAGACTATTAGTTCAGTTTTACTTACAACTCGACTTCCTCCTCTCTTCTTCCTTTGTCTATTGGGGTCCCCCAAGGTTCTGTTCTTGGAACTCTCTTATTTTCAATCTACATCTTTTCCCTGGGACAGCTTCACACGGCTTTCAATATAATTTCTACGCTGGGAACACCCAAATCTATCTCTCCACCCCTCAACTCACTACATTATTCTCCTCACACGTCACTTACTAACAGACATATCTGTCTGGATGTCAAACCACTTCTTCAAACTTAACTTGTCCAAAACCGAGCTCATAATATTTCCTTTCCCAAGTACCTCTTCCCCTGACTTCTCTGTCAAGAGCAATGGCACAACCATCCGCCCATCCCCGCATGCCTGGGTGCAAGGTGTTATCCGGGACTCTGAACTCTCCTTTAGGCCCCAGATCCAATCCCTTTCCAAAGCTCGCAATCTCCACAACGTCTTTAAATTATGTCCCTTCCTAACTAATGAAACCACAAAGCTTTTGATTCACTCCCTGGTGATCTCTCACCTCAACTACTGCAACTCCCTAGTCATTGGCTTACCTTTAAATAGACTATCATCCCTTCAGTCCATCATGAATGCTGCTGCCAAGCTCATACACCTTACAAACTGCTCAAAGTCTGCTATCCTCTCTGCCAATTCCTCCATTGGCTGCCACTCATCCAACAAAATTAAATTCAAAATAATAACAATAGGTTACAAAGCCATTCACAACTGCCCCAGCTACATCACTAGCCTAGTTTCAAAATACCAACCTACTTGTCCTCTTTGTTCCTCCCAAGACCTCCTGCTCTCTAGCTCCCTCATCACCTCCTCCCATATTTGCCTCCAGGACTTCTCCTGAGCCTCTTTTATCCTCCGGAATACCTTACCCCAATCTGTTAGACTATCTCCAAATCTATCTACTTTTATGGGATCCTGGAAACTTTTCTCTTCAGAGAAGCCTATCCTGCCTCCACGTAACAACTATCCTTTTTTTTTTTCTTCATCAGCTTATCCCCCACAGTTACTACCCTTTTGTATCACTTGACCCTCCCTCCTAGATTGTAAGCTCTAACGAGCAGGGACCTCTGAATCCTTCTGTATGAGTGAATGAGTGTGTGAGCAACTTGTATAGTGTTACAAATGCAAACTAAATCACCTTAAGGCACTTTTTGCATCCAGTGTCATCCTGATCCTTCAAGAGGTGGGTCTTAAGTTTTTTCCTGAAGGCCCGATGGTTTTCTTCCATGCGGATGTTTGTGGGTAGAGCGTTCCATAGCCGTGGTCCTTGGACTGCAAATCTTCATTCTCCCTTAGATTTGTAGCGGGATTTGGGAATGTGGAGGAGGTTTCGGTTAGTTGATTGGAGGGCGCGATTTAGGTTTAAAGTGTTTTATTTTCTTGCATATTGAAGAGCATTTCCTTGTGTGCATTTGTGAGTGAGGCAGAGGGTCTTGAATGTGACCCGATCCTTTACGACTAGCCAATGGAGGGTCCATAGGGATGGGGAGGATTCATTCTCAGGGTTTTTTTTCCCATTACCAGTCTGGCTGCTGTGTTCTGGACGACTTGTAGACGAGAAATCTGTTATTTGGGTAGTCCTAGGCAAAGGTAGTTTGCGTAGTCAAGTCGGAAATTGACAATTGTTCAACTACTGCTGCCGTGTCCTCTTCCGGGATGAATGGGATGAGTCTACGCAGCAGGCAGGGAAGATAGTGAAATCCACTGACTACTGACTGACTGTATTGAACTGTATTGTAACTGTAATGTCTGCTCGAATGTTGTAAAGCACTGCACAAACTGTCGGAGCTACAGTGTATAAATCTTGTAGAATAATAATAATGAGGAGCATTAAGGTTCCTCAGCTGTTCACTTCACAGTAAACTTTTCTCCAGCCTATGGACATCAAACTAATTGCACATGCTTAATGTGCACAAAAATACTTCTCAAATAGGCTCTCCTTAATTTCAGACCATGCAGGCACTGAGAAAAAACGTATTCCGGAATTTCACAGCCACGGTAACTTGGATTGAAGTCGTTGTCTACCTGATTTGCTCCCTCCACTCACCCCCTCCCAGCTGTGACACTGCAGCTTTTTCATCTCAGTCTGTTATTGTTTTCCACATTACTTTAGAAAGTGCTTTGATTAGGAGGAACCAGGAACAGAGTAAAAGAAAAAGATGTAAGAAAGGTACCGTAGATGATAATTGCCCCCAGGGGTATTGAAGATTGCTATGTAGAGTCTCTGTAACAGCCCTGTGCTGAGTTCCAAGAGGAAAAGATTGTGAGACTTGCACTACTGTGCTCAGAGTACTCCAATCTTTACACTTGGAAAAGTAGTTGGTATTTTTAAGATTTTGGTTTTAAGGTTGGAGAGGTTGTATCCTCCCACGTTCTGTGTGAGATTGCAATGTGGGTATTTACTACAGAAACATCCAGAACTAATCATATTTCATAAATGTGTTCAATTCAAATCAGCTGCAAGTCTCAACCTGAAAAGTGTTTAGTCTAATTTTATCATTATGATAAATGGGTGTTCTCTATTTAAATAAACCTGTTAATGGATATTATGCAAATATTCCCCAAACACACTTTATTAAATAAGACTATTGTGCATTAAAATTAACAGTGCTGATTTCCTGTGTTTCTATTAAATACTTTGGGGTACCATATTTCTTCTGATTATGAAAGCAGAAATAACTATGGAAAATGAAAACACCATAGATGCACACTGCAGTCATCTGTTTTTTTATACAGATATTAAAATATGTGCTGTGCATGCATTGAAGCTGCTAACAAGGCACATTGTGGAGGGGTTGTGTTAGCACCTATAGTACCTCTGCTGTCTACCTTATATGAATCGAAAATAAAGAACACCACCAAACACAGGAATTTTTACCAGGTAAAATAATCAGCACAATACTAATGTATGGGAAACATTTCAATTCTGTTAAATCAAAAAGTTTATGTCTGAGATTATTCCTCGCAACCATATTTTTTTGGGGCTTTGCATTCTCCTTTGGAGCAGCACTGCAACCACATGTCACATGATTGCGTGCTGTATCATCTACCTCTCTGGGCAGTTATTTGTGATTGACTGTTCCAGTTTGTAAATGTGTGTAGCTGATACTGAGGTCGACTGATGCCCCGTATACACGATCAGAATTTACGATGGAAAAACTCTGATGGACTTTTTACATTGGATTTTCCGATCGCGTGTTGCCCCACCTGAGATTTTTCATCGGAAATTCCGATGAACTCTATCAGAGTTTAGATATAGAACATGTTCTATTTTTTTCTGATGGAATTCCATCGGAATTTCGATGTGATTTATCCGGGCAAAAGCCCGATCGTGTGTACGCGGCATAAGACGGAGGACAACGCATGAACAAATAACACGCTGGCCATTGTTTTTTTTTACAAACTTTAATTCCAGGCTGTTCAGAAAAGAATTTCAGAATTAAGCAATTTAGGTATAAAAAGATAAATCTCCTTTTTGGTTAAAACACCATTTATTTATGTTTTGATGGATTGTGCATTTATTGTTTAGTTCTGTTTCACCCACTGGAACAAAAACTCTTTTGCCATTAGTTTAAACTCAAGTTAATTCCTTTATCTTGTTAGATACATTTATGTGGTTCAGTTCTTATAGGTGATCTCTATCTTCTTTAGTTCTTTCAGGATGCAAGCCAAAGTTCAAATCAGCCAAGACGTCCTCTACGAGGGCGATACCCACTACAACCCAGATGAAGAAACATGTCTGATTTCCTACTCAGGGAGAGCCAGATGGCCGATTGCTAATAGACTGAAGATCATTCTTTTTTGATACACATGGTGGGCTCAACCATCCAAAGATATAAACATGGGGAAAACTGTGCCACAATCTTACCCAAACAACTACCTGTTTTTATTTCTCAACTATTTTTAATAAATGTTGACTGGGAAGTAGTAAAGCCCCTATGGGAAGGTATATTTACAGAGTCGTCAGATACTTTTATGAAACTGGTAATGCTACCTAGAAACCATCACAACTATACTGAATTTAAAATGTCTACTAAATTTACCTTAAAGCGGAGTTCCACCCAAAATTGGAACTTCCGCTAATCCCACTCCTTCCTGTCCCACTTCCTCCTTCCGCCGAGGGGCTGGTTAGGCGATTAAGCTTAATCGCCTACAGCAGCCCCTCCCTGTAGGCGATCGCATAGGACACATCACAGGTCCCATGCGATCGCCTGTCCAATCAGCGGCGGGCCGCCCCGCATGCGCATGCGTCCTCATCACAACTGTGGGCACCTGGCCGTGACAGCCTTTGGCTTCACGGCCGGGTGCCCACAGTTGTGATGAGGACGCCGGCCGGGGAGGGGGGGAGAGGAGCGGAGCCCCGGCCGGTGCGTTGCTGGAACGCTGGAGCAGGTAAGTGATTGTTTATTAAAAGCCAGCAGCTACACTTTTTGTAGCTGCTGACTTTTAATAAACACAATTATTGGCTGGAACACCCCTTTAAAGTGTTACTAAATCCACAACATTAAAATCAATCTGTATATGCATCATGGAACCTAAGGGGTTAATCCTCTGCATTGTGTAAAAAGGCTGTTTGGTCCTATCTTCTCAAAACATCCCCTTCTTCCACAGTCCCCAATTCATATGCTACTAAGATAGAGCCTTTGGAGTCACTCTGCACATGCTCAGTTTGGTGTGTATTGCTAGTTGTTTTTTTTGGGAGGATGCATGTGATCAGTACAGAGCCAATCAGCAGACAGAGGTTTAGGAGTCCTACAGACTCATAGGCCAGTCAGAGTAGAATGAAATCTCCTCCTACAAGCTTTAACCAGACACTGATAGAAGTCACAAGACTGCTATATACTGCTGATGAAAAGGGGTATTTACAGTAGCAGTTTCTAGTTGCTAAAATAATTGAGTTTCCATGTTCTGTGTACGGTGGGAGACCAGATATAGTGAATGCATGGTTCAGGCTTTAGTTACACTTTAAAGGATGTTTAATACATTTTTCTTATTCACAGCAGCCAGTTTGACAAAAGATTTCACATTGTATCTGGTCAGTCCTACAGCTTCTTGCCAGCCATGTTGTTCTGTGCAAAACAAAACCTAGATTTTGAACATGTGGATGACACTGTAGAATTGTAGAATCTACACAAATGTATAGAATATTGCCTTTGTACAGAATAAAAACTCCCCTCTATTAGATCTATGCAATGATTCTTGTAGACTGCAGTGAGGGCCATTCAAAGTTTTGTATAATTAAGCTGCATGAACATATGGGTGGAGTTGAGAATCTCTAGCCTGTGGAATTGAAAGTTTAGAAGATTTTAAAGTAATTTTAAAATATTAGATTACCAATGTTCAGGGAAATTTGGAGCTAGACTATATTATGGGTAATGGTTAAATAAAAAACAAAAGAACCTGAGTAGATACGTTTTTGTCTCCTTTATCTATATAGTTTTTGTCTATTTTATCTATATTTGCACACATGTTTCCTTATCTATTATGATTAGGGTTGTCCCGATACCAGTATCGGTATCGAGACCGATACCGAGTATTTGCAGGAGTACTTGGCTTCATATGTGGGGGACATGGCTGGGGGGAAATGGCTGCATATGTTGGGGACATGGCTGGAGGGACATGCCTGCATATGTGGGGGACATGGCTGCATATGTGGGGGACATGGTTGCATATGTGGGGGACATGGCTGCATATGTGGGGGACATGGCTGCATATGTGGGGGACATGGCTGCATTTGGGGACACATTTTAAAAAAGTATCGGTAATCGGTATCGGCGACTACTTGAAAAAAAGTATCGGTACTTGTACTCGGTCCTAAAAAAGTGCTATCGGGACAACCCTAATTATGATGAAACATTTTGAAGTGTTTACAACATAATTAAAAGCTATTAACTTTAGTGGAAGCTGCATTTTCTTTTTCTTGTCAAAGGTATCAAAGTCGCTTTACAAAGACTTAGTCAGTATGGGAAGCAGAGCTATAAACAGCAGATGTAGGCAGAGAAGACTCCAGTGAATTTTCATGGCCACAAATGCCCTTAAAACCCATACATGAAGAGACCAAGCCAATAACCAGCATATGGTATATTTTGATTGTGAAAGATGTAGGTGTGGTGCTGTTCCTCTTGAAGAATCTTATATATATGATAATGAAATACTTGGGGTGAATAAATTGACAAGTGCTGGAAAAATAGCCGGGAGGCCTATATGATGAGCTTTCCTAAAACTAAATAGATATATGTTTCAATCTAAATAATATAATTAAAGTGCTAAGTGCTTGTGTGCACCAACCTCTGTAGAGTGCAATCCTCTAATGGCTTTGAATTAGATGCCTTCGGGGTTAGTGGTGATGTTATACAAGAAAATTACACCCCTATATACCCTACATATGCTCTCTACTCCACATGTGTAGGTGATGTGTGAGGGGGTTTGACCCCCTGCCCTTTAGCATAAACTGATGCGTATAGTGATTGATGAAATCGCACATGAAGTGTATAAAAGAAAAACTTGGTGAAAGAAATACATAAAAAATATAATAATAATGAAAATAGAAAAATATTGAAAATCCAACAATACTTATAACATTGTGTGCACTGATAAAACAGAACAAACAAACTGACTTGTGCTCTTTAAAAGTGTCCAGTGCTTGGCAAAAGATGATGCTTTTTCTTGCCCTCTTAATGATAATGATTATGAGTGCACTAACCGGATTGCCTTACCCCACCCAGGGGTGCCACGCAGCCACAGTATATGCCACTATGGAAATTATCGATCTGTGATTGCCTTATAGAGTTCCTCCATTGTTAGCATATAGGAAAAAGAAGAGTGCCCATAGCGTAATCCTGCTTTTTAAACTTTTTATTTATAAAATAAAATGGAGATGTACTCACATTTCCTTTAAAAGTTAGACATGTAATAAAAACACAGGCGCCGTGAAAAGATCCTGTCTGTGGCCCTGACCGGAAGTGATGCAAAGACGTAAGATGTAACTCAGCCCTATGCTTTTCGGCACTCAAGACATCATCTGGAGCGTCCAGATGACGTCTTGAGTGACGAAACGCTTCTAGATAACACCTTGAGTGACGAAACGCATAGAGCGGAGATAAAGAACGTCTTTACATAAGTTCCGGTCAGGGCTACAGACAGGGGCTTTTCACAGCGCCTGTGTTTTCATTACATGTCTGTAACTTTTAAAACAAAAGTGATT
The DNA here is from genome assembly GCA_029574335.1 of Rana kukunoris. Taxonomy (NCBI): domain Eukaryota; kingdom Metazoa; phylum Chordata; class Amphibia; order Anura; family Ranidae; genus Rana; species Rana kukunoris. Next base: position 177,205,361 of record CM056055.1, on the reverse strand, counting down.
ACATCTCAATTTTTTTAATAAATAAAGAGTTTATAAAGCAGGACTATGCTATGGGCACTCTTCTTTTTCCTATATGCTAACAATGGAGGAACGCTATTAGTAAATCGAAGATCGATCATTTCCAGAGTGCTACACAGTGGCATATACTGTGGCTGCGCAGCACCCTTTGGTGGGGTAAGGCAATATGGTGAGTGCGCTCATAATAAGAGCACAGATTAGATCACCTACATCATTATCACCCAATTAAGAGGGCAAGAAAAAGCGTCATCTTTTGCCAAGCACTGGTCACTTTTAAAGAGCACAAGTCACTTTGTTTGTTCTGTTTTATCAGTGCACATAATGTTATAAGTATTGTTAGTTTTTCAATATTTTAAAATTTAAATTATTATTATATTTTTTTATGTATTTCTTTCACCAAGTTTTTCTTTCATACACTTCATGTGCGATTTCATCAATCACTACAAACTGAATGATATACGCACCAGTTTATGCTATTAGCATTTTCTTTGCACTATAGGCAGGGGGTCAAACCCCCTCACACATCACCCACACTTGTGGAGTAGAGAGCATATGTAAGGGTATATAGAGGTGTAATTTTCTTATATAACATCACCACTAACCCCGAAGGCATCTAATTAAAAGCCAATAGAGGACTGCACTCTACAGAGGGTGTAACAAACAAGCACTTATCACTTTAATTGTATTATTTAGATTGAAACATGTATCTATTTTGTTTTAGGAAAGCTCATCATATAGGCCTCCTGGCTATTTTTCCAGCACTTGTCAATTTATTTTCAGCAAGCATTTCATTATCATATATTCTAGAAGAACAGCACCACACCTACATCTTTCACAATCAATGTATCTGTACTCCACTCAGGTGGCTGTATTTTGTAGGGGCAGCAGTTCTCTCTTACATTTCTCATCTGCTTTGTATATTCCTCTAAGCGGAATCACATACAACCTTTTTCATATGGTATATTTACTGTGTGTTATAACTGCATAGTTTAATCAATAATTTTTACATGTCTGCTATGGGCAATTTACTGAATAGATAGAAATAATTAATAGTATTCATGTGAATATGAGCAAGAACTTGCAAAATGATCACCATTACCATCCTACATTTTCTATTGATCTGTATTTTTGTTAGTCATCTGTACCCATCACATGAAGTGGGTAAAAAAATAAATGAGTCTTGGATGCATCATGCGTTCAACATAATTGGCATGCATTACTCAACAACATAAATGTGCAATTACCATAGCTCTGTAGTCACAATGGGGTTGATTTACGAAAAACTCTAGAATGCAATGACTGGTGCAGCTGTGCATGGTAGCCAACCAGCTTCTAATTTCAGCTTTTTCAATTAAGCTTTGGCAAAAAAATATTCAGAACTCTTCAGTTTTAGTAAATAAACTCCACTGTGTACAGAAATGTGTCAACAAAAAGTAAGTTTATTTGAGTCTTCCCATTATATCACAGCTACAGCAATCTGTAAAACCCACGCTCAGTGTGCCACTACCTCATAAAACATCTCTCATTGTATGCACCAGTGACACTGTCTAAGCGCCTGCATAGAAATTCTACCAGTGTAGGGTGCACAAGACCCCTGCAGCAGTGCCACACCCTGTGACACATTGGAGCTGGATTTATTTGGGCTACATATCCAACAGGAAGGATGTACTGCAAATGAAGCGACTACAAAGAAGGGCAACAAAGCTAATAAAGGGACTAGAGGATATTAGTTAGGGGGAAAGGTTGCGAGCACTGAACTTATTCTCTCTGGAGAAGATATGCTTGAGAGGGGATATGATTTCAATTTACAAATACCATACTGGTGACCCAAAAATAGGGATAAAACTTTTTCGCGAAAGGGAGTTTAACAAGACACATGGCCACTCATTAAAAATAGAAGAAAATAGGTTTAAACTTAAACTACGTAGAGGGTTCTTTTCTGTAAGAGTGCAAGGATGTGGAATTCCCTTCCAGGTGGTGTTCTCAGTGGGGAGTATCAATAGTTTCATAAAACTATTAGATAAGCACCTGAACGACCACAACATACAGGGATATACACTGTAATACTGACATAAAATCACACACATAGGTTGGACTTGATGGACTTGTGTCTTTTTTCAACCTCACCTACTATGTTACTATTAGACATGTGCATTCGTTTTCGTCAGAAAATCTGTTTTTATCATTATCGTTTTAACGAACGTTAACGAAAGCGCAAGAAACGAAAACCGAAAGATCTGACATAAAAAATGCTTTTTGTTGCGGTAAAAATTCGATATAGAGAGATTTGACATTATAGGGAAAAGATTTGACATTATAGGGAAAAGATTTGACATTATAGGGAAAAGATTTGACACTATAGAAATAATAGATTCGACATTACAGAGATTAGATTTCGATTTATGAGAAAATAGATTCAACATTATTACTAGTCATACAACATTAGAATTCTTGTAGGCGGAATATTCGAACGGAAATGTACGATTCGACGTAAAGATTCGATGCTCCGTCGAATATTCTTTTGACCATTCGACAGAAACCAAGTATTATTGGATTTTCGGACGAAAGCTATTCCCCAACGAAAAACGAAATAAATCAAAACGATTTTTGGGAGTAACTAAATAAATTTATTTTCCAAACGAAAAAACGAAACCAAATATTCCAGTCTGCACATGTCTAGTAACTATATAACAAGGCAACAATAACAATGTGACAACAGCAAAACAGTTTTTGTACATGTAGCATTACCCCCATTGGAGCTGCTGGATTTTTGGGTGGCGTGTTACCTCGTGGCTCCTCCGAAATTCCTAGGGGTGAATGATGCTTATTGCATGTAGTAGAAGTAAAGGAATGTCCAGACAATTATAGGATGAAGTCTCTGCCACAGACCCTCCTTGGTGAACTTGAACTTGGGAGAAAGTCTCTGCCACAGACCCCTCTTAATGAGCCTCAGAAGATACTTATGCCACAGAATTACTGGAGATATGCCTCCTTAAATTGAGTTACGTCTGGATCTCCTTCAACTTTCCGCCCAGGTACCGACCGACAGTTGATCAATCCCTCGGTGTCCGGCTACCTTGATCCCTGGTGGTTTATCCAGGCCCTTTTGGACCGCCAGCCTCTCAATGGCGCTCCTCAAACCGACTCCCCATCAAACAGCAGTACAGCTTGGGATCTTCAAGAATGGGAACCCAGTCACTCACTGAGTCCTTGTCGCTGTTCAGATGCTCTGGGTCAGCATTGCCCCGGAACCAGGAACACCGCGTGGCACACACGCCCCGGCCAAGTAGGCCATAACGCCGGTGGGTGCCACACTGGATGAAGAAGACCCAGAACCAATGGCGTCTGCCCCATAAATACCCCTCCCCAGCATGCACAGCAAGGACAAACCCACGTGACTGGCTGCTGGGAAAGAGCACCCAAACCTTGACTCCACTGCTGCCACCTGCAGCACCGGGGCTGGAAGAACACCCCAGTACAGCAGATTGGACTCACAGCACAGCCAAGCTGAGACAGAGACCGCATCTTGCTACTAACAATCTGGATCAGAGTTTAACTACACTCTGATCTACACATAAATTTAGCTAGCACCAGTAAGTACTGTAAGGTACATAGGCGCTACATACAATACAACAAAACAACAAGAGGACAATGTATTTCTGTACCTGGATCCTAAATCTAGGGAGGCCCTAACTAAGGGTGGTACTAGAAGCTAAAAGGTCCTTGATTCTCTCCAACTCCCCCCCTCCTACCAATGGCCAATGTGGAAATAAACATCGGGTCTCAGGGTCCTGCGCTGAAGCGCTCAGGTATATTTGTGTTCTACGGTGGGGGTATAAATTCCCAAATGAAGTCCCTGATTACCGTGGCACTGTCCCTTTAAAAGGTCGATTCAGAGGTTGTGGTCAGCAGCCTCTCACCACTATGCAGTCTGCTGTGAAGCCTCCTCCCTCTCTGGTGTTGGGAAACTGGTAGCATTGGCTAGTAGCATTGGCCACACTACATGGGCATAGTATTTGCATGATCCTGCCTGTATATGCATCCCATGAATTAGAATTTACACCGATCAGCCATAAAGTTTTGACCATCTACCTAATATTGAGTAGGTCCATCTTTTGGCCCTGACCCGGCGAGGTATGCACACCACTAGATGTTTGAAGGTATGCTGTGTTAAGTGGTACCAAGCCACCTGTAGCCTTAAAGGGACACTAAAGTCAGGGCTTTTAAAAAAAAAAAATAACAAACATGTGATACTTACCTCCACTGTGCAGTTCGTTTTGCACAGAGTGGCCCGGAAAGCTGTATTCTGGGGTCCCTCGGCGGCTGTCTGGGCTCCTCCTCGCAAAAGCTTTCCATCTTCATGCGAGGGCGCTCGCACGGTGGAAAGCTTTTGCGAGCGCGCTCCCGTGATACAGCGGCGGCCATAGCCGCCGACTGTATCACTCGGCTCCGCCCCCCGGCGCGCCGCGTCATCCGCTCTGATTGACAGCAGCGCTAGCCAATAACTGCGCTGCTATCAATCCGCCCAGCCTAGCCAATCAACGGCCAGGCTGGGAACCGAAGAGGACGACGTGGACGCGCCCGGGAGATTCGAACGGTCAGGTAAGTACAACGGGGGCTCGGGGGGGCCGGTGCTGTGAGATGTGTTTTTACCTTAATGCATAGGATGCATTAAGGTAAAAAAACTTGTACCTTTACAACCCCTTTAAGGCCCCGTACACACTATCAAATCTATCTGGTCGGACCGACCGATTTGAACAGATCTGTCTGCTGGCATTTTGGTTTGCTCGCGTGTACACACGAGCAAACCAAAATCCCCGCCAGCAGACAGCGCGCTGACGTGTCGGTGACGTGGCGGCGACGTTGACGCCGCCACGTCACCGCACCAGGAAGTAAAACACTTCCGCGAATGCATCTAAATCATTCGGCGCGTGTGCGAGAAGACATGTCTGCTGGTTAGCATACTAACCAGCAGACATGTCGGGCGGACGGGTTCCCAGCCGACAGATTTCAAAGCATGCTTTGAAATCTGTCGGGTGGCCAAATCCGTCTGTTTGCCCGTACACACGATCGAATCTGTCTGCTGAAACGGTCTAGCAGACCGTTTCCAGCAGACAGATTTGATCGTGTGTACGAGGCCTAAGTCCTATACGTTTCAAAGTGGGGCCTCCATGGTCCTGACTTATTTTTCCACCACATTCCACAGATGCCCAATTGGATTGAGATCTGGAGAATTTGGAGGGCAAGTCAACTCCCCAAAGCCACCGTCTTCTATTGCTCCGCAAACCCAGATCTGATGTTCACATGCCCTATGTAGGCGCTTTTTGGCTGTGGACATGGGTTATTATAGGCTACAAAGCCTCATACACAACAAACTGCTACTCTATGCCCTGTGCGTTCAGATATCTTTCCAACAGAACAGTAGATCTTGTTTTAATTCAGACTGCACAGCCCAGCCTTTGCTCCTCACATGCATTAATAAGACTTGGCTGCTCATGACCCTAACGTCGATTAGCTGCTTTTCTTTTCTTGGACCTCTTTTGGTAGATACTTGCCAGCTAGGAACATCCCACAAGAGCTGCAGTTTTAGAGTTGCTCTGACCCAGTCATTTAGCCATTACAATTTGGCCCTTGTCAAAGTTGCACAAATTACTACACTTGCTCATTTTTTTCTGCTTTCAACACATCAACTTCAGAGACAACATTTTCACTTGCTGCCATTATCACAAGGCAATTCATGTTATTCACTTTACCGATCAGTGGTCATAAAGCTATGGCTGATTGGTGTAAATATGATGACTTGAAATACCCATAAGCCGACAAAAGGCATTGGGTGGGACCTTGCAATGTCATCGAGTTCGGAACCCTGCCGGTAGCTGTTTTGCTGGTTTTTGTTTGAATGGGAATTTTATTGAAGCATTGATACATAGTGCTATGGTGCACTATACAGATGTGTGTGAATTTTGTTTTATATAATAATACATTTTAAATAGCAGCATTTTTTCTTTCTTTGATGTACCATAATATATATAAATCTGTGGTTTAAGCTATTTTAATAAGGAAGAGTTGAAGAATGATCCCTGGATGCAGTGGATGATTATGATTAGACATATCTGACCTGCCTATATTTTAGAGGTCAATGGGGCTGATTTACTAATGAATCTGCGCTGCGCCGGTACATGCCTTAATTAGTGCGCTGGATGAATCCCTAATTAGGCGCATGAACCGGCGGCAGCAGCAGCGCGATGTGATTGATAACTAAAGCCGCCGCCGAACTCCCTGTATAAGTCTATGGGGGGAAATCTTAATAGTGAATTTTAAAGGCTAATCTGCAAGTTTTGTCCTAAAAAGTGTTTGGGGACCTCAGTCCTGCCCCAGGGGACATGTACCAATGCTTTTTTTATTTTTTAAAACGGCCGTTTTTTCGGGAGCAGTGATTTTAATAATGCTAAAAGTGCAATAATAAAAGTGTAATTTTCCTTTAAATTTCGTACTATGGGGGTCTCTAATGTCAGCATGTGAAAAAGCGCATGTTTCCCGTGGTTAGAACTGTCTCTGCACAAAATGTCATTTTTCAAAGGAAAAAAGCCATTTAAAACTGACTCGCGGCTATAATGAATTGTCGGCTCCCGGCAATTGCAGGAGAATTCATTCATTAAAAAAAGGAAAAAAAAAGCGTGGGGGTCCCCCCAAATTCAATAACCAGACCCTTTAGGTCTGGTATGGATATTAAGGGGAACCCCGCCGTCAATTTAAAAAAAAAAATGACGTGGGGTTCCCCCCAAATATCCATAACCAGACCCTTCGGGTCTGGTGTGGAATTTAAGGGGAACTCCACTCCAAATTAAAAAAAAAATGGCGTGGAGTCCCCCCTAAAATCCACACCAGACCCCTTATCCGAGCACGTTGACCTGGCCGGCCGCAGAAAAGAGGGGGGGACAGAGCGCGGCCCCCCCCCTCTCCTGAACCGCACCAGGCCACATGCCCTCAACATTGGGAGGGTGTTTTGGGGTGCCCCCCAAAACACCTTGTCCCCATGTTGATGAGGACAAGGGTCTCTTCCCCACAACCCTTGCCCGGTGGTTGTGGGGGTCTGCGGGCAGGAGGCTTATCGAAATCTGGAAGACCCCTTTAACAAAGGGGCCCCCCAGATCCCGGCCCCCCCCCTGTGTGAAATGGTAATGGGGTACCTTGTACCTCTACCATTTCACGAGAAAAAAAATGTAAAGGGTTAAAAAAGACAAGAGCCGGTTTTTGACAAGTCCTTTATTATCTTCTTTCTTCTTTTCTTCGGGTTTCTTCTTCCTCCTCCTTCTTCTTCCTCTGCTTCTGTCTTGGGTCTTCTATTCCCGCATCTTGCCCGGCGTGTTCTTCCATCTTCTTCCGCTGTCCTTCTCGTCCGCATCTTCTTCTCCTTCTTCTTCTTCGCCGGAGGCGCCGCTTCCAATTGAAATCCCCGCTGTCTGCCGGACCACGCCCCCCCCTCTGACGCCACGGGCAAGCTCTTAGGAGTGTGCTGCAAGTGCGTCCGAGGGGGGCGTGGTCACATGTCAGAGGGCGGGCAATTCAATTTGAAGCTCGTGCGCGGCTTTTTCTTTGCCAGAGTCGCCGCTTCCAATTGAATTGCCCGCTTTCTGGAACATGTGACCACGCCCCCCTCTGACGCACTGGCACCACACGGGGACTTTCCTAAGAGCTTGCCCGTGGCGTCAGAGGGGGGGGCGTGGTCCGGCAGACAGCGGGGATTTCAATTGGAAGCGGCCGCTCCGGCGAAGAAGAAGAAGAAGGAGAAGATGCGGACGAGAAGGACAGCGGGAGGAACAGAAGATGGAAGAACACGCCGGGCAAGATGCGGGAATAGAAGACCCAAGACAGAAGCAGAGGAAGAAGAAGGAGGAGGAAGAAGAAACCCGAAGGAAAGAAGAAAGAAGATAATAAAGGACTTGTCAAAAACCGGCTCTTGTCTTTTTTAACCCTTTACATTTTTTTTCTCGTGAAATGGTAGAGGTACAAGGTACCCCATTACCATTTCACACAGGGGGGGGGCCGGGATCTGGGGGGCCCCTTTGTTAAAGGGGTCTTCCAGATTTCGATAAGCCTCCTGCCCGCAGACCCCCACAACCACCGGGCAAGGGTTGTGGGGAAGAGACCCTTGTCCTCATCAACATGGGGACAAGGTGTTTTGGGGGGCACCCCAAAACACCCTCCCAATGTTGAGGGCATGTGGCCTGGTGCGGTTCAGGAGAGGGGGGGGGCCGCGCTCTGTCCCCCCCTCTTTTCTGCGGCCGGCCAGGTCAACGTGCTCGGATAAGGGGTCTGGTGTGGATTTTAGGGGGGACTCCACGCCATTTATTTTTTACATTTGGGGTGGAGTTCCCCTTAAATTCCACACCAGACCCGAAGGGTCTGGTTATGGATATTTGGGGGGAACCCCACGTCATTTTTTTAATAAATTGACGGCGGGGTTCCCCTTAATATCCATACCAGACCTAAAGGGTCTGGTTATTGAATTTGGGGGGACACCCACGCTTTTTTTTTCCCTTTTTTTAATGAATGAATTCTCCTGCAATTGCCGGGAGCCGACAATTCATTATAGCCGCGAGTCAGTTTTAAATGGCTTTTTTTTTTTTTTTTTTTTTCAGAATGTCATTTTGTGCAAAGACATATTTCTAACCGCAGGAAAAGTGCATTTTATTCACCTGCTGACATTCCCCCCCCCCCCCATGGTACGAAATTTAAAATAATTATTCAAATGACGTGGGGGTCCCCCCAAATTCAATAACCAGACCCTTTAGGTCTGGTATGGATATTAAGGGGAACCCCGCCGTCAATTTAAAAAAAAAATGGCGTGGAGTCCCCCCTAAAATCCACACCAGACCCCTTATCCGAGCACGTTGACCTGGCCGGCCGCAGAAAAGAGGGGGGGACAGAGCGCGGCCCCCCCCCTCTCCTGAACCGCACCAGGCCACATGCCCTCAACATTGGGAGGGTGTTTTGGGGTGCCCCCCAAAACACCTTGTCCCCATGTTGATGAGGACAAGGGTCTCTTCCCCACAACCCTTGCCCGGTGGTTGTGGGGGTCTGCGGGCAGGAGGCTTATCGAAATCTGGAAGACCCCTTTAACAAAGGGGCCCCCCAGATCCCGGCCCCCCCCCTGTGTGAAATGGTAATGGGGTACCTTGTACCTCTACCATTTCACGAGAAAAAAAATGTAAAGGGTTAAAAAAGACAAGAGCCGGTTTTTGACAAGTCCTTTATTATCTTCTTTCTTCTTTTCTTCGGGTTTCTTCTTCCTCCTCCTTCTTCTTCCTCTGCTTCTGTCTTGGGTCTTCTATTCCCGCATCTTGCCCGGCGTGTTCTTCCATCTTCTGTTCCTCCCGCTGTCCTTCTCGTCCGCATCTTCTCCTTCTTCTTCTTCGCCGGAGCGGCCGCTTCCAATTGAAATCCCCGCTGTCTGCCGGACCACGCCCCCCCCTCTGACGCCACGGGCAAGCTCTTAGGAAAGTCCCCGTGTGGTGCCAGTGCGTCAGAGGGGGGCGTGGTCACATGTTCCAGAAAGCGGGCAATTCAATTGGAAGCGGCGACTCTGGCAAAGAAAAAGCCGCGCACGAGCTTCAAATTGAATTGGCCGCCCTCTGACATGTGACCACGCCCCCCTCTGACGCACTTGCAGCACACTCCTAAGAGCTTGCCCGTGGCGTCAGAGGGGGGGGCGTGGTCCGGCAGACAGCGGGGATTTCAATTGGAAGCGGCCGCTCCGGCGAAGAAGAAGAAGAAGGAGAAGATGCGGACGAGAAGGACAGCGGGAGGAACAGAAGATGGAAGAACACGCCGGGCAAGATGCGGGAATAGAAGACCCAAGACAGAAGCAGAGGAAGAAGAAGGAGGAGGAAGAAGAAACCCGAAGGAAAGAAGAAAGAAGATAATAAAGGACTTGTCAAAAACCGGCTCTTGTCTTTTTTTACACTTTACACTTTTTTTTACTCGTGAAATGGTAGAGGTACAAGGTACCCCATTACCATTTCACACAGGGGGGGGGCCGGGATCTGGGGGGCCCCTTTGTTAAAGGGGTCTTCCAGATTTCGATAAGCCTCCTGCCCGCAGACCCCCACAACCACCGGGCAAGGGTTGTGGGGAAGAGACCCTTGTCCTCATCAACATGGGGACAAGGTGTTTTGGGGGGCACCCCAAAACACCCTCCCAATGTTGAGGGCATGTGGCCTGGTGCGGTTCAGGAGAGGGGGGGGGCCGCGCTCTGTCCCCCCCTCTTTTCTGCGGCCGGCCAGGTCAACGTGCTCGGATAAGGGGTCTGGTGTGGATTTTAGGGGGACTCCACGCCATTTTTTTTTTAATTTGGAGTGGAGTTCCCCTTAAATTCCACACCAGACCTGAAGGGTCTGGTTATGGATATTTGGGGGGAACCCCACGTCATTTTTTTTAAAAATTGATGGCGGGGTTCCCCTTAATATCCATACCAGACCTAAAGGGTCTGGTTATTGAATTTGGGGGGACCCCCACGCTTTTTTTTTGGTGTTTTTAATGAATGAATTCTCCTGCAAATTCCAAGAGCTGACAATTCATTATAGCCGCGAGTCAGTTTTAAATGGCTTTTTTCCTTCAGAATGTCATTTTTCACATGCTGACATTACACCCAGGGCCGCCATCAGGGGGGTACAGGCAGTACACCTGCAGGGCCGCCATTAGGGGGGTACAGGCATTACACCGCCCGGGGGTCCCCAGGGGCCCCCAGGGGCCCGGATGGGAACCACCCTAAAACAAAAAAAACTATTTTTTTTTTTTTTTTTTGTTTAAGGGCTCCGAAGGTCCCCAGGGGCCCGGAGGCCACTAAGGGCCCCAGATGGCAAGCCCTTTTTTTTTAAATAAAATATATATATTTAAAAAAAAATATATATTTTTTTAAATATATTTGTTTATTTTTTTTTTAAGGAAAGGGCCCAGAGGTCCCCAGGGCCCTGGAAGGCTACCCCCTTGTTTTTTTAACTTTTTTTCGATAAATGTTATATTTAAAAAATATATATATATGTATTTTCTCTCTTTTGTATTTTTATTTGATAAAGAGCACAGAGGTCCCCAGGGCCCCGGATGGCTACCCCCCTTTTTTATATATATTTTTCTTTATTTCTTATTTCTGTCAAAATTTTTGTAAAGGGCCCCCCCGCTCCTCAATTTGCGGCACCACCCCCCCCCCCCCGCTTCTCAATTTCATACGGCAGCACCCCCCCCCCCCGGTTCTCTGCTCCAGGGGGCCCATGCCTGAAGCTGTGTAAGGGGCCCCAAAATTCATGATGGCGGCCCTGTACACCTGTAAGGGGCCCGGGGGTCCGGAGGTGCCCAGATGCCTGGAGGCCCCCCAGCGCCCCAGATGGTAACCCCCCTCTTTTTTTTTTTGTATATATATTTGTTAGTTGGTTTTTGTAGGATTTTTTATTAAAGGGCCAATTTTTGGAATTTAATATTTTTTTGCAGTCTGGAGGTCCCCAGGGCCCCGGGTGGCAACCCCCCAAATTTGTTGTTATTAAAGGGCCAATGTTTTGGTTTAGGGGTCTGGAGGTCCCCAGTGGCCTGGTCCCCAGTGGCCCGGAGATCCCAGGGCTCCAGATGACAACCCCCCACCTTTACAAAAAAAAAAAAAAAAAAAACATATGATATATTTTTTGGTTATTTTTTAAACATATATATATATAATATAATTTTGAAAGCTCCCAGAGGGCCCCAGATGACAACCTTTTTGCTTCTAAAAATGTTATAAACATTTTCCCCAGGTTTGTTACTTTTTACTTTAATTTCTTTTTTAAAGTGTATTTTGTGCGTGAAGTCGAGAGAGAGAGGAGCTGGACTTGCAATCGCCATCCTTCTCCATGCCCCCGGTGGCAATGGTGGGTGTGAGGGGGGCCTCCCACTCACCCCACCTGCTACACTTGGGAGCCCGATGGGACAGAGGGACTCCCCCTATGAAGGAGTGTAGCCCACCCAGCCAGCCCTGTAGGTCCTTCGCCTCCCTTTATTTTAGGAGACCTCATGGCCAAAGTGTGTGCAAGTGTGGTGTTTTTTTTGGGGGGGGGGGGTGGGCATACTAAGCACAGGCGTACCTTGCATAGCACACCCACCGGGAGCCGGGCTGACACCACCAAACTCAATTCATATGTAGCCGAGACCGGGATCCGAACCCTTGGCTGCAGAGGTGAACGGCTTGTCAGCGCAGTGCCATTCACGTTGAGCCACCACAGCTCCCACCCAATGTTGATTTTTTTGTTAGATTTTTGGTAGTTATTTTTTATTAAAGGGCCCAGAGCTCCCAAGGCAACCCCCTTTTTTATTATTTTATATATGTAGATATTGTAATTTATTTTTCATTAAAGAGCCCAGAAGTTTCTTTTTATTAAAGGGCCCAGTGGTCCCCAGGGCCCCCGGATGGCTACCACCCTTTTTAATATATATTTTTCTATATGTATTTTTTAGTAAAGGAACCCCCCGCTTATCAAATTGCGGCAGCCCCCCCCCCTTCTTAATATCAGGCGGCACCCCCCCCCCCTATTCTCTGCTCCAGGGGGCCCATGCCTGAAGCTGTGTAAGGGGCCCCATAATTCCTGATGGCGCCCCTAATTGCCTCCCCCCCCCCCATGGTACGAAATTTCAAGGAATTTTTCACTTTTATTGGTGCACTTTAACCACTTCCATACCGCGCCTATTCTGGCACTTCTCTCCTTCATGTAACAATTATATTTTCTTCCTTGAAACTTACTCAGGACCCCCAAACATTATATATATTTTATTAACAAACACCCTAGGGAATAAAGTGGCGGCCATTTTTTCGGACACATTTCCAACAGTATTTGTGCCAAAAATGTTCTAACGTTTTTTTTTTTTTTTGGCTTTCCAAAAAAAAACCTGTTTCATGAATGACAAAATAAGAAAGCAGTAAAGCTAGGCCAATTTTTAGGGATAAGGTAAAAGATGATGTTACACCGAGTAAATAGATACCTAACTTGTCACGCTTTCATATTGCGCACACTCATGGAATGGCGCTAAACTTCGTTATAAAAAATCTCCATAGGCAACGCTTGACTTTTTTTCTCAGGTTACCACTTTTGAGTTACAGAGGAGGTCTAGTGCTAACATTATTGCTCTCGCTCTAACGCACGCTATGATACCTCACATGTGGGGTTTGAAGGATGTTTACATATGTGTGTGGGACTTGCATGCGTGTTCGCTTCTGAGTGCGAGCTACTAGGGACAGGAGCATTTAAATTCCTTTGTTATTTTATTTTTTTACTTAATATTTTATTTTTTGCACTTGTTTGTCCCTTTGTTTGTATTATTTTTCACTTTTCTTCCTATTACAAGGAATGTAAACATCCCTTGTAATAGGACTAGTGTGTGACAGGTCCTCTTTATAGAGAAAGGCGGGGTCAATTAGACCCCACATCTGTCCTCCAGGCTGGAAATCATGGAATTGGTAAAAAAAAAAACATCTCATGCTTTCAGCTGCAATCATGTTCGTTCAGCACAGTAGCGTAGTGTGTAGCATGTTCACCTAGCAGCAAAAGGGTTGCTGGTTCGAATCCCACCCGTGACACTATCTGCCTGGAGTTTGCATGTTCTCCCTGTGTGGGTTTCCTCCCACAATCTAAAAACATGCTGTAAATTGGATCCTGTCTAAATAAGCCCTAATGTGCAGTAGGATATTTAGGTTTTGTGCTTCCCTAGGCCTGACCAAATTTTGGCACCCCCCTAATAGAAAAATGACCCACCCTTCCTGTCAAGGCCACACCCTGTTTTTTTATGACCCACCCAGGAATTTTCAGGGGACACACACAAGTTCTGTGGGGGGGGACTTGGGGGGGCCCTTAATTTGCCTACTTTTTCGATCACTTCCTGTTTGGCTATGGGGCAGGAAGTGAAGGCCAATCTCCCCAAACGGACAGGGATAATACAAAATAAACTGACAGAGCTTCTAACCCCCCCCCCCCCACCAACTCTATCCAAAATGAAAGAAATCCAAAAAATAAAAGTGATGATTATTGTTCCAGTTTAACCCCAAATTTCAGATCATTTTATTGAGAGGCTTAAGAAAATATAACCATGCCAATAGGCCAGGATCCAGCGTTGCTAATATGTATGAATGTGTGTTAGGGACCCCCACAAACACCACCCAATGTTAAATCAACTATTTTCATGTTTGTTTTGGGGATGCCTGCACCCCTGATAGGGTAAAGACACCTCACAAATGTTGTCACTTTCTACTTAATTCATTCACTTCCTGCCACACAGCCAAACAGGAAGTGAGGGAAACACCTGAGTAATGTTTTGTTGGGGACACACAGATCAATATAAATAGTTTCCCATTTTGGAAATGGCATTTTGCTGTGTACACCCCAAATTAGTAGGAATCTTGGACTTTGGGGTCCATTTACTAAAGGCAAATCCACTTTGCACTACAAGTGGACAAGCAAGGAAGAAAACTCAAAACTTGGCGGGATTGGAAGTAAAAACCATCAGTGCTTCCCTTCTGATTTTCATTGCCTACGCTTCTACTGCAGAGCGCCTTTGCCTTTACTAAACCCCAAAGTAACCAATCATTTGGGGTGTACACTGCAGTGCAATTTGCTTAATGGTGACACTAGTTAGATTGACCTGTGCCCCGAAGAAAAGACCATTGGTAGGGTTTTAACCTCACTTCCTGTTCAGCTGTGTGACAGGAAGTGAAGCCAATTTTAGGAAAAGGGACACAAAGCCCAACCTAAAAACACTAGCAGGGGTTCTAACACTCAATTGGCTTCCCTCAAACAACCCACAATTAGAATAGGATTGTCTTGTGCTAGTTTCAAGCACAGCGCTGTAAATCAGCACTTCAAGCCTGTCCAAAAAAAACACACCACCCCCCCCCCCCCCTCCAACAGGCCCTGTTTGCAGCTTTTCCTACATCTTGCACATGTGCTTTAAAAAGTCAGTCTGGACATCAGTTCTAGGAAACAATACTTACCGCTTTGTCCTTCCTTTTCTGGTGACTAAACATTTCATGCATACACACCAGGAAAGATCTTAGAGACAAATCACACTTGATGGTTTAGGCCCAAACTAGTTCAGCTGCAGCGGTTGAAATCCATAGCATGAAAAAAATATCACAAAACAAACTTCAAAATTTGAAAGTAATTTTATTGGTCCACAAAACAAGGAAAGCAAAAAAAAAATTACAAATAAACACACCAAAAATATATAAAAACACCTAAAAACAAAAAAGACCAACGTTTATTTCACAGTCATTGGAAAATAAATCATGCTTTTGAAATAACAGGATAGACCCACAGGATTAAAACATTAGTCATTAACATCTTGAGAAACATTTAGCAAAATTATGTAGCAGAGAAAACATCAAAAAATACAAAACTTGCTCCAAAACATCTCTGTTTCACTCCGCCATTCCTTCCAGCCAGCAAATCTGCCCCCTCTGAGGGGCAGCTGACACGTGCAGTATCCACGCTTTTTATAACATGTGTGCTAATGAACCAATTGGAAACACATGAAGAAATGTCAGCCTCTAGTTTGTGTGCACTTGGAACTGCTTACACCTGTTAAGGATGTCCTTAAATTACTAAGCCAAAAAAAGAGCTTTCTGAGCATGCTCAGAAAGATGCAAGTCATTTTCAGGATGAAACTTCCAACTTCTTTTTCTAACTGTTCGAGCATGCCCAGTTCACTCGAAATGCAGTACCAGAATCAAATCTGCAATGGCGGATGAAAGCATTAGAGGTGTTAAATTTTTTTTTGGTCCCCATGAAGTGATGCTTTACAAGCTGAACGGGAGGTCTTATAGAATTTTTACGTAACAAACCTAAATAGTAATAATTTAAACGCCCCTGTCCCTAGTAGCTCGCAGTCAGAAGGGAACAAGCAGCATTTTTATTGTTTCCGGTTACCAGTTTAGATTTACAGATGAGGTCTAGTGCTATAAATATTCCTCTTGCTGTTACGCACGCTATGATACCTCACATGTGTGGTTTGAAGAATGTTTCCATATATGGGGGCGGGCCTTAAATGTGTAAGCCCCGCCCACATATTGAACCCCCGTTCAAACCCCACATGTGAGGTATCATAGCGTACGTTAGAGCGAGAGCAATACTTTGTAGCACTAGAGCTCCTCTGTAAATCTAAACTGGTAACCTGAAACACATAAAAAAGCGTTGCCTATGGGTTTTTTCAAGTACTGAAGTTTGGCGCCATTCCATGAGTGTGTGCAATATTAAAGTGTAACATGTTGGGTATCTATTTACTCGGTGTAACATCATCTTTCACATTATGGCCATAAATTGGGCTAACTTTAGTGTATTCTTAATTTGTAACCACTTGAGCCCCAGAGCATATTACTGGTCACTGACGGGGCCATTTTTTGCATTTCAACACTGCGTCATTTTGACTGACAATTGCGTGGTTGTGCGACGTGGCCCCCCAAAAAATTGGGCGTCCTCATCCTCCCCCCCCCCCCCTAAAAATTTTTTTTTTTTATTTTTGTTGGTGGTATTTGATCACCTCTGCGTTTTTTCATATTTTTGCTTGACCCAAAAATATAGCGACAATTTGGTAACTAAAAAAACATCTTTTTTACGGTTTGCTATAATAAATCTCCCCCAAAATATATTCAAAAAATGTTTGCCCTCAGTTTAGGCCGATAAGTATTCTTGGACATATTTTTGTTTGCAAAAAATCACAATAAGCGTTTGATTGGTTTGGGCAAAAGTTCTAAGTAGGGGTTGGTCTTATGGGTTTTTTTTGAATAATTTTTTGTTTTACTAGTAATGGTGGCTATCATTTGTTTTTTCTGTCTAATGCGACATTGTGGCGGACACATTTTTGTGAGATTTGGCATTTTTGTAGCGAGCAATGGTATATCAATGCATTGCTTACTATAAAAATGACACTGGCAGGGAAGGGGTTAACACTAGGGGCGCGGAAGGGGTTGATTATGTTACCTGGGTGTGTTCTAACTGTAAAGGGGGTGGGACTGTGTAGGGGAAATGACAGATCGCTGTTCATACATTGTAGGGACAGACGAGCAGGCATTCCCCCCCCCCCCCTGACAGGACCGGGATAAAGGGGAACTCCACCCCAAATTACAAAAAAAAAAACGGCGTGGGGTTCCCCCTTCTGGTGCACAACAGGCTCTTAGATTTGATCTGGAACATAAGGGGTTAAACCCACGCCAAAAAACGGCGTGGGGTTCCCCCTCAGATCCAGACCAAACCCTTCTCCCAGGCACGCAGTCTGGCCGGACAGGAATGGGGGTGGGGACGAGCGAGCGCCCCCCCCCCTCCTGAGCCGTACCAGACCACATGCCCTCGACATGGGGGAGTGTGTGCTGTGGGGGAGGGGGGCACTGCCCCCCCACCCCAAAGCACTCTTGTCCCCATGTCGAAAGGGACAAGAGCCTCTTCCCGACAACCCTGGCCGTTGGTTGTCGGGGTATGCGGGCGGGGGGCTTATCAGAATCTGAGAGCCCCCTATATTAAGGGGGCCCCCAGATTCTGGCCCCCCACCCTATGTGAATGAGTATGGGGTACATCGTACCCCTACCCATTCACCGGGTGGAAAAGTGTAAACAAAAAAAAACACACAGAAAAAAATAATTTATTAGTCAGCTCCGGGGGTCTTCTGCCGGGACCCCCCACCACCAGCCCATTGGGCCCCGGGCTTCGCCGTCTTCTGCCGGGGGGGGACACCCACCGATGATCTCCGCCATGTCCAGCCAGGCCCCCACCCCAAAATAAGCTCTTTCAGATCCGGGGGGGGCCGGCCGAAAGAAGCAGAGAACAACGGGGGCGGAGCCCCTCGGTCTTCCAGACGTTTTCTGCCGGGGGGGCTCCAGCCCCGCACCGGTCTTCGCCGCCGCCTTCCGCCGGGGGGGTACACCTACCCCCCCCCCGGTCTTCGCCGCCGCCTTCCGCCGGGGAGAGAGACCCCCACCGATGCTCTCCGCCATGGTCGGCCAGGCCCCCTACCCCAAACAAAGCTCTTTTACATCCGGGGGGGGGCGGCGGGAATGGCGGAGAACAACGGGGGCGTCGCCACTCCTCGGTCTTCTAGCCGTCTTCTGCCGGGGGGGGAAACACCCACCCATGCTCTCCGCCATGCTCGACTGTGCCCCCACCCCAAAATGAAGCTCTTTTACATCCGGGGGGGGCCGGCCGAAAACAGCGGAGAACAACGGGGGTGTCGCCCCACCTCGGGCTCCTCCGCTTCTGCCTGGCTCCGCACGAGGCCAGGGCTTCTTTCGCCGTCTTCCGCCGGAGGGCGCCACTCTCCGGGCTTCTCGACGTTGTCTTCCGCCGCGGGGGTACACCTACCCCCCCCCCGGTCTTCGCCGCCGCCTTCCGCCGGGGAGAGAGACCCCCACCGATGCTCTCCGCCATGTTCGGCCAGGCCCCCTACCCCAAACAAAGCTCTTTTACATCCGGGGGGGGCCGGCGGGAATGGCGGAGAACAACGGGGGCGTCGCCACTCCTCGGTCTTCTAGCCGTCTTCTGCCGGGGGGGGGAAACACCCACCCATGCTCTCCGCCATGCTCGACTGTGCCCCCACCCCAAAATGAAGCTCTTTTACATCCGGGGGGGGCCGGCCGAAAACAGCGGAGAACAACGGGGGTGTCGCCCCACCTCGGGCTCCTCCGCTTCTGCCTGGCTCCTCCCGAGGCCAGGGCTTCTTTTGCCGTCTTCCGCCGGAGGGCGCCACTCTCCGGGCTTCTCGACGTTGTCTTCCGCCGCGGGGGCCAGGCCTTCTTCTTTGCCGCCCCCTTCGATTTTTTCGGCCTGGACGGGGGTCGCACATCCCATCCAGGACTTGGACGTGGCGGGCTTCTCGTCGCCGTTTTCTGCCGCTGCCCCCTTCACCACGAAGCTCCGTGCTTGTTTGATGAGGGCAGCGGGCTTCCGTCGTCTTCTCCGGGGCGAGGGTCGTACATCCCACCCCGGATTTCGTCGCCGTCTTCTGCCGCTGCCCCCTTCACCACGAAGCTCCGTGCTTGTTTGATGAGGGCAGCGGGCTTCCGTCGCAGTCTTCCGCCGCGGGGTGACACTCGCGGGCTTCTTCTTCCATTCGATGTTGACACGGCGAGGTCCGGCGCTGAAATGCCTTCTGAGCGGCGGGCAAGGACTTATATTGGCATTGGGCGTGGGCGTGGTTATGCCAACATGTGACCTTAACCCATGTGACAGTGATGTGACGTGACATCACTGTCACATGGGTTAAGGTCACATGTTGGCATAACCACGCCCACGCCCAATGCCAATATAAGTCCTTGCCCGCCGCTCAGAAGGCATTTCAGCGCCGGACCTCGCCGTGTCAACATCGAATGGAAGAAGAAGCCCGCGAGTGTCACCCCGCGGCGGAAGACTGCGACGGAAGCCCGCTGCCCTCATCAAACAAGCACGGAGCTTCGTGGTGAAGGGGGCAGCGGCAGAAGACGGCGACGAAATCCGGGGTGGGATGTACGACCCTCGCCCCGGAGAAGACGACGGAAGCCCGCTGCCCTCATCAAACAAGCACGGAGCTTCGTGGTGAAGGGGGCAGCGGCAGAAGACGGCGACGAGAAGCCCGCCACGTCCAAGTCCTGGATGGGATGTGCGACCCCCGTCCAGGCCGAAAAAATCGAAGGGGGCGGCAAAGAAGAAGGCCTGGCCCCCGCGGCGGAAGACAACGTCGAGAAGCCCGGAGAGTGGCGCCCTCCGGCGGAAGACGGCAAAAGAAGGCCTGGCCCCCAGTAGGAGCCAGGCAGAAGCCGGCGAGGAAATCCGGGGTGGGATGTACGACCCTCGCCCCGGAGAAGACGACGGAAGCCCGCTGCCCTCATCAAACAAGCACGGAGCTTCGTGGTGAAGGGGGCAGCGGCAGAAGACAGCGACGAGAAGCCCGCCACGTCCAAGTCCTGGATGGGATGTGCGACCCCCGTCCAGGCCGAAAAATTCGAAGGGGGCGGCGGCAGAAGACCCTCAAAGTTCAAACCACCTTCACCAGGTGAATGGGTAGGGGTACGATGTACCCCATACTCATTCACATAGGGTGGGGGCCCGAAATCTGGGGGCCACATTATTAAACGGGGCTCCCAGATTCTGATTGGCTCCCGCCCGCATACCCCGACAACCAATGGCTAGGGTTGTCGGGAAGAGGCTCTTGTCCCGTTCGACATGGGGACAAGAGTGCTTTGGGGTGGGGGGGCAGCGCCCCCCTCCCCCAAAGCACACACTCCCCCATGTCGAGGGCATGTGGTCTGGTACGGCTCAGGAGGGGGGGGGCCGCTCGCTCGTCCCCACCCCCATTCCTGTCCGGCCAGACTGCATGCCTGGGATGAGGGCTTGGTACGGATCTGGGGGGGAACCCCACGCCGATTTTGGCGTGGGTTAACCCCTCACGTTCCGGACCAAGCCGGAGAGCCTATTGTACCCCTGGGGGGGAAGCCGCGCCGGTTTCACATTTGAAATTTGGCGCGGAGTTCCCCTTCAGTGTCAGCGCAGCCCGAGAACAGCTCGGAGCTTGCCGTACGCCGCTCCAGGCAGTGCAAACACTGCTACGCCGCCTGGTATTTACCAAGGATTTCCCGGCGTTCTGAAGAGGCGCGCGGTGAGCTCCGATTTTTCCCTCTGCGCATGCCCAGTATGCAAGTGAACCTTCCGAGGTTCTAGCGTACTTTGCAAGCGCCCGGGGATCGGGTCCCAAAAGTCACTTTCCCTTTCAAATCGGCCCGCCACACAAGTTGAAACACATGTCACTACACTTCCCCTGCATCACCCCCCTCCCTCCCCTCATAAACTCCCGCCCGAATCCCCGATGTTTACATAACTAAATGCCGCACGCCAGCTCTGTACTGGCGTGCTGTGCGCCCTCTTCTGGGCGCATTAGGCACTTTAGTAAATGAGGAAACACGCTGCACTAGCAGCGTGTTTCTTTGGTAAATGTCAAAAACAGGTTTACTCCTGCTTGTGCACCATGAGTCTTGGCGCACAGGCTTGGTAAATCAGCCCCATTATGATATGGTGACTGAAACTTTGAGATGGTGGCACTCTGGAGCATGGGTTTTACTGATTGGTGTGGCAGTGACTAAATAGGAAGTTTCAAGTAAATAGACATTTTTGACACATTTTTTAATACTTGTCTTATACAGAAAGCTATACTCATGCTTGCATATGTAGGACACTTCATAAATGTCTTTTCAACCTTTTTGCAATAGAGAAATCCTTAAAAGGATTTTCAGATTTAAAGGGAATGCCTGCTAAAAATTATTATATAAGGAGTCTTTAAAAAATGTCCACACTTTTTTTTTATAATTTTCGCAGGCATATTTACCACAGTGTGCCAACTCTAATGCCGCTTACACACAAACGGATTTCCAAGGTTTTTCCGACGGAATTCCGTTTAAGTTTGGCTTGCATACACACGGTCACACAAAAGTTCTCTGAACTTTCGACCGTCAAGAATGCGGTGATGTACAACACTACGGCAAGCCGAGAAAATTAATTTTAATGCTTCCGAGCATGCATCTACTGTAATTGTTTCCAAGCATACATCAGAATTTTGCATGTCGGAATTGCTACAGACGATCAGATTTTCCAATAGGATTTTTTTCCGGCTGAAAATTTGAGAACCAGCTCTCAATCTTTTTTTGGCGGAAATTCCGATGGCAAAAGTCCGATGGAGCATTCACGCGTTCGGAATTTTCGTTCAAAAGCTTACATCGGACTTTTGCTGTTGGAATTTTCGATCATGTGTACAGGCCATTATACTAAACTGCAAGGTCAGACAGCTTGCCAGACAGACTAGTGACATGACAGACTAGTGACACTCTCAGAAACAACCGATTACTACTCCCGCCCTCACCGTTTCCAACGCAAATATTAGGCTCCTTTCACACTAGGCGGACTCCGTCATTACAGAGTCTGCCTGCTCCCGCCAGATCAGTGGGAGATCTATCCACAGATCTCCGCTGAGGCGTCAGATGACAAGCTCCTCTCTGCTCACTGAGCGGGGAGGGGCTTGTCGGGCGCCGCTGTCTTCTATGGAGCGATCTGATGAAAACGGACAAGCATGTCCGTTTTCATCAGATCTTACCCGATCCGATCCTCATGGACGAATGGGGATGTATCCCCATACGTCTTTTTTTAACGGATCGGGTCGGATGTCAGCAGACATCTATATAGAATAACAAACTTTTTAGTAATTATATCATAGTATAACAAAATTCAACACCATTTAATAATGTAATACTTTACACAGAAAGCCTCCCATGAAGATGGAAAAAGCTAGGGCCCAGGGAACATACACATACAAGAGCAGGGGACCCAGAGTACCCTCTACTCCTTCCCCTCCTCCAATCTTCAATGCCTCCTTACATTGGTATTCAGTGTCATGTACTCTTACATTGGTGGTTTAGAGGAGAATGCCCCCTAACATTGGTGGCCAATGGAGAAAGTGCTTCTTTAAAGGTCTGTAGCGCTACCCCATTCAGGAGCCATTTAGATTTGGGATCGGCATATTTAAGTTACCTCTGTGTGGTGCCTAGGGGTGAAGGTGGTGAGCAGAGCAGTGATCGTTGAATTTTCCAATGCTTTATTCCTGGTCAAACACGAATAACATCAACTTGAGGTAGACAGGATAGGTTGATGAAAGAAAGATGAACCTTGCAGCATCAGGCTTTGGATAAGGAAAGCAGTCCTGCCTTCGACAATTGTATCTATCACATCACCACTCTAGCTAGAGTGGGTAAAGTGCCCCCGGACAGACCCCTCTTACAGGACTGGCAGCCAGAGTGTCACTTAGAGCTTCTGGGAAGGAACAAGTCTCTGCTGCTGTCTTGGCTCTAATTGGATTAGGTTTTAAAATGGAAATCTCTGCCGCAGGCCCAATATTTGTAGAGTACAACTGTAGCGCAAATCCTCCCAGTAGGTCTTTTAGTAAAGGTCACCAGCTGACATTCTGAATATGATCTGTCAGTTTCTGCCAACCAGATCCCCGATGGTTCGTTCAAGCCCTGTTGGATCACCTGCCTCCGGGTTCTCCTCAGACCGATCCCCCACCGAACAGCACCCAGCTTGGGATCTTTTCAGCAGAAGTGGGAACCCAGTTGCTCTGAGCTATGAGGCCCAGAGTTGGTAGCTCCGCATAGTGTAGGCCCCAGCCAGGAAGGCCATAGTGGCGGCGTCGTGGTGTGCGCACACCCTGAAGGTGGGTGCCGCACCTGCGACCCGCTGCGGGTAGGAGACCCGGGTAGAAGACCCGGACAAAAATCCGCTCGCATCAGATATACCCTCTCCCAGCATGCCCAGCAAGGAAAACACTCCTCTGATTGGCTGCTGACGAAAAGTGGCTCTGTTCTAGAACCCCTCTGGCGCCATCTGCTGCCCAAGGGTGGTAACATATCCTCAGAACCGAAAATGGGACCACAGGCAGCCCAGCCCGAAACAGACTACGATGGTAGGCGATAAAGAGAATTCTCTGTTGCATTAGTAGTCAGCATGAAGAATGCCCTATTAGATTGGGTAGACAGTGTAGTGCCACCTAAGATTGATAATTACAGGTGCCATGCTGCTGGCTTTATCAATTAAGGTTTGCACAAGAGCTTTGACTACACTGTATGGCTTTTACTGCTCAAAGAACCCCTGGAAACCTCTGAGGAAATGTTACATTCCATGGAACCTTAGTTGTGAAAGACTGGTCACAAGGTTTACACAGCCCTTTGAAATGAACACTTGGTGTAACCACAGCCACCATTGATGAGTCCCAGTTTGACTGTTTAGAGAGCACAAGCCCTTCATTTATTATAAATGTAAGCTGCACATTTGTGGTATGACTAATCATTTTAATGGCACATTTTATTGAGATGTTTTTGGTTACTCTGATTAGACATTTGTAAGTAATAAAATACTTCACATTCCAAAAAAACAACAACATTGTCTTCTTCCTCTTATCATATATGGATTCTGTCCCGTAGATGGCACACAATAAACGTTGTTTCTATAGATTTCTGCTATTATTCCTCAAAGGAATATCACTTTTTTCACTACTTTAATAGGCCAATTTTATAATGATATACATATGCTTGTTCGTCAACATCTTATCAAATAGATGCGCTGTGTTAAAAATTATGAAATAACAATATAAAAGCACAGAGAGTATGAACAGTAGTAATAACATTATCTTTTCAAAGTGATAATAAGAAAATAACTGGGATATATAAGAAGAAACTGAACATGTAATCAGCTGAGGTGATTGAAAATATAGACATACATTTTATGTCACCTTGAAAATGAATTGCTCATTTTCAGCAGACAAATTCTAAAGGCTGAACATTTCCCTTAATGGTGTGTCTGCCTAAAGTGAAATGTTCTTTTCCCCAAGTATGTACACATAGTGCTACCTTTATAATCTGCTGCACCAGAAATTTCCCTCCACTTAAATGTGCAATTAACCACTTAAGACCCGGACACTTACGCTGCTAAATGACCCAAGGTGTTTTTACAATTCGGCGCTGCATCGCTTTAACAGACAATTGCGCGGTCGTGCGACGTGGCTCCCAAACAAAATTTGCGTCCTTTTCTTCCCACAAATAGAGCTTTCTTTCGGTGGTATTTGATCGCCTTTGCGATTTTTATTTTTTGCGCTATAAACTAAAATAGAGCGACAATTTTGAAAAAAATCACTATTTTTTTACTATTTGTTATAAAAAAAATCAAATAAACTAAATTTTAGTAAAACATTTAGGCCAAAATGTATTTAGCCACATGTCTTTAGTAAAAAAAAAATCGTAATAAAAAAAATAGCTACCTAGCGGGAACAGCGACACTAATACAGCGATCAGAAAAATGATCGCTTAGTGACGCTGGCAATAGGGAGTGAAAGGGTTAACTAGGGCGGTGATCAGGGGGTTAAAAGTTTATTAGGGGGGGTGGGGGGGCTATCCTGAACCTAACACTAACTGTTTTTTACAGTGCCTGTCACACTGACACTAAATGCAGTGATTAAATCACTGCATTCAGTAACACTGTGACAGGGGGGTGGGGGGGGGGGGCGATCACAAGGGGTTAATATGCCTATGTGAGTGTGTGTCAGTGTTGTGTTGGTGCACACTTACTTGGCATGTCTTCTCTCATCAGCAGCGCTGGGAAACAGCGCTGCGATGAGAGAAATGATCATTTCCTCCTTCCTGTCTAAACACAGGAGGAGGAAGTGACAGGCTGGGAGCGCGCTCCCATTGGCTGGGAGCGATCGCGGGGGGGGCGGAAAACACGGACATCCGCCCGCTCGTCGGCAATCGCTCCCAGAGCCAGGGGGACCGCCGCATGCCGCGGAGGGGGTCCCGATGGGACCCCCGAACCGCACTAAGGCGAGGACGTAAATTTACGCCCTTGTGCCTGTACGAGCCATGTTGTGGACGTACATAGGCGTGCGGGGGTCCTTAACTGGTTAAACCGCTATGTCACAGATATGCACGTTTTGTCAAAAGTCAATGACTAATCTCTTATCTCCAGCTCTAACCACTCCCCTAGGGCACTTATGTTGTGCCAAAAGAAATAAAACATGATGTTATAGGAAGCAAAGAGGTGGTTTTTGAAATGTGGGCTGTGCTTAACAGCTTGGATTCACCTTCTCTCTGCAAGAGTCAAGATATCGGTACCCAATGAGGCCATACTTGGGCCTTAGGGGACAAATGGATGCAGTTTTTGTGCACTGATTGGGAAATGGTGAGCTGTTTAACAAGCTCACTATTTAATATTTTGTAGTAGTTGTTGTACATATTGGCAAAGAAGAGAGGGTATTTAAGCCTAAATGCAAAGCCAACTTGGAGTTGGGTTGACCTCTGAAATAATTTTGACAATGATGGCACAGGTCCCAGGAAGCCCTCACTTATCTGGCCACCAGTCTCCCTTATCTGAGGTTCTGCTGTCGTGGAAATTAACATGGATTGAATTGCTATGGGTTCCCTACTGGTATCAACTGTACATTAAATTATTAGGTGAGCTGCCTTTTTGCATTTGTATGTTTTCTATTTGAATTTTTTTTTCAACTGATTATTTTTAATAAAGAATGTGCACAGTTATTTTCATTTTAATACAAGGAATGTCTCACACCCAGTTATTAAATTCTGAAAAGACAGGATAAAATATCCTAGGCACCCACTGCTGCTTCTCTATGAACCCATGTTCCATGTATATCCATATGGACCAGTTTTGCCTGCCAAGATGTGCTAAACATTGACTTAACTTGTGTTACACATTAAGTGCTGAAATGGTTGGATTCTACTTTTTATTGGAACAAGATAAACATATCATAACTGCTATTGCCGATTTGTTTTTAAAGGCACGGGTTCCAGCACTGTTATCCTGATCCTGATTTCACTACCAACTGAGCCCAATACTTGGAATGTGTATGAAGTACATGAGTTCATGAATTTTAGACCTCAGGGGTTGCATGTTTCTTCCATCCTATTTAATTTGCCTTTTTGTGGCCTGTATGCAGTGGTAGCATTGTTATATACCCATGCATGCTCTCACATACATGTATGTGGACTGTGGTAAGAAGCAGTAGTTGGTCCTTGCTTATTGTTATACACAAGTGTACATTCCCTCAGAAAGTCCCAATAGTGAGTAGCAGTGATGTGTATAGCACATGTGTGCAAACAGCAAAAAACTGAAAGTAAGTAAAAATGCTCTTGAGGCTACATTCACATGAGTGCTGAGACCTATACAGTGTAAATGAGCCAATACGCTGTTTGTATATGCAACTAGATCCACCTGGAGCTGTGAGCAGGCAAGCCACATTACTGAATGGGGACGAAGCAGATGTATGGACAAGCATGCAGGGGGGGAATTGCACAATACCAAGTGCACATTGTCTGCATTTGAAGATGCCTCTCCATGCTTGTGTAGCACCCTCCTAGGTAGGTGCTAGGTTAGGTAAATTTGGTTACTGGCTCCCTGTAATCAACTGAGCTACATCTAATTGTTTTGGTCTGTTCTGTGTTTCACTGGCTGCTGGGTTGGCTGCTTCCCCCTGTCTGTCTAGAAATGTTCTGTAAGATTGTGGGCTGGAAAAGTCAGATCAGCAGCTGAATATTTATGCAGCCCTGGCCAATCCCTGGCTTCACTTGTCAAATTAGGACATGCGGCTGTATCTGTACAGCCGCTGCATCCCCACTTAGTAACCTAGGCTGACTGCTCGCCACTCTAGGCTGCTTCACCTTTATACATGCTGTATGGGTCTCAGCGCCTATGTGAATGAAGACTTTAATCTCCAGGATCTTCACTGCTGCAGTTACACCCTTATGCAGCGTACATAAATGTTTGATGTGAGCTTTTGGTCGGATATTCCGAATGTGTGTACTCTCCATCGGACATTTGCTGTCGGAATTTCCGACAACAAATGTTTGAGAGCTGGTTCTCAATTCGGAAATTACGATCAGAATTCTGTATGCAATTCAAAAATCCTACGCATGCTCGGAAACAATTCGAAGCATGCTCGGAATCATTGAATTAAATTTTTCTCGGCTTGTCGTAGTGTTGTACGTGACTGCGTTCTTGACATTTGGAATTTCCGACAACATTTGTGTGACTGTGTGTATGCAAGACAAGTTTGAGCCAACATTTCATCGGAAAAAAATCCATGGTCAGAATGTCCAATCGTGTGTACGCGGCATTACAATGCAAGTTTCGCTATGGCCAATAAAGACAGGCCATGTAGAAAATAGCAGACAGAGAGCAGTTTGAGGTGCTTTAGCCTCTGTAAATGTTTAGGGCCCCTGGTATCCAACTGCGCCCAGAGGGAGGAACCAGGAAGGATTTTTTCACATTCTTTTCTGGATCAATAAAGCTTAGCAAGAACACTGGATACAGTTTAAGGTATCCAATCAGCTCTTAACTTCAGCTTGTTCCATTAAACTTTGGAAGCTGGTTTGTTTCTATGCAGAGTTGCACCAGATTTTGCACTTTCAAAATCAACTCCATGATGTGTGATGCCTTTCTTCCAAATGGTACATTGTGAGTAGGGATAACCTCTGGAACTGGATCAGCACCCACCTAGTCACAGGTGAGAGCCAGCAATGGCTTGGGGCCATATTGTGCTGTGCATACTGTATAGTGGCAGATCCGATATTTTTTTCAGTACACGTTTTCATTGGTTACTTATAATTCTCTATTTTTCACACAGTTGGCTTTAAGATAAAGTATGACAGAATGTTAATATTTAAAAAAAAAATTCCTACATGATCATTGGAGACAAATGGTATAAACAGGTATAAACAAACCTTGAAATGTATGAGTTCCAGAGAACGAGCATCACAACGTTCCCAGCTGAAAAATGTTGTATGAAATCTTTTTTTTTTTTGCAAATATTTGTTTTTATTGAACACCACAAAAAAGGGGGGGAGGCCCCCTACATTACAAGAATAATGCGAACAGCAGGGATATAATACAACATGCAAAGGTACACAGTCGCTAGAAACGAGCAGTATTATGTCAGTAACCATGATGGCAAAAGACCATGGACCCTGTGGCCCCATGAGGGGCCACGCTCATAAGTTAGGCTTCTCAAACACGTTCTTAGGCCTAGGGCATCCTCCCCTTTCCTTTTCACCTTTTCCGAACATACTCTTAAGAAATTGAAAACTTAATAAAATAATAAAATAAAGGAAAACCCAGAAGAAGAAAGAAGGGAGAAAGAGGAGAGGACAGACAAAGAAAGGACAAACAAAGAACATACCAAGATGACGGGGGGGAGAAAGCACAAAGAATTAAAGAAGGAAGAAGTTCCCCCTAGGGGGAGGCTGGGGAGGGGACAGCACATACGGGGGGGGGAAGGGGGGGGAAGGCATAGCAGCGACCGTAGGGCGTGAGTACAAGGTCTGTGGCCTATCAATCTAAGTTCCTAAGAGACGTTGTCCCTCCTCAGAGAAGACAAAGATGGTCCATATATCCCAGGTCTTTTTGTGTATCTCCTCCCTGTGCTGCGCGGTAAGGATCAAGTCCTCCATTCTCCGCACCTCCTCCACCCTCCTCATCCAGTGAGCAACAGATGGGGGCGATTGCTGTTTCCAATACAGGGGTATACACGCCTTTGCGGAATTAAGCAGGTGACGTAACAGTGACTTCTGGTAAGTTTTGGTGGGAATCTTTGAATGGTGTAGGAGGAAGAACGCGGCCTCATCTGGAATAACATACTCTGTAAAGGTCTGTGTAATACGCCGGACCTCCCCCCAAAAATTTCTCAATCGGGGGCAGGACCAAAAAATATGTATCAGCGACCCCTCCTCCTCTCCGCATCGCCAGCAACAGTTCGGCACTGCCGGGAAGCATCTGTGTAGTCTAGACGGCGTCAGATACCACCGGGAGAACAGCTTGAAATTTGTCTCTTGGATCTTGGTGCTCAGAGAGGATTTGAGAGTGAAGCGTATGATACGCTGCGTTTGGACCGCTGAGAACGTACAGTTTAGGTCCGACTCCCATCGGACTAGGCAGAGCAAGCGCGGTTGTTCCCTGGGAGTGTTCAGTAGGGCGTACGTTTGGGATAGTATGTGGGTTATCGTGTCCTGTCCCGTGCATAGTTCCTCAAAAGAGGTCAGCGGACGGGCAAAGTCTTGGGGGTCAGGAATGGAGTGCAGAAAGTGATGCAGTTTCAATGCCTTCCAGAAGGGTAGTCGAAAGGGTCCCCCCTCCGCCGTCAGCTCCACAATGGAAGGCCACTTCCCGCTGGTGATGAACTTGGCCGCGTGGTCGAGACCCGCCTCCTTCAGAGTAGGGTACTCTGCCGGATAAAGACCCGGTTCGAACTTAGGATGGCCCAGTACGGGGAGTAGCGGAGAGTTCTTGGACGTGAGGGACGCCTGGTTGGCCGCCAGGTGGCCGTGCCTCAGAGAGGTGCCTATGAGTGGGTGTGATCTGACTTCATGGGGCAGGTCTTTATAGCACCACAGGGTGCCCCTCAGGGGTATTCGAGATTGGGCCTGTTCGATTCGTACCCAAAGTTTGGTCGAGGCGTTACGCCTCCAGTCCACCACTCGCCCCAGGTGGGAGGCCAGGTAATACTGGCGGATGTCCGGTACTGCTAAGCCGCCGTTACTTTTGGGGAGTGTCATTTGTGTCTTACTGAGTCTGGGCTTTTTGTGTGCCCAGATAAACCGGGTGAAAAGAGCTTGGACTTGTCTGAAATACGAGGGGGGTATCTGGATGGGCAGGGCCTGAATAAGGTAAAGTAATTTAGGCAAGACACTCATTTTAATGAGGTTACATCTGCCAAACCAGGAGTGTATGCCTGTGTGCCATTTGTCTAGAAGGGAACGTATCCTGGTCAACATTGGGGGAAAATTAAGGTTGAACGTATCCGCTATGTCGGGTGGGATGAGAGTGCCTAGGTACTTTAGCGCAATGTCGGTCCAATTAAAACGAAAGCTAGATTTCAAGGCCTCCTCCCATCGCTTCTGACTTGGAGAGGTTGATTTTCAGATGGGAGAGGGCTCCATATACCCCAAACTCCCCGAGAAGATTTGGCAAAGAAATCATCGGGTTGGACAAAGAGAAAAGGAGGTCGTCCGCATAGGCCGATATTTTACAGTGGGAATCGCCGACTTGCAGCCCGGTAATGTCTGGATTCAGTCTGACTTTGCAGAGGAATGGTTCTAGCGACAGGGCAAAGAGGAGCGGGGACAGCGGGCAGCCCTGTCTCGTCCCATTCCCGATCGGGAAAGGGGCTGAGAGCACCCCGTTGGCTTTCACTTGCGCTGTAGGGTGCGAGTATATCTTGCCGATCCATCCCATCATCCTATCGCCTAGGCCGACATGTCGGAGAACCGAGAGCATAAAAGGCCAATCCACCCGATCGAAAGCCTTTTCAGCATCTGTGCCCACAAATACACAGGGCGCCCTGGTACTGTTAGCCACCTGCAGTAGATTAAGGACCTTGACCGTATTGTCCCTTGCTTCCCTACACGGGATGAATCCCACCTGATCTAGGTGTATCAAAGTTTGGAGATGTCGTGCCAACCTAGTTGCAAGGATTTTCGAGAACAATTTCAGGTCAGTGTTTAAAAGGGAGATAGGTCTGTAGCTCCCACACAGACTTGGGTCCTTACCCTCCTTATGAATCAGGGAGATGTGGGCTCTCAGAGTGTCTTTGGGGAACGTGGTGCCCGCTCCCAGCGCATTAAAAAATTTCACCATCCTGGGGCCTAGTAGTGGAAAGAAGGTCTTGTAGTACTGGATGGTGTACCCATCCGGGCCTGGGGCCTTGCCCTGTTTCATGGAGCTTACTGCAACCTGCAGTTCCTCCAAGGTAATCGGCTCGTCCAATTCCTCCTTTACTTCCGTAGGAAGCGTCGGGAGCTGGGAGGCATTGATATAGTCTTCCACGTCGGTCTGGCTAGGCTGCGCATCCGGAAGGTTATAGAGGGCGGAGTAGAAAACTCCAAACTCCTCCGCTATTTGTGTTGGGGTCGTAGCTCTATGGCCCCCGGGGGCAACAATCAGGGGAATGTAGGCCGCAGACTTCAACTCTTTAACCGATCTGGCCAGAGCCCTTCCGCATTTATCACCTGACTCGTACGTCATCTTACGACAGAATTGCAATGCCGCCTTGGCTCTAAAGGATAATAGGTCAGTAATTTGCGTCCGCAATAAATTCAATTCGGCATCTAGTGCCGGGGAGGGGGCATGTTTATGTCGTGCCTCCGCAGAGGCTAATTTGGAGAGAAGGGCGGAGAGTTGTTTGTTACGCTCTCTCTTAATTCGTGCGCCGTGCCTGATGAGGGTCCCACGGAGGACCGATTTATGGGCCTCCCACAGAGAGCCCGGGTCGCAGTCGGGAGTGTCGTTTTCCTGAAAATAGTGGGTCAACACCATAGTCACATCCGCCAGAACCTCTGGTGTCTGGAGGAGACTCTCATTCAGACGCCAAAACCTAGCCCTGGGCGAGGGACTGTCAGTGAGAGTATACGTGAGGAAGACAGGGGCGTGGTCTGACCAGGTAATCTGGCCTATAGAGGTAGAGCTCACTAAGTGCAGCTGATCGTGGGGTATCACGAAGAAGTCTATCCTTGAGTACCCTTTATGCGGAGCGGAGTAGAAAGTGTAATCTCTTTCCCCCGAATGTTGCAGACGCCACACATCCAACAACTGAGCACCGTGTAGCGTCTGCGCCACCCGTTTCCTGACTGCTGATGGGATGGAGGAGCTGCCCGCGGAAGTATCCGACAAGGGGCTTAACGGAATGTTAAAATCCCCCCCCAATATCAGCTGGCCCTCCCTAAACTGCAATAATTTGTCCACCGTGAGACGGAGAAACCTGTCTTGATGATCGTTAGGTGCATACAACGTTGCAAAGGTGAGTTGAATCTCCCCTATCGTTCCCTTAAGGAATGCAAACCGCCCCTCCGGGTCCAAAAGGACCGCCTGAGCGCGCCAGGGCAGCCCCCTAGAAAGCAAGATAGAGACCCCTTTAGTTTTAGCCGATGGGTTGGTAGAGTGATATGCCCAAGGAAAGGACTTACCCTGGAGAAACGGGAGGCGATCATTCCTAAAGTGTGTCTCCTGAATGAAGGCCACGTCCGCACGCCGGCTCTTGAGGTCATTAAGGAGCATACGTCTCTTCTCAGGAGTGTTCAAGCCCTTGGCGTTGAGGGATACCACTTTAATAGAGTCAGCTGCCATGCCTTCACAGGGAAAGAAACACAACAGAAGAGAAACAAAACTGACGGACATATACGTACACCACAAAAGGGGAGGGGGGTAGGGATGAGTAAGGACAATGAGGGAGGGGGGGAGAGGAGAAAAAATCAAACGAACCACAAACAAAAAAGAGAAAGAGAAAAAGAAAAGAAGAATGAAAAAGAAAAGAAAGAAAAAAGAGGAAAAAAAAAAAAAAAAAAAAAACAACCCCAAGGGGGGAAGGAAAATTAGTGCTAAATATACAAGTCTCTAGACTTGAAGTGTACATACTCCCGGGAAACCGGGTGTATACTGGGCCTAATGGGGGGAAGGGGGTGGTCCACAGCCAGTGGAGGAGGTCCCGGGCCTCCCATCCCTCCCATCCACCCTCCAGTACAAATGAGAGAACAGAAAACAGTAAACCACAAAAAATGAACAGTCAACAGTAAAGCCCCTTATCAAAGACATTGATGCACCCCAGCAGCAGTCCGTTACATACAAAAATATATCCCCTCATCTTAAGATGTAACAGAAGGATCTTCATGCCACCCGCTCACCTCCCCCGCCCCGCGAGGAGCAAACAATCAAAAGCATAAACATCTAGTCCCCCACTCCCTTCCCACTGCACAGTATCCCCCTAGTCAAAAGGCACAAACATTAACCATCCGTACCGGCATGGGGGGGGGACCCCGCCCGGAGCCCCAGGGACCCACTCCCCTCGTCAACACCCAGAACCCACCGGGCTCCCAATCAACGCCACCCGCCAGAATCCCCCGGTGACCCCCCACCCCCCTCGGCAGAGTCTCCGGATAGACAGGGTCTCCACCACATCTCCTAGAGGCACAATGTGACCCCCACCCTCGGTCGCCCCGGCAGGACCCCCACCCCTAACGAAATAGCACGGCGGGAATGCGCAGCGTCTCCAACCCCCACCCCCCCCCCTACCACAGTTCAGGGCTCCGGGACATAGGACAGGAGGACAGAGCACACAATGCGGAGCGTTTGTGATAAGCGCACAGTTCACCCGCAGCAGACAGTCAAGGTGCGGGTGGCGCGCCGGGCAAGGGGGCCAGGCCATCAGTTCGAACGATCATGAGATCCAGAGGGGGGCCCAGTGCACCACCAAGGGGGGCGAGCCGCCAGCCGCATGGGACCCAGGGAGAATTGCCAACACGTGGGGGCAGGCTAGAAAACAGGGCTAGGGACTCGTCAAACGTGCTGGGGGCCAGGGGGGTGTGTAACACAGCGGGCAAGACAGTGGAGGTGTGCAACATCAGAGGGCGGGGGTGCAGCAACAGCAGGTATTAGAGCCTTACGGCAAGTACTCACGCCTCCCTATGATCGTCTTGGGAAACAGTGCGCTGGCGGCGCCTACTCCCCTGCGGTCTCGGGAACTGGTCGGCGCGGGATCTCGCTGGGCCCGAACGTCCCTGGGAACGCGGCAGGTAACATAGCCAGTCCGGCACGTCGATGGGCTCCGTTTCTAGGAAGACAAACAGCTCCGGCAGGGCCTCCGGTGAGCGCAGCATGAGCGATCTCTGGTTTCTGGTGAACGTGACAGACAGGGGGAACCCCCAGCGGTAGGTGGCATTGCATCTCCTGGCCAGGTCCAGGAGCGGCCTCAGGATAGCGCGGCGTTGCAGCGTTGCCCTGGAGAGGTCAGGTAGGATCTTCACGGATGCCCCATCGAATTCCAGGTCGCCGGCTTCCCAGGCTCCACGGGCCACGGCTTCTTTATGGGAGTAGTGGTGGAGCCGGCAGATCACGTCTCGGGGTCTCGCCGGATCCGACGAGCGGGGACCCAGCGATCTATGTACACGGTCAAGCTCCACCCGCTCCGGCAAGTGATCTCCCGCTGCCTTTCTGAAGATGTCAATCACAGTGGCCGGTAAGTCCTCAGGGCCCGTGGCCTCCGGGAGGCCCCGGATCCGCAGATTGTTCCTTCTGCTCCGGTCCTCAATTTCCTCCATGCGGAGCTGAAGCTCCACCGCCGACTCGGCCTGGGTGCCGCATGAGGACTCTAAAGCTGTCAGTCTCGCATCTAGCGAGGACAGGGAGGATTCCCCCGTTGTCAGTCTAGCGCTTAGGGCTTGCACCTCCTGCTTCATCGTCTGTATCTCTTTCCTGTGAGCAGCCTCTACTCGGCCGACCAGGGACTCGATGTCCGTCTTAGTGGGGAGTGCCTGTAGTATGGCCAACAGCTCAGGATCCGCTCTGTACGTTGGTGGCACTGGTCTCTCACTCCACGGGTCAGCAGATGAAGGTGTCGGGGAGCCAGGACAAAGTACCGGGCTCCGACTGCTCTCCGGGGACGCCGTCCCCGCCAGTTCCACTCGTTGAGGATGGGGCACACGAGGGCCCGCCATCTTGAATTCTGGGGACCCGGACTGTGAGAGCCTGAAAAGTCTCTGAATATCACCCGTGAGCGGGGCTGGTGTGGTCGGGCTATGTTTCTTCTTGTTCCTTTTAGTTGTCCGTCTCTTGGCTGAGAGCATACTGCAGAAAATAGAGCTAGAAGTGTCCGGGAAGTTAGAAGGTGGCCGGGAGCTCCTCTCTCACGCGACTCTACTCGGCCATGTCCAAGCCACGCCCCCCTGTATGAAATCTTTTAATACAGGCAATGTAAGAGGCAAATAACTTTAACAGCTAATAAAATATAAATTAGATAAAAAATACATTCCGTGGACTATTCCCTAACCTGCCAGATGGATCCTAATTAGCTACTAATAGATGTCTGTTGTTGGCATTTATAATGCTGTTCTTGGCACTAAAAGTCATTCATCATGAAAGTAATCACAAGCTATTTACATGAACACATGAAGGGAAAAGTGACCCATTCTGTGTGGGGACACGGTCGTAGATGAGGCTCTCATGAGGCTCAGGCTAGGTATAAATGGTGATAGACACCGAGCACAAGAATGGATATTACACTAAATGCATCTGTAAGTCTTTGGACTGTTACGTGAGCCCAAGAATTTATTTGGTCTCTTAAGTTTACCTTCCATATGAGTACATACATTACCTTGCATCCAGATTCCTATGCATCTGAGCAGCACTGACACCACTTTTCACATAATTCCCCAGCTGTGATTCCTTACTCTACTGCTTCAGTATATGTGAAAGATTTTGCATGGTTGACTGGAGAATACAATATGCATTTCATAAAAATGACAATAAATAACAAGGACATCGCCTCATAATGTAAAGTGGGCCCATCAATAAGCCCCAAATAACCATAAGACATTATTTTCTCTTTCCCCAGATAGCAAGCAGTTGTGCTGCAAATTTGAAAATGACGTGCTAAGCTATTGCTAGACTTGCCAGGCTTCACAAGTTTGTTGCACAATTGCAGCAAGTCTGCATTGCATGACTCCAGATCAACTTTCTTTACAAACATTTTGCAAGTCTGCTGCAAATTCTGGTTCAGTTATGTTGTGGAATAGTCATCCCACCACATGGGGTCACTGTGACTTGCAGAGCTCTTGCTGTAGACTCATCACTGCAACTTTGCTTTTGCTGGAGACTTAACACGCAAATTTGCTACATTTGCTATTAAGCGCCATACACACTATCGGTTTTATTGCAGGTTTTTCTCTTCGGGTTTACCAAAACCATGTAGTGCAAGGGCCGGCCTGATTGCATACAAATTGAAACTTACGGTTTAACCTCATATTAGATGGTTTTGGTAAACCTGAAGAGAAAAACCTGCAGGAAAACTGATAGTGTGTGTGGTGCTTTAGTGTCAACTAAAAATGGTGCTTCAAGTGCTCTGCAAGTGTACAACAGACTTACAATTCAACACTGCTACAAATTTGTGGCAATTTATCCTTGCTATCTGGGGTTGGGACCCTTACTTTTACTTATCTTTATAAATTATATTGGGTCTGGGATTAAAAGTACCATGTCTGTCTTTGCAGATGACACCAAGCTATGCAGTGGTATAACATCCTTACATGATATCTCCATGTTTTTGTGCTTTTTTGCAAAATTAAAGTGGGCCAGTCTGGATGAAGTCCAGGGCCAAATTTTTGTCCCAGTCCAGCCCTGTTGGATGGTAGGGGATCAAATAAATATTTTACTCACTAAACTGCAACTCAATTTATAACATTTGTATCGTGTTTTTGCTAGATTATTTGTTTGATTTTCTGTCTCTATCATTGATAGATAATAATTATAGACCCTTAATTTCTTTGGAAGTGAGCAAACTTACAAAATCTGCAGGGGATCAAATAATTATTTCCCCCACTGTATATAGTATAGAGTATATCACAAAAGTGAGTACACCCCTCACTTTTTGTAAATATTTTATTATATCTTTTCATGTGACAACACTGAAGAAATAACACTTTGCTACAATGTAAATTAGTGAGTGTA
This sequence comes from Rana kukunoris, assembly GCA_029574335.1. Classification (NCBI taxonomy): domain Eukaryota; kingdom Metazoa; phylum Chordata; class Amphibia; order Anura; family Ranidae; genus Rana; species Rana kukunoris. The sequence goes on along the minus strand of CM056055.1, from coordinate 177,168,279 downwards.
CAGCTTGTATAACAGTGTAAATTTTCTGTCCACTCAAAATAACTGAACACACAGCCATTAATGTCTAAACTGCTGGCAACAATAGTGAGTACACCCCTCCAAAGTGAGTCCAAATTGGGCCCAAAGTGTCAATATTTTGTGTGGTCGCCATTGTTTTCCAGCACTTAACCCTCTTGAGCATGGAGTTCACCAGAGCTTCACAGGTTGCCACTCCTCATCCATGACGACATCACGGAGCTGGTGGATGTTAGAGATCTTGCGCTTTTCCACCTTCCATTTTCAAATGCCCCACAGATGCTCAATAGGGTTTAGGTCTAGTGACATGCTTGGCCAGTCTATCACCTTTACCCTCAGCCTCTTTAGCAAGGCAGTAGTTGTCTTGGAGGTGTGTTTGGGGTCATTATGTTGGAATACTGCCCTGTATCCCAGTCTCCAAAGGGAGGGGATCATGCTCGGCTTAAGTACGTTACAGTACATGTTGGCATTCATGGTTCCTTCAATAAACTGTAGCTCCCCAGTGCCGGCAACACTCATGAAGCCCCAGACCATGACCATGCTTGACTGTAGGCAAGACACACTTTGTACTTCTCAACTGGTTGCCGCCACACACGCTTGACACCATCTGAACCAGATACGTTTATCTTGGTCTCATCAGACCACAGGACATGGTTCCAGTAATCCATGTCATTAGTCTGTGAATCAAAATATAAGAGTGCCACCCAATGTTAATGCTAACACATCATTATTACAGTGCAATATAAGTAGCAATTCATATTCATAATTAATAAAAGCCCATAAGTTCATAAATCCTTCAGGAGTTCATGAATTTTCATATCATAATTTTCCAGTGCAGCTTCAAATTTTCAATTGTGCAGTATAAAGTGCAAAGTGCTGAAAAACCACAATCTGCGTGATCCAGGCTCCCCTCTATGTACCCTCACTCACCAGATATATATGACAACCATGACAGAAGTCATAAGCGTTTGTAAAGATGGCTGGTCTCTGTAGTTTCACGGGTGATGTTTTAGTCTGCAGCTCAGGTATTCTCAATATGCCCTCATGCAATGTAAACAAATGGCAGAGAAAGCAATATAGCGTAATTCTGTTTATTGGTTACATGGTACAAAGAATATCCACTTAAATGTAAAAACGCAGTAACACATGTTAAAAACCTGGAACTGGAAGTAAGCATGAACTTGCTTCTCACCGGCCAGAAATTGCATCACCACCCATGGTTATCTGACGTGTTTTGTCCCTCCCATGAGACGTTATCAAAAGATATCCTTAGAAAATGTGTCCTGGGAGGGACGAAACGCGTCATTCACCCGTGGTTGGTGATGCAATTTGCTGCCACAAGTCGTTACTTCTGGTTTCGTTTTTTTTTTTTAATACATTTTTATTTTATTCTTTCACATGTCTACATCCGTCAATGTTATTATGTTTCTTCATTAAATCTTTTCCCATTTCATAGATACAACCAAATCAACAGAAAAAGTATCATTATACATTATATTCCACTTTGAAGAAGAAAAGAAAAACAGATAACAAAAAGGAAACAAAACAATAAAGACAAACTACCTCGTTACCCTGGTTGCAGCGCCCCTCCCCCCTCTTTACTGACTTCCAATAATCAGAATATCCTTCCGGTTCCGGGTTTGTGTTGAGTTATTTTGACACTGTTATACAAGCTGTACACTCACTACTTTAGATTGTAGCAAAGTGTAATTTCTTCAGTGTTGTCACATGAAAAGAATGCAGTTTTTCCATAGTATCAGGTGCCGCCCCCTACATTTTAACATTACAGCCAGACAGAGCTGTATGCATGCCATGGCTGTGATACATTGCTTTGCGTCCATGGTCTATCAAGTTGATCTGTCAAACTCACTCTATGAGGCCAATGGGAGCATGCTGCAATGCTTGGCCTGTGGTTACAGTTCAGTATTTTAATACATAACCCCCCCCCCCCCCTGGTATTACAAATAAATAAAATAGACATTAAGTAGAGAGAGAAGGTTCGCCTCCAGGACACCTGTCAGCCACTGCTATACTGGATATATATGGATCACTTTTCAGAGGACAGTAGCCACTGCCCCCAATGTGACTTTCTACATTACCGCCATAACTCTGCAGGATGGCAGCACTGCTCAGTCCTGGACAAGCCGCTGCAGTCCTATTTTACAATTTGATAAAATAGACAATAGGGAAAAGAAGGTTGGTGGGACTTTTCTATTTTTAGCTGCAGCTACACTTTCACACAAAACATAATCAACACGAAATGCTTCGCTGCATCCTAATATGATAGGCAATTAAGAAACATATACGGCTGTTATATAAATTCTTTCATTAAAACAGAAATACTATTGCACTTAAACAGATGAAAGCATCTAAAATTATTTAAGTCGGTATTGGCTACCGAATTTCCATTACAATCTAATTTGTGTGTTTTTCCTCTATATAAACTACACCTACACACTGGGTTTATTTCTGATAACTTTAATCTAGGACAGGGTCAGAACAAATCTCATTTGCCTCATAGCAGCTAATTTGAGAAGAAATGCTTTGCCACTGCCTAGATGAAAGAATAGAATACATTTTCAGAGGTCCTAATAAATATTTAATAGGAAAAACTAAAATTTGCTTTAATGGAATATATTGTTTTTTCTTTTTTTTTTTGCATTTTGCACTTTTGTTTTTGCTTAAAGGGAACATATAGGCTATTTTAGTGAATCGTGATCAGATAGTTTGCTTACAGTGCCTTGGAAAATATTTCATACCTCTTTAAATTGTCAACATTTTGTCATGTTACAACCAAAAACGTAAATGTATTTTATTGATATTTTATGTAATAGACCAACACAAAGTGGCACATAATTGTGAAGTAGAAGGGATAGAATAATTGGTTTTCAACATTTTTTACACATACTGGGCTAGATTCACGTAGTACGGCGTAAAGTTGTGCTGGCGTAGCGTATCTCAGATACACTACGCCGCCGTAAATTAGAGAGGCAAGTGCTGTATTCACAAAGCACTTGCTCCTTAAGTTACGGCGGCGTAGCGTAAATGGGCCGGCGTAAGCCCGCCTAATTCAAATGCTTTTCATGTGGGTGTGTTTTAGTTAAATGAAGTGTGACCCCACGTAAATTATGTTTTTTTTTAACTGCGCATGTGCCGGCCGTGAACGTATCCCAGTGCGCATGCTCCAAATGATGTTGAAAAGAGTCATTGAAAACTACGTGAAAGTAATTTACGTCCAGCCCCATTCACGGAAGAGTTACGCAAACGACAAAATTTTTTTAAAATTCGACACAGTCCCGACATCCATACTTAACATTGGCTGCGCCATCTTTTTGTTGGAATAACTTTTATGCCTGAAAACACCTTACGTAAACAGCGTATCTGTACTGTGACGGCCGGGTGTACGTTCGTGAATAGGGGTATCTCGCTGATTTACATGTTCTAGGCGTAAATCAGTGTACACGCTCCTAGCAGCCAGCGTAAATATGCAGTTAGGATACGACGGCGTAATACAATTACGCCGCTCGTATCTTAGCTCAAACCCGGCGTATCTTGTTTTCTGAATACAGAAAGAAGATACGCCGGCGCATTTTAGAAGTTACGTGACGTATTTCGAGATACGCCATCGTAACTATTGCTGAATCTGGCCCATTGTATTTATTGGCGTATAACACTCACTTTTTTACCCTGAAAATGGAGGGTAAACTGTGTCTGTGTGTTATACACAGGGGGCTGTGGATAGTTTTTTTCATGAAACTTCCCTCTTAAAGTTAGGGTGCGTGTTATACGCCTGTGCGTGTTATACGCCGATAAATACAGTACATATCTAAAAAGTGTGGCGTGCATTTGTATTCAACACCCTTTACTCTGATACCCCCAACTAAAATCTAGGAGAACCAATTGCCTTCAGAAGTCACCTAATTAGTAAATAGAGTTCACCTGTGTGTAATTTAATCTCAGTATAAATACAGCTGTTCTGTGAAGCCCTCAGAGATTTATTAGAGAACCTTAACCACTTCAATACCGCACGCCATCATATGATGTCCACAAAGGGGATCTCTTATCCCGGGTGGACGTCATATAACGTCCTGTACTTCGTGCGGTATCTGAATAATGCCTGCACCTACAGGCATCATTCAGATATAATTTTGTCCCAGGGACGATCCTGCGCACAATAAGAATGATCATAGTGGCGGTTCCACCGCTTGATTGTTCTTATAGGCGGCGGGAGGGCACATTCCCCCCTCCCGCCACCATCGGTGCTTCTCAGGGGCTCCCCCGTGCCATCGGGGGCCCAGAGAGATGATCGCAGTCTGCCGGATGTGAAGCATAGAGATGACTGTCTATGACCCTCGGAGGCCCGAGCGCGATGTGATGACTTCACGCCCGGGTACCCGTAAATTAACAAACCGCAATTGCGGCTAGTAAGAATGAGATCACCTCCAGCCTGGAGGAGAGATGTGGGGTCTTATTGATAAAATTAGGTGCCTCGGCTTATATTCAGGTCGGCTTATACTCCTGTATATACAGTAATTTATGTCCCTAAAACGCCTGACGATGCTCCCTGCATGTTGGACCTCTGTATGTGACCAGGCTGTGAAAAAAGTCTCACACATGTGGTATCGCCATACACAGCAAGAAAAAAACTCACCACCCCTCTTACTAAATACCTTAGACTATGGGTCTGTCTTTCCAAAAAGGGGTCATTTGGGGGGTATTTGTACATTCCTGGCTTGTAAGTGTCTCAAGAAATTAGAGCCGTCAGTACATCATATGCCCCTAGTGACAGCTTTCTGAGCCAAAACGTGTTTTTTTTTGTTTTTTTTTTGCTTCACAGCACCCCATACTGCTTTTATTTGTCCATTCTAGTGATCACGTTTTATTTGCTGTCATTTTTGTATGACTTCTTTTTTATCTTAACCCCCTTAGCGGTATCCCCGAGCGTGACTCTGGGGTAGATTTTTTATATGCTAAAATCGGTAATGTGCAGAGTTTGCAGTGCGTGCTGGCTTACCCTTTTCCAGGCAGGGTATTGTACTTACCTTGTCCCTGGATCCAGCGATGCATCCGCGCTGTGTGAGTGAGTGGCGTCCTACATTCGATTCACACAGTGCCCGCACGCCGCAGATCTCCGTTCCCTACGACGTTACGACGCACGGGGGTGGAGACCGGCGGTAAATTCAAAAATGTAAACAAACACATTACATACAGTATACTGTAATCTTATAGATTACAGTACTGTATGTAAAAAATACACCCCCCCCCCTTTGTCCCTAGTGGTCTGCCCAGTGTTTCCTACATGTACTTTTATATAATATTTTTGTGCCTGCAAACTAATAGCAACCAAAAGTGCCCCTGTATGTCAAAAATTATTTTAGATCAGCTAGAAAACAGCGATAATAAATTATAATCACTTGCAGAATTGAGCACATTTCAGTGATTTGGAGTTGATTACATTATTGAATAATTATTATAATTACATTATCATTTGTTATAATTATTTATAGTTATTTATTATATTATAATTTTATGATTTTGTGTTTCAAACTTTATCATTCCCGGGATGTCTACTAGACTCGTGTTTGGACAGATTTAAAGGGGTTGTAAAGGTACACGTTTTTTTACCTTCATGCATCCTATGCATGAAGGTAAAAAAACATTTAGCAGCACCGGCCCCCCCCGAGCCCCCGTTGTACTTACCTGACCGTTCGAATGTCCCGGGCGCGTCCACGTCGTCCTCTTCGGTTCCCAGCCTGGCCGTTGATTGGCTAGGCTGGGCGGATTGATAGCAGCGCAGCCATTGGCTAGCGCTGCTGTCAATCAGGGCGGATGACGCGGCGCGCTGGCGGGCGGAGCCGAGTGATACAGTCGGCGGCTATGGCCGCCGCTGTATCACGAGAGCGCGCTCGCAAAAGCTTTCCTCCATGCGAGCGCCCTCGCATGAAGAAGGAAAGCTTTTGCGAGGAGGAGCCCAGACAGCCGCCGAGGGACCCCAGAAGACAGGTTTCCGGGCCACTCTGTGCAAAACGAACTGCACAGTGGAGGTAAGTATCACATGTTTGTTATTTTTTTTTAACAAAAAACCTGACTTTAGTGACCCTTTAAGTGAGTTATTCCTAAGAATTACAGGCCTACAATATAAAATGCCAAATTTTCATGCAAAATAATTGTACCACTTTTGGTACGTAATTCCAGACAGAATCATACCACCAGGAAGGTTAATAAACCTTCAGTGGTTTTTGTAACCTGCACCATTTGAAGCACTCTTTTTTGTTTGTTTTTGGAGTTTACACGCATTGGTCCACATTCAGCCCGCAGCAGAATGTCCTCTGATTGTTGCTTTAGTCCTCGAGATCCACTCCATAGGAGGTAACGAGATTGCATTGCTCATCTAGGACATCCTGCAACGCTGACTGAGGTCCTTCGAGACCACAAGCTCATCAGACCACAACATCGGGTAAGAGTATTTCATCCTCTCTTTGTGTAAAGTAACTTTGATCCCCTCTGGCCATCCGCCATTCTACATCCTGTGTATTTATTTGAAAGGAGCTTTTCCACATCACGTGGTCACCACATGCATATGGACTTCCACATCACTGTATTTAATTGTGATTATTTCACCCAGCACTTTTTGTCTTTATGTCACTTTATCAGTCATATTGGGCCAGATTCAGATACGAGCTACGATGGCGTATCTCCAGATACACCGTCGTATCTCTGAGTTTTTCCGTCGTATCTATGCGCCTGATTCAGAGAATCAGTTACGCATAAATATCCCTAAGATCCGACAGGTGTAATTGTCTTACACCTTCGTATCTTAGGCTGCAATTTCAGGCTGGCCGCTAGGTGACGCTTCCGTATAACTAAGCGTGGAATATGCTAATGAGGTTTTAAGGCCGATTCAGAAACATACGTTCCGCCGGCGCTTTGTTTTACGTCGTTTATGTTCGGCTTTTTTCTGCGTATAGTTACCCCTGCTATATGTATAGTGAAATCATCTGGAACGCATATTCCGGTTTAAAATCGAGGCGTGGAACGCACGCCTTGACTCCATGTTGTTTCAACCAAGTGGACACTAATCAACAAGCTGCGTCCGTTTTTTAACACAGGTGGGCTTGGCTCCTACTATAGGGGTTTTTATCTATTTAAGTAAGTGGGTTGCAGTTGAGAGTCACCCCTTGACAACGTGTACTGTACGTGTACTGACACGAAACGCGTTGGGAAGACTCTACTGCCGCCATCTATATCTTTATGCGCTGTGTACTGCTTCAATTGTAAGTGCATTTGCCTATTAAATTTTACATTTTAGTTACAGTATCACACTATGTTGCTCCTTCTTTTTCCTTCTCTGGTATTGTGGCTGCAAATATTGTCGAGAATCGGTCACACACTAGACATGTGCAAAAGGAAAAAATGTGTTTTGTTTTGTTTCGTTTTAATTTGTTATTTAATTAATTTCGTTAAGTTAAATTAGTTAAATTTGTTAAATTCGTTTTCGGAAATCCATAGTTTTCGACCGAATTCGAAAACCTGGTCAAATTCGATCGTTTTCAACCGAATTCGAAAACCTGGTCGAATTCGATCGTTTTCAACCGAATTCGAAAAACCTGGTCGAATTCGATCGTTTTCAACCGGATTCGATAATATTTCTACCGGATTCGAATTCGATCATATTTTGATCGGTTTTGAAAATATTTCAACAGAATTCAATAATATTTCATCCGCTATCGTTAATATTTCAACCAAATTCGATGATATTTCAAACGGATTTGAAATTATTTCAACCAAATTGGAAATTATTTCAACCAAATTGGAAATGATTTCAACCGAATCAGAAATTATTTCCACCGAATCGGAAATAATTTCTATTGGATTAAAAATTATTTCAACCGAATTGGAAATTATTTCAACCGTATTTTAATTTTTTTCTACCGGATTGGAAATTATTTCCACCGAATTGGAAACTATTTCCACCGAATTGGAAATTATTTCAACCGCTTTGGAAATAATTTCAACCGAATTTGAAATTATTTCTACCGGATTGGAAATTATTTCCACCGGATTGGAAATTATTTCAACTGGATTTGATTGTATGTATTTGTATTTGTATTATTTGATTACATTCTATTCTGTTCTTTACTATTCTTTGATTTTCATTCTATTGTTTTTTTATTTTATTGTATTCTTTTTTAGAAATCGATTTATATTTTTAAGATTTTGATTCAAACTTGCTTTCAATTTTCATTCGAATTTGTATTCGATTCGAATTCTTTTCAAATTCTAATTTTTTTCGAATTCGACTCGAATTAGTTTTGAATTCGAATTTCGTTTGCTTTTTTTCGAATTTGTTTAAATTCGTTAATTTTGTAATTTTTTTGGATGCATCCGAATTTCCGAATAATGGAAAATTTGTCCGAATTCTAATTCGTAACGAAACGAAATGCACATGTCTATCATACACCTTTATAGTTGATATCCATATCGGTCTGGACAAGAGTGGTTATTCTACGTCTGGAGAGACCCCTAGGACACCTGTTCATTACAAGCTTGTCTGACTCACAAAAACGTATGTTTTTCTGAGTCCGACATTTCTGGTAAGCCTGCATCCTCATCGGTGGAGGGTTCTTCACATTGGAGTCACATTGGAATTGATTTGTCACTTATATCACTTTCTTCTGGAACTCTACCTTTATACAGCTAATTCCAGTGGACTTATTTGTCTTCTTTCATTTATGATGTGGACTTTTAGGCCTCGTACACACGATCAAATCTGTCCACTGGAAACGGTCCGCTGGACCGTTTCAGCAGATAGATTCGATCGTGTGTACGGCCGAGCCGACGGATTTGGCCACCCGACAGATTTCAAAGCATGCTTTGAAATCTATCGAGTGGGAATCCGTCCGCCCGACATGTCTGCTGGTTAGTACACTTACCAGCAGACATGTCGTCCCGCACCGCCACCGCACCGCCGCCGAATGGATTCGGCACATGCGCGGAAGTGTTTTAATTCCTGGTGCGGTGACGTGGCGGCGTCAACGTCACCGACACGTCAGCGCGCTCTCTGCTGGCGGGGATTTTGGTTTGCTCGTGTGTACACGCGAGCAAACCAAAATCCCAGCAGACAGATTTGTTCAAATCTGTCGGACGGACAGATTTGAACAAATCTGTCTGCTCGTGTGTACGAGGCCTTACACCTGGTGCATGAATTTTCTGTATAATTTATTAGATTCTGTATTGCTTATTATGTGTTGTAATTGCACGTCAGTATAATTGCATTTTTCATGTTTGTTTAGCGCGACACTTTTCCAACACTTTATATGAGGGGTATCCAATGTTAAGTATGGCCGTCGTTCCCGCGTTGAGTTTTGAATTTTTTACGTCGTTTGCGTAAGTCCTTCGCGAAATTTACGTTAACGTTGAATCCAATACGTCCTTGCGGCGTATGTTGCCGCAATGCACACTGGGATATTTCACGGACGGCGCATGCGCCGTTCACAAAAAACGTCAAAAACGCGGGGTCAAGTTAAATTTAAATAAAACACGCCCACAACATCCCCATTTGAATTACGCGGCCCTACGCCGCAACACATACGTTACCCCGCCGTAAATAAGGGCGCAAGTTCTTTCTGAATACAGAACTTGCGCCCAAAGTTACAGTGGCATAACGTATCAGGGATACGTTACGCCAGCAGAAAGATCCGCTGATCTTTCTGAATCTGGCCCATTATGTCTAATTTAATTATTTAGCGCTGCTCTATTTGTTTTTAATCAATATACACTTATTACCATAAAGAAGAATACATATCGGCCTAAACTGAGAAAAAATGTGCTTTAAAAAAAAATGGCGATATTTATTATAGCTAAAAGAAAAATTGTCACTCTTTTTTTGTTTAAAGCGCAAAAAATAAAAATCACAGAGATGATTAAATACCACCAAAAGAAAGCTCTATTTGTGGGGAAAAAAGGACATCAGTCTTGTTTGTGTACAGCGTTGCATGACCGCGCAATTATCAGTTAAATTGACGTAGTGCCTAATCGCAAAAAAACGGCCTGGTCATTGAGCAGCTAAGTCTTCCGGGGCTTAAGTGGTTAAAGCTGAGAAGTGCTTCACGTGGAGCCAGGCCTTCTTATCCACATCAGTGCCTGATCTCACAAATGCTCTTTGGGAAGAATGGTCAAACATTCCTATAAACACACTCCTAAACCTTGTGGACAGACTTCCCAGACGAGTTGAAGCTGTTGTAGCTGTAAAGGGTGGGCCAACTCAATATTGAACCCTATGTACTAAGACTGTGATGCCATTAAAGTTGTTCATGTGAGTGTAAAGGCAGGTGTCCCAATACTTTTGGTAATAAAGGGGATTTTTAATTGTACAATCAATTGAAAATACCATACAATATATTTGCATGTTTGTAATCTTAAACACAACTATGTTTCTCTTTGCTCATAAACTGAGTCAACTGACATGATGGTGAAGTAGTTGACATTACATGCAGTATAAACATACTAAATATCAATATAAATCTTCATGAGTTAACGCGTTTTGCTAGCAGTAGCTTTATCAGGACGCATTGAAACAAACAGTTGTCTCAGCATTAGCGCAACACCAGCATAAAGGAAATTCCACAAATATATTTTATTATTGTTGATGGTTATCATTGAATACAGGCTGTCAATCCATGCTTCACTGTCTTGTAGCATAACTGCTGTAGCTGACGGATCTGTTGTAGCTGGGGGTTGGCCTGAACCTCCTATGTAGATGACAGGTCTTCTTTAAAGGATCACTAAAGGAATTTATTTTTTTAGCTAAATAGCTTCCTTTACCTTACTGCAGTACTGGTTTCATGTCCTGATTGTTAATTTTTGCTTTGAAGTAGCTGTAATCCTGCTCTGTTCTCCACACTTCCTGCTTGTCTGTTTCCTTATAACCCCAGTGCTGGGAGCTTTCTCACGGTGGTCTAAGCTGTCATTACTGTGTGTCTAAAACTTTCCAGAACCAATCAGATTCATTTTAAAAACAAAACACTGCCCTGGATTTGTTTGTTTTTGTTCTGTGTGTCTATTTCTACTTTGCAGAAACATAAAACCAGTTCAAAAGTGAAACTAACCTGCAGGCACATTATATGATTGATTTTTATCTATTTTTAATCATTTTGAAAAGGAATCAGTTAACTTTTATGTCTTTATACCATGTAAACCATGGGTCTTCAAACTACGGCCCTCCAGTTGTTCAGGAACTACAATTCCCATCATGCCTAGTCATGTCTGTGAATGTCAGAGTTTTACAATGCCTCATGGGATGTGTAGTTCCACAACAGCTGGAGGGTCATAGTTTGAGGATCCCTGCTGTAAACAGTCATTTAAATCCTAGTTGTTTTATTTGAGGATGCAAGGAGATGTGATGTCATTTCCTGCTACAAAGAGCATAAGTCTGAGATTTACAGGCATGCGAACAACTTCATTACCTCGTTCAACACAGTAAATCCTGTTATGCTATGTAGTCACTCTGAAAAACAAATATTTGAAGAGTGAGGAATTGTTTAGGACAGTGATTGCTGTTTTAACAAAGTACTCCATCTTATTAAAAAGCTGTAATTAATTTAAGACGTATTTGGCTTTAATAGTTTGTACCCAGGGATACATGAAGGAAATATATTAATGTTACCGTCGCAGTATTGTTATACTCGAAGGACGGGATGACATTGAAGGAGGAAACACAAGATAAACTCATTCAAAATGTATGTGTGTTACATCTCATTTGTTTAGTGTAAGAACCTCATTTGGGGATTTTTACATCTATTGATGCCACCTGACTGGTAAATACGGGTCTGCGTGCCAATATAACTAATAGGGCAGAAGCCAAGAAAGGCTTTAAGAAGAGGTTTATTTAAATTTGACTGGCATATTAGAGGAAACTTATGATGGTGGAAAAATGGAGGTGGCCATTGCTGACTCTACTTCAGGAACTTGCTTGACTGTCATGGTGACCCTCTTACTTCTAGAATTGTAGTCAACCACAAGTAGACAGCTTAGAAGTTCTGACTGTTATTTTCCTTGTCTGATCTGAGTATTTGAAAATGTATTCAAGAGAAGAGTACATGGACTTTAAAGACGAATCCATAGCAGTGAAGTACAAAATTAATTTTTATTTAAGCTTAAAATTTGTTGACATGAAATGTTAAAAACAAAACATGGTGTTTGGTCTAAACAACGCTCGCACCACCTAACACAACCAACTATTACCATAGTGAAAAAGATCGATCAAACAATTCAGATGGAGTGATATCAGTACTGTAGAAGGCAGAGCTGGTTGGTGGTAGAGACGTAGTGAAGAAAAATCTACATGTTTCGCACCCTTATATGCTTCTTTAGGAGCTTACAGTGATGCATAATATGAGAAACAATATACGGAAGGCAGAATTGGCGGGATCATCCACAAATCAGTGGCTTCTCATGCTTTAAGCAGTATAAAGCTCAACAAATCCTTATAATTTGTGTAGGACAGAGGTAATCACCATATCCTCAACAGCAAAACTATTGAACTTTAAACTTGGCAAAAGTATCATACACATGTAGAGCGACCTGCCCAATATGGCTATCCCTATGTAAAGTCCACTTTAAGTGTAGGAGGCCAGTATTGCTCCAACAGTTTTAAGGCCAGAGCTGATGAATGTAACATCGTCCGTACCTCTCCAGACAGACTAAACCTCTGATCTGAGTATTTGTTTTGGGTCAGTTAGTCAGACAACGCTGAGGCCAGGTGGTCAGTAAAACAGCTAGAAAAACAGCATTTTCAGAAGTATGCTTTAACCACTTGTCTACCAGCCACTGTCATTATACTGCGGCAGGTCGGCTTGTTCCCACAAACTGCCGTAGCTGTACGACGGTCGCTTTAACAGCAATAGTGGGCATGCATCCGCTGCACGATGGAGGAGCTGATGTGCATGGCCGGCAGCCGCGATGTTCGCCAGCTATCCGTGATTGCTCTACAGAGAGGCAGAACTGGAATCTGTCAATGTAAACAGACCAATCTCGGTTCTGTCAGGGGAGTAGAGAGAGAGTGTCTGTTCCTAGTGATCAGAAACAGCTATCTCTCTCTACTCCCAGTCAGTCCCCTCCGTCCACAGTTAGAAACACCTTCCTGGGAATGCATTTAACTCCTTGATTGCCCCTAGTGTTAACCCCTTCCCTGCCACGGTCATTTATACAGTAATCAGTGCATTTCTAAAGTCTCAAAAAAGTGGTACAGCTGATTTCTGGATCCAAACCGACACATCTACATCAACCAACCAGGACTTTAATGGAATGTAGAGGTGTATATCATACACTCATGTAGAGGGCAAAGGCTCGGTATCCACGTGACATGCAGAATATATTAAAAACACACTTGCATAATGTGATAGAGTTAAAAAAGGAGTAATGTAATGAAGTTTGAAATAGAACACTCACATTTAGAGGATCTTGCATAAGCTTATAATGACAGGTACATGAGCAATGCTTGTAGGTAGGTCCATCCGACACTTTTTTTTCGACTAACAAGTTGTCATCTGTGGTCCCTGTTAGTCGAAACATGGATACAATAAACGACAATGAGTCAGAGAGAAAACATACAGTACAAGACTGAAAAAGTTACTTAACAAACACACCCAAATTAATTTTCAACAGGGGGGTCAATAGGTGGGTCCAGAGCAGCAGTGAGATCATCATACATAAGAGTGTGCAGTGTCAGGAGCGTGTGTGTTACTGCTCTATCTTAGCTGCTGCTTAGCATTCTCATTGTCTGTCTGGCAAGGTGTGGCCACTCTCTGGGTGGAGGCCGAACCCGATTTAAGCTAACCAAAACTTCAGTCTCATGCTTGTGATATTGCGTTTGTACAAGTTTTTCAAGCTACCTACTTGTCTGCTCTGCTGATTGGATTTTCCTGAGCATGACCTTGAATAGGATGTCAACTAATCTCTGAACTGTGCCTGCTTTTTACCTGGATTGTCATTGAACCACTCTGTCTGCCAGCCACAAGTGCCTGTTTGCTTTGCTAAGTTTGCGCATACTCTGGTGTAGTGGCCAGGCACTATAGCATTGTGTATAAGTCCTGGTGGCAACTGAGTACCGGAACACCTGCTTGTCCTGTGGGAAAGGGGGCTGCTATAGGTGAAGAACACAGAAGCCAGCTATAGTGTCTGACCACCTGCGTTAGGGGTAAGCTTGACATGCAGTTAGGCATCTTAGGCCGCATACACATGATCAAACATATCTGCTGAAACTGGTCCGCAGACCAGTTTCAGCGGACATATCCAATCATCTGTATGGGCTAGCAGACAGATTTCCAGCAGACAAAAGTTTTAAAGCATGCTTTAAAACTTGTCTGCTGGAAAGCAGTCTGTCGGATATGTTCGCTGGTTAGTACGTGTGTACACACATCAAACCAAAACATCCCAGGAGACATGTCCGATGAAAACGGTCTGTCGGTCCGTTTTCATCGGATATGTCTCCTCTCGTGTTTACGCGGCCTTACAGATATTAAAGACAACCGATGTATGGTTCGTCAGGCCTAACAACTGGCTAGCAGCCGGTCCGCAGTTGAGGCTTAACTGTGTAAAATAAATATGTAAAAAACAAACTGGACCTATAAAGATTTGCAAAAGCTAACATGTTGAGCAAAAAATTGATGTGTGGGAATGCAAAATGGAAGAAGCAAAGACGGAAAAAGATGACAGAGGTTGATGGGCATAACAACATTCCCTCGGGGACTCTGCAAATGTAACAAGCTAGTAGCTGAGAGCTACAGATCCAGAAAACATGTAAGTGGTTGCATATTTGGAAAGTGGAATCATTGTGTATGTCGGAGAGGATCGCCATGAGTTTTTCGTTCACAAATGTATAATGTTGTTGCCGCTTTAGTTCATCAAAGGAGAGCACTGGCAGATGTATTTTTTTTATAAAACCCTTCGATTAGGTAAAGGCAGGTAGGATGAAATATGTATTCATATTTTGGTTTCTTGCAGTAAATTAGCTTACAGGTCACTCTAATTTGGTTGCTAGCTACCTTAAGAGGCCAAAATAAGGAACCATGAATGCACCATGTTTCTAATATCTGCTCAACATTCAAAATAAAATGTAGCTGTTTACATAAAGCAAATGGACCACAGCGATAGATGAGGGTACATAGATCCTGATGAATGAGCTTGTTTATCAGCAAAATAAAAACAGTTGTTTGGTGTCAGAAAGAATGACAGGACTGGTGATTTAGTTAAAACATCCTAAAATCTGCCGAATAAATATGCTGGGTGGTTAGCAATTATTTTTCCTCTAAAGAATGAGTTGAATAATTAAAGTGAAAATCCAGCCAAAACTTTGCTTATTAACAGAAATAGCCAAGCAGCAGATTAGAGCAGCATAGATTGCATTAAGGTGAAAAAAAAAATTCTTTACAACTCCTTTAATGGCCCTCTAGAAACTAACATTTCTCTATAGCAACTAGCGTCACCAGTCACATTGTGGGACTAACAACGAGTTTAGGTTTAATTTTTTGGACAAAGTGATAAACACTACTAAGGTTAAGATGAAACCGAATATTTTGTAGCACTTCCCCCGAAAGGAGCCGCTTGGTAACTTGGGTTCTCTGTTCTGCGCCTTGACTACAAGAATGACCTCAGCCCCTCTGACACACCTGGTTGGATGAATGTTACTGCAAGCACTTATAAGAAAACATGCATAGATACCTTTAACTTGGCTATGAGTTGGTGCCAGGAAATAAAGACAAGACCATTTAGTCATAAATTATCTCACTGTATTGGTAAGGGTTAAAATAAATGGTGGTTTGAGCATAAATGAGCACATAGGTAGCAGGATCAGACACAGTCCGCTAGAAAGAATAATCAATATGCTGAGGTAACTTAAAACAACGTTCTCTACCACTAGATTGGGATTAACTCATAAATCAGCAAAGTTAGCAATAAACCGTGCATATATAGTAAGCATTAACTGCAATGTGAATAATACTATAACTAGTCTAGAGTGCACGCTGGAAGAGTGACTATGATATGGTGCAATGTCTACTGAAAGGTACCTCTTAGCATAAGCAATAGGTGAAGGTATCTGTGTAGCAACTGTAAAGGGACAGTCAATAGTCCTAATGCTTTAGCTGGTTAGCGTTGGGTACCCGTTGTACTGTTGGAGCACATGAGACTAGTCCCATGCAAGCCTCCAGGCAGTAATAAGGCTACTAGTTGGCTGTATGGTCAGTTCCTAAAGGGCTCAGTCTCTCTAACAGCAGATGGTAAATCCACACATCAGCAGCTCGTAAGTCCCAGTGATATTGCAGTTTATCATTCAGTCACACACAGCGATTAGTCCTGCACCCAGGTGACTCTGGCTGTCAGTACAACTGGATTCAGCACTCTGAATCCTATTAAGGCCGCTGCCATGCAGGAGCGGTGGTGCACACTGTACAGTGGTATGTGCTCTGGGCTTCTTAGTGGCAAGAGGAAGCTGAGGCTGTACAGCTTTAGAAAATGCAGCTTTTTCACCTCCTCCTGCCAATCTCCCTCTTGGAAATGCAGATCAAAGGCTATTGGTTACAGCAGAGTCTTTCTCCTCTGAGCTAGAGCCCCCACAGTGCAGTGTTGCCTGACTCCATCTATTGAACTCTTCCTGCTCAACAGCTCCCTGCTCTTGCTGGTATAGATGCTAACCAGTTCAACACTACAGGACAGCAGCTACAGAGTGCAGCTGCAGCCAGTGTTTCTTTCACTCTAGTTTATAGTTAAACTGTTCTCGTTCAACTTCATTGAGTTGCCACCTGTCTTCTTAATAGTTTTTTCCTTATGCTACAATCACTATTTAGATATATGTATATTGCAATCATGTCTCCTCTTAAGCATCTCCAGGGAGAATAAGTTGAATGTATGTAGTCGTTCTTTATAACTGTTTTCCACCAGTCTCCTTATCAGCTTTGTTGTTTTTCTCTGGACTCTTTCTAGTTCTGGCACATCCCTCCTGGAGACCAGAACTGGGCAGCATATTCAAGATGTGGCCAAGCCAGAGTTTTGTACAGTGGTAGAATATAGTCTTATCTCTTGAGTAAATACTATTTTTAAAGCATGGTAATAGTCAGCTAGCTTTGCTTGCTGCAGCTTGGTATGAAATGCTATTGCTAAGCCTTTGGTCTACTAGGACCCAGATATTTTAAATCCTAGATTCCATGGAGGTACTCCCCCTAGAATGTAATTGCAATCATATTTTTAGTCCCTAAGTGCTTAACTTTACATTTATCAATGTGTTTATTGAACTTTATTTGTCATGCAGTTTCCCACCCCTTTATTTTATAGAGGACTTCCTGTAAGGTTGCTATATCCTGTTGTGAGGGTATTACCCTGCTTAGCTTTGTATCTTCCGCAAACACTGAGATTGAACTATTTATTATTTATGAACAAGTCAAACAGAATCAGTCCCAGGACAGAGCCCTGAGGCACCCCGCTCACTTATGAAAGTCCCGATTTTTGGAAGCCTTAGGGAGACAGCAGGAGACCCAGGAGCTGTGGACACTGCTACAGTGTGCGTTCCAGCATGGAGCGTGGTCCGTCGCCGTACGACCGGAAGTGACGAAAAATCAGGACTTTCATCTCCCACGACTCCATGGTATGAAGCCAGCGAGTGTGAGCCCCTGCAGCTGCAGATGACAGGTTGTGACACTGTAAATTGCTCGGGTTCGGGTCCGGGTACCAAAAATCCAAAAGTCCGGTACGAACCCGAACTTTACAGTTCGGGTTCGCTCAACCCTAATCAACATCCTTTGGATGCTCTCATGTAATCATTTTTTTAAATCCAGGAATATGACCATCAATACCAACCAATCAACCACAATTTGTTAATGGGATACTTTATCAAATGCTGTGGTGAAGCCCAAATTCACCACATCCGCAGGTATTCCTCTATCCAGATAACTGCTTACCTCCTCATATAATGTTAAAAGTTTGGTCTGGAAAGAACAATTCTCTATATGACCATGCTAGTTACTACTAATGATACCATTTTTATGAAGACATTTTTGGATATAGTCCCTTATCATTCTCTCCAATAGTCTACATACTATGGATGTTAGGCTGACTGGTCTGTAGATAATATTAATATTTGAATATATATTTTTATTTTAAAAAATAATGATATGCTTTGTATTCCACTAGGTCAGGCTACCATACTTAAAACTATTGACAGATGTCAACATTCACCACACATTGTACATTAATCACTAATCATTAATGGGATAATTGAACTGGAAATGTTTATCTCAATTGAGAACATGATATAAATTAAAGCACTA
This sequence comes from Rana kukunoris, assembly GCA_029574335.1. Classification (NCBI taxonomy): domain Eukaryota; kingdom Metazoa; phylum Chordata; class Amphibia; order Anura; family Ranidae; genus Rana; species Rana kukunoris. Next base: position 177,149,944 of record CM056055.1, on the reverse strand, counting down.
GCAAAAAACATTACTTTCAATAAATTCAATCTATCTTTACCATCAGACATCTGCCATTCTCATGGCGCATTCATATTGAGTGTCAGCAGTTCTTGACCTTGGTCATGTCACAGAATCTCCAGGACAACATGAAGCAGATAATGAACTCCAGAGGGATGAGAGGTACATAAAGGATAAACACCAAGTACAGAATGTATGCAGTGGATGGTACAAAGGATCTGAAACAGGAGGTCACCGTGTACAATACAGGAGCAATAAGAGAATCTGGGAATTCATGGTAAAGTAATAGCTGTTAATGGATGGAAAGGAAGATTCATGCTTTGGTCTCTAAGAAACAGCAGTCAACATAGGTCCATTTACTATATTTATTGCTGTTATTCTTATAATAAATTATATTCACACAGCGATGCTTAGCCACCTGTTTAATCATTTTGCAAGTGATAAAATAGCATTACCTGAAACACTTCAGCTAAATAATGTACGCATTTAAAGAACAACTCTAGTCAAATATGTATCAAAGCCGTTTGTTTCTCTATTTATTTCTTTAAAGACTAAGTTCACCTTTTCAATAAAAATAGACTATGCATTTGAGGGGCCCCAGTGTGTTAAAAACACAACATGGCTTTGAAAAATATTGCAGTATGTTTACATGCCTTACCAGTAGGCCATGAGTTGCATCCACAAAGCCTGTCCAAAAAACTCCGGCCCAGATTCACGTACATCTGCGCATTATTGGACCGGCGTAGCGCACTGCCTTTACGTTAGACTTGCGCAATTTTGCCGCGTAATCACCCTATTCTCGTAGCTTTTGCGCAGGAATTTGCGCATACGTAACGTTTTTCCAGAGGCGTAAGGAGGAGTAATACAAATTGGGAAGGACCTGGGCGTGTTACATTGAAATGAGCCGTGACCCCATGCAAATGAAGGGCCGGCCGGTTTGCGCATGCGCGCTTGAACGAGACCATGTCAGCTCCGATGTGCGCATGCTCACAACTCGGGAGCGGCGCAATCAGTGAAATTGGAAATGGACTAGGGCAACGTTGTGAACTACGCAAACAGCATAAATAGACACACACAAACGCACTTCCTTTGCAAAAGTACATCCCTTTGTCCCTTCCCATTTAACAAAGTGCTTTTGTTCTTGTTGTTCGTTGCGGTGTGTTTTGTAGTTGTCAGATTAGTGTTCTGTGTGATCAAGTGGTTGTTAGTAGATTTTTGAAAGTGGTTTTTGATAAGTGTTTGATAGACTGTTTGTTTGATTGATATATTTATTTTTGTTTCTTTTTCTGCTGTATTTTTGTTTTGTTTTTTGGGGACTGTTTCTTGCTGAGTCGTTTTCTCTCTGTGTGTTTTTTTTTGTGATTGGTTGGGCTTGTTTGTGTGCGTGAATTTTGTTGACTGGGAATGTTTTTTTTTTGGAAGGATGAGTAAGAGAAAACGCAAGCTGAGTTTTACAGTTGTGGAAAAACAGATTCTTGCCCGGGCCATTAGCGAGTATGGGCGTTACCTCCACGGCCCAGAGAGTGCCAACACCACCCCGGCCAGGAGGAGGGAGATATTGGATAGGATCACTGACCAGGTGAATTCAGCGGGGCAGGGGGAGACACGGACCAGGTCTGGGATTGACAAAAAAATCAATGACCTCCGGCGTCTGGTCAAAAAGAAGTTGGCCAGAATGCATGCCCATGCCAGGGGCACAGGAGAGGATATACCGCACCCGCATAGACCTTTCATCGGCATGAAGTTGAGGGCCTGCCCGGCTTTGACTCAAGTCCGGAGCCCGTGGTGCCAGGTAAGTTTTTTTTTTTTTAATATCAGGTGTGTAGCATGTGTGGGGGAGGGGGTGAAAGGGAATATGTGGCAAGTGTGTGGATCCTCCAACCTGTGAATGTTTTGTGTCATCCACAGATGTGCAGGAGGGTGCAGGGCCATCTGGCCTGACCGCACCAACCCCAGGACAGCAGCCTAATGAGGCCCCCCCAACAAGGCCAGAGTCCGCGGAGGAGGTTCAACAGGAGCAGGACAATTATGAGGAGCAGGACAATCATGAGGAGGAGGAGAATCATGAGGAGGAGGAGTCCATGTCAGGCACTGGACGTTTGGGTTTTGAGGACTCCTCCCCTCTGGCTGCCAGCAGGCAGGCCTCCCTAAGGGGGAGCCCCCCCCTCCTCCCCCAACATGGCTCCCCTCACAAGGGCCTCCGCTTCTCCCCGGCCACAAGCATCAGCTGGAGGCAGGATGTCATCCCAGACCACCAGGGGGTTGGCCGATCTCCTGCCCGCCACCCTGAGAAGGGACCAGTTCCTCCAGACCCGCCATCTGGGACAGGTCAGCCAGACATTGGTGCGGATGGAGGAGAGCCTGTCCTCCATCAAGGATACGCTGGGGAACCTGGACTCCCACTCCCGGGCTTTCACAACCTGCCTAAATGAACTGCAGATGACATCAGCAGGCGTTGGGCAGGATGTGAGGGCCCTTACCCTGGCTATCCAGGCCAACACGGCAACAGTTGGTGCTGCCCTGGACAGAATTGCCGTGGCCTTGGAGGGCAGGCCACCAGGTGGGCAGAGATCAGGGGCTGATCCTCCTTCCCCGGTTTTACCCCTTCCCCATGAGTCTCCCCTGAGAAGCCGGGGCCATGGCCGGGGGCACCCCAGGCGTGGCTCACGCAGAGGGCAGTAATTTGTTTTTCCCCCAATTTTTTTTTTTTCAAATATTTTATTTTTTTTTGTCTTTTTTTTTTTTTTTTGCTGGAAATTTTTTGATTTTGCAGGTCATTTTTTTTTTTTTGGGTTGTGAATGCTGTGTGAATGTGGGGGTGACATTCCTGCCGGAAAAGGGGTGTCACCCTCTATTTTGGTGGAGAAGGGTTCCCCAGGACCAGGGAGAAGTGATCCCCAGGTCCGTGTGAATGGTGTATGAATGTACAGTGACATAATTGGAGCCTTGGCGTGGCGTTGCTGCTCACAAGTCCTGCATGGTGGACTGGTGCCAATCCAATTTGATGTGGATGTGGGGTGTGTGTGCTAAGGACCACAGTGTTGTGCATGCATGCATTCTCATTGTGCCATGATTAATGTGTATGTTTAACGTGCAAAGATGCCCAATGTGAGCTGTCTCCTGGCTGCTCTTCCCTCAGAAGACGGGGTAACCTCGGTTAGGGGGGGATTGTCTGGTTCAGGGGTCAGGTCATCACGTAGGTCAATCTGCAGGCCCTTTCTTTCTGCAAAGTTGTGCAGCATGCAACATGCACCGATGATCTGGCACACAAAGTTTGGGGAGTACAAGAGGGTACCCCCAGACTTATCCAGGCTCCACCACTGCACGGGTTTGGGCATGTGCTTTATTGTATCTTTCCTCTCCTGGGGTTTGGGGGTTCCGGATAGGAGTCATGAGATGGGGTCCCAGTGGATATGCAGAGTCACCTGTAAGGGAAAAGACAGGAGGATGTTAGTCATGCATGTCCCCCTTGTGATGTGCATCATGGGAGGGGATAGTCATGCCTGACTCCCATGTCACTCACCAACCAGCCAGGTGTCCCCATACACGTTCTGATCGAATTCCAATCGAATGTGGCATTGATTGTATATGTAGCTGTCATGGCTGGACCCTGGGTGTTTGGCACGGACGTGCCATATGAGGCCTTGGGCATCGACTATCACCTGTACATTGATGGAATGCCAATGCTTCCGATTGCGGTACATGTGCTCTGTCTCCTGGGGGGGCTGGAGTGCCACATGTGTGCAATCAATGGCCCCCGCAGTGCGTGGGAATCTGGCAATTCTGTAGAAATCTGTCATTGTCTTCAGCCGCAGCTCCTCAGTGGTGGGTTTGATGATTTGGTTGGCCATGCGTCTGAGTATTGCAGGGACAACCTGGTGCACACATCTGCTCATGGAGGACTGTGACATCCCAGCCACCACTCCACTTGTTCTTTGAAAAGAGCCACTGGCAAGGAAATGGAGTGTTGCCAGGACCTTGACCAGTGGCTGCACTGCATGTGAGCGGTGTGTTGGGCTGGTGATGTCATCCTGCAGGGTTGTGGTTAATTCCAGGATGACATGAGGGGTGAATCTGAAGATGCGATACACCTCAGAATCACTCATGCCAAACAGGTCTATGCGGGTGCGGTATATCCTCTCCCGTGCCATCCTCCGTGCCATCCTCCGTGCCCTCCTCCTTCTTTGTTCATCTAAAGTCAGTAGTATAGCTATGTGCGACGATGCCCCTGGCATGTTGGCATACAGATTGTTGAGCAACACGTGTGACTGCTGAGCTGCTCACTAACAGTGTTGCTTTATCTAACAAGTAGACTTTTTTTCTTTTTTTAGACCAGCTTTTATCAGCTCTAATTTTAGACAGGACATTTTGCTGTTGCGCACACTGCGTCGCCTGCGCTGCCCCAACGTTGTTTTGTGGATCCCCGTAAGTCCCTCATTTGCATATTTGACTAGCAAATCAATGGTGTGTCTATCGCACTTTTGCGCCAGTCTAACGAAATTATGCGGGACAAAAAAAAAGTAGATTTTTTGCGTATCTCGTTCTGGGGATGCCGCGCAACGAAACGCACGCGCACATTTAGACTTAAGCACGCGCATCTCCTGTTGCGCAGGCGTAATCGCTCTGTGAATCTGGGCCTCCCACTGTAAAGATCAGCCAAGTGCCATCATCACAAGAACAAGCACTCTTCTTCATTCAAAACCTGCCCGTAACCCTGGTCCTCGGTGCAGGCAGAGAGAAGCCTCTGTATGAATCTGATTGTCAATTAAATTGTTTCTGCTGCTGTCCCTGCTCATGTTTACAGAGGGACAGGGACTGCTGTAATTAGAGACTGTGATTACACAGATTTGTGTAGTCTGTTAAGTCCACCCACCACACAGAGGAAGGATGTGGACTGCTTAAACTGCTGTGAATGTTAGATTGAACTGAGATCCATACAGTCTAAGGCCCCGTACACACGAGCAAATGAATCTGCTCAAATTGGTCTGACAGACTGATTTGATCAGATTTGTCTGCTGGCTGTTTTGGTTTGATCGCTGTACACACGATCAAACCAAAATCCCCGCCGGCAGACAGCGTGGTGACGTGGCGGTGACTTTGACGCCGCCACGTCACCGCACTAGGAAGTAAAACACTTCCGCGCTGGTTAGCGTACTAACCAGCAGACATGTCGGACATGTCGGACGGACGGGTTCCCAGCAGACAGATTTTAAAGCATGCTTTAAAATCTGTCTGCTGGCCAAATCCGTCGGCTCGCCCGTACACACAATCGAATCTGTCTGCTGAGACGGTCTGTCAGACCGTTTTCAGCAGATAGATTTGATTGTGTGTACGTGGCCTAAGGCAGTCCATAGATTATACCGTTTTTGGTGGTGAGAGGCCACTGGCCAACACCACTACACCCTGTTAAAAGCAACAGCATTGCTCATGTGGGTCACAATGCAGATGCCCTTGTCAGTGTTTGAAGGAACTTTATCCTGAAAAATCCAACATCATATTTGGCCCCCAATGTGCTGACCAGCAGGGAACTGGAACAGTGCTTGACTATTATTGTGGTGCTACTCCCTTTAGTTGATCAATTACCCAGGTGTGTCGGAGTGTGTGGTGCTACAGAATTGTGGGTACAGGAAACAGGAGACTCAGGAAATAGCAGCTCTTTTGACGATAAGCGTTATGCGAGCATGGGCAGTATGCTTTATGCGAGCATGGGCAGTATGCTCTCCCGCGCCCTTTAGTAGCAACAGCTAAGCTCAGTGTTGCTGCAACAGGGGGAGAGAGAGCAAAATGTGCACGTGTGGATTTTGAAAAAAATAGACTTGAATGAAGGGATTTTTAATTTAGGTGATGCTGTGCGCTCTGAAGATGAGCACACGGTTTTAGAATTAGGACTCAAATTTGCGTTGGATAGAGATTTTAATAAATTTGATGCTTTCATGGATTTTCATAAGAAAAATTTATATTAAAAAGTATTATGCTAAAAATAATGCAACAACAAAACATGTAGTGGAGGAATTTACCCATACCACCTTAAGAAACAATTTAATTTTGAATCCTAAATTGTCTAACAATTATTTTGTGGAGGTTTTTAAATCAGTTGTTGAGCAAGATTTAGGAAAAATAAACGTCCATCCTAGCAGGCGGAAAAAAAGATGTTGTTATCAGATCAGCTTATAAAGGGGTGGTCTAGTAATTCTTAATAAAACTGACTATCTAGATGAATTAAATAGATTGGTATCTGATACAGAAACCTATGAGGAACTTAAAGGGAATTCTAGCAATAAATTCAAGGTTAAATTGAAACTGCTGACCAAAAATGCACACCAAGTTGGGATAATTAACAAAAAATAAACAAGATATCTTGTCCCAGTTGCCCAAAATTCACAAAGATCCACTTAAGCCCCCAGTGAGACCGATAGTTAGCGGGGTGGACTCGCTGTTCTCCATGTTGGGGATCGTTTCTTGCAGCCTCTAGTCCAGAAATGCCCATCGTATCTTAATAGCAGCAAGGATCTAATAGCACTTGTTGAACCGTTGTTAGTGGATGACCACTGTATCCTTGCGAGTGTGGATGTCAATTCACTGTACACCAATATACAACAACATCATGCATTGAAAGCAGTAAAGTGGGCTCTGGATGACACCAACATCAAGTCTAAACAAAAAGATTTTTTGCTGGAATCTTTGGATCTAGCCATGAGCCATTTTGTTTATGGCATGAGAAGAAATAAATACTATAGACAAAAAAGAGGGGTTGCCATGGGTGCAAAAAAATTGAGTTTTTGTAAACGGCATATCGATGATATTTTTATTATTTGGGCAGGATCAAGGGATTCCTTTTTAGAGTTTTTGATTGAAATTGGTACTAGTAATCAGTATGCTACTTCCTTTTTGAAAGGTGTTTAGTCATGATTCAGTTAATTTTTTAGATTTTGTCATGCTTAAAGATAGTGGGATGTTCACTCGCACTTTCTTTAAGGAAATATACCACTTGCCAGTTGCCATCATCCATAATGGTTAAGTGGCATACCCAAAAGCCAGATGCTTAGGGTGAGAAGAAACTGCAATAAAATTAAGAAGATTATGACATACAGTCTCAAACCATATTGGATAGGTTTCAAGAAAAAGGGTACAATACCAGGGATCTTAATAAAATAAAATATAAGAAATATTGACAGGGAATCTCTTTTTAAAACAAAATCTCACAAGAAAAAAAATGATGGTGTTGCTTTTTTAACAGAGTTTACTAGACAGCATAAGCAATTTAAAAAAATAATTGAACATTGGCCACTGTTACTTAAAGATAGAGACCTCAGTAGTGTTTTAAGAGCTTGGCTGCAGTTTATTTATACTACACCTCCAACACTTTGAGGGGGTTAACAAAATTGTGTGCCAGAATAAAACAGGGGCCAGATTCACAGAGCCAGTACACCTGTCTAACTGGTGTTAGACTGGAGTAATTTCAAATTACATACATTATTTAGCTAGTCGAAAACCTCAAACCATGAATAGACGGCTGCGGGCTTCAATTCGACTGGATTACGTGTTCGTACGCCTTCGGATCTACGCTGCAATAAAATTGCGGCTACTGGGTGGACTTCCCGTCGTTTTCCGCGTCGGGGTATGCTAATGAGCTTTTGCCGGCGATCCCCGAAATTACGATCTTCAATCGCAATCTCTTACGGCACCTTTAGTCATCTTTTTTTTGCGTAACACTATACCAGCTTTTTGCTGGTCTAATATTAGACAGCCCATGTTAAGTATGGCCGTCGTTCCCGCGTCGAATTTCTACGTTTTCCGACGTCTTTTATTATTTTTTACGTAAGTCGTCCGGAAATAGGAATGTTCGTAAACGACGCTACTCAAACAACGAATGACGTAACAACGTGATTTCGCGCAATGCACGGCGGGAAATTTCTGAACGGAGCATGCGCAGTTCGATCGCCGCGGGGACGCGCTTAATTTAAATGCATCACGCCCCCTAATCGCGTATTTCGAAATAGACTACGCCGCCGTAGCGTACGGGCAAAAATCTACCAGGATTCGGTGTAGAGCCTGGTAAAATACGGCAGCGTAGAGTATTTCGATTACGCAGCGCAATATTAAGTGTATGTGAATCTGGCACAATATTTCTTGGGGGGGGGGGGGGGGTTAACAACATTGTGTGCCAGATTAAAACTGGCACACAATGTTAACCCCACCCCCAAGAAATCTTGCACTTTTTTGGACCAGACAGTTTTTTTCAATTGTGGTAAATGTGTGGTTTGTCGAACCTCCAGAAACAGGATCAGAAAGACCACACACTTAACTTCTTTCTCACAGGGCAGAACCTATGAGATTAAAAAATGGATCACTTGTAGCACTACCTATGTGACTTACCTTTTGTTCTGCCCCTGCAGGCTCCAGTGCCTGGGTGGAACCACTAGAAAATTAGGCATTAGGTTAACCACTTAACCTCCGGACCATATTGCTGGTCAAAGACCAAAGCACTTTTTGCGATTCGGCACTGCAACGTTTTAACTGACAATTGCGCGGTCGTGCGACGTGGCTCCCAAACAAAATTGGCGTCCTTTTCCCCCCACAAATAGAGTTTTCTTTTGGTGGTATTTGATCACCTCTGTGATTTTTAGTTTTTGCGCTATAAACAAAAATAGAGCGACAATTTGGAAAAAAAATGCATATTTTTTACTTTTTGCTATAATAAATATCTCCCAAAAATATATATAAAAAACATTTTTTTTTCCTCAGTTTATGCCGATACGTATTTTTCTATATATTTTTCGTAAAAAAAAACACAATAAGCGTTTATTGATTGGTTTGCGCAAAAGTTATAGCGTTTACAAAATAGGGGGTAGTTTTATGGCATTATTATTAATATTTCTTTTACTAGTAATGGCGGCGATCAGCATTTTTTTTGGCACTGGGACATTATGGCGGACACTTCGGACACTTTTGACACATTTTTGGGACCATTGGCATTTTTATAGCGATCCGTGCTATAAAAATGCATTGGATTACTATAAAAATGCCACTTGCAGGGAAGGGGTTAACACTAGGGGGCGGATAAGGGGTTAAGTATGTTCCCTGGGTGTGTTCTAACTGTAGGGGGGGTGGACTCACTAGGGGAAATGACTGATCGCTGTTCATACATTGTATGAACAGACAGTCAGGCATTTCTCCCCTGACAGAGCTGTGTGTTTACTGAAATGACTGTTTACAGGGAATAGAGACATAATAGTTAACTGATTCCTTTAAAAAACGATTAAAAACAGATACAAATCAATCATATAATGTGCCTCTAGTTTCATTTTAGTTTTTGCATCTAGCTTAGTTTTTGCATGTAATTTAATGCCTCTGTGCTGGACAGTGCCATAGAGAGTGATGGTTTGGAAAACGAAACTAGAATCTCCCAGTACTGTCTTCATCAGTAGTGTTGCTAACGAATATTCGCATTGCGAATATTCGTTACGAATATTGCATATTCGAGTATTCGCGAATAAATAGAATATCCTAGTGATCTCCATCGACGTCTAAAAGCATTGCTGGTATGATTGGAGACCCTGGGCCGAGTAGCTGAGGCGATCTTTTTATGTTGCCGAATATTCGCAATGCGAATATTCGTATTACGAATATTCGCGAATGCGTTCTCTGCCCTTCTGTGTTTTGTGTATAAAAAAATAAAAATAAATTAGCTTTAGTTTAGTCATATAAGTTTGTGTAAGTAGAGTTAGTGTTAAGTGCCTATGAGTTTAGTAATCCAGAAAATGATCTCCGTTTTCGCGTGTTGACGAGAATTTCGCAATCAATTTCGCATTCGCACATTTTGCAATTTTTTTTTTGATAAAATATCACGAATATTCAATATTAACGAATATTCGCGAATATTCTTCTATATATTCGCGAATATTCTTCTATATATTCGCGAAATATCGCGAAATCGAATATGGCGTATTCCACTCATCACTAGTCATCAGTAGGGATGAGCCGAACACCCCCGCGTTCGGTTCGCACCAGAACCGTCGAGCAGACCAAACGTTTGCGCGAACATTGAAGTCTATGGGACTCGAACGTTCAAATTCAAAAGTGCTCATTTTAAAGCCTAATATGCAAGTCATTGTTGTAAAACGTCTTTGAGAACCCGGGTCTTACCATTAAAGGATTTTTTTTATTTTTTTATTTAACCACTTGACTACTGGGCACTTAAACCCACTTAATAACCAGACCAATTTTCAGCTTTCGGTGCTCTCACATTTTGAATGACAATAACTCAGTCATACAACACTGTAACCAAATGAAATTTTTGGCCTTTTTTTCCCACAAATAGAGCTTTCTTTTGGTGGTATTTTATTACCTCTGTGGTTTTTATTTTTTTCACTATAAATGAAAAAAGAACGAAAATTTTGTAAAAAAATGAATTTTTCTTCATTTCTATTATAACATTTTGCAAAAAAGTAATTTTTCTTCATAAACTTGGCCTAAAATGTATACTGCTATATATCTTTGGTAACAAAACAAAAAAAATTTAGATATTATTTAGTCTGGGTGAAAGTTATAGGGTCTAAAAGCTATGGTACCAATTACTGAAAATTGATCAATTTGATCACATCTGATGTACTGACAGCCTCTCTCATTTCTTGAGACCCTAACATGCCAGAAAAGTACAAATACCCCCCAAATGACCCCTTTTTGGAAAGAAGACATTCCAAGGTATTTAGAAATAGGCATTGTGAGTTTTTTGAAGTTGTAATTTTTCCCACAATTCTTTGCAAAATCAAGATTTTTTTCATTTTTATTTTGTTTCCACAAAATTTTCATATTAGAGGGTTATTTCTCACACACAGCATATGCATACCACAAATTACACCCCAAAACACATTATGCTATTCCTCCCGAGTATGGCGATACCACATGTCTGGGACTTTTACACAGCGTGGCCACATACAGAGGCCCAACATGCAGGGAGCACACAGACCAATTCTGACATTTCTCTCCTACATGTAAAAATCAACACTTATTTGCTAGAAAATTACATAGAACCCCAAAACATTATATATGCTTTTTTAGCAAAGACCCTAGAGAATACAATGGCGGTTGTTGCAACTTTTTATCGCGCATGGTATTTGCACAGCAATTTTTCGAACACATTTTTTTTGGAAATAAAACAGTTTTGTGCTTTTTAAAAAAAAAAACATTAAATTTAGCCCAATGTTTTTGCATAATATGAAAGATGAAGTTACGCCGAGTAAATAGATACCCAACATGTCACCCTTCAATATTGCACACGCTCGTGGAATGGCGCCAAACTTTGCGACTTAAAAATCCCCATAGGTGACGCTTTAAATATTTTTACTGGTTACATCATTTTAGTTGGAGAAGAGGTCTAGGGCCAAAATTATTGCTCTCGCTCTAACGTTCGCAGCGATACCTCACATGTGTGGTTTGAACACCGTTTTCATATGTGGGCGGGACTTGCGTATGCGTTCGCTTCTGCATGCAAGCTCACAGGGACAGGGGCGCTGTATGCCCAGAGTAATGCGGAGTATGCCCAGAGTATTGTGGAGTATGCCCAGATTATTGCAGAGTATGCCCAGAGTATGCCCAGAGTATTGCAGAGTATGCCCAGAGTATTGCAGAGTATGCCCAGAGTATGCCCAGAGTATTGCAGAGTATGCCCAGAGTATTGCAGAGTATGCCCAGAGTATTGCAGAGTATACCCAGAGTATTGCAGAGTATGCCCAGAGTATTCGCAGAGTATGCCCAGAGTATTGCAGAGTAAGCCCAGAGTATGCCCAGAGTATTGCAGAGTATGCCCAGAGTGTTGCAGAGTATGCCCAGAGTATTGCAGAGTATGCCCAGAGTATGCCCAGAGTATTGCAAAGTATGCCCAGAGTATGCCCAGAGTATTGCAGAGTATGCCCAGAGTATGCCCAGAGTATTGCGGAGTATTGCCCCCCAGAGTGTTGCCCCCCAGAGTGTTGCCCCCCCGAGTATTGCCCCCCATTGCAGAGTATTGCAGCAGGGATGGCTGAGCAGGGAGGGAGGGATGGATGGATCTGTGGCTACATTTGTCACAGATCCAGCCCGCAGCACTGGCGCTGCCATCCGCTCCCTCCCCTCTCCTCTCACACTGTACCGATCGGTACAGAGAGAGGAGGGAGGAACCGGCGTCATCAAATGACGCCGGTCTGTTTACATCTGATCGCGCCGTCATTGGACGGCGCGATCACGTGGTAAACCGCCGCTATCAGCGGTGATTTACCGTGATCCGTGACCCGCCGGTTTCTCTGGACCCGGCGGTCACGGACATTCCCGTGTGCGCGCCCCAGGGGGCGCGCGGGAGCGCGACTCTGGAATCACGTTATATAACGTGACCCCAGAGTTAAGCAACCACCTTGCCGCCGTTATTTTTCGGCAGGTGGTTGCTAAGTGGTTAAGCATCATTAAAATCACTGCTCCAGGAGCAGTGATTTTAATGATGCTTAAACAAAACAAAAATGAAAAATGTCTTTAAATATTGTACCTGCTGGGTGTCTATACCTGTGATAACGTCTTTAAATAGCACAATCACCTGCCTGCCAGTAATTTAGGAAGAACTGATCTAGCTAAGCTAAACAGTGTATAAATATATGTACAACTCCTAGGGATGTATATATATTTTCTACACACTGTAAATTTAACTAAACTGACTAGCCTGCCTGCTCTATCTATCTATCTAGTAATAAATACATTCTCTCTCTCTCTCTCTCTACCTATAGAGAGTCCTAACTGATCTCTTTAACAACGCTGCAACACACTACACGAGGCCGCCTTGCAGGCAGCCTTTTATAGTGTGGGGCGTGTCTTTGGCCAAGCATGCGGATCATAGCGCATGCTTGGCCAATCATCAGCACGCAATGCCGCAGTGAATTATGGGCCGGGACGCGTCACTCAAATTTGTCACGAACGACCCGTTTTGTTTGAATTTCGACGAACAGACGATGTTCGAGTCAAACATACGTTTGAATCGAACGCGGAGCTTATCCCTAGTCATCAGGAAACAGACAACCAGAATGTGTCCAGAACAGAGCAGAATTACAGCAACATCAGAGCAAAAACAAACAATTAGGACATAAAACCAGGACTGCAGTAAGGTAAAGGAAGCTATTTAGCTAAAAAAAAATCCTTTAGTGACCCTTTAACTCTGGTGAGTTGGGGCCACAAGTGGGGAATCCACATAACTGAAAACCTATATTCACCAATACCTATTATTGTTGGAAACACTCAGCCTTTTATGAATAACTTTTGGAAGCACTCAGCACTTTATGAATAGTTTTTCTTGTATTGTGTTATATGTTAGCACCTTATTCCACTAGCACTGTTATCACTTATATATTTTATTCTTTAAGGTTTTAGCACCTTTGCAACAGCTGCTGCAGTCTTTTTATTTACCTTTTTTTTCCAATTCAGTTTCACTTATTTATTTATTTGTTTATTATTTCCATTTATTTCACGAAGCACACGTTTTAGTTTGTATTCAAGCAATATGTAGTGACATGTACTCTTTATGGAGGAATCTGAGGTCTATAAGACCCCAAACCACTCCTCTGCACTTGAAAAAATTATTTAGAACGCCAATAACGAAATTTTTGAATATGAAACCAAACAATATTAAGAACACTCAAGATCTTATGCCGCGTACACACGATCACTTTTTTTGATGAAAAAAAACGACGTTTTAAAAAACGTCATTTAAAATGATCGTGTGTGGGCAAAACGTTGTTTTATGTCTTCAAAAAAACGACCCAAAAAAAACGTTGTTTAAAACGACGTTTTTAAACCCGCGCATGCTTAGAAGCAAGTTATGAGACGGAGCTTCAATGGAACAGAGTGCCGTCGAAAGTGTCTTACGTAACCGCGCTTTGCAAGAGCATTGTGGAAAAACGATGGTGTGTATGCAATGTCGTTTTTGAAAATGAAGTTTGAAAAACGGTGTTTTGTTTCGTCACATAAAATGACGTTTTTTTTCATCACAAAAAGTGATCGTGTGTACGCGGCATTAGAGTCCACAATAATATTGTAGCAGCTCTTCAAACAACAGTCTGATAAACTTTTGTATACAGTAGCATTCATACAGGGAAACACAGTGGTGCATAGGAGGAAAAAAGTGTGTGATTGGCAATCAATCTTTGTACAGTGCACCTTTCACCAAAATGATCTTCACCACGTGGGGGTTCTCCCCTTTTGGGCATGCACTTACCAGAACGTTAGTAAAATACACCTTAAATCACTCTAATCTTCCACCATTTGAACTGCATACTCCATCCAGATTGGTTACTTAATGCAGGGGTCCAGCTTGTGAATAGGATTACAGGATGGTGTCTGCGATTCTCAGAACATCAAATATCTTCACTGATCTCTGATCTCCGCCCCGAGCTCGGTGTCCGCTCAGCCTCTGGTCCCCCTTCGGTGTAGAGAGCACAGTGCAGGGCCTCTTCACAAATCTCCTCCCACTACAACCTGTAGCTCACACCCTCACCCACACCCACATAGCGCTGTCAAGGGACCAGAGAAGAGGAGGATCAGGGCCACTCTGTGCAAAACGAGCTGCACAGTGGAGGTATGTATGACATGTTTGTTATTTTAAAAATAACTAAGCTTTACAATCACTTTAAGTTGGCTTGAAGCTTGTCTAATAGTCTTCTCTCCTACGCTGGAGCAAGCTGGACATCCTCTCTAAAAAAAAATGTTTCCTCTTGCTAGACACCAATTAGATACCTCCCAACATTTTGAGATGGGAATGAGGGACACCTACTAGCAAATGTATGTAGGCATAGGACACTGCCCCTGTCACACCCCCTTAAAGGAGACCTAACAAAAAAAAAGAAGAATTCAATTCACAAGTTTTTTTTTTTTTTTTTTACCAATACTATTTCTTTTATATTGGCTTTTAAAATTTGCAAATGCAGTCATTTTGAATTTGGATGAAAGGTTTAGCACTGGGAAACACTTTTTGAAAGACAAAATGTGCATTTTATATACATCTATACAGATCAGACCAACATGAGGGACAAATAAGGAGCACAGAGAGACATTACTCCAAATCAGGGACAGTCCCTCGAAATCAGGGACAGTTGGGAGCTATGCAATTACCAACCTCAGTCCTCAAACCACAGCATACAATACCTTTAATTAGTAGCTGCACGTTATAAAACAGTTAGTATTAAGCTGCAGTAAGGATTTCACCAAGAAATTATATACTGTATGCATAAAAATTGTGAAAATGATAGACGCAGTATTGCTAGGAGACTGCCTCACGCTAATAAAGAAGCTGCGGGAATGGCCACTTCACACCTTATCAGAGCAATGGACAGGTAAGTCACAACCTTGTCGCAGTACAGAAGAAACCCCTGCCATTCTTTCCTCGCACAACTGCAGCTGACAGTGCGCATGTCATTCTATGGCTATTTAATCACTTCAATGATGTTTAATTAATACCTAATTAAAATGAAGAGCTCTGACAGCTGGTAAATTGGGAATAATTCTGTCATAGGCACGAAGCAGAAAGAAAGAGGTTCCAACTATTTTGGGACAATTTATCATTTTCATCTTAGGGAGCTGATCCGATTGGATGGCTAGTCCATGTGGAGTTAGGGGCAACCAGCGTAAAGTGCACCTAAAAGGACTCATCCACAAATATAGTAGCTCATGAGCTTTTTTTTCAAACTATTATCTATTCAGTTATTTTAATTGCAGAATGTAATGCTTTGTGACTGGATTTTTGAGCCCTTTTATGCTAAAGTGTGTGCTTTCTATACTAATATTTTTGGGTCAATTAAGGGCAATGGTCCCTGCATATATGGAGACGATTGAACAGGGAGGTGAGAGGGGATGGAATGAGTGGGACTTCTCTTTTTTTGTACTATTACTCTTTTAAAAATCAAATAAAAAAGAAGGTTTGCACCCTCTGGTGTGCTAGAATACCAATCATAATGTTTTGTTAGAGTAGGCAAAATGGCAGCCAAGCCTGTTTTATCTGGGTGGGGGTGAGTGACCCAGGGAGGCTAGCATGACTCACCTGCAGCATTTCTGAAACAGTATGTCGCTTGTGCAAAGAGATCTCCCTATATTCTCGGGAATCTTTTGATTATGTTATGGACTGTAGATGATGATATATTTAAAGTGTTTGCAATTTTACTTTGAGGAACAGTATTCTGAAATTGTTCGACAAATCTCTGCCCATCTTTTTTAAGGTGCTTTTTTAATACCCAATCATGATCTATTGCTAGTTAACCTAATTAGTTACACAATGTTCTTCCAGCTCTTCCTTATTGGTACCACTAAGGCAACTTTCACACTGAGGCTTTTTGCAGGCGCTATAACGCTTAAAATAGCGCCTGCAGACCTCTGAAGGGCTTTCACACTGGAGCTGTGCGCTGGCAGGACGCTCACAAAAGTCCTGCCAGCCGCATTTTTGAGGCGCTGTAAGAGTGGTGTACACCGATCCTAAAGAGCCCTCCAAACCACCGGCAAAGCACAGCTGCAGCGGTTTTAACCTCTTAATCAGCTGTTAGTGGGGGTTAAAAACTACGGTAAAGCACAGATAAAAATAGTGGCACTTTACTGCCAATGCCCGCGACGCTCCAGTGTGAAAGTAGCCTTACATTGTCAGATTTTTGTTGATCTGTTCCAACTGTTTTGAGATGTGTTGCTGTCATCAATTTCAAAGTTGCCTTATTATTTTCCTAAAATGGTACATTTGTATTCAATGATTTTTATTGAGTTATAAGGCATCAAACAAAACAGTATCTGTCATACATTGACAATGTAAGTAGTGTCACTTAAAGCGGAGCTCCAGCCGCAATTTTTTTTTTTTAAAGTCGGTAGCTACTAACAGTGTAGCTGCTGACTTTAAATAAGGACACTTACCTTGTCCTACTTGCGCACACTGATGGGCCCCCCGATGCCGGTCCCACGATCGCTCCGGGCCCCGCGCCGCCATTCACACTATGGGAAACAGGCAGTGAAGCCGTACGGCTTCACTGCCCATTTCCTACTGCGCCTGCGTGAGTCTCACGCTGGCTTGTGAATGGGCGCGCTGCTCTCTGAGAACACACACAGTTCCCAGAAAGCAGCGCGCCCCATTCACAAGGGGAAGGACAAGAAGAAAAGGCACCGCGGAGTGGAAGAGGCAGATTACGGACTTCCGCATAGCAACAGGTATTTCGGGTGAGTATTTTTTTTTTCAGGTTTTTATTTAATTTTTTTAAACAATATGGGAAAATGTTGTTTTCCTGGGTGGAGCTCCGCTTTAAGAATTAAGTACCAGTGACAGAACAAAAAAGTAAAAAGTGAACGGTAGGGAGATATTTCTGATATACTTCAGCTAGAGGCATCTTCTCGCCACCCCCAGGAACACCCCCCCCCCCATGGGATAAGACTGTCGTTGGGGGTCGCAATACCCCCAACCTTCAGTGTGGCATAGATCAGCAATATGCTCTGTATTGAATGAATGAATGAATGAAAACTTATATAGCACGGCACATGCGAACTGAATCGCCTCTGGGCGCTTGTTGTTCCTGTCTCCTTTGGTATCAAAAGAGATGAGTCTTGATCTTTCTCCTGAATGCTAAGTGGTTCTCCTCCAACCGAATATTGGTTGGTAAAGCGTTCCATTGTCTGGGACCTTGGACCGCGAATCTTCTATACAATTGACTATACAATCATGAAAATTGTTATTGTTTGTTATAATAAACCACAATTTCTAACAAACTATTTGCAGTAGAAACAGTACTAAGCAGTAATCTAACCTAATATTTGTTATAGCAGTTCAGGGTTTCCAAAGAGACCAGTTGAACTCATATTTAGCTACATTTCCATCTTTGGAAGCTAGTATTTTTTTGTATTCAGCTATCATGTTGACCTGTTTAATTATCTCCCTGACATTAGGAACAATTTTTATTTCCAGTTGCGCATTATTGCTGAGCGAGCGGCCATAATTATCTGCAAGGCTATAGATCTAAATGAAACATGGAAATAAGTTATATTGATACCTAGAATGGCTTGTTTTGTAAAGAAGCTTGTGACCCTGGAGATTAGTTAAAAGATTTCAGCCCAGAAGCTACGAAGATGCAGGCAATATGTGTTAGTGTGCCTACTTGACCATATCCTCTACAGCAAAGGTTTGAGTTAGCGTCAGAGGATTTAGTCACAATATACACGGTGAAGTGCCTTCCCAATAGGAATTGTTGTGCCAATTCACAATAATTAGGGCATCAAGAGAATTGGTATAAGCACTTACCATATATACTCGAGTATAAACCAAGTTTTTCAGCACATTCTTTTGTGCTGAAAATGCCCCCTCAGCTTATACTCGAGTCACCTTTTTGTGCCTGATCTCCAGGACTTTGGGGACCCCATACCATAGCTCCCCTGGACCCCAAACTTGAAGACCAACTCTTCCTTTACAAGTGTGCAACGTTTATTGTCCGAGGGACTTATGGTCGGGGAGCACCAATTTTTCAAAGTCGGACACCACTTATGTAGCCCCAGTTTTCCTCTACAAGTGTGCAAAGTTTGCTGTCCGGGGGACCTACAACGGGGGGGGGGGGGGGCACCGATTTTTCAAAGCTGGGCACCCCTTCTATATACTCCCATGTTAAACGTAAGTCTAGTCATGGACACAGTGAGGCATGGACACAGTGAGGCACAGTGAGGCATGGACACAGTGAGGAATCGGCACAGTGAGGCATGGACACAGTGATGCATGGGCACAGTAAGGCATGGACACAGTGAGGCATGCGCAAGGACACAGTGAGGCAGAGTGAGGCACAGTGAGGCATGCAGATGGACACCTTAGGCTTATACTCGAGTCAATACGTGTTCCCTGTTTTTTGTAATTAAATTAGGTGCCTCAGCTTATATTTGGGTCGGCTTATACTCAAGTATATACGGTAATTGCTCCAGAACATTGGCTGTCAGAATAGACCCTCCCCAGCTCTTTTTCCTATTTTTGTAATGAGGTTAATTTTTTGAATGTTATTTTAGTATTTAAAGTGTTATAAATTAGCGATATGCATTTTTTGCCAGAATTTCCAGATTTTGTCCAGAAGTAGGCAGCTCCTACTCTCCAGGGTGTGGCATAACACGGATATCTGCAGGTATGAGAACAATTCTGTTTTTGGTAATAGAAATGTATGGGTTAGGTCTGTAAAGGACAATATTTTATTTTGGAAAACAAATCTTGTAAATTACGAATATCCCCATGATGCCAAGGCCCTATAAAATGGTACATTTAATATGTTTTCTGTTTTCTATTGTAAAAAAATAAAATAGATTAGCAAATCATTGCATTCTGTTTTTTTATGTAGATTTTACACAGCACCCCAACTTTTATGAAATTTGAATTAATTCCAGCTATTTACCTTCATATAGAGGTCTAAAAAAAAAACACATAAGAAAAGTTAAATACACTTGAAAGAAATGGTCTGATATGCAGCCTTTTGTATTTTTATAAATGACTAACAATGAGTCACTTCATTTTTATTTATTTTTTCATTTGCACAAGATAAGGACAGAGCTTCTCCCAGTAGAAATCCAAAGCATTCCCTTTGGTATTTTCAAGGCCGATAGGGACAGAAAAGCAGGTGTATGTGATCTAAGCAGTGCTACTCTACACACAGATGGGAATTGGCACAGTCAGATGGAGCCCAGGATTAGTGAAGGGGAGCTTTACTTGGATTACCAGGCAAAACCCAATAACCTGCCAGGTTTTATGCATTCTCCTAAATGGCTGCTGATGAGGAGCAGGTGCATATAGTTAAGTACTCGGCACATTGCGGGTTCTTTGCATAGAGTGCTGGTGGCACAGAGGCAGATCCTGTCACTCTCAATTTCCAAAGGAAAGCTGAACATTGCACCATCTTCTATAGGTAGAAAACTCTCAGGTTTAAAGGTGAACTCCAGTCAAACATGAAAAATGTGAATCAAAGAGAAACATCAGATGAGCATTCCGACACAATTTACTCTTCGTAAGAGAAAAACAGAGAGTGCTTACCTCCTGCAGAGCCACAGCAACAAATGTGAAATGACTGGCAATTGCTATCCTGTAGTAATTCACTACATTTGAATGCTGCAGTCTCTATTGACTACAAGCAAAACAAATGTCTTCTTATATTTGTAGTGCTTACTCTTGTAGGAGCCGCTTCATATGATGGGTCCTCTGTTCTGCCACTCTTTAAGCTACTCAATCCCCACCGACACACCTGATTTTAAATTGTGGGTATGTGTAAGTGTTCCTGAATGGGATATCCCAGGAAGGTGTTTGCGTGTTACCTGGTTAAGCCAATTGACGGTGGGGCCCGTCTGTAAAATGGTGCATGTGGAGCTGTCCCTTTAACCACTTCAGCCCCGGACCATTTGGCTGGCCAAAGACCAGAGCACTCTTTGCAATACTGCACTGTGTCGCTTTAACTGAGAATTTCGTGGTCATGCGACATGGCTCAGAAACAAAGTTGACGTCCTTTTTTCCCCTCAAATACAGCTTTCTTTCAGTAGTATTTGATCACCTCTGAAGATTTTTTTTTTGCATTATAAACAAAAAAAGAGCGACAACTTTGAAAAAAAGCAATATTTTTAACTTTTTGCTATTATAAATATCCCCCAAAAATATATAAAACATTTTTTTCCCTCAGTTTAGGCCGATACGTATTCTCCTACATATTTTTGGTGCGAAAAACGCGAAAAACATATAGCTTTTGCAAAATAGGGGATCGTTTTATGGCAATTTTATTAATATATATATTTTTTTTACTAGTAATGGTGGCGATCAGAGATTCATTTTGTGACGGCGAAATTATGGTGGACACATCAGACACTTTTGGTGCTATTTTGAGACCATTCACATTTACACAGCGATCAGTGCTACAAATATGCACTTATTACTGTAAAAATTTGACTGGCAGTGAATGGGTTAACCAGGAAAGGGAGCTGAAGGGGTTAAGCATGTCCTAGGGATGTGTTCTAACTGTAGGGGGGATGGGCTATGTGTGACATGACACTGATCACCGCTCCCGATTACAGGGAGCTGTGATCAGTGTCCTGTCACTAGGAAGAATGTGGAAATGCTTGTTTACATCAGCATTTCCCCGTTCTTCCTCTCCGTGAGATGATCGCTGGTATACCCGCAGACATCGAGTCCACGGGACCCGCGATCACACTCATGAAGCTCGCGGTGTGCGCCAACAATCTGCCTGTACGTGCCAATCTGCCGACGTATATCGGCATGAGCCAGTCGGCAAGCTGCTAAGACTGTACAGTGAAATGCTAAGTAAGGAGCAGTCTCTATTGGCAATAACTCTGTGTAGCAGAGTACTTAGTAGTTTTGCTCACTACTTCTTGCATGCAACAGGTCTGATCCCAAATGCTTGGCATTCAGTTGTCCCAGAAGTCTCAGTCCTCACAATCAGGTCTTCCTGAACAATTTTTCTCACAATCAGGTCCTCACTGATGTAGGCAGACAAGGCAACTGGTCTCCATAGCTTTGGCGCCAAGACACAGCGACTCTGTGCCCCAGATGCACACTTTGTTTCCTGTACCGTCTCTATGGTGGGCATAGGCAGGTCCAAACATCAGTTTCCCCTTGTCAAAAGACCCCGACCTCTCTAGAATTGCATGGGAGAAGTTCTGTCTCTCCACCTTTTGTCAGCAGGTAACCCTGGGTGTTGTCATTTTTAACTGTATTCACCCCCCCCCCCCCTGAGCAGCACTCCTCCAGGATTGTGTTGAGTGGGGGATTTCAACAGCTTTGAAGTTGTTACAATAATTTTTCTGTAAGGCCAAAGCGTGTGTTAGAGAATACAATACAAACAACCTCAGAAGACAAAGGAGCTGAGTTAAAGTCCAACTCCAGATAAAAATTACAAAAAATAATTGCCCTGCAGTAGTTAAAAAAACAGCTCTTGCTGCAATACTCTACCAATCTGTCCCCTGTAAACTCATCAATCCGAATGAATTAAGGTTGAATCTGTCATTGGATGCTTATGGTGTCTGTCGAATGTTCTAAGAAGATTTGACGAAGCAGCTAAACTGTACGACACCGCAATCGTACATTTCTGGTCGAATGCTCTGCCTACAAGCTATAGAAGAATTCTAATGTTGTATGACACTAGTAATAATTATATTTATAAATTATTATTACTAGTAGTCAATCAACATTCAAATTCTTCTAAAACCTATGGGCAGAGCATTTGACCGCAAATGTACGATTGCAGCGTCGTGCAGTTTAGCTGCTTGTCGAATCTTCTTAAAACTTTCGACAGACACCATAAGCCTTCAATGACAGATTCAACGTCTGTATGTTTTTCTCTGCTTTTTCGAATCTTCGTTGTTCATGTAGAATGGTCTGCCCCAGGGGTAGGCAACCTTGGCTCTCCAGCTGTGGTGAAACTACAAATCCCATCATGCCTCTGCCTCTAGGAGTCATGCCTGTGATTGTCAGGGTCTTGCAATGTCTCATGGGACTTGTAGTTGCAAAACAGCTGGAGAGCCAAGGTTGCCCACCACTGGTCTACACTAACACTGTCTCTATAATGTTGAATCTTTTCTCTCTATGTCGAATCTTTCCTCTCTACCTGGTAAAATAATCTTGGACTAATAGAGTTAAGGTGAGGCACATTCGAGCACAGGTTCGATAGACACAGATTGTCAGCGTCATGTCGAATCTCCTATATATATCGACCTGTTGTAGCAACGAAAATAAAGCATTTTTTATGTCGATTTCGGATTATGCGCTTTTGTTTTTGATTGTTAAAACGATAATGAAAATACCCAAAATTCGGACGAAAACGAATGCACATGTCTACTACACAATGGGAGTGTATATTTTATACTGAGGGCATGTGGAGGAAAGAAAGTCCAGACAAAGCCAGCTCAGTGAGGAGTGAGGAGAGAGGAGAATGGAAGGAAATTGAACAGCTGAGGAGCCTGGAATTAATCCCAGCAGGGGAAGGCGATTTTATCCCTGGTAACAGGTCTAAAATGGAGGTGAGCGCAGTGGTGAAAGGTGGCGGGTGTCACTGCACAATTGTGAAATCCACAAAGGTGAAAAAAATGCGGGATATGAAAAGAACATTTAGTCATCATGCACACTGGACGTTAAAATAACGTTAGAAAAATGGCAGTTTTTTTTTTCAATGGATGTAAAACTTTAAAAAACGCTGGTGAGCGTTGTTTTTGAGCGTTTACAGCTGAAAAACGTCTCTCAGAACCCACTAGTTTTTTTTTTTTTTTTACTGCTCAAAAACGCCACTGCCCAAAACTGCTGATAACAGCCTATGGCCCGGATTCACAAAGCACTTACCCCGACGTATTTGGAGTTATGACACGTAGGTGTAAATATGCGCTGTCGTATCTGTGCGCCGTGCACACAGAACTAAGATACGCCTAAAAACTGGCTTCAGTCCACCGTCGTAACTTGCATACGCTGGCGTATCGTGGGCGCATCTGGCACTCCCATTGATTTCCTATTTAAATATGGAAATGAGGGAGATACGTCGATTTTACGAACGTACTTGCACCCGGCGCATAATATACGCGGTTTGCGTAAGTTGTACGTCAGGCGTAAAGTTATTCCCCATATAGGAGGCGCAACTAATGCAAAGGTATGGGCCAGGGAACGAATGCCGTTGTATTTTACGTAGTTTACGTAGTACGTGAATAGGGCTGGGCGTAGGTTACGTTCACGACGTAGGCAGTGATTCAATGTATCTTAGGCAGTTGTTTCGACGTGATTGTGAGCATGCGCACTGGGATACGTCCACAGGACGGCGCATGCGCCGTTCATTTTAAGTACTTGCTAGCACTCGGCACATCATTTGCATGGGGTCACGCATCATTACCATGTATCACGCCCACTTCCACTTACGCTGACTTACGCCTACGAATATACGCTACGCCGGCGCAGAGTTGGGAGCATTTGCTTTGTGAATTCCATGCTTTCCTCTCTGCGTTGCACCGGCGTAGCATAAAGAAGATACGCTACGGCGGCATATATGTGCGCCGAGGTATGTGAATCCGGGCCTATGTGTGCATGGACACATAGGATAACATGATGTAGAGTTTAATGACTGTAGAAAAAACATCTACAGCCAAAAATAGCTGCTGTAAAATTTTCAAAAAACATCCAGTGTGAAGCGTCCAGTGTGCATGAGGCCTTCAAAATATTTGAAAGAAAAAAAGCACTACTAATTGAATCTGGGACTGTCAAATTAGTTTTATTGTATTTTATTGTACACAAGAAAGTTTATCACTGAATAATGAAAGCAGTTTTGTGGTTTGAAAGTTGGATTGCACACGGATGGGCGCAGCCAACATTTTATCATTATAATTTCTATCTAAGGGAAAAAGTAGAGATGACTCTTTAAGCATCAGATAGGTAACCTGGTGTTTTTTTAGCAATGCAGTGTAAACCCAGGTGGTGAGAAACTGTTTCAATTTCCAGCAGACACGGGATCAGTCACAGGTAAAATGATAAGCACAGTATGTCTCCCTAGTGTTATACACCGATAATTGCCACATATTTGCAGGCCTAAGCATCTGCAGAACACAGGTGAACATATGCTGCAGTAGCAATATTATATTAATGTATTCCTGGCCTCGCTTTCTTCCAGAGTTTAAACCCACTGTGACTGCTACAATGTTTAAATATCATCCTTTATTTATTTACCGTGTGCAAATTACTGCATTTTACCATCCTAAGAAGATAGAGCTCCCGTCGACTCTATTTGTGAGAGGTACACTTCTGTAACCAAACATTATAATGTATTACCTTCAATAGGTCTCTTACACGAAACATCTCATTTTATTTCAGTTAAATGATGGATAAGACTTTAATAAGCTTAACGTTGTATTGCAATCAAATATAATCATGTTACAGATCCATACACCATCATCCTTGCTTTTATTTTTTATTTACTTTTACTTACTTTTGGTGTGTTGGGGCACCTAAAACAAAGACTTGTTGGCTTTGGCTCATTTGCCTAGTTCACACGTACGGGTTTCCGGTGGACTTTTTACCACCAGGAAACCCGAGGGGAAAACCAAGAACCTGCTCGGTTACTTTTTCCCCCCTACATATGGACGGGTTTCCTGACAGGAAAACTGCCATGAGAGCTTTGTTTGGGAATCCCAGCCGTGTGTATGCTTCATCACAGTCTTTTCCCATAGAAAAACTTCTGGCTTAAAACCACCGGGAATCCCGGTGGGAAAAAAGAGAGCTGGTTCTCTTTATTTTCCTGCCAGTTTTCCTGCCGGGAAAACTGCGATGGAGCATACACATGGCCGGGATTCCCAGATAAAAGCTCTCATGGCAGTTTTCCAGACGGGAAACCTGTACGTGTGTACGGGGCAATAGGATTCATAAGTATCTGTTATTATGTTTAAGCCGTCACTACCTGCTGGTTGTTACTTTGCACTTACACTGCATGGCACACCTGCCCTCATCACAAGTCCTCAAATGGACTGCTGAACATTCAGACTGTGTCAGATCAAATATTCTCAAAAAATCCAGGTTTAAATGGTGGAGCTGGCTGCAATTTTAGGGTTTATTCTGCTTAGGGAAAACCCCCAAATGGCATGGGTCAACTAAAAGCTAGCTCCCGAGGTAAAAGTTATAAAAATATTTGTATTATGTTGTATTTGTTGCTAGCCAAGATTGAATTTAAAATATTTACTGATGTTTTGTTTAACCACTTAAGGACCGCACACTGTATATATATATACGTTGGTAGAATGGCACTGACAGGCATAATTACGTACCTGTACGTGGCCGTTTAAATGCCTGCCGTGTGGTCTCGAGCGCGCCGCCCCGTGAGTCAGACTGCGGGTCCCACGGACTCGATCGCTGCGGGTATTACCATGATCGTCTCACGGAGGTATAGACCGGGGAGATGCTTGTGTAAGCAACCATCTCCTTGCTCTGCCTAGTGAAAATGACACTGATCTCGGCTCCGTGTACTCAGAGCAGAGATCAGTGTCATGTGACACAGAGCCCATCCCCCCTACAGTAAGAAATAGGGATGAGCCGAACACCCCTGCATTTGGTTCGCACCAGAACCGTCGAACAGACTGACCGTTCGCGGTCTACACGGTCTAGGAGATATTTGCAAATTGCCGTAGGGTGATTTCTTCTACGCATGCGCCAGATTTAGAAAGGGCACGCTGTGCTGTTTCTATCTCAGGTCATGCCATTAAAGGTGGCTCCCACGCGCATGTGCGGGAGTGATGTCACGTGACTCTGACCAGTCACAGGGCCGGAGTTGGCGGCCCCGTAAGGAAAAGGGGAGAAGAATGGACGCTCGCTACCAGCGAGGAAGACGGGTACATCGCGGGCTTCTCCTGCAGGTAATCGTCACATAATGGACTACTATGCAATGCATAGTAGTCCATTATGCTTTACCTTTGCAGGGAAACAAAGAGGAAGTTTACTTCCTCTTTAAGGCATTTCCCCAGTAATAATACAGTATAACTATGTTACCTCACTCCCAACAACAGAATGAGGTCCCACTAAGCACATAGCATGGACCTCATGTGTGCTCTCACTTAACTCCTTCCTTCCCAATCCTTGGGACCAGGCCATTGTTCCCCGTAATGCGGGTTCTGATCCGGTTGCTATTGTATGGTGACAGATAGGAAGGGAGCCTAATAATGCCCCCATTACTGAAGGACTTGTCACCTTACCTGATACTACACCAAATTACTGGTTGCTTGTAGCTTGTTGCTTCACTTGGTTACCCATGGCAACTCAACTCCACTTCCTTGTCTTTGCCGAGTTAAAGAGGAAGTACATTTCCTCTGCTAAAGTTTACCCATAGGTAAGCAAGCCTAGGTTCTTTTGATATGCCATAACCAACATGCACCCCTTTGAATAACTTCAAGCCAGGCTCATAACGGTTGATGCAACTTTACTGAAGAAAGTTCAACAATATCCTTCCCCTAATCCTAACTAGAATTGTGTAGTGGCCCAGGTATACCCCCATGAGGTGAGAGTCCATAACAGCATTGTCCATAGCTTGGATGTCTTCCAAAAACCCTGGTTCCTTCAACATGCACTCAAAGTTGGTGCTGGAACTCACCGGAACCACCGAAACCTGGAACTCCTGGACCTCCTGGACCTCAGCCGTCCCCCTTTTCTATGGCACAGATGCGCTGGCTAGGACCAAAAGCCAGGAAACTGAGCTAGAAAAATGTAACCCTTTCCCTAGCCTGGGCCTCCTGTCGACTCACTATACTGTACACAGTTCAACATTCCTACATCCGAATATCTGGTTTAAGGCCACTACCACTTGTTTACTGATATGATTTGGTACCTCCTTCTGTGTGTCCCTTCTGTTCAGTGTTTGTAAGTGCAGACACCAAGACTTTATTAGCCAAAAGGGATTAAAAACACTTACTTAAAGGTTGTAATAAAAAGGCTCATCATATAGAGGAGTCCAGAAAAGGTGGTAGTCCTGGGATAATCAGGTTCACAGCAGGGTGTTATGTATCCCAGCCAATCTGCGTGACAGGAGACCAGTGAGAAAGCTGCCATACTGCTGCTATATGATAAGCCTTTTTACCACAACCTTTTAGTAAGTGTTAGGCCACGTACACACGATCAGACCGGTCCGATGAGACTGGTCCGACGCTGAAGTGGTCTGATGGTCTGATGTGCATACACACCATCAGTCCAAAATCACATCGGGCCAGAACGCGGTGACGTAGAACACAACGACGTGCTGAAAAAACTAAGTTCAATGCTTCCAAGCATGCGTCGACTTGATTCTGAGCATGCGCGGGTTTTTGGTGCGATGCTTTTGTGTACTTACAATCGTTTTGGTCCGACGGACAGGTTTCCGTCGGACAGATTTTGAAGCAAGTTTTAAAACTTTGGTCCGACGGACAACGGTCCGATGGGCCGTACACACGATCAATTTGGTATGATGAAACTGGTCTTCAGACCAGTTTCATCGGACCAGTCTGATCGTGTGTACGCGGCCTTAGAGGCGCCTTCCCTTTATTTTGTTTCTTTAGAGTCGTTGCTTTCCTCTTGAAGTGCTGCCTTAGTGTTCATACAGTGCACAAGGAGAGAAATGTGCAAGATCTAAATACAGTAATTCCTTGATACTATTAGCTAAGCAAACATGAGTGTGGTGGTGGTTATAATTGATTAAATAAATACATACATATATCTTAATTATTAAAAATATATATTGGGTATCAATTAAAATGATACATAAACTGCACATTTTTTTTTTAAATTGTTAAATCACATGGCGGGTCCAATGTCCAAAAACGCTGCCATCGTTGTAGAACAGAAACCGTGTTCCGAGACTGTGATAAAAAACAAGGGAAGAGGCGCCTCTAAGTGCAGATGTTGTTAAACCATTTAATAATTAAAAGAGTACAGGCCACTCACACTTTAGAAGTTAAAAATTGGAATTGTACATGTTCGACTGCTGGGCACTGCGCTGTACAGCTGTCCTTCACCGCTGTGATGTGATGAAGCCGGCGGCGGTGGCGAAGATAGCTAGTGAGCCAGGCAGATGAAGTAAGGATGTTTCAGCAGCAGGATGGCACTGGTGACGTTGCTGTATTATGCGACGCGTTTGAGCGTTCGAGCTGCGGTGGTGTGGCAGTCGCGCTCCTTTTTCAAGCTCTTTCAGATTAAAAAAGGAGCGTGACTATTTTTTGTGCCAGGTAAACAAGAATTCTAATTGGTTACTGTAGGCAACCATTTCAGTTTTGTTCCCATTATTCTTTTCTCCTGCTCAAATCTACTATCTCCATTACTTGTCTCTCTCTTGATGAACGATTGACATATTCAAGCTCTAAGGACGCAGGTTACTGTGCCTTATATATATATATATATAGAAAGCCACAAGAGGGCTCCCAGTTCAATAATATAGGAATATGAGCATGAAAATATGACACAGCAAGCAGGTGAGATGTAAATTTAAAAATAGCTCATAATGAATGCTTACTGCAAATACCTTTCCCCTCGATGTATAGCTGCTGTGTCTCCCGCCAGTATGTTTGCAGTGACGTAGAACCCCCGTTTATGTTTCTATGATGGACTGTTTCTCTAATTTAACTGTTCCACGTAACTGCTGTTTAATGTTTTACAGAGTATCATTATCTCATTAAAGGTAGTGTTTTGGCATTGTGCAGTCTTTTGAAATTGATTTCTTGTAGGAGTAGAACTCCAGAGGCTCCAGTGTGAATGCAGGTGTTAGAATCTACAGATGTAACAGAAGTAGAATTGGCATTTCACTGGTTGCCTATGAGTTTCAATATTAGAAGACCTCCCTCGCAGATGAAAGGCATGGCCCCAGGCATAACATGTCTTACTCTGGGCAACATAGTCTAGTACCCTGACGCTCACCTCTGCCTGTAGTGTATTCTCCCCTGTGACAAGGAAAGAGTGAAATATTGCCATTCATACACAATATTTCATCAGCACAGTGTGTTCTTTGTTCTGTATTAGGAATGAGGGGACTGAATTTGGAAACTGAATTAATGTTGCTGTGAAATAGCCAGTTTTGCATTTGCAACATTACGACAATATGCTTTTTTGGGGGGTATATGTTGAGTAGTTTCATTTATTTTATTTATCACCATTGCTTGCTATTTTTAAAATGATTATTGGCCAAACTGAAAATAATTATACTTTTTACTTACAGTTAGATAGCCCCCCCCCAAAAAAAAATAGGCGAAAGGCAGGCATGACTGGGCTAGCAGGTTAGTACAGCAGTGGGTGGGTTAATGGTAACATGGTCAAGAGTCGGTATAAGGGGCTGAGGCATTGATTGGTGGAGGTAATTCTAGGGAGGGGCAATGACTGTGGGGAGGTGGGGTAGTGAAGTTGGAGGGGCCTTTTAAGGCAAACGGATGATTAAGAAGTTTCCCACCTCCCCACCCTGTGATTTTGAACTTGGGTGGCTGTAGTGGTATAGCGGTTGGGGTCTTTGGAGGCGTCCACATTTTGCTGTGTGAATCAGAGTAAGGACCTGTCTATGGTATGGCGTCCTATGGTTAATCCCAGTTAATAATGGTTTAACAAGAATTTGTGGAAATGGAGGTGTCAGCTGGAAATTCGCCATTGTCCTTAAAGAGGATGTAAAGTCAAAAATATTTCCCTCTTAAATTAAAGTCTGACAGTAGCAGATAAAGTAAAAAGTAATATTTTGCATTATAACTAGTTTGATGCCTGTTGAAATCGAGCTGTTTTATTCACCTCCATCACTCCTGAATCGTTATTCTCATTGACTTCCTGGTTTGCGGTGCGCATTCATTCTTGCTACATCACGGCCTAATGAGAACTACAGTTCCCTTTATGCTTAGCCTTCATGCCTGTGAGGGATAAGAGAGCATCTAAACGCAGGGCTGTAGTCATAGGGAGGGGGTAAGCACATTCTGCTTTCCACCACGCAAAATGGCTCAGGTGCTGGTGGAAAGCAAGAAGAGGAAGGACAGGAAATTGCATTTTCAAACCTAGATTACTGTATTTTGGAGGTCAAAAGGAAAAACGAGGTAAGTGATATTTAAATGCTCTAGCTTACAGCAATCAATTGATCTAATAAAAGATGAACCTTTAGTGTTCCTTTAAGTCCATGTTCTGTGGCAGAGGATCTTCAAGTGGTTCTGCAGGTACAAATTTTGTGTTGGTTCGGTAGTGCCTCCAAAAATTGGCAACCTGGAGTCATTATTGCTATTGTTCTATATTTCTGTTCTAAGGAATGGTAATTGGTTATTGTTAATAAATGGCCGCTGAGGCCTATTTCACTCCAAGTGTGTCGGTTGTATCCGTTTAGTCATAAGTGGGAAGTGGGGTTCATTGGTCTATGGGAGCACATTTTGTACTACCTCTATTATGCCTTAGTCATGCCTTTACAGTATCAGACGTAATAACAAAGGTATTGTTGATTTAATATACCTGTACCGGTGCCGATACCAATCTAATGCTACCATCATAGGAGCTGCTAGATTTAGTTCCCAGATCTTTTCCTAGCACAACTCTTGCAGCCAAGCACACAGTATTTTTTTCCACAGCCAGGTGTTCTCTTTCTTCTGCTTGTTTCTTCAATAATTAGTCTAGGGGTTTTGGCTGTGTTTGGTATTTTTGTGTAGAATTCAACTAATTAAAAGGGGGACAGTTTCTATAACTGAACTGTGGAATTACTGCATGATACTCTGTACACTCTTGAGCAAGTCCTTTGTAGGAGTAATGGGCGGTTGCTCTTCGTGACATTAGCCAGTATCCCCTGATCCAGGGGTTGCCAGAGAACCAGGCCCCAAGATCTTTACAGTCTGTATTCACAAGACCTCTGGAATCTAGACCAAATGGTAGCCTCCTTCCAGTCTTCCAGCAGCACCCTCCAGTGATACCCGGCAGATCTCCAGGGACGGCTTCTCCTTAGTTCTTAAGAACATTATCTAATCTATTGAACAATCCTACTTGTGCCATGTTTTTGCTGAACCTTGAACTCTTGCTCCTACCATTAGCTTCATATTTAAAGTGGATGTAAACCCTCACATATATCCAGTGAAATGAACGGCCTCAGATGATACACAGAGATGAAACAAATCTCCCTACATAAGTTTTACATGCATATATGCTGTTTTCAGCTTTATATATTCTTTAGAAAGTGCAGATTGTATTACATATTTTCTCTTTCTGTTCAGCACAGGAAGTGTGAAGTCTAGGCATACAGCCAAAATAGCTGATTGGAGGAAAGGTGCACACCCCCACTCCACATAGGCAGAGACTTGCAGAGCTGTTTTTTGAATAGTTCAACTCTGTGCCAATCTATTTTTAGTAACCTCCCACAACAAAAAATTCAGGCTGGTTTTATCACAGTTGACAAAGAACATGTCAGCAATATCAGGTTGATACAAGAAGAATGGAGCAGGAGGAAGCAACTGAACTTAGTGCTTTGAAGAGAGATGAGAAAACACTACAGATAAACGTGCCCAGCTCAAATTTCTTAATCAGGTATACATCCACTGTAAGCTATACCTTTGCACTCCCTGTTTGCCAGATTATTGTGCTCCCTCCAGCCGATATCTCACTATCACGCCATTCATATCTTTGCTACCACTTATTACCAACTTTTGCCTTGTATCTAATTCTAAGGCTGCATTCACAATTGCAGCGTTTTGTCCCGCGATTTGTGGCGAGAAATGAAGGGTGTCTTGTGGCGCGATTTGTGGCGACAAAACGCCGTGATTTCAGCCCCTATTTTTTTCCAGGTACACATCTCTATGCCGAACGCCGAAGCCGCCTGAAAAAAAAGGTCCGGGACTTGTTTTGAGCTTCAGGCGTCCGGCGTTTCGGCGTTCGGCGTGGAGATGTGAACCATCTCCATAGAGGGGAATGTTAAATTTCCCCTCTAGCGTGTTTGGGCTGCATTTGCGTCCTGCTTCAGGCGACAAAACGCCTAGGTGTGAATGCAGCCTAATTCTGCTTGATCCCTACTGGCTATATCTGCTAGTGGACCCCAGCTTGCTCACCTAGTGGTGGTAATATCCTGAGGGCCACCACCTGGTACTAACTCACAGAAAAATTCATCTTTACCATGAGGAGCATGATGAACCCCGGTTAGTACTTAGATTCCACACCTCTGATGACCTGCTAATGCACCTATCCAGCTAGTTGATGGGTGCCAATCTACTGCTATAGCTACTGGCCTCTGAGCCTGTCTTCTGACTGTGACAGCAACATTGACAGCCAATCACCAATCATAAACAAGATCTAATACTCTGATGCAAGCATTGATCCCCAAACAGCCACCGATCATGGGAGCTCGTCCCTAGAGTTGTGTCCACTAGCAGAGTCTCAGAGGAAGCTCTAAAGGGGAAAGAGGGGAACTGCTCACCATATTCAAAGCCTCAGAGTCAGTTTATTGATCGCACCAATATATAGACCACTCCATCTGGTATAAACACTTTCTAACTGGTTTTACTCCATTGAAAGCTTACTCATAGGGCAAACAAGGTTGAAACGCATTAGTGAGTGTTTATATCGGATGGGGATGGCCTATGTATTGGAGAGATCAATAACTTGACTCTGAGTTTTTTTTTTTTATGGTGAGTGGTTCCCCTCTTTCTTTTTGGAGCTCCTGCAGAGCCATACCAATCAGTTTAAAACTAGCAAAACAAGGTGAAAGGTGCACATAAGCAAGGCAACATACAAAGCAATACAAAACACACCCAGCACACTAAAAAAAATAATAATAAAAATAAACAGTGAGTCTTCCTACAAAGTTACTTTGTAGGTTTTTTGTAGGTTGTAACTGAGGTTTAGTTATTTTGCTCTATTTTTACATAACATAGGGTGTTAAATAATTGCATGTGTACTGGTCCTTCTAGAAAAGGATACAATGCTAAAAATAAAGCCATTTATAATGCAGATTTACATATTACATGTCTACAGATCTGTATTAGTGAAAAGATCAACCCTCGATGGGTGGTATAATATCACCAGGGAGCCACAACAGATTAGGAACACATGCATTTAGAATAATGTATTTATTATCGCATAATTAAGAATTAGAAAGGCAATGGTTTTTCATCATAGGGAATCATTTCTCATCATAGGGAGCCCTTATCAAGCACATAGTGAACAGACGTGAACAGGATGGGAAAGAAAGCTTTTCTATATAATATGTTTAAAATTCAAACAGATGTCAAAGCATAATTTAAAGCGGTTGTAAACGTTTGTCTTTTATTTTCTAAATAGGATCCTTTAAGCTACTGCTAAAGCACCAATTTCCACATGTTTTACCAGGATCTCAAGTCAAATACCCGCACATTGGTGTTCACCAAATGTTGTCTCATACATACAGTATAGACACATAATCCACAAAAATTTCATTTGCAAAAAAAAAAAAACATCAAAACTCAAATTCTACAATGTTGTATCATTATCTTTGGTACATTTTGTTTACTCCTTGCTATTTAAATACATTACAGTACATAACTTATATGCATTTTTTCATTGTTACAGATCAAAACAATATGTATACATTGGGGATTATTTTTCTTGAGCTATGTTTCAACAAATTTCATTTTGTTACTATAGGCACCAACTTCTGAAGAAGTATATAAATGACATATAAAAAAGAAAAGACAATAAATGAAACAGGTCCACTGGTACTTACAAAAACATTTTTATGGTTTAGTTTTTACAGTCTGGCAGGGAGGACAGAAAATAACAATTGTTCATGTTTATGTATATGCCAGCAGATTGTAGTGTCTTTGGTAGGTTGTGCTGTGTCTACTCATCTTCATAAATCTATAGACACCTATAAATATCTGTTGACTTTCTAATCAGGTGGGTGACACAGGTACAGAATGCCTCCAGGTTGCCATATTGCATTGAAATTTACAGAAAATTACAGGAAGTGCAGATTGTAAATTAAACTTGAATGCCAATGACTATTTAAAAAAAAGTTCTTCTTTAACCGATTCCCTGTACCTGTACGTCCCTTTGAAATTGGCACCTGGCGGGTGCGCGCAAAGCCAGCGGCGCGCCTCGGGAATGTTCCCGTAGGTCCTGCAAACTTGATGTTCACTGGCGGCCCACGATTGTGGTGAGGAGAGGCAGGATGGGGAGATGCCTATGTAAACAAGGCATTTCCCTGTTCTGCCTAGTGACATGATGACAGAGATCTACTGCTCCCTCTCATCGGGAGCAGTGATTACTGTCATGTTAGTGGTAGCCCAGCTCCCCCACAGTTAGAATCACTCCCTAGGACACACTTAACCCTTTGATCGCCCCCCAGTGTTTAACCCCTTCCCTGCCAGTGTCATTTATACAGTAATAAGTGGCTTTTTATAGCACTGATGGCTGTATAAATGACAATGGTCCCAAAATATTGTCAAAAGTGTCCAATGTGTCCGCCATAATGTCGCAGTCCCGATAAAAATCGCAGATCGCTGCCATTACTAGTAAAAATAAAACAATATTAATAAAAATGCCATAATCTATCCCCTATTTTGTAGACGCTATAACTTTTACGCAAACCAATCAATATACGCTTATTGCGATTTTTTTTTTTTACAAAAAATATGTAGAAGAATACATATCAGCCTAAATTGAGGAAAAAAAATGTTTTATATATTTTTGAGGGATATTTATTATAGCAAAAAGTACAAAATATTACTTGTTTTTCAAAATTGTCGCTCTTTTTTCGTTTATAGCGCAAAAAATAAAAACTGCAGAGGTGATCAAATACCACCAAAAGAAAGCTCTATTTCTGGGGAAAAAAGAACGTCAATTTTGTTTGGGTACAACATCGCAAGGACCAAATGATGTATAGGCAAGCCCAGAAAAAAGAGGAAACGGGTCTTCAATAAAGAACATATTTTAATAATGAGCCATCAGGAGGGGGAAGGGTGGTTTGCCCCTAAAACACAATTTTCTGGTATGAATCAATTTTATCATAAACCTTTGACATTTGTTTGGTGCTCTCATTGGATTACATGTATGTGGATTCTCAACTTTGGATCTTTCCCTTGTTCATGGGACGAGTCCTCATTTTGAGTGCTGCCAAACTGGAGCCAGTTTGCCCAGTGACAATTTCAATGATCCTTAGAAAATATGAATCCAGAGCCCCATTGGTTCTTATGTGGGGCCAGATAACCTGTCCCGTTCAGTATTAATGGACCGCACAATTAGTGATCCCAAGAGAATCAAGCCACCTCTTCTCAAGTATATATTGACAAATGTTCCAATCAATTGGATGTTTCAGGTACAGAATGCCTTTAGGCTGCCATATTTTATTGATTTTTTTTTTTAAATTACGGCAAATGAAGATTGAAAAGGAAAGTTACTGGTTGCCAAAAAGTCCCTGACTATATTAAAGATATTTCTTTAAGGTTAAATCTTTAAAGGGGTTGTAAAGGTAAAAAAAAAATCCCTAAATAGCTTCCTTTACCTTAGTGCAGTCCTCCTTCACTTACCTCATCCTTCCATTTTGCTTTTAAGTGTCCTTATTTCTTCTGAGAAATCCTCACTTCCTTTTCTTCTGTCTGTAACTACACATAGTAATGCAAGGCTTTCTCCCTGGTGTGGAGAAAGCCTCTTGAGGGGGCGAGCAGGAGTGTCAGGATGCCCACTAACACACAGCTCCTTTCTCTATCTGCAAAGTAGAGAGTGTCCTGACTTGCCTGCTCGCCCCCTCCCCCCTCAAGAGGCTTTCTCCACACCAGAGAGAAAGCCTCGCATTACTGTGTGCAGTTACAGACAGAATAACAGGAAGTGAGGATTTCTCAGAAGAAATAAGGACATTTAAAAGCAAAATGAAAGGATGAGGTAAGTGAAGGAGGACTGCACTAAGGTAAAGGAAGCCATTTAGGGGGAAAAAATACCTTTACAACTCCTTTAAATACCTAAATATCAGTTAATGTTACCCTTATTGGACAGAAAAAATAGCAAGTCCAAATTATGTAAGGGGAAATTCAGAAAACTGGAGAAGCAGGTCTTCACCAAAGAGCATCCCCTATAATGAGCCCTGATGGGGGGGGGGGTGGTCCCTGAAACGCTTTGACTTGTTTCTGCTATAAATCTGTTGTAGTATTATAAACCCTAGCCTCTTAAATGTCTGTTTGGTGCTCTGATTGCATTGTATGTTTGTGGTCTCTCAAATATGGGTCCTCTCCTTGTTTCTGATGGGGGTCCTCGTTTTGTGGAGTGCAGCCCAACCAGAGTCAGTTTTCTCAGAGACAATCTCAGTGACCCTTAGAAAATGCGAAACCAGAGACCTGTTTGTTCTTGTGTTAGGACAGAAAACCTGTCCTGGTCAGTATTGTTGGACCCCAAACTTAGCATCTAGCCATTACTAGAATGTTGGTGTTTATGTGTGCGCCAGGATACTGTGGAGTCTTCAGTACATTATTCTGTGCCTACACATCCTACCCCCATCTACATCTATATAAGCATTGAATTTTATGAAAAAATTACAGCAAATTGAGATTGAAAAGGAAAATAGCTGCTTGTCAAAAAATCTTTAAGATTTAAGAGTTCTTTAAGATTGGGTTTTTAAATACATGAAAATCAGTTAGCGTTAAATGTTAATACGAATGTACTAATGCGCAAACCACAATAGCTAACACTAATAAATAGCTGCCAACGTGAAATATGGTCCCACACAGTGATAATCTAAAATAAATGAATGTGGCGCTTTCTCAATATCCTAAAGTGCTAATACAATATGTATCCTCAGGTGATACTGTAATAATAGCCAAATATACAAAAAATACAGTAACAAGAATCATCAATATCGAATCAATAAAGTGTTTGGTGCAAAAAATCGCCAGTGCAAGGAATAGTTCATATATAGTGTCACCAATCACCATGCAAAACTATAATATAAATTTATGGCATTAAAAAAAAATCATAAATATTTTCTGTATAATAAAGTGCAATAAAAAAAGTGCAATATTGATTCATAAATAATAAATACAAGTCCATAGTGCTTGGTGCAACAATTCTTCAGTTCAGTGCAAAAACAATACCATGTTTCTCCGAAAACAAGACCTACCCCAAAATAAGATCTAGCTTTATTTTCCAGGAGGGCTGCAATATAAGCCCTACCCCGAAAATAAGCCCTAGTTTAAAATGCTTGTAGAATCCTATACTGTAATCCACTCTATTACAGTAGTATATCATCTATAATGTGTGTGTTTCTGTAATATAATTGCTCAAAAGAGAGCCCTGACGGGTCACAGAAGAGCAGAACAGTGCTATAATGAAGGTATTTGGCACAATTATATTACAGAAACACACACATTGTACATTATATACTACTGTAATAGAGTGGATTATAGGATTTTACAAGCATTTTAACTCAATTCACACTGGGGATTGCTGTCAGGCAGGGAGAGAGAGGGGGAGAGAAGACAGCACATTACATAGTAAGACCTACCCCGGAAATAAGCCCTACTGTGTCCTTTGTTGCCAAAATTAATATAAGACCCGGGGAAACACGATATATCCAATTCTTAAGTAGTTTTTCCACCATCCATGAATATAGTATGTCCCAGCCTCTCTCCTCAAAGAAAGACCCCTACAGGTCTAGTCACATTTTAATATGTATCCACAGCAGCAAGTTATTTCCTTGTAATTCTCTGCCAGATCAGACCAGCAGTATTCTCAGACACAGGCAGGAATTTACAATAAGCATATCAATCTCCTCCACCTCCTTCACTTTCCTCCAATATAGGCTCACATGTAATGAAAATGAGTCTCCATGTGTAGCATTCCAATACAAATATTTTATTAAAAAAGTAGTAATCCACATAAAAAAATCACAATCGTCAGCTTTCACATAAATCAGGGACTTCCGGTCTCGGCTGCGTCTGGAAGTGATGTTCACCCTGACTTCCAACGCGTTGCATCACAGATCTCACCTTCATGAAAGGGTTATCATGCTATCTGTGATGCAATGCATCGGGAGAAGCCAGTAAACACCACTTCCGGTCACAGCTAAGACCAGAACTCCCTGATTTATGTAAAAGCTGACAATTGTGATTTTATATGTGAGTTACTACTTTTTTAATAAATATAGTGGTGACACTATATATGAACTATTCTTTGCACTGAAGATTTTTTCACCAAACATTTTATTGATTTGATATTGACGATTCTTATTACTCTATTTTTGCATATTTGGATATTATTACAGTATCACCTGAGAATACATATTGTATTAGCACTTTAGGATATTGAGAAAGCGCCACATTCATTTATTTTAGATTATCAGTTAGCGTTACCTCTTATTATATAAAACAAATGGCAGGACCAAATGATGTAAGGGTTACATCCAGAAAACAGAAGACGCGTGTTGTTGTTAAGGAACATCTTCTATACAGGCATACCCCACTTTTAAGTACAGGGTTTATTTACTAAAGCTGGGAAGTGCAAAATCATGCTCACTTCTGCACAGAAAACCAACGGGCTTCCAGGTTTTATTACCAGGCGTAATTCAACAAGTTGGAGTTAGAAGCTCATTGCAGAAAAAGAAGAAAAAGCCGCGCCAAAAATTGTCAAACTGAATGAATCTGTTAGATTGCGTGAACATTAATACAGTTGATCTTGTGATGACCAAAATTATAAACAATAAAGTTCATTAAGGTCCATAGATAGATAAGTCCCAGGGAGGAACTCCTCCGATCCACACCACCAAGTGAAATCCAATCCAAAGGTGCACTCTCCACCAGTTAAGTGAGCAGCTTACCAGAGGACGAGTAATAACAGCAATTGACTATAGCCCAGTCACGGCCTTTGGTTTCTTTACGGTTCCTAAGATCTCCCAACTATGGCCAGTTAGTTCCTGGGACGTGTACACTTTAGGCTCCAATGGTTCAATAAAGTAAAAAAGAAGAGGCGCACATAGCGTAACTCCATATACAGTGGATTTAATAAAAAACATTTAAGGTTGTACTTACAAAATATACGATAAAAGACTGCATAAAAACAGTATTGCCGGCTGGCATGAAGGAGCCCTCCTCCTCAACGTGGTGACGTCACTGCGTGAACTTGGTATGCATACACGCAACAGAACATTTTCAGCCAACATTCACCAAATCACATAGTTTTTCAACTCTTTACCGCCACCCTTTGGGCAACTTCTGCTATTGCTTCCTGTTTAGCATTGGTTCGGAGCTTGCGCGTTTGTACTTTGGATTTTAGTCCAATAGATTTGTGTACACACCATTGGATAATCCGACTTAACACATTTGTTGTCGGAAAATTTGAGAGCATGCACAGCCAACATTTGTTGTCGGAAATTACGATTGACTTGTGTACACATGATCGCATAATCTGACGGAACACATTTGTTGTCGGACAATTTGAGAGCATGGCTATCCAATATTTGCTGTCGGAAATTCTGACAACAATTGTCCGATAGAGCATACAGACGGTCAGATTGTCCGATAAAACACGTCCGTCGGACCATTGTTGTCAGAAAATCCGATCATGGGTTACGGGCCATAAAAGGCCTGTACACACGATTGGATATTCCTACAACAATTGTGTGATGGAAGGGTTTTGTCGGATAATCCGACCGTCTGTATGCTCCATCGGACAATTGTTGTCGGATTTTCCGGAATGCTCACAAAATGACAACAAATGTGTTCTGTCGGATTATCTGATCGCGTGTACACAAGTCCACCGGACTAAAATCCAAAGTACAAACACGCATGCTCCGAACCAATGCTAACTATCAGACAATATTAGCCGAAGTTGCCCAAAGGATGGTGCTAAAGAGCTGAAAAACAATGCAGTTTTGTGTATTTTGGCTGAAAAAGTTCTGCCGTCTGTATGCAGTTCACGACCAACGCCCTTTGGACAAAAAGTCTGATCGTGTGTACGAGGCTTTAGAAAATATAAAAGCTGGCTCTATTGGTTCTTGTATTAGGACAAAAACCCATCCTGGTCAATTTTGTTGACCTCCCCTCACGAACGATCCTAAAAGCATCTAGCCATTACTCCTTCTTCTCAAGTATAAACTGATGAATGTTCATGTGTTATATGTGCGTGTCTTTGGTAAATTGTGCTGTGTCTTCTCATTTCACCCCCTCCTAAACCTATAGGCACCTTTAAATACCCATTGGCTTTCTAGTTAATTGGGTGTCCTGTTCTGATGATTGTTTACACACACGGCACATTATCCATGCTTCTTAGTTGTAGGTAAAGCCTTAGCAGATTACAATTTATACAGCACATACAAAATGTATAATAACACACATTATAACTTCAACTTTCTGACAGCCAGGACACACCAGAAATCACGTCTATACTAATCGCGCTACAAATGCACATTGTTAATTATTCGTCTGCACCCACCTACACACATACAAAATGCATTTAGCTAATGCTGCGTTACATCAGAATGTAGAATTTAACTTGTTCGGTAAAATATAAAGAAGGCATTTTCTCTTTGTAAAAGATGCTTTCCCATGCCTGATTCATGATGTCATTAGCGTGATGCCATGGTAATGAGTCAGAAATTCTTGTCATTGCAGGAAGTGTGCTACCTAATCTGTTTTCCTGAGTCCCTCTTATGTACTGTGTATTGATCAGCGTCCATCCAACTTTGTGTCAGACAGTTATTGTGTCATTGTAATCCACAGCAGAATGAGTGTGCACTTTGCGAATAAAGCCGAGCAAATAATGAGAGAGCGTTCGCTATAGATTGAAAAGATGCTGTTTTTCTGTGAATTATTTTTATTAGCCTTTTAATGGCATTACCATTTACAATAAACTAACGATTTACAATAAAAAATAAACACAATTAATTTATGGTCTTTAGACACATTAATAGGAAAGGTCTAGCAAACAACACTTTATAAGAGATAAATGAAAGCCCTCAACTCAAATTTACTTACATGTACAGCTAATATATTTTTTTTTAAACAGGACTTGATTAGTCCATGGTTGCTTAGCTGTCTCTGACAATAAGCTAGTCTTTGTGAAGAGGCTGGAGAAATTATTTATGGAAAGTGCAGTCAAGGAAACTAGAACAAAGCCGGACTTCAACTGCCCTTAGTAGTCATCTTCATCTTTCATTCACTGATTGAGTGAGACATTGGGGTTGATTAACATAAGCTGGAGCAAAAGTTAAACATTTGCCAAAGTGACCAAACAAATTTAAAGCGACACTAAACCCTGGTTAAAAAAATCTATTCAAGTGGACTATGAGCTATGGACTTGTAGTTTTGTAATGAGTTGGACTTGCATATACTTGTTGGATTTTCATTGCTTATTTTTAACCACTAGAGACCCGGGCCATTGACAAATGATGGCCACAAAGTGTTTCTACAGGGCTGGGAGGTCGCCTATTGATGTCCTCGGCTCCTCCCGGCCACTCAGGTGCTGATGCGCGTGCCTCTCGCCGATCTGACCGGGCCTCCCGTCCCGTCGGGAGACCCGATCCTCCATCCGGCACCTTGTGTGTCCAGGCACAGACTGAAACTAAGCCGTAAATGGCTTTGATTCAGTCTCTGCACTGTAAACACGGAAGCGACGTCATGACGTCACTTCCGGGTTTCTCGGCTGCCAATGGCGCCAGATTTAAAAAAGTACACAGAATCCCTGTTTTCGACGATCTGAATACTTTGAAGTGCAAAGAAGGGATTGGGGGTCTTTTAGACCCCCGATCCCTCCATAAAGAGTACCTGTCACCACCTATTACTGTCACAAGGGATGTTTACATTCCTTGTGACAGCAATAAAAGTGATCAAAATGTAAAAAAAATAAAAAAAAGTAAAGCGCCCCCTCTCCCCGCGAGCTTGCGCAACAAAGAAAACACATATGGAAGTGGCGCCCGCATATGAAAACGGTGTTCAAATCAAACATGTGAGTTATCGCTGCAATCGTCAGAGCGAGAGCAATAATTTTAGCACTAGACCTCCTCTGTAACTCTAACCTGGTAACCGTAAAAAAAAGTTTAAAGTGCCGCCTATGGAGATTTTTAGGTACCGTAGTTTGTCGCCATTCCACGAGTGCGTGCAATTATAAAGTGTGACATGTTGGGTATCTATTTACTCGACTTAACATCATCTTTCACATTATGCAAAAAAATTGGGCTAACTTTACTTTTTCATTTTTTTTTATTCATGAAAGTAAATTTTTCCCAAAATGTTGTGTTTAAAACACCGCCGCACAAATACCGTGTAAAATATTGCAACAGTCGCCAATTTATTCTCTAGATTCTCTGCTAAAAAATATATATATAATGTTTGGGGGTTCTAAGTAATTTTCAAGCATCTGATGGATTTATTCATCAGATATCCGATGAAGCTGACTTTCATCAGTCGTGCCTACACACCATCGGTTAAAAAAACGATCGTTAGGGTTTAGTAGGATCTCTTTTGCACATATGGTGGGAATGTCCGCTTATTCAGAAGTTTTGGAAGGATGTACATAATATTATCCCAATCGTCACTTCTTTTACTCCTGACTTCACGGCCTCTCAATACCTTCTACA
Source organism: Rana kukunoris (assembly GCA_029574335.1). Taxonomy (NCBI): domain Eukaryota; kingdom Metazoa; phylum Chordata; class Amphibia; order Anura; family Ranidae; genus Rana; species Rana kukunoris. Next base: position 177,106,940 of record CM056055.1, on the reverse strand, counting down.
CCATACCTCATTGTCCCACTCTGTATATAAAAACATGATTATAATGCATCTAATTAATGCAGCTAAATTGTGTATTCCTACCGACTGGAGGGATGCCTCTCCCCCTTCCATTTCGGAGTGGTTTCAGAGAATTGCTAAAATTGCTGAAATGGAGGATTTGATCCAACAATCTAGAGAATCACCTAAAAAATTTCAAGAAACCTGGGCTTGTTGGTTCAATTTTACTAAATCCGCTAAATTTCAGAACAAAGCACAACATACTATTTCTAACTGAATAGAGATCTCTGTGCAAGTGATTATTTATACTTGTCTTTCAGGTATGATCACCAAAATAGTCTAGCTTTCTAATTCCCCTTAACACCTGTCCTTTTTTTTGCATCAAATTTTTCTTATGAAAATACCTAAATGTTATTCTTTTTATTTAGTATTATTGATTATTTTATTAACATCTTATCTCATATTTATATCTATATTTGGCAATACATATCTATATGTCTTTCATATGTTGACATTATTGTAATGCACACAACAATTGTTACAAGTTTATAACATTATTTATTTCTGAGTCACTATTGTACTATTTTTTGAAATACCAATAAAAAAATTGAAAACAAAAAAACGATCGTTTCAGAACACAGTGACGTAAAACACAACGACGTGCTAAGAAAAATGAAGTTCAATGCTTCCGAGCATGCGTCAACTTGATTCTGAGCATGCATGGATTATTAACCGATGGACATACCCACAGGCAAACGTTTTTTTCTATCGGTTAGTTAACCATCAGATAATTTTTAAACAAGTTCCTAGTTTTTTAACCGATGGATAAATAACCGATGGGGCCCACACACGATTGGTTAGTCTGATGAAAACGGTCCATCAGACCGTTTTCATCAGACAAACTGATCGTGTGTACGCGGCATAAGGCTCCTCTCACATCTGTAAATTTCCTTGCATTTCAGAAATGCACTGCACCAAAATCACAGTAAAAAAATGCACCAAACTCCACTCTAAAAAAAGTTTCCTTGGGGTGATTGCTGTGTGTAGGGCAGCACATTTAGGTGGATGAGCTTCCCTATGTGTGATGAGTGAAAATGCTCCAAAACACCTCTCCCCCCTCGCAATAAAAAAAAAAAAAACGCATGTGGGAATGCGTTATCCCGCTATGCAGCGATGTGAATGGGGATTGACAGCTGAGTGATTATTTTCTGTCCACTTCCTTCTATGTACTTGTATAAAGATGGTCATACACTATGCAATCTATATTGTGTATTTAGTGAGATGGGTGATCACTGATTAATTGAATTTCATTTAAAAAAATGTGCAGCTGGGAATGGGAGGGTGGATGATGCAGGATGTGTGCTAATGAGGTCAACTGGTCAACTCCTTCCTGTGTCATGACCTACAGTCTGTAAGAAAGTAACACAGAAGCAATAGATACGTTTTAAATCATGGATGTAGGACAGTAAGGTACGTGTCTGTAGATTTTATGGAAAGTTTTGATATTTTGGCAAAAAAAGTACATATATGCTATATTGGTGCATAGGGGAGCTGGAATTTAGAAAAAAAAAGGTGAACTTAGGCTTTAACATACACCTTGCAATCAGTTTGCATGAACAGGTTTGCGATTTAGATGCGGTGCAAATTTGCACTAAATCCACATCTAGTGTGAACTGATTCTAAAGGATATTTTCAACCATTTTCAACCAAAAATTCAGTCACAAATCATAACTTGCAGATGTACAGGACTACAATAAGATACAAAGATGTGCGTTTTTAATAGCTTTAAGTGTAAGGGAACTTAATATAGGCTTACATTATAAACAATTGTATACAAAATACGAGAATGCATACATATTTTTCTGATTCATCACAGACAAAAATAATACAGTAGAGTCATTGAAAGAGATACTGTATATATTTTTCTAAATATCTTAAGTACCCTTAGAATGAATCGTAACAGATGCACATAATAGAAATATCGGCATTCTTGGAGAGGCATGCGTTTTCAAGGTTGGAAAAAACACTCCAAAACAAAGGTCCATACTCTGGAGATTGAAAGCAAACTGTTTAAAGGTCAGACCAAATCTGTAAGAACACACAGGGGTGAGGTAGTGGAAACTGCAGGTTTCTGTTAGTGTAGGTTGCAATACAAATATTGAAAAGGAACTGAACTCTGGAAGTCGTGCCCCAAAAAAAGGCAGACAGGCAGGTAACAAAAGACTAGCCATTATTGCCAGTGGTTTACCAGCAGTTATTCTCTATTACTGAGATGTTTATGCCTTTGTGACACAGGGGTTAATTTACTAAAACTGGAGAGGGCAAAATCTACATAGAAACCAATCAGCTTCCAGGTTTTATTGTCAAAGCCTAAATGAACAAGCTGAAGTTAGAAGCTGATTGGCTACCATGCACAGCTGCAACAAATGTTGCACACTCCAGTTTTAGTAAATTAGCCTAACTGTGTGGGGGCGGCCATCTTGGTACAGGCAGGGATTTGCCTCCTCTTGGCAGAATCTTCAGCAAAGGGAACATTGAGAAGTAGTGAATTCACCAAATCTCATGAAACCAGCAGTCAGAGACAGCAGTGCTTTAGCTCTTACAAAAATACAGATATGAGGCTGTAGGTACAGGAGTGCCTAGGCACACTCATATACCAGGAAGTACTTATTTTTCAAGAGGAATCCCAGTAAAAAGGGTTGATTTATCAGAGTGCTGCTTAAAGCGGAGTTCCACCCAAAAATGGAAGACTTCACTTCCTGATTCCCTTTCCAGAAGGTGGAGGTGGCAGCACCCGAGAGCCCGACAACTTGGGCGCACTGGACAGGTAAGTGTCCATATATTAAAAGTCAGCAGCTGCAATATTTGTAGCTGCTGACTTTTAATTTTTTTTTCTGCGGCGGAATTTCTCTTTAAGTATGATTGACATAGATGTTCCCTATAACAAAGCAAATACATAGGCCCCCGGATTCACATACATTGGCGCATATTTATGTCTCCGTAGCATATCTAATATACGCTACGCCGACGCAGCGCAGAGAGGCAAGCACAGTATTCACAAAGCACTTACTCCCAAATCTACGCTGGGTTTTGAAAGCGTAGGTCGTCGTAAGTGGAAGTGGGTGTGAGCAATGCAAATGAGGCGTGACCCCATGCAAATGATGGGCCGAGTATCAGACAAGTACTTAAAACGAACGGCGTATGCGCCATCCCGTGGCCGCATCCCAGTGCGCATGCTCACAATCACGTCAAAACAACTGGCTAAGATACGTCGAATCACTGCCTATGGTGTGAACGTAACCTACGCCCAGCCCTATTCACGTACTACGTAAACTGCGTAAAATATGACGGCTGTGTTCCCTGGTCCATACCTTTGCATGAGTTGCGCCTCATATATGGGGAATAACTTTACGCCGGACGTGCGACTTACGCAAACCGCGTATATTATGCGCCGGGCGCAAGTACGTTCGTGAATCGGCGTATCTCCCTCATTTCCATATTTAAATAGTAAATCAATGGGACCGCCAGATGCGTCCAGCGTAACTATGCGCCCACTATATGCCGGCGTAGGCAAGTTACGTCGGTGGAGTGAAGCCTGTTTTTAGGCGTATCTTAGTTCTGTGGAGATGGCGCACAGATACGACGGCGCATATTTACACTTACGCGGCGTATCTCGAGATACGTCGGCGTAGGTGCTTTGTGAATCTGGGCCAAACTTTTTAAGTTCCTAATTTAAGATTAGACGTGCATTCATTATCGTCTGAATGCATTTTCTTCCCGATTTCAGGGATTTTCACGTTCGTTTTAGCAAAACGATAACGAAGGTGCAGAATCCGAAATCCGAAAGATCTGAAATAAAAAGTGCTTTATTTTCATATCCATTATATTTTTATGTGTAAACAGGAGTACTAATGCACTACCAAAAGTGTTCAAAAAATATAGGCACCGCACCTCTGGACCCTTTTACATTACACAGCACCCTGCACTTCTGGACCCCTTTACATTACATAGTACCGCACCTCTGGACCTGTTTACATTACACAGCCCCCCACAGTTTGTTACATAGATACCCCCTAACAGTTCTGGACCCCCTGCATGTTACACTGGGGGGAGACATGCTGGGGGGAGACATGCCTGGTTTGCCCTTTGGCCAGTCCGGGCATGGTGACAAGGACTGAGTTGCTCCCTGGATGATCAGATATTTTTTCTGTGGATGCACCAATTATAACACTTTCTCACATGGAATTGGTTTTAGTTTAGTATATATTTTATCTGAATGGACTTTATACTATTAACTAGGGCTGTCCCAATACTTTTTTACTTTTTTTCATGTACTTGACAATACCGATACTTTTTTTAATGTCATGTGACAGTTTTCAAACCACAATACAGACTAATGATATGAAGAATGCTCCTTACATTGGTGGTCAGTGAGAAGAATGCTCCTTACATTGGTGGTCAGTAGTGTTGCTCACGAATATTCGCATTGCGAATATTCGCTACGAATATTGCATATTCGAGTATTCGCGAATAACTCGAATATCGCGGCGAATATTCGCTATTTCGAATATTCGTATTTTTTCAAATTTCGCAATCAATTTCACAATCAATTTCGCATTCGCACTAGTGAAATTTTGCAATTTTTTTTTTATATATATATATATATATAAAAAATATATATAAAAAAATATATATATATATATAAAAAAAAATAGCGAAATTTCGCAATTTTTTTTTTATATATATATAAAAAATATATATATATAAAAAAAAACTATATATATATAAAATAAAAAAAAAAGCGGAATTTCGCATTAGCGAAATTTCGCAATTTTTTTTTTTTTTATAAAATATCACGAATATTCGATATTAACGAATATTCGCGAATATTCTTCTAAATATTCGCGAATATTCTTCTAAATATTCGCGAAATATCGCGAAATCGAATATGGCGTATTCCGCTCATCACTAGTGGTCAGTGAGAAGAATGCTCCTAACATTGGTGATCAGTGAGAAGAATGCTCTTAACATTGGTTGTCAGTGGGAAGAATGTCCCCTTCACTAGTGATCAGTGGGAAGGATGTCCCTTTCATTGGTGGCCAGTGGGAAGGATGTCCCCTTCATTGGTGGTCAGTGGGAAGGATGTCCCCTTCATTGGTGGTCACTGAGAAGAATGTCCCCTTCATTGGTGATCAGTGGGAAGGATGTCCCCTTCATTGGTGATCAGTGGGAAGGATGTCCCCTTCATTGGTGATCAGTGGGAAGGATGCTCCTTAGAGGTCTGTGTGTGCATGGCTCAATTCAACTTACCCACCTGAGGACTCGCTCCGCTCTCCGCCCCCGTCACTCTCTCCGCCCGCTCTCCGTCCCTCTCTCTGCCCTCTCTCCGTCTCCGCCCCTCTCTCCCCCCACTCTCTATCCCCACTCCTCTCTCCACCCTCTCTCCACCCCCGCCCCTCTCTCCGCTCGCACAAATGCTCGGTATCGGGACAACCGTATTATTAACCATACACTGTTGTGATGCACGTTATCATTATCATTAATATGAGATTCATTTGCACTAATTTTATGCACATCGCACTTTGCTAAATAGTAATTAACGCTACTTCAATATATGTAAAACATTACATTTTTATATCGTTGTGACAACAGTTGGATATAGATAGATAGGAGATTCGACATGACTGTGGCAATAGCGATCTGTGTCTATCAAACCTGCAGTCGAATGTGCCGCCAAACCTAACTCTATTGTCCAAGATTAATCGACATAGAGAGAAAAGATTTGACATTATAGAGACATGAAGATTCGACGAAGCAGCTAAAATTATACAATCGCCGCAAGCGTACATTTCCGGTCAAATGCTCAGCCCATAGGCATAGACGAATTCTAATGTTGGTTGACTAGTAATAATGATTAATAAATATAATTATTACTAGTCATACAACATTAGAATTCTACTTTAGCTTGTAGGTGAAACATTCGACCAAAAATGTACGATCGCGGCAGACAGGACAGACAATTTATAGATTCAACCTTAATTAATTTGGATTTTCGTACAAATAAATTTTTTAATGAAACAAAATAAATAAAAACGAATTTTAAACAAAATGAATAAAAACAAATTTTGGGAGTAACTTAGTATTATTTAACCACTTCCAGACCACCGAACGCCGATATACGTCGGCTGTTTGAAGAGGGATATCTTTATGGCAGCAGCTAGCTCCCATAATTCAGGTATCCTCCTCTTCAGCCAGCAGTCCATTTTCTGATAATAGTTGCCTCTGTGGTGGATTCGCCGCAAGATCACTTTTATCGGCAGCGGGAGAGGCCCCACCTCCTGCTACTCTCCCATGCTCTCCGCCGCTTACCGGAGGCGACCGGGTACTTTTTGTGGCTGGGTATGGAGACGAGTGAAGGGAAGATGGCCCCCACCTGTCTCCATACCACTGCAGGGCGGAAGCGGTGTCAAAATGTAATTTCCGCCCATTGCTCTTAAAGGGAATTTTTTTTGCATTTTTTAAAATGACAAAATATTTTTTTTCTTAATTGCATTTTAGTGTAAATATGAGATCTGAGGGCTTTTTGACCCAAGATATCATATTTAAGAGGACCTGTCATGCTTTTTTTGTATTATAAGGGATTTTTCCATTCCTTGTAAAAAATTTAAATAAAAAGGTAAAATAAATAATAAAAAAATAAATACATTTTTCTTAAACGCGCCACGTCCTGCCGAGCTCGCGTACAGAAGCGAATGCTTACGTGAGCAGTGTCCACATATGAAAACGGTGTTCAAACCACACATGTGAGGTATCACCGCGATCGGTAGAGCAAGAGCAATAATTCTAGCCCTATACCTCCTCTGTAACTCAAAACATGCAACCTGCAGATTTTTTTTTAAACGTCGCCTATGGAGATTTTGTAGGGTAAAAGTTTGTCACCATTCCACGAGCAGGCACAATTTTAATGCTCGACATGTTGGGTATCAATTTACTCGGCGTAACATTATCTTTCACACTATAAAAAAAATTGGGGTAACTTTACTGTTGTCTTATTTTTTCTCCGGAAAAGTTGTATTTTTAAAAAAAAAATATGCACTTGTAAGACCGCTGTGCAAATACAGTGTGACATAAAGTATTGCAACGACCGCCATTTTATTCTCTAGGGTGTTAGACTTTTTTTATAATGTTTAGGGGGTTCTAAGTAATTTTCTATAAAAAAAAAAAGTTTTTAACTATAAACAACAAATTTCAGAAAGAGGCTCGGTCCTTACGTGGTTAAAATGTACTTTTCAGATGAAATTGACATTCCGAAAACAAAATATTTCAGTGCACACATGTCTATTTATGATGGCCATTCCTGAGACAAACACGATTTATGGTAACATAGGCAGTGTGGTTCACCTGCCAAGGATCTGTAAGATCCTTCTATTCTGTTGATGAAGACATGATGATCAAATATATATTTTTATACTGTAGATTTGTATAATCACAACACTAGTTGCTGAAAGGCATGTACTCCTATCATTTATGTTAGGTGTCTCCTGAATGTGTGGCAGAATGGGGGCAAATGACACCAGCTATTTACCAAAAACAAGTGGAAGCTAAACCCAAGGGTTGATTGATGCTCGCACTTAAAATTTCAGACAGAAAATAATAAAATAATTCCTTTAAATCTGTAGCTTAGTTCTAAAAACATTCTGACATTTAAAGGGGGGTTTCACCTTAAAATGACATGATTTATCTGTGCTTTTCTTTTTGCAATATGTTACTAAATAAAATGATTATTTTTTCCAAACATGGATTTTTTTTTTCTAAAGTAACCAACTAAATCCCAGTAATTACTTTAAAAAAAAATAATAAAAAAAATAAGGAATTCAGGACAAACTTCTGAGTGTTTGGGTGTTTGATATACCAACCTTTTTTTACTTTGCGTGTGCCATAATAGGTAAATATGAGTGTGCCATAATGTGTGAATATGATAGCATACTTGCAGAAGTGGGACTGCGACATTGCGGCGGACAGATCGGACACTTTTGACACTTTTTTGGGACCATTGAGAGCTAAAAATAGCCACTGATTACTGTATAAATGTCACTGGCAGGGAAGGGGTTAACACTAGGATCAAGGGGTTACGTGTGTTCCCTAAGGAGGTGTTGCTAACTGTATGGGAGCTGGGCTGACTGGAGGAGGAGAGAGATTGTTGTTCCTAATCACAAGGAACAGATGATCTCTCTCCTCCCGACAGAACAGGGATCTGTTAGTTTACACAAAAAAAATCCCGTTCTGCCTGTCTCTGAAGTGACCGCTGGTGGCCGGTGGACATTGAGTCCGCCAGACCCACTGGTTAGCTCCCCCGCAGGTGAATTTACGTGTACGTGCCCACAAATCGCTGTGTACATGCCCGACGTACAATGCAAGCAATGGAGTCAACTTGCCGCAGTACAACTGTGGCAGGCGGTCCGTAAATTCACTTTTTCAGCCAAATTGGGATAATGTCTACTTACATTTATTACATGGCTGTCAGGTAGTCTGTACGGGGCCCCGTGATTTCTATCATCAGCCCTTGCGGTGAGCGTAGATAAATTCAAAATACATTTAGATGTGTTTCTTAGTGAATGCAATGTACAATGATATAAACACATACACACACATTTAGTTTGAACTGCATCAACCTTATCAACTATGTAACTATATACCATTACAGGTCAGGTTAACGCTCAGGATATTTGGGTTCTCAGTGCTAAAATGCGGTTGATTTACTAAAACTAGAGAGTGCAAAATATGGTACAGCTGCGCATGGTAGTCAATCAGCTTTCACCTAGTACGTGATCTGACACTTCCATGGCTGGGGCGCGCATGCGCACCACCGCCGACCAGCCGTAATTGGACACAGCGTGAGCCAATCAGTGTTTCCGATGGACTGGATGTCTGTTGGGGACCCCTGTATTGCTCAGGACACAAACAAAACGGCAGTCTGTCTATGTAAACAAAGCAGATTGTCGTTATGTCAGAGGGGAAGGCTTTGATTCTGTGTTTCTGCAAACAGGAACACAAATCTGTGACTTTCATGAACTTCCCCCACAGTGAGTAGGCACAACCTAGGAATACATTGAACTCTTTGATCACTCTGATGTTAACCTCTTTTTTGCCAGTGTCATTAGTACAGTGACAGTAAATATTTTTTAGCACTGATCACTGTATTAGTGTCACTGGTCAAAAGTCAAAAGGGTCAGTTAGTGTCAGTATGTCCGCCACAATATTGCAGTCCCGCTATAAGTCACTGATTTGCTGCCATTACTAGTAAGAAAAAAATAAATATTTATATATATATATATATACACATTTCATATTTTATAGATGCTATAACTTTTACCAAAAATATGTAGCAGAATATATATTGGCCTAAATTGATAAAGAAATTTGATTTTTCTTTTACATTTTAATGGGTATATTTTTTTATAGAACAAAAAATAAAAACCACAGAGGTGATCACATACCACCAAAAATAAATCTCTATTTGTGGGGGGGAGGACAAAAATTGTATTTGGGTACAACGCTGCACGACCGCGCAATTGCATAGCTTCCAACTGTCCCTGATTTCGAGGGACTGTCCCTGATTTGAAGCAATGTCCCTCTGTCCCTATTTACCCCTTATTTGATCCTCATTTTGGTCTGACCTAGTTATATATATAGTTGTATATAAAATGCACTTTTTATCTTTCAAAAAGTGTTTCCCAGTGGTAAACCTTTTATCCAATTTTTAAATTGCTGCATTTGTTCATTTTAAAAGCCAATATAAAAGGAATAGTAGTGGTAAAAAAAAGTCCTTGTGGATTTAATTAACCTTTTTTGGGTTTATATTCTCCTTTAGGGGAGTTCGGCAGGGGGCGTGTCTTAAGCCTACATACTTATATGTAGGCATAAGACATTATTATTATTTTTATATATAGAAAGGACCACCTACTCAATAGTGAATAATAAGCTGCAAGCTCTAGGTAGAATACATACCACAAATAGCAAATTATAAAAAAGGAGCTGCATATATCAACCCCGGAGTACTGGACGACGTCAGATTGTGACAAAACGTATGGCGAAATGACATGCTGATGTCATCGCGTAGCGTTCCTTGTGAGGACAGGTGTTCGTGAGTTAGCTTTCTTTCTTATTCTTATGCTTCATCCAAAGCTTTTTATGTAAGTGCAAATTTCTTATTAAAAGTACTGATGGTTTAAAGGATTTACACTATGGAGAGCCTTTTTTACTTCTGGGTACATGTGGTTGATATATACCCACAGTGCAGGCCTTAGGGTGGTGGGGGCCCCTGGGCTTGAGTCACTTTTGGGCCCTACCTTCTATACATTACAAAAAATGTGTGTGGTTCATGCAAAATAATGGGCGTGGCTCGGAAGGGTGTGTGGTTGGAGTGTGAGATGAATGAGGGATGGAGGGAGAAAGAAAGAGGGAGAGAAAGAGAGAAAGAAAGAAGAGAAAGAGGGATAGAGAGCAAAAGAGAGATGGAGGGACAGCAGGCACAGAGCATGCCATGACTCAGTGGACGGGAAGCGCATGCGCTGGAGAAATAATCAAAGAAAAAAGTAAGGAGACTTTAACAGGCAGGTATTGGACGGGCCCCATGGGCTTGAGCCCAGTCAAGCCCAATGATAAGTCCGGCCCACTATACCTATGATCCTTGGAGAGATCGATACTTACTGGTTCCTGGTTACAACATTCAATTACCTCCCTGTGAGCGGACATTTACCTATATTTCCAGGATAAAGGCCCTGGCTGGGTTAATAGCTGCAAGTGCATAATGCTTGCCCTCTGGTAAGCATGCACTCTGTGTGGTGGAGGTGCACATGTTCGTTGTGGTGTCATTTGTGAGAATTTCACTGATTCCAACTATCAAGGCTTATTGTCACTGTTTATTGGATTGATTATGCTCAACATTTTGATGGCTTATGTTTCATATATTGCTAAGTGTTTTTTTTTTTTTTATTATTTCACATATATATATATATACAGTGCAGAAAATAAGTATTTGAACACCCTGCTATTTTGCAAGTTCTCCCACTTGGAAATCATGGAGGGGTCTGAAATTGTCATCGTAGGTGCATGTCCACTGTGAGAGACATAATCAAAAAAAAAAATTCCAGAAATCACAATGTATGATTTTTTTAACTATTTATTTGTATGATACAGCTGCAAAGAAGTATTTGAACACCTGAGAAAATCAATGTTAATATTTGGTACAGTCGCCTTTGTTTGCAATTACAGAGGTCAAACGTTTCTTGTAGTTTTTCACCAGGTTTGCACACACTGGAGGAGGGATTTTGGCCCACTCCTCCACACAGATCTTCTCTAGATCAGTCAGGTTTCTGGGCTGTCGCTGAAAAACACAGAGTTTGAGCTCCCTCCAAAGATTCTCTATTGGGTTTAGGTCTGGAGACTGGCTAGGCCACGCCAGAACCTTGATATGCTTCTTACAGAGCCACTCCTTGGTTATCCTGGCTGTGTGCTTCGGGTCATTGTCATGTTGGAAGACCCAGCCTTCGACCCATCTTCAAAGCTCCAACTGAGGGAAGGACGTTGTTGCCCAAAATCTCGCAATACATGGCCCCGGTCATCCTCTCCTTAATACAGTGCAGTCGCCCTGTCCCATGTGCAGAAAAACACCCCCAAAGCATGATGCTACCACCCCCATGCTTCACAGTAGGGATGGTGTTTTTGAGATGGTACTCATCATTCTTCTTCCTCCAAACACGGTTAGTGGAATTATGACCAAAAAGTTCTATTTTGGTGTCATCTGACCACATGACTTTCTCCCATGACTCCTCTGGATCATCCAAATGGTCATTGGCAAACTTAAGACGGGCCTTGACATGTGGTGGTTTAAGCAGGGGAACCTTTCTTGCCATGCATGATTTCAAACCATGACGTCTTAGTGTATTACCAACAGTAACCTTGGAAACGGTGGTCCCAGCTCTTTTCAGGTCATTGACCAGCTCCTTCCGTGTAGTCCTGGGCTGATTTCTCACCTTTCTTAGGATCATTGAGACCCCACGAGGTGAGATTTTGCATGGAGCCCCAGTCCAAAGGAGATTGACAGTCATGTTTAGCTTCTTCCATTTTCTAATGATTGCTCCAACAGTGGACCTTTTTTCACCAAGCTGCTTGGAAATTTCCCCGTAGCCCTTTCCAGCCTTGTGGAGGTGTACAATTTTGTCTCTAGTGTCTTTGGACAGCTCTTTGGTCTTGGCCATGTTAGTAGTTGGATTCTTACTGATTGTATGGGGTGGACAGGTGTCTTTATGCAGCTAATGACCTCAAACAGGTGCATCTAATTTAGGATAATAAATGGAGTGGAGGTGGACATTTTAAAGGCAGACTAACAGGTCTTTGAGGGTCAGAATTCTAGCTGATAGACAGGTGTTCAAATACTTCTTTGCAGCTGTATCATACAAATAAATAGTTAAAAAATCATACATTGTGATTTCTGGAATTTTTTTTTTGATTATGTCTCTCACAGTGGACATGCACCTACGATAACAATTTCAGACCCCTCCATGATTTCCAAGTGGGAGAACTTGCAAAATAGCAGGGTGTTCAAATACTTATTTTCTGCACTGTATATATATATATATATATATATATATATATATATATATATATATATATATATATATATATATATATATATATATATATATATATATATACACACATACATATACAGTACAGGCCAAAAGTTTGGACACACCTTCTCATTCCAAGAGTTTTCTTTATTTTCATGACTATGAAAATTGTAGATTCACACTGAAGGCATCACAACTATGAATTAACACATGTGGAATTATATACATAACAAAAAAGTGTGAAACAACTGAAAATATGTCATACTCTAGGTTCTTCAAAGTAGCCACCTTTTGCTTTGATTACTGCTTTGCACACACTCTTGGCATTCTCTTGATGAGCTTCAAGAGGTAGTCACCTGAAATGGTCTTCCAACAGTCTTGAAGGAGTTCCCAGAGATGCTTAGCACTTGTTGGCCCTTTTGCCTTCACTCTGTGGTCCAGTTCACCCCAAACCATCTCGATTGGGTTCAGGTCCGGTGACTGTGGAGGCCAGGTCATCTGGCACAGCACCCCATCACTCTCCTTCTTGGTCAAATAGCCCTTACACAGCCTGGAGGTGTGTTTGGGGTCATTGTCCTGTTGAAAAATAAATGATGATCCAACTAAACGCAAACCGCATGGAATAGCATGCCGCTGCAAGATGCTGTGGTAGCCATGCTGGTTCAGTATGCCTTCAATTTTGAATAAATCCCCAACAGTGTCACCAGCAAAGCACCCCCACACCATCACACCTCCTCCTCCATGCTTCACGGTGGGAACCAGGCATGTAGAGTCCATCCGTTCACCTTTTCTGTGTCGCACAAAGACACGGTGGTTGGAACCAAAGATCTCAAGTTTGGACTCATCAGACCAAAGCACAGATTTCCACTGGTCTAATGTCCATTCCTTGTGTTCTTTAGCCCAAACAAGTCTCTTCTGCTTGTTGCCTTTCTTTAGCAGTGGTTTCCTAGCAGATATTCTACCATGAAGGCCTGATTCACACAGTCTCCTCTTAACAGTTGTTCTAGAGATGTGTCTGCTGCAAAAGGTGGCTACTTTGAAGAACCTAGAATATGACATATATTTTCACTTGTTTCACACGTTTTTGTTATGTATATAATTCCACATGTGTTAATTCATAGTTGTGATGCCTTCAGTGTGACTCTACAATTTTCATAGTCATGAAAATAAAGAAAAATCTTGGAATGAGAAGGTGTGTCCAACCTTTTGGTCTGTACTGTGTATATATATATATATATATATATATATATATATATATATATATATATATATTAGCGTAGCTCCTTTTTTATACTATGCCTACATACGTTTGTTAGTAGGTGTCCCTCATTCCCATCTGAAAATGTTGGGAGGTATGCAATTGTCAGTTAAAGTAACATAGTGCCGGATTGCAAAATAATGGCCTGGTCAGGAAGGGGGGGTAAAGTGGTTAATCGTTGACAATAAATCCTCGAAGCTGATTGGCTTCTATCCAGAGCTGCACCTGATTCCGCGATCTCCAGTTTTAGTAAATGAACCCCAATGCACTGTAGAAAACTTGCTTTTTCACTACATCCTATTATATTCCTCAGTGCAGAATTAGCCATTTTATTATCCGATCTTTCATTTAAATGCAGCCAAACCAGAAGTGGCGCATAAATCGCGAGAGACATGTTTCAGTAATTTGTCAAGTGACAGGTACACTTTTGTTAAAGCTGTGTTTGTCAACTCTGATATGTCAAACCTCATTTATGTACCCTAGCGCATATATAATTCATTGCCACGTTTGATACCAAACGACGAGGGTCAGTGTATTTATTTATATCCAACCACAAAAAAATATAGAGAGAGAAGATATGCTGGCAGTAAAGGTAAAACGACATTTGGAACTTACCAAAAGCAAGCCTAGTCTCAGCCTATAAAGCATTAATAATAAACTGTCGAGCAATACTGACATCCACAATGGACATCAAATCACAGCTGAAACATTGCAGCTAAATGCAGAATGTGGTGTGTCCTTTGACATAACGGTGATTAGAATATTCATGCCTGAGAACGGTTCTGCTGTGGTGTGTGTGCGCCCTATTTAGCTGTAATGTACTAAACTCTGTCACATTGACATCATCAGGCAATGCACAGTAAGCCCTGATGACTCACTCCAAAATCTCCAATAATAGGTCCAATTAAAAAGGTTTACACTGAATGAATCCCTGTAAGATGGCCTGCACTTTACAAATATAATTCACAATGTTCCTTTTAGCACTCAGCTAAAAGGGAACATTAAATCTAAGCAATTTCTGTGTTACTTTTGCAAAACAAAATGGGTAAATAAAGCAATTAATCATTTGGTTTCCACGTTAAATGTGGAGAGTTTTTTTGTTGCATAGTAAAAGGAAATCTCCATCTTTACTATTAGCTTCAAAAGCGTTTAAGTAATATTCTGGTTATTTGCAAAGATGCATGTGCACTAGGCAACTCTGCCTCTGTTATTTCTGAATTTTTAACATTCCTATATGAGTAGGATGCTCTTAACAAGCAGTAAAATAGCTTTAAAACAAACCCTCACTGACCTCTTTAACTGAAGGTAATGTGAAGTAATCCATCCTCAAATATAACAGAGACTCTTAACCACTTGCCGACCGCGCCATGTAGATATACGGCAGCAGAATGGCACGGCTGCGTAATGCAACGTATATATATATATATATTGTAAGATTGGGGTGATCAGACTCCAGCGGTAGGTGCGTTTTTAGTGAGTACGCCAGTCCAGAACTGAGTTAAGGGCCTGGTAGCCCACTTTCATTTAAAAGCACGAAAAGTTCACAAATACATTAGTAGCCCTCACAGGGGGGGGTTCCACCATTACTGCATTTTGCATACTCAATACTTAAGCCTCCTGGCTTTCATTTTTGCCATCCAGCTGTTCAGGCCTTTAGCCTAGGCCTTAAGCCTGCTCTTTAGAACAAACAGAGTTAAGCTCTCTCCTAGCTTACTCCTGATTAGCACCTTGCTGCTTAATCACCAATGAGATCTGCCTCCTGCAGACATGCATACTTTGGCTGCACCCATGCAGCGTCTCACTCCCCTCAGAGGGATGGGAGTCCACCTGACTCCCATGCACAGACTTCCTTTCTGTTGGGTGGGGCCCTGAGCCATAGTCAGGTCAGAACTAAATAGCCCAACACACAGCTGTGCAATCAGTGTTTCTTTCTCTATAAAATCTGGCGTAAACAGTCTTTAAGGTCGCACAGGGTCCCACCGCCACAATATATATATATATATATATATATATATATATATATATATATATATATATATATATATATATACATACATACATATATATGACCGTGCCCCTGGGACCCGTAGACTCATTGTCCGCCAGTATCCCGCGATCGTGTCGGAGCTACAGAACGGGGAGAGGCCAGTGTAAACAATCTCCCTGTTGTGCCAGGACACTGATCGTCTGCTCCCTCTCATGCAGGGCCGATCCTACCCGTGGTGCAGTGGGTGCCCCTTACCCAGCGCTGTCATCCGAGAGGCGCCGAGCGAGCCGCCAAGATTTTTTTAATTTTTTTTACATCCGAGCCGCAATGCCGCCTAGCCGCGAGCCGCCGAAGCCATCCGAGAGCCGAGCGGGATGTGACGACGTGACGTCACACGGCCGCCCCAGCATCCACAGCGCGTCGCCTCTGCGGCTGTAGATTGCCATCTTCAGACAGTGTGGCAGTGGCGGAGCAAGCGCCGAGCGGTCGGAGCGGAGCAATGCATATTATTAGTGGCGCCTGATTCAGCTAGCTGATTGAGCGCCTCTGCCTCAGCCTGGCTGCCAGTGCCATCTCTGCCTGATCTGACTGAGTGCCACTGCCATCGATCGATCTGCCAGTGCCTGCTGCTGTGTCTTTGAGTGCTGACTGCACCCTCCCTACCTGTCTGTCACTCTGTGTAAGGTAAGGTACTTAAAGTTATACTGTGTGCCATTAAATGCAACCACTGTGCCCATCCAAAACGCAGCCACTGTGCCCCAAATGCAGCCACTGCCCACTGTGCCCATCCAAACGCAGCCACTGTGCCCCAAACGCAGCCACTGTGCCCATCCAAATGCAGCCCCTGTGCCCATCCAAATGCAGCCCCTGTGCCCGTCAAAACACAGCCACTGTGCCCATCAAAATGCAGCTACTGTGCCCATTCAAACACAGCCACTGTGCCCATCCAAACGCAGCCACTGTGCCCGTCCAAATGCAGCCACTGTGCCCATCCAAACGCAGCCACTGTGCCCGTCCAAACGCAGCCACTGTGCCAGTCCAAACGCAGCCACTGTGCCCGTCCAAACGCAGCCACTGTGCCCGTCCAAACGCAGCCACTGTGCCCGTCAAACTGCAGCCACTGTGCCCGTCAAACTGCAGCCACTGTGCCCATCAAACTGCAGTCACTGTGCCTGTCAAAACGCAGCTACTGTGCCCATCAAACCAAACGCAGCTACTGTGCCCGCC
Organism: Rana kukunoris; assembly: GCA_029574335.1. Classification (NCBI taxonomy): domain Eukaryota; kingdom Metazoa; phylum Chordata; class Amphibia; order Anura; family Ranidae; genus Rana; species Rana kukunoris. The sequence continues at coordinate 177,089,839 of CM056055.1, read as the reverse complement.
AAACACAGCCATTGTGCCCGCCAAACACAGCCACTGTGCCTGTCCAAACTGCAGCCACTGTGCCCGTCAAACTGCAGCCACTGTGCCCGTCAAACTGCAGCCACTGTGCCCGTCAAACTGCAGCTACTGTGCCCATTAAAACACAGCTACTGTTCCTGCCAAACACAGCTACTGTGCCCGTCACTGTGCCCCAAATGCAGCCACTGTGCTCGTCCAAATGCAGCCATTTGTTCTATTTGCACTATTTTATTTACATGCACTTGACACAGAATTGTTAATAAATAAAACATTTTTTTTTTGACTTGTCAAAGCCGTTGACTAAGTTATTGTAAAACCAAATTGGTGGGGATGAAGTCGCGGGGTGAAGTTGTTGCCATAGAAACATGTGTAAAGGGGAGGAGTTAGTATGATAACCACGCCCATGTGGGGGCGCCAGAAATATTTCTGCACCCAGGCGCCTGTGACCCTAGGATCGGCCCTGCTCTCATGTCACAGTAAGCCCCGCCCTCACACAGTTAGAATCACTCCCTAGGACACACTTAACCCCTTCTCCGCCCCCTAGTGATTAACCCCTTCCCTGCCAGTCACATTTATACAGTAATCATTGCATTTTTAGAGCACTGATCACTGTAGAAATGTAAATGGTCCCAAAAAAGCATCAAAAGTGTACGATGTGTCCGCTAAAAATGTTATTAATAAGAATGGCATAAAATTATCCCCTATTTTGTAAACGCTATAACTTTTGCGTAAACCAATCAATAAACATGTATTGCGATTTTTTTTTTTACCAAAAATATGTAGAAAAATACTTATCGGCCTAAACTGAGGAAAAAAATATATTTTTTATATATAAAAAATATATTTTTTATATATTTTTTTGGGGGATATTTATTATAGCAAAAGTAAAAAATATTGCTTTTTTTCTAAAATGTATGCTCTTTTTTTGTTCATAGCGCAAAAAATTAAAAACGCAGAGGTGATCAAATACCACTAAAAGAAAGCTCTATTTGTGGGAAAAAAGGACGTCAATTTTGTTAGGGAGCATGACCGTACAATTGTCAGTTAAAGCGTCACAGTGCCGAATCGCAAAAAGTGGCCCCGTCATTTTGCAGCCAAATCCACCACGGCTGAAGTGGTTAAAGTGGAACTAAAATCTCTCGATCAACATTCAATATTTTATTTTTATTTTTTTATCCAACAAAAGGCTTTTATTGTAGAAGATTCATAGACAGCCAGGTTAATCTTTATCATTCAATATTTATAATCCTTATGCTATTAGACTTAAAGTGGTTGTACACCCTCCCTGATGACTTTTACCTAAAGGGATATGATCAACATGTATAAATACTCATTGTTGAGTTATTCACTTTAAGGTCATCACAGAGTACATGGGGGCACTCTTTAAGTCTTTAAGAAAAAAGTTTTATTTTCCAAATATGAAAATGTGGAATAGACTCTCTTAAAGGGGTGTTCCACCCAAATCTAATGTTTATTAAAAGTCAGCAGCTACAAAAAGTGTAGCTGCTGGCTTTTAATAAACAGACACTTACCTGTTCCATGGTCCAGCGACGCGCCGACCGGGGCTCCGCTCCCCTCCCCCCCTCCCCGGCCGGCATCCTCATTGCGATTGTGGGCACCCAGCCGTAACAGCCTTCGGCTTCACGGCCGGGCACCCACTGCGCATGCGTGAGCCGCACTGCGCATGCGCGAGCCGCACTGCGCATGCGCGTGCGGCGCGGCTCGCCGTTGATTGGACAGGCAATCGTCTAGGACCTGTCAGTGTCCTAGACAATCGCCAAAGGGAGGGGCTGCAGTAAGGCGATTAGGCTTAATCGCCTTACCAGCCCCTCAGCGGAAGCAAGAAGTGGGACAGGAAGTCCCACTCCTACTGAAGCCCCCACTCCCCCCCAAAAAAAAATTACATGCCAAATGTGGCATGTAAGGGGGAGGGGATTATGGGAAACTTAATTTTTAGGGTGGAACTCCTCTTTAAGAGCCGGTTCTGTCCAGCTCAGTAGCTTGCTTTAAAAAAATGCCTGGACTCTTTACTAAATGTACATGATAAAAAAACTGCATACCAACATTTATAGATAAAGTTGATCCAGGGAATATCTGAATTTCTTGGGGATCGGGAAGAATTTGTTTCCGCAACTGGAGCAAATTGGATGCTTTATTTTTTCCTTTTTTGCCTTTCTCTGGATCAACTGTGGTTATAGGATTGTGTATATGGGATTGTATCATTTTTCTCTCCCTTGTATTGATTGAACTAGATGGACTTATGTATTTTTTTAAATTATGTAACTGTATGTAACTATGTAACTATTGGTGCCAAATGTAAGGCCGCGTACACACGATCAAATCTGTCTGCTGGAAACGGTCTGCTAGACCGTCCCGGCAGACAGATTCGATCGTGTGTACGGGCGAGCCAACGGATTTGGCCACCCGACAGATTTCAAAGCATGCTTTGAAATCTATCGGGTGGGAACCCGTCCGCCCGACATGTCTGCTGGTTAGTACACTTACCAGCAGACATGTCGTCTCGCACCGTCGCCGAATGGATTCGGCGCATGCGCGGAAGTGTTTTACTTCCTGGTGCGGTGACGTGGCGGCGTCAACGTCACCGCCACGTCACCAACACGTCAGCGCGCCGTCTGCTGGCGGGGATTTTGGTTTGCTCGTGTGTACATGCGAGCAAACCAAAATCCAAAGAGACAGATTTGTTCAAATCAGTCGGTCCGACCGATTTGAACAAATGAATTGCCTCGTGTGTACGAGGCCTAAGATCAAGGCTTGAAATGTTTTATGTAATCAAAATATTTAGTTTAGTTCATTAGTTAAAGTGTATCTAAACCTCAGAATAAAATTTGTATATATTGCAACCTATCAGTCCATTGAAGTGGTGGCTGCATTAAAAAAACGAAATTCAGAAAAAAGTTGGCCATACATTGAATGAATTTTGGCTGAATCCTTAGGAACCCAACAAAATTCACTCGAATGAAGGAACCAGAAAAAATCAGAAATCGAGTATTCTCACATCCATGCCAACTGTTAGAATACAGTAGCCACAGAGGAAGTTTTATTTAGCCACACTGTTTAGTGTGGATGGAGAATTTTTTTTTTTTTTAACAAGTACAAAAAATACCTGGTAATCTTGCCAGTAATGCAGTGTCCTTGGCACTTTATGTAAACTTAACTGAAAACTAGACATGTACATTTAGTTTAGTTCCGAATTAGTTTTTTTAACAAATTTTGACAAATTAGTTAATCCCAAAATTTCAAATTTTTTTTTTTTCGGAAGTTTCAAATTTCCGAAAAAATTGATTTCTGAATAATTTCTGGAAATTCGGAATTCAAAAATTATGAAATTCGGAATATCGAAACTCCGGAAATTTCGAAATTTCGAAAACTCAGTTAGAAAATTCAAAATTTTGGAAATCCGAAAAAGAGTTAATTCCGAAATTTCCGTATTTCTAAATTTTTCAATATCATAATTTTTGGATTTTTGAGATTTCCTATATTCAGAATTTTGGAAATTCGGAAATGTCAAATTTCCAAAATGTCGAAATGTCGGAAATTCAACATTTCAGCAATTCTAAAATTCGGACATTTTGAAAACTCGAAATTTTGGAAAGTGGAAAATTAGAATTTTGGAATATGGAAATTCCAGAAATTTGGAAATTAAAAAATTCGAAATTAGGAAATAAAAAAATTCGTAAATTCAAAATACCCAAATTCCAAACTTTGAAATTTCAAAATTCAAAAATTCAAAAATGTGTAAATCTTAGCAGAAAATATACAGTTCACATTTTATTCCAGCAACCACGGGTTGCAGGAAAGAAATTCACGATTCCCCTATTAACACAGACAGTATTGACAGGGGAAGCCGCCCCCACCTAGAGAAGACAAACACAAGCAGCGTAATCTTTCTCCTGTAAATCACAAAAGTTTAACCTGGGAACAACTATGGCTCTCTTCATGGGTACTGTACAGTGATATGAGTGTAACTGCCAAAGGACAGAAAGTATGTTAGTTTCTGGTTTACCAGGAGAAAATAAGGAAAACAAAGAACTTCTGCAAAGAATACATCTTTGGAAAAAAAAAAAACATGTTGTACTTACCTGCTCTGTGTGATGGTTTTGCAGAGAGCAGCCCGGATCTTCCTCTTCTCTGGCGCATTTCTTGCTTGCTATGGCGGCACCTGAGCCAAGTCGTAGCTCCGTGTAGCCATTCAGACATGGAGCTATGATTTGGCCCTTCCCCTCTCTCTCCTCATTGGCTAATGCAGTGTTTCTCAACTCCAGTCCTCAGGGTGCCACAACAGATCGTGTTTTCAGGCTGTCCATTATTTTGCACAGGTGATTTGATCTGTTTCTGTGCCTTAGTAATTACCACAGCCGTTTCATCGTAGGGAAATCCTGAAAACATGACCTGTTTGGGCGCCTTGAGTGCTGGAGTTGAGAAACACTCAACTGACTCCTATTGACAGCAGTGGGAGCCAGTGGCCGGGCTGCGGAGTCCAGCTTGTTCCAATGTAACTACAGTATACATATACTATACCTGTGGAATCCCCTGGAAGCTTCAAGGCACTGGTTCTACAGTGATCTCTACTAGCGTCCTACTACTATGTTGAGTAGCTGACCTGTTACATTGTGAACACAGGAGATGGGCCAATAGGCAAGGGTGCCATTCAATAAATGGTTTGCATTTTCTCAATTAATGCAAAGCATTTTCTGATTGGACGAGGTGAAGAGTGTGACATCACCATCCCACCTCTCCACCTTGCCAGATTGCTTTGTAATAATTGAGAAAACACAAATCGACCTCTGAATGGTGCCAATACCCGGTGACTGACCTCCTATGCAACCAGGTAGCCACTTTGCATGGGACCCAGAAGCTAGTGGAGATCACTGGAGTAGAGGTGCCTACTACAGTGATTTCCAGCTTCTGGGGGAATTCCACAGGTATGGTATAGGTACAGTTACATTGGTCCAAGGTGGACCAATATAAAAATTCTTATACCTGTAATTCTTCTTCAACCGCATCCCTGTCCACCCACCATCAAATGACGGAGGAGTGGTGCGGCTCTCATTTTGGGTAGACATATGATATCACCCCAGAACAGCCGCTCTTGTGACATGGTGCAACCCCAATTTCTATAAAGAGTCAATGACTCTGCTCTTTAACCATGTGATCGGCTGTGTCCAGTCACAGCCGGTCACATGTAAATGGAGAAGTGCCGGTAATCATCACTCATGGCCTCACACTGACAGAATGTGTGGCGAGGAGAGCCGATTAGTGGCATCTGCTCGTAGGGGAGGCCAGGACAGGTAATCAGGGCACTGTACATCAGTACCCTGATTATAGTAAAGCCCCCCAGTGTCACCAATAAGTACCCATCTGTGACACCAATCAGTACCTATCCGTGACACCAATCAGTACCCATCAGTGACACCAATCAGTGCCCATTAGTGATACCAATCAGTGCTGTATTTCAGTCCACATCAGTGCCTTCTATCAGTGTCGCCTATCCGTGCCCATAAGTGCTGCCTATCTGTGCCACCTATCAGTGCCCACTAGTGCCGTCTACCAGTGCCCATCAGTGCCACCTATCAGTGCCTACCAGTGCCACCCATCAGTGCTGCCTATTAGTGGTCATCAGTGCTGCATATCTGTGCCACCTAACCAGAGCCCATAACTGTCGCCTCATTCGTGCCCATCAGTGCAGCCTACCAGTGCCCATCAGTGCAGCCTCATCAGTACAGTGAAGTAGAAAAATTACTTATTTACAAAAATATATATTTTTCTTTTGTAAAGAATAAAAAACCCAGCAGTGATTAAATACCACCAAAATAAAGCTTTATTTGTGTAAAAGAAATTATAAAAAAATTCATTTAGATACAGTGTTGCATGAATTTTTTTTTTCAATTGCGAATAGCGCTGAAAGCTAAAAAATGGCCTGGGCAGGAAAGGGGTTAAAGTCCCTGGTATCGAAGTGGTTAATAATCTTTATTATTATAATTTTTTTTTTTTTTTTAATCAGGTAAAATCTATATGCCTTAGTAGCAGTGTGGGATATGCCTGTCATTTTAGGATGTTAAAAGAAATGTTTTTTTTTTTCTGCACCTTTAAATAGTGAGAAATATTTGCACAAATTTGTCACGTTCCTAAAATCGTCTGAAGTTATTTCTTTAGCACAGAAAAAAACCTTTGCATAAAGGAACACATTTGAATTCGATTTTTGGCAGGTACAGTATTTTCCAAGCAAGATTACCTGTTAAAAAAATGACTATATGGATGTGCCTTTTATCTCTCGCGGGTAACTCTTTGCCAGTTATCTGAATTTCAGTGCCCAATTTCTGTTATTTTTTTTTCTTCTTATCCTTTTTGAATTTAAATACGTTTTATTTTACATTAAGGAATTACTCTACGTTATGATTTTTTTTGTATAAAGTATTTACATGCACTAAATAAAAATGTTTGGTGATATTCTACACATCTTCAGAAAATATTGCAATTGTTGCATCATATGAACATCTACTTAGTTTGCCTAAAGCGTGTGTGAAGCTTAAAAATGAACTTCTCTTGTTTGCTCCTCTGTTAGAGTGGTTGTAAATCCTTTTATGTACCCATTGAAGTGACTAGCCCCAGGTGATACACAGATGAAACAAATCCTCCTACATACTGTGTACCTGTTTATTGTCAGCCCTCTCTTCTTTACAGCCTTCTAAAACACACAGATCAAAGGCTATTTTTCAACTCCAGCAGGCAGAAGGGTGGTTGGGGGAGAGAGAGATCACATTAAATGCTAGAGCATAGAGAGGAGAGTGAGTGTAATATGAGACCTGAGTGGAGGGAAAGGACACATCCCCGCTACACAGTCTCATAGGGAAACATACACAGGTGAAGCTGTCAATCACCTTCTGTGTGCTGGAAGAGGGTGGGAGGGGAGGGAGTACTGGAAACATATCCTGAGATACTTTGGTGTCAGGATAACCTGTCATACGGGACTAATGCAGATAGCAGAAGTAAGAGAAAGCAGATAAAAATCACACTAGATGCTTGTGATTGTGGCTAGTACACACTATAAAATCATATGATCTGTTCATTTTTCATTTCAGAGGTTTACAATCACCTTACATATACAATGATATACCATAGAGCACATATTGTTACAGTAGAACCTCGGATTGTGAGGAACACGGTTAACGAGTGTTTCGCAATACGTGTTTGCGAGTGTTGTCTCGCAACACGAACAGGATTCAAGCCAAAATGGTGTGCAGTACCGCATTTGACCTGAGGTGAGGGAGCCAAATGGCGCCGATCCCAGTGGATAGACACCATTCTGTGCCATTTGGAAATGCTCGGAAAGACATGGAAATACTTTGTTCCCGAGCCTTTCAAAATGTTGCCAAAGGTCAGCCAAGCTTTCCTCGGGCATTTCCGACTGTTTCTGAGGCTCTCCGGAGCCCCCCCACCCCCCCCCACCTCTGGCCGCATTGAAATCAATGTGGAACAAATTATTTTTGTTTCCATTAACTTCAGTAGGGAAACTTGCTTTGATATGCAAGTACTTTGGATTATGCTCGTAATCTGAGGTTCCACTGTATATCTGTTTTATACATGAGTGTAATTAACCTCCCATTTCCTGTCTTGGACTACAAACAATTACTCTCTATGTTATGGAGATAAGGAGAGGGAAAGAAATTCTGTAGTTTAGCAGAAGACAGCAGGGTATAGGGATGACACCATCTCTTATTATTTTTAGTCTAGAAAAGTTATGGATGAATAATGGGAACCGATGGACATTGATGGGTGGCACTGATTGATACTGATAAATGGGGCACCGATGGCCATCATTGATGGCACTGGCACTGGCAGGCTTTGCTGATTGCCACTGATTGGCATCTGTCAGGGCACTGATTAGCATTGTCTGGACACTGACTGTCATCCTTGGTGGTCCAAGGTGGCATACATGGTGGCCATCCATTGTGGGCATTCCTGGTGGTCCAGTGTGGGCATCCACAGGGGGGGGGAGCTGCGCGTAATTTAAATAATACATGGCCCCTACCCTGTCAGGAGAGTCGCAAATTACTTTACTTTACTTGTCTATAGCCTAAATAATAACTCATTTTTGGAAATACCAGTAAAAATTTGCCTGTGCCAGTAAATTTTAATCTGGTAGGTGGGCAACACTGCACTAGGGTCATCAGTTAGAATCCTGACCATACCACTACCTGTATTAAAGCAGAGTTCCACTCAAAATTGGAACTTCCACTAATCCCACTCCTCACCCCCTTACATGCCACATTTGGCATGTAATTTTTTTTAATGGGGGGGGGGAGTTGGGGCTTCAGGAGGAGTGGGACTTCCTGTCCCACTTCCTCCTTCCGCCGAGGAGCTGGTTAGGCGATTAAGCTTAATCGCCTACAGCAGCCCCTCCCTGTAGGCGATCGCATGGGACACATGACAGGTCCCATGCGATCGCCTGGGACGCTCGCGCATGTTCAGAAGGCTGTCACGGCCGGGTGCCCACAGTTGCGATGAGGACGCCGGCCGGGGAGGGGGAGAGAGGAGCGGAGCCCCGGTCGGTGCGCCGCTGGAACGCTGGAGCAGGTAAGTGATTGTTTATTAACCACTTGCTTACTGGGCACATATACCCCCTTCCTGCCCAGGCAAAATTTCAGCTTTCAGCACTGCGTCGCTTTAAATTAAAATTGCGCGGTCGTGCGACGTGTCTTACAAACAAAATTGACGTCCTTTTTTTCCCCACAAATAGAGCTTTCTTTTGGTGGTATTTGATTTTTTTTTTGTTGCGCTATAAACAAAAAAGAGCGACAATTTTGAAAAAAAAACGCACAATATTTTTTACTTTTTGCCATAATAAAAATCCAATTTAAAAAAAAATATATATATTTTTTTCTCAGTTTAGGCCGATATGTATTCTACATATTTTTGTTAAAAAAACAATCGCAATAAGCGTATAGTAATTGGTTTGCGCAAAGGTTATAGTGGCTAGGAAATAAGGGATAGAATTCTGACATTTTTTTTTTTTTTTTTTTTACTAGTAATACGGCGATCTGCAAATTTTGTCAGGACTGCGATATTGCGACGGACACATCGGACACTTTTGACACATTTTTGGGACCATTCACATTTATACAGCGATCAGTGCTATAAAAACGCACTAATTACTGTATAAATGTGACTAGCAGTGAAGGGGTTAACACTAGGGGGTGAGGAAGGGGTTAAATGTGAGTCCTGGGTGTGTTCTAACTGTGTGGGGGGAGGGGAGGGGTGACTGGGGGAGGTGACCGATGCTGTCTCCCTATGTACAACAGCATCTGTCTCCTCTCACTGACAGGACGTGGAGCTCTGTGTTTACACACAGAGCTTCACGTCCCTGCTCTAAACTGCCGATCAGCGGGTACCTGGCGGACATCGCGACCGCCAGGCATGCGCATCGGCATCTCGGGGACGCGCCACCATCGGCGCGCGCGCGCCCCCCAGTGGCCGGAGAACACGATGCCGTCAATTGACGGCAGCTTGGATATTCAGATCCACTAAGCTGCCGTCAATTGACGATAAGCGGGGCCTCAGGTGGTTAAAAGCCAGCAGCTACACTTTTTGTAGCTGCTGACTTTTAATAAACACAACAATTGGCTGGAACACCCCTTTAAGTTTGCATATTATCCCTGTTCTTCCTCCAGGGCCCCAAATACATGCAAGTAGTTGATTGTCTTTTGCCATTTATTGGATGTATTATGTGTAGGTATGCATGTGTGTTGGGGATCTCAGATTATTAAGTGTTTGGAGGCAGGCTGTCTTAATAGCATCATGGGCCCCTGGGCAAAGTAATGTTCTGGGGCCCCTACAATGGAGATATTTTACCTTTGGAGTTCAGGTCCATTTTAAAGGCAACCTTTCCAGTGAATGGATAAACCTCAACATTGCTGACCTCCTGTTTAGAACATTAGCTGCTAGTCACGCTCATATCCTTTCACTTTAATTCATAACTGACCAAACCTCCTGACAGCAAGCATTTCTCACAGACAGAAGAAGGCAGAGTGGGAAAGCTATCAGAGTTGGAAGCAAATGTAAGGAAATAACAGAAACAATTACATTTGATTATTATATTCTTGCAAAATGTGATATTGTGATTATACTGCATTTATTCCTAAAACACACCAGTGGAATTGCTCTTTATATTCCTTGGAAGCTGAAAACAAAGCACATATTTGTTATATACAGAATTTATCATGCATGGCTCCTAAATGAACCCAGGGATTGACTGATTTACGAAACTAGGGATATTTCCTAATTAAAATTGCTTTCAGCTAACTTGATCTGAGGAATCATAGTCTGTTGCACATATGAACCTATTTTGAATACTGAACGTTGGCAATGCTTTGCAATAGTTGTCAGTCGTTCCAGATTTCATCATTTCCAAATGCTCAATATTGCTCAGTTCCGCTCTTATAGGCTTCCTGATTAATGTACGCAACACTCGAATTTGCTGCACCGTTTGCAAAAAATTACAAAGCACGTCTGTCATAGAGCTAGGCTTCCCAGTCTTGATTAATGCTGACCACAGGGACACATTAAAGTCCATGCTGCCTTAGGCTAATGTGCATGCTGATGACCCTTTATATAGGCTCCGCCCCTTTTGCTTGCAACCACATTACTCGGCTATTGTTGGAAAATGTAATTTCTACTCCAGGCAAATGGCTAAATAGACAAATGAAATGCATAAAAGGGAGCTGATTAACGAGCTACATTTCTGTCATGTGAACATGCGAACAGGCAAAAAATGTGTTCGAACATGCGAACCCCAGTAAAGTCTATGGGACACAAACATGAAAAATCAAAAGTTCTCATTTTAAAAGTGAATATGCAAGTTATTGTCATAAAAATACTTTGGTGACCCAGAGGCCTGCCCCAGGAAACTGAAGTTTTTTTGGGAGCAGTGATTTTAATAATGCTTAAATTGAAACAATAAAAGTGAAATATTCCTTTAGATTTCGTACCTGGGGGTGTCTATAGTATGCCTGTAAAGTAGCAAATTTTTCCAGTGTTTAGAACAGTCCCTGCACAAAATTTAGTTTCTAAAGGAAAAGGTTATTTAAAACTACTCATGGCTATAAGGAATTGTCGGGTCCCGGCAATACAGATACAAGTCATTGAAAAAAACGGCATGGGCTCCCCCCAGTCCATTACCAGGCCCTTTGTGTCTGGCATGAATATTAGGGGAACCCCGAACCAAAATGAAAACAAACATGTGGGGGTCCCCCCAAATTCCATACCAGGCCCTTCAGGTTTGGTATGGATTTTAAGGGGAAAAAAAATGGCGTGGGGGTTCCCCCAAAAATCTGTACCAGACCCTTATCCGATCATGCAACCTGGCAGGCTGCAGGAAAAGAGGGGGTGAGATAGCGCCCCCCACTCCTGAACTGTACCAGGCCACATGCCCTCAACATGGGGAAACCCGCATTGCGTCAGAGGGGGTGGGGTCACCCGTACATGTCACTGGGTAACCCCCAGCATTTCCCCGTTGCATCAGAGAGGGCGGGTCACCCACACACATGACGGGTGGCCCCGCCCTAAGCTATATATGGAGGCAGGATCGAGTCTGCATTTTTTTCTCCGTATACTCGTATCCTCACTCGACAATGGATTACATCGCTGGAATTGTTTTTTCTTTTAAAAAAAAGAACTTGTCCCAAGCTGTCTACTGAGGTTTTCAAAAAAAATTACACTTTTTTGGTGAAATGGTAGGGGTACAATGTACCCAAATACCAATTTACATAGGGGGGCCGGAATCTGGGGGTCCCCTTTGTTAAAGGGGACTTCCAGATTCCGATAAATCCCCCACCCGCAGACCCCCACAACCACCGGGCAAGAGTTCTGTGGATCAACATGGGGACACCCTCCCCATGTTGAGGGCATGTGGCCTGGTACCGTTCAGGAGGGGGGCACTCTCTTGTCCCTGAATATATGAAATTCAAAAATTCGAAAAGTGTTAATTCGAAAATCGAAAATTCGAATATCTGAAAATTCGAAAAGTTCGAAGTCAGGAAATTTGAAAAGCGAAAATTCGAAGTTAGGAAATTCGGAAAGTCGAAATTTTGGAAAATTTTTAATTTCAGAAATTCGAAATTTCTAAATTCCGAAATTCATAACTTGAAAGTTTGAAAACCGGAAATGAGAAAATTCGAAGTTCGAAAATTAGAAAAATTTAAAATTTGGAAATTCTAAATTTGAAAATTTGAAAAATTCGAAAATGAGAAAATTTGAAAATCCAAACATTCAAATCGAAGTTCCGAAATTCAAATTTTGGAAAAAGCGTTAAAGTTAAAATTCGAAAATCGAAAATTTGAAAAATCGAAATTTGAAAATTGTAAATTTCCGAAAGCGTTAATTTGAAAATTCAAAATTCGGAAATTTTAAAAATTGAAAGTTTGAAGTTCGAAATTTCGGAAATTCTAAATTTCGGAAATTCTAAATTTTGGAAATTCGAAATTTCGGAAATTCCTAATTCATAAATTGAAAATTGGAAATTCGAGAATTCGAAGTTCAGTCTTTAGAGAATTGGAAACTCGAAAAGTGTAAGTTCGAAAGTTCAAAAAATCGGAAATTTGGAAATACGAAAAGCGTTAATTTGAAAATTCAACATTTGGAAATTTGAAGTTAGAAAATTCAAAATTTCAGAAATTCAAGACTTCAGAAATTCAAGACTTCAGAAATTCAAAATGTCAGAAATTCAAAATGTCAGAAATTCAAAATTTCAGAAATTCAAAATTTCAGAAATTCAAAATTTCAGAAATTCAAAATTTCAGAAATTCAACATTTCAGAAATTCAACATTTCAGAAATTCAACATTTCAGAAATTCAAAATTTGAAAATGAGAAAATTCGAAAATCCGAAAATTCAAATCGAAGTTACAAAATTAAAATTTTGGAAAAAGTGTTAAAGTTAAAACTCGAAAATCTAAAATTTGAAAAATCGAAACTTGAAATTTGTAAATTTCCAAAAGCGTTAATTTGAAAATTCAAAATTCGGAATAAAAAATTGACAGTTTGAAATTAGGAAATTAGGAATTTCGAAAATTCGAAATTTCGGAAATTTGAAATTTCGGAAATTTGAAATTTCGGAAATTTGAAATTTCGGAAATTTGAAATTTTGACATTTCGGAAATTCAACATTTCGGAAATTTGACATTTTGGAAATTCGACATTTCGGAAATTCGACATTTCGGAAATTAGGAATTCAAAATTGGAAATTCGAAAATCGGAAATTCGAGAATTCGAAGTTCAGTCTTTAGAGAATTGGAAGATTGAAAAGCGTAAGTTCGAAAATTAAAAAAATTGGAAATTTGGAAATTCGAAAAGCATTAATTATAAAATTCAACAGTTGGAAATTTGAAAAATTGAGATTCAACTATGCAAAAATCTTAAAATTCGTAAGTTTGAAGTTAGGAAGTTCGAAAATCGGGGAAATTCGAAAAGCGGAAATTTAAAAATTCGAAAATCCAAAATTTGTAGTTAGGAAATTTGAAGTTAGAAAATTTGAAATTTCGGTAATTCAAAATTTTAGAAATTCTAAATTTCAGAAATTCTAACTTTCAGAAATTCTAAATTTCAGAAATGCTAAATTTCAGAAATGCTAAATTTCAGAAATGCTAAATTTCAGAAATGCTAAATTTCAGAAATTCTAAATTTCAGTAATTCTAAATTTCAGTAATTCTAAATTTCAGTAATTCTAAATTTCAGTAATTCTAAATTTCAGTAATTCTAAATTTCAGTAATTCTAACTTTCAGAAATGCTAAATTTCAGTAATTCTAAATTTCAGTAATTCTAAATTTCAGTAATTCTAAATTTCAGTAATTCTAAATTTCAGTAATTCTAACTTTCAGAAATGCTAAATTTCAGAAATTCTAAATTTCAGAAATTCTAAATTTCAGAAATTCTAAATTTCAGAAATTCTAAATTTCAGTAATTCTAAATTTCAGTAATTCTAAATTTCAGTAATTCTAACTTTCAGAAATGCTAAATTTCAGAAATGCTAAATTTCAGAAATGCTAAATTTCAGTAATTCTAAATTTCAGAAATTCTAAATTTCAGAAATTCTAAATTTCAGAAATTCAAAATGTCCTTGGTGGCAAAAAAAACCCAGCCCCAAAACAGACCTGTATCCTGATAGTACTCCAAGACTTAGGTTTGTGAGTAAACCTTGGATGTAATTCACTTGTCACTCTGGGGACATAAATGTTCTCCTCAGGTTCCAAAGAATTTTGCTCTGGTCCAAATCCCTCCCAATGAACCAGATATTGTAATTTATTCCCAAATATTCTGGAATCCAGAATTCTTTCAACCACAAATTCTTAGTCCACCCAATCATCCTAAAGATAACTGACAAAACATTGAAAGTACTGTTCCAGAGTTTGATCCTTTTAGTCTGACCATTAGACTGCAGATGAACAGGGGAGAACAGATTAATTTTAACACCTAAGTCTGAGCAAAAGCGTTTCCAGAATTTGAAAGTAAACTGTACTTTACTTCTGTCAGACGCTGCATCATCGGAAATTCCAGTTTAAAAGACTTCCGAAACATAAGTTCTGCAGTTTTTATAATTAGCTGTCTTAGTGTGACTGTTGACAACTACAAAGATAGTGGTCACTTTTTTTGAGGGAACCACAAAGTCCTTAGAAGTTGATCTCCATGGTTTTGATGGAAAAGGGAGTGGCTGGAGCAACCCTAAAGGAAAATAGTGCTTAGGTTAAGCACAAGGTCACATAGCTTTGACATCTTTCTTGTAACCAGGCCACCAAAAGGAACTTAAAATGAACTTTAAATGATAAAAGTTCTTCTGTCTTAAAAACCCCAAAATACCCAAAATTAATATTATAAACCAATCTGTGGGTTTCTACCCAAGGAGATTCAGTTACATAAAGATGATGCCCATGAGCCCAAAAGCCATTCTTATAATCAAGAAAATGTCTTAGAGATCGTCGCTTCTAGAAAGTTAATTTCTGGAGAGACTCAGACAACATTCATAATAAGGCATCAGCCTTATCATTCCTTGACTCAGGGCAATACGAAATAACAACATTGAACCTGAAGAAGAATAGGCACCAACGTGCTTGTTCAGAAGACCAAGCAGAAGACTTTTGGAACAATGAATAAATTCAAAATTTTTATGATCAGTAAGGCCAATTACAGGATGTTAAGTTCCTTCCAGCAAAGGCCTCACATTGAAAAATCCTTCCTTAATTTCCAGAAAATATTTCCAAATTAATATTTCTTCTAAGCTGAAGATTTAAACACAAGATAAATAAGCACACAGATGAAGCTGCATCTTTTCTCCAGTTCTAAGAGAAACAATTGCTTCCACAGCAGAATCCAAACCATCAACTTCCACAATGAAAGGTAGCTCAATTTCAGGATCAGGATGTACCAGTATTGGTGCAGAAGTGATACGAGTCCTTAGTTTACTTAAGGCAACCTGTGCCTCAGGTGACCACAAAAAGGATGCTGGCTTCTTCATCGGCTGTGTAATCGGAGCAATTACCTTGGAGAAATTCCTTTAGAATCTTCTGAAAAAGTTGTCAAATCCAAAAAAACAGTTGTATCATTTTAACATTCCTAGAAGCAGGCTATTCCACCACTGCTTCAATCTTATTGGGTTCATTCAAATTTCTCCAGTATGATGTAAAGTGGATTCTTCCTTAGACTGGCTATACATTATGCAATTGTTTCCCTTTAACCAAAATAAACTTGATTGTATCTGTAAGATTAGATGTCCAACACATCCCCTCCCCTTTACATTAGATGTCAAGAGCCACCCCATCATCACAAGTTAAGTCCCCCACTCTTCCTTACATCACTGTGCACCCCCTCTCCTTATGCTGCTGCTGGGAAGGATGCATTGCTTGAAAGCAGAAATTAAGGGTTTGGAGTAGGACCAGAGGAGGGCTGGAGCTGCAGGAGAGGTGCGAGGGCCACATGAAATGACCTGGAGAGCCAGATTCAGCCCGGGGGTCTTGTGTTTGACACCTGTGCCATAGATGGATCATAATTTGCCTGGTTTCCCTCTGAACAGACCACATTTTGTTCCGTCTGTGGCCAACTTCAGTCTTTTGAAGACATTGCAGACATGCTTGTGATGTTCCTCCAAGTTATCAGAAAATATCTCTCAGAACATCATTGACAAAATGTTGAAAGTTGCAGGAGCATTTCAAAGACCAAAAGTCCATATCTGGTTCTAAAAGCAGTCTTCCATTCATCTCCAGGATGAATGCGAACAAGGTTATATGCACCTTGTAAATCTAAACTGGTAAAGACTTTGGCAGAGTGTAGTCCTTCCAACATTACAGGAATCAGGGGGAGTGGGTAGAGATTTTATTAGAGCCATAAGTCCTCTGTACTACGTCTCTCTTTCACCTCAGTAGAAATAGATCTTTTAATAGCATCCATCTGCTTAGCTTTAGCACGATCGTTTGTTCATCAGCTAACAATGCCTGCCGGAAACTGGAGAAGATGGGGCCTGTTAGACTCTTCTGAAAGTGGAATTAACTAATCCAAGCTGACCGCAAAAAGGATAATGGTCTTATATATCTACAATCCTAGTAGGTGGCCATAGAGAAGTTTAAAGGTAAGGTCAGTCTAGCTTAATCTCTCCTTCCCCATTTCTAAGTCTCTGCCAAACCAGGAGAGATTCAATAAGCAGATCAGTTTTTATCGTGCAAACATAAAATCTTAATAAGTATGTGGTCTCGATCTCAACTCTGGTAAGCTCATTCTTCACTTGTGCATAGAGCCCTTGATGGAACTGACTTTTTTGCACTGCTGGATTCCAAGTGGTATTTGAAATTGGTCAAAATTCATCTGTGTATTCTGCAACGTAGCATCTACTGTAAACTGTCAAACTTTACTTTGGCAATAGCACAATGGTTAGGATCAAATTTGATCTATAGCAGTCACAAAGTAATTGAAATTATGCAGGATAGCATTTTCTTGCTCTACCTAAGGGGAGGCCCAGTCTGAGGCTTCCTCAGTTACAAGGTTGATAGTAAACAGCACCTTCTTACTCTAAGAAATAAATGCAGCAGACTGCATCTGAAGGTAAATATGGCATTGATTAAGGAAACCTCTGTACTGGCAACAGTCTCCATTGAACTTGAGTAGTAGAGGCATACGTGCATTAGTATACACAGCAGCAGTCTCTCATGAACACAGGTCCCGCAATTGTCTATGTAGATTAGGAATGTCCTCTTGTAGCCCTTTCACCTCAATCTGTATTTCAGAATTTCTTTCCCTTGTAGTTAACCTCAAACTCTTGCAACTCAGCGATTTGCTTGATGAGAGGAGCCACAGCAGCTGCTACAAAGGCCTTCATGTTTTGGGCCAAATTATTGTGTTACAGTCTAGGATCCAGCTCGGAGGCCAATGGCTGTAGCAGTAGGGGTGTCCATACTGAACGGATGCTGCTGCCTATTCTGCACAACAGCGCGTGTGTGCATGCATGCACGCAAGAGCCTTCTTCCCATACCAGCAGGTTCCTGACAGAAGCATAGTCGATGAACAAGCCAAGGGTCAATAACGAGGGTAGTGAAGATAAGGACAACAGCAGGTATGGAAGGCACATGATATCAGCTGGAGAGAGCACAATAATCTGGCAACCGGGAAGTGCATACAAGGCTTGAACCAGGAAGTTCATGGGGGGGGAGAAAGGGTTCAAGGTTCACTAGAAACAAGATCCAATGCAAGGTAGCCCAAAGAATCAGGCAAGGGTCCCTGGTGGCACAACAAGAAGAGCCACAACCAAATACCACAGAGGTCACAGGTTCAAGGCTGTATCCTGACACATATATTTTCATGGGCTCTGTTATTTTACCCAGCACTGACAAATTATAGATTCATGCATCTCTCAAAACAGGTTTCCATGTTTAACAATACCAGATCAAAGAAAAACACAGCTATAATATACTTGTTCCTACAATTGGTTAGCAGTCTGTGGAATTAATTAATATTCAGTAGATCCAGATTAAATCACCTGAAATTATAGGCAAATCTAAAAATTTTGGTAAAAGTAAGCCTTTCCCTACCTACCCACACACATACACATTTCGAGCCTTTCTATTGGTCACTTAGGCCAACTATTACTTTAAATGACCAATAGTGAGGCTCAAAAATGGACAGACCAATATCTATTTTTGAAGTAAACGTTGCAATTTGTATATATCTCAAGTTACCAATGTCTGTGGAACTTCTGACCATTTTGGCATGCAATTCCCACTGTTGACAACTTTTTCTTATGCATTTTTTCACTGAGTATGTTTGTCACAGGTTTAATTTAGTTTTGTTCACTTGTTTTTAATGCTTAGAGCCCCATGCTGGGAACAGCACTCAGCTGCTAGCACCAGGAACCAGTGTCCTCATATGAAATACACCTTAGCTTTTACTCAGGGATGTGCAGTGTGTCCTAAATGACAGCCAGAGTGATGCTTTTTCTATATGGAGAGAAAGGTGGATCTCGGTTGCCATGTGAACAGATAAATGAATGCAAACATCAAGTTAAATAGAAATTATGTTAATCTGTTATTAACATGTAATTATAAAGTGCCAATATGTTCCAGAGCACTGCACTATGAAAACTGAATCACACTCACAAACATGGAACAACAATTGAAGTTTCAGATGCTCAGGGTTATAGTATACACATTAAGTATGAATAGAATGTTTACATCACAAGTCCACCTTTATAATGTCCTATGCCTTTAGGATAATTGCTATATTTCTTTATTTGCTTGTGTAAATGATTTGCGTAGGTTGATCTTAATTTGTGGACATAGCACTCTATGTCCACAAACAAAATAGCTGTCGGGACCACCTTAAAGGGCTAGTTCACCTTAAAGCGGAGTTCCACCCAAAAATGGAACTTCGCTTTTCAGGAACCCTTCCCCCTCCGGTGTCACATTTGGCACCTTTCAGGGGGGTGCAGATATCTGTATAATACAGGTATTTTCACCCATTTCCGGGGAGAGACTCCACCACATACTAGCTCATTATGAAATACTTACCTTAGAACGAGGCGTCGAGATCTCAGCTGGTCCACGCCGAGGCAGCTGACATTTTGACTCGGCGTGTCTTCCTGGTATCGCGGCTCCAGCGCTGTGAGTGGCTGGACCCGTGATGTCGTCACTCCTGCGCATGTGCGCAGGAGATTTCTTTCCGACAAGGTCCGGCGTCTGCTGGACTTTAAGCCGAGAATCCCTGGTACGCATGCGCCACTGAAGTCAGCGGCTCATTGCAAGGGAAATATCTCCTAACCAGTACAGGTTTAGTAGAAATGTTTTTTTTTTGCTTACAGGTAAGCCTTATTATTGGCTTATCTGTAGGTAAAAGTTATACAAATTACTATACAACTGCTTTAAATAAACTCCTGCTGATTGGCTGAGATAACCTAGTTACCCATTACCTGAATCTATGGTAATCCATCATTCCAATATCAAAAGGAACAGTGCCACCTATTGACAGAAGAGAGAGACTACCCCAAACTCAGACTTATGACAGGAATCATTGAATCAACCTACCAATAAGCCAGACTAGTTACCACCTAGCACAAATAGATTTATTATTATCCCTGTTTAGGACCAGGATGCTACAATGTGAACAGCCTTCCCAGAAGAGTTGAAGCAGTTATAGCTGAAAAGGGTGGGCCAACTCAATATTGAACCCTACGGACTAAGAATGGAATGCCATTAAAGTTTATGTGCGTGTAAAGGCAGGCTCCCCAATCCTTTTGGCAACATAGTGTATTTCTTCCTCTCTTCATCTTCATTACATGGTGGGTGGATGGGCTAAGTAGAAGTATACCATTGTATGTTCTTTCAGTTCAGCTCACAGGAAGAAACAAAAAAACTTCAAATCTGGTAAGATCAACAGGTATTTTGTTATGCCTGAAACATGAAAATTATGCAGTCACCACATCTAAGAATCTGAAATATATATATTTTTTTCTTAGTAATCCTTTAAAAATAGTTTTCACTTTAAACAGCATGCATGTTTAGGCAGCTAAGAGCTCATAAATTCACACTAATTATAGCACCTCCAATTAAAATATTGCTGGCACAAGCACGATCGAGATCTGCATGATGCTGACAACATTAAGCCCAGGGTTTTTCTTAATGGTAATTTGGTCTATGACTAAAGGCTAGCAGCAGGAGCACTGCCAAGTTACACCATATTGTTCCCACAACACGTCTTGAATAACTTTTGCATCTCAGGCCTTTTTGTTTTGATGTTGATTTTATTTCATAGATAAAACATATTTTTGCCTCTCGACACTTGTAGGGAAGAGCAAATCTGTATTTTGCTCAGCCACTGCTTAGAAATGACAGTGAAAAGATGAAGATGGGCCTAGGAATTATTTGCCATCAAAGCTAGAGACCTGCATAAGAAATAGGCTGCGGTGGCAGAAAACGCTGCAGGCTCTGCTTTTGTTGGAGTGATTTTGAAGACCTAGCTAATGCATTCAAAGGCACACTGCCCGTGCACCTTACCTTCAAAAAAATAGTGACACTTTTCCTAGGTGGAACTTGATTCCCCAGGTGGTCTAATAAAAAAAAAAAATGTGAAAATGATTATGAAAACCGATTGGCATGATGCGCATCTTGTACATTAAGGGCTAAAATTGACCCATTTATAGTCGTTTCTTAGTAATTTAAGATACATTAGTGAGTTCACGTGTTGAGCTGCAAGCTGAAATAAATCTTTCAGTGCATTAAAGCAGTTACATGACATCAATAC
Organism: Rana kukunoris; assembly: GCA_029574335.1. Taxonomy (NCBI): domain Eukaryota; kingdom Metazoa; phylum Chordata; class Amphibia; order Anura; family Ranidae; genus Rana; species Rana kukunoris. Next base: position 177,069,034 of record CM056055.1, on the reverse strand, counting down.
ATATAATAGGGTAATTTGGGGTCACTGTCAACTCTCAAGAGCTGACTCAATGGAGAGGAATTGGACAAGGCCTTTCTGCTCAAATCAATAGGTACTGTAAGATTGCTGCATTATTAACCTATTATCATATTATCGTAGCTCTCCCAAAGGAAATTATTGGACTACACATAACGGGTCTGTTGAAAGTTATAAAACAAAAAACTTGAGAATCAGTGGTGGCTGACTACAATGCCAGTAAATTTACAACTAATCACACACATCAGGTGACCAAGTTGGCATTATATTTTTCCGTTGTGATGACACAAGTGTATTAATTATCTTTAAATTGAGTCTGAATGTGTTCTCTTGCTTTCACTCTCAGAATGGACGTTGATTATCAGTCTTTAATTTTGGCTCTCTTGTAAGATAATCAGTGGTATTCATGCCGACTGCGTGGCTGAACAGCTTTCAAATACAGGCACAACATAGAAGAAGGGATTTGGCACAGATGAGACCTCTCCACTCCACAGTTTCAAATTGCTATTTTGAAAAATTGCCACCAAAAGTTGGGAGTAGTTTTAACCTGTAAGCAGCTGGAAGAACCAAATATTATTAATGTTTAAATGTATATACTTTATATACAGTATATTCAATGAACTTTGCAATAAGCCTTCACTAACCTCTGTAGGCACAGGCACTGTGGAAATAATTATATCCTCATGTCCTCAGACTTTACAAAGAATGCAACAAGAAATGTAAGGGTGTAACTAGAACGGCTAAGATAGAACACACAAGACACAAAGCAGAGGAGAGCAAAAAAAAAAAAAAAAACAAGACATAATTCAAGTATATAAACAGTAAAAGAGGGAGGGACAGACCATATTTGCCCTATGAATAAGGACGGGAAGGGAATCTGGTTACCAAAGATGGTAAGATGGCAAAGGTATTGAATTTATTCTTCTCCTCAGTCTTCACGAGGGAATTGTGTTTGACCTCATTTCACATTACAGGAAGCACCGTCATGGCTAACAGAGGACAGAATTAGAAATAGACTTAAAACGTAACAAATAATAAGTCACCAGGACCAGATGGCTTGCACACAAGGGTCCTTAGGGAACTCAGTCAAGTAATTGCCAGACCACTGTTCCTTATTTTTAGTGGCAGTCTACTGACTGGAATAGTACCAGCTGATTGAAGAAAAGCCAATGTAGCACCAATATTAAAAAAAGGGCCAAAATACATCCCTGGAAATTACAGACCAGTTAGCCTAACATCAATAGTATGTAAGCTCTTGGAGGGGAAGATAAGGGACTATATACAAGATTTTAGTAATGAAAATGGTATCGTTAGCAGTAACAGCATGGATTCATGAAGAATCGTTCTTGCCCAACCAATCTATTAACCTTCTATGAAGAGGTGAGCTGTCAAATAGATAAAGGAAGGCCCTAAGGCCACGTACACACGATCGAATTTGTCCGCTGAAACTGGTCCGACGGACCATTTCAGCAGACAAATCCGATCGTGTGTATGGGCTAGCGGACATGTCTGACCGGCGGACAAATTTTAAAGCATGCTTTAAAATTTGTCCGCCGGAGACATGTCCGTCGGATATGTCCACTGGTTAGTACACTAACCAGCGGACATATCTGCCCGCACAAGCGTCGAATGGATGCGACGCATGCGTGGAAGTTTTTTACTTCCTGGTGCGGTGACGTGGCGGCGTCAACGTCACCGCCCCGTCACTGTGCTGTCTGCCGGTGGGAATTTTGATCTGATGGTGTGTACACGCCGTCGGATGAAAATCCGGAGGAGACATGTCCGCTGGAAACGGTCCGTCGGACAGTCTCAGCGGACATGTCCCTCCGTGTGTACGCGGCCTTAGACGTAGTGTATCTGGATTTTGCAAAAGCATTTGACACAGTTCCCCATAAACGTTTACTATACAAAGTAGGGTCAGTTGGCATGGACGAGTAAGTATATGGATTAAAAACTGGCTACAAGGGCGAGTTCAGAGGGTAGTGATAAATGGGTAGTATTCAGAATGGTCAGGGGTGGAAAGTGGGGTCCCCCAGGGTTCTGTCCTGGGAAAAATACTATTTAATTTATTTATAAACAACCTGGAGGATGGGGTGAACAGCTCAATCACTGTATTTGCAGACAATACTAAGCTAAGCAGGACAATAACTTATCTGCAGGATGTGGAAACCTTGCAAAAAGATCTGAACAAATTATTGAGGTGGGCAACTACATGGCAAATGAGGTTTAATGTTGAAAAATGTAAAATAATGCATTTGGGTAGCAACAATATGAATGCAATATACTCACTAGGGGGAGAACTACTGGGGGAATCAAGGATGGAAAATGACTTGGGGGTCCTGGTACAGTAGGTGACTGGGATATTGTGTCAATCTCGCTCCCTTTCTCGGCGAGATTGAGCACTTGCGAGCCCCATCGCGGGAGCCAGTGCCGAGCTGGCTTGCCGCGATGGAGACAAAGCCGTCATAGAAGCGACAGGGATCCGACGCGGATTCCCGCCAATTCTACACGTGGGCGGAGTTTGTTATGAATCCTGAAGGAGAAATCCCCGCCGGATTTTAAAAAAAAATCCGGCATGGGTTCCCCCCTCAGGAGCATAATGGGCCCTTAGGTCTGTTATGGGTTGTAAGGAGACCCCCTACGCCGAAAAAACGGCGTGGGGGTCCCCCCACAATCCATAACAGACCCGTATCCAAAGCACGCCGGCCGGCCGGTCAGGGAGGGAGTGGGGGCGAGCGAGCGCCCCCCCCCCTCCTGAGCCGTACCGGGCAGCATGCCCTCAACATGGGGGGGTTAGGTGCTCTGGGGCAGGGGGCGCACTGCGGCCCCCCACCCCAGAGCACCCTGTCCCCATGTTGATGAGGACAGGGCCCCTTCCCGACAACCCTGGCCGTTGGTTGTCGGGGTATGCAGGCAGGAGGCTTATCGGAATCTGGAAGCCCCCTTTAATAAGGGGGCCCCCAGATACCGGCCCCCCACCCTAAGTGAATGAGTATGGGGTACATACGTCACAGAAGAGGGGACTGAAGAAGAAGACCCCGGAGAGCGGGAGAAGACCCCGGAGAGCGGGAGAAGACCCCGGAGAGTGGGAGAAGACCCCCCAGCCGCCGAAGACGTCGAAAGAAGCCCGCCGGGTGGTGGGCGCTTTTATCAAAGCGCCCCCCCCGGCGGCGGAAGAGAACCAGACGGCGGCACCCACCCCCCACAGAAGCCCGCCGGAGGGGGGCGCTTTTATAAAAGCGATCATACACACCCCCCCCCCCCGGCGGCCAACTAATAAAATATTTCAATACCCTGTGTGGTTTATTTGTGTTTACACTTTTTATTTGCAGGTGAATGGGTAGGGGTACAATGTACCCCATACTCATTCACTTAGGGTGGGGGGCCGGTATCTGGGGGCCCCCTTATTAAAGGTGGCTTCCAGATTCCGATAAGCCTCCCGCCCGCATACCCCGACAACCAACGGCCAGGGTTGTCGGGAAGGGGCCCTGTCCTCATCAACATGGGGACAGGGTGCTCTGGGGTGGGGGGCCGCAGTGCGCCCCCTGCCCCAGAGCACCTAACCCCCCCATGTTGAGGGCATGCTGCCCGGTACGGCTCAGGAGGGGGGGCGCTCGCTCGCCCCCACTCCCTTCCTGACCGGCCGGCCGGCGTGCTTTGGATATGGGTCTGTTATGGATTGTGGGGGGACCCCCACGCCGTTTTTTCGGCATAGGGGGTCTCCTTACAACCCATAACAGACCTAAGGGCCCGTTATGCTCCTGAGGGGGGAACCCATGCCGGATTTTTTTTTTAAATCCGGCGGGGATTTCTCCTTCAGGATTCATAACAAACTCCGCCCACGTGTAGAATTGGCGGGAATCCGCGTCGGATCCCCGTCGCTTCTATGACGCACTCGCTGGAATGTGCTTTTACTATTCCAGCGAGTGCGAGATATCGGCAGCCTGTCGCCGAGATTCAGCGCGATGCTGTCGTGCTTAAAACACATTCTCGGCAGCAGGCACTGTAGATAGCAGCAGCTTGGCATTGCTTGCCATTTCTGAACCTAACAAAGCAAACAGAATATTGGCATGCATTAAAAAGAGGATTAACTCAAGAGATAAAGTGGTAATTCTCCCACTCTGCAAGACTCTGGTCTGACCGCACCTGGAGTATGCTTTTCAGTTCTGGGCACCAGTCCTCAGGAAGGATGTATTCGAGATGGAACGAGTACAGACAACAAATAAAGGGACTGGAGGATATTAGTCAAATAGAAAGGTTACAAGCACTGAACTTATTCTCTCTGGAGAAGAGGCGCTTTACAAGTACCGTACTGGTGACCCCACAATAGGGATAAAACTTTTCTGTGGAAGGAAGTTTATTAAGACATGTGACTACTCATTCAAATTAAAAGAAAATAAGTTTAACCTTAACCACTTGCTTACTGGGCACATATACCCCCCTCCTGCCCAGGTGAAATTTCAGCTTCCGACACTGCATCGATTTAACTGACAATTGCGCGGTCGTGCGACGTAACTCCCAGACAAAATTGACAGACTTTTTTACCCATAAGTAGAGCTTTCTTTTGGTGGTATTTGATCGCCTGTGCGGTTTTTATTTTTTGCGCTATAAACAAAAAAGAGCGACAATTTAGAAAAAAAATACAATATTTTTTACTTGTTGCTTTAATAAATAGCCCAATTAAAAAAAATAAAAAATTCTCAGTTTAGGTCGATACGTATTCTACATATTTTTGGTAAAAAATAGAAAAAAACGCAGTAAGCGACTGGTTTGCGCAAAAGTTATAGCGCCTACAAAATAGGGGACAGAATGATTTTTTATTAGTAATGGCCGCGATCTGCGATTTTTATTGGGACGGCGACATTATGGCGGACACATCGGACACATTTTTGGCGCCATTCACATTTATACTGCGATCAGTGCTATAAATATGCACTAATTACTGTATAAATGTGACTGGCATTGAAGGGGTTAACACTAGGGGGTGAGGAAGGGGTTAAATATGTTCCCTGTATTGTGTTCTAACTGTAGGTGAAGGGACACAGGGACACAGATCGGTCTCCTCTCCAGAGACAGGACGCTGTCTCTGTGTGATCCGGCAATGAGAGATGATCTCATGTGTTTACATTTGAGATCATCTCTCATTGGCCACACAGATCGGATAGCCACAGAATGGTTTGGATGATGGGGGCAAGCTTACTGAGGAGGAACAAAAAGTCAGAAATTCAAAGAAAAAATAAATTGAAGGGAAATCAAAGGCAAAGGTAAGTGAACCAACTAAAATAACCAAATAACCAAATAAAAAACAAACCTTTACAACCCCTTTAATTTTTCCCAATAACAACAGCAAGTCTTCCCTAATGTTATATATCCAACATAAGAGAGGGTTTCCAGACCTTTGCATTGCAATCCATGCCAGAATATAAACCTCAAATGTAGGGCTTGAAAGGCAGTCCATCTGTCAGCATTTTTTTTAAGAGTAAAGTTCTTTAAATCAGGTTCTTTTCGCCTTCATGGTCCACACAGATCCACAGTCTGTCTGACCACAAATGCAACATTTATTTCTCTCAGATGACCTCCTTGACCGGACCCCTGTCTTTGAGGCCAACAGACCAGAACACAGACACTCACATCTAGTGGGTCTGTACATACCTGTTGCTCCCAGCAGCACAGATGGAAGGAGCCCTGGATCTCACTTAGCTTACACGCAAGACTCATGTACAGCTGCACAGTCCATGAGAATTGGCTACCATGTAAAATGTGGACGTAGAAGCCTCTGGGCTCCAGGACCCATACCAAAATTTAACAAGCTCTGAGAAAACAGCAACATAAAAATTCTGGAGCCCCTCACCCTGTGTGTGTTAGAATCCCAGGATATACAATACTGTCCACAAATTCCCAACCGGTCCCACGCCTGGTCTGGGACTCCCTACATGCCAATTTGTGTTCAGACTGCTGCACACTCACACTTTGTCACTATACTGACCTTTCAAGACCATTGAGCTATCAAACCCTGTAAGTGTCACCTTATCTTTTAAATTATAAACAAGTTCACAACCTACTTTACCATTTTCTCACAGATACTGTATGTGTGCAATGGCAACCATTGGATTGTATATATACTGTATATGCACACACACAAGCATGTGATCTGACCCTGTTTGCTGAAGAGTTGAATGAAGGACTGAAGAATGTCAAAAAGTCAAGTAGATGTGTATAAAATCGTTAGTCTGTCGCGCAGAGGGAAACGTCCATTAAAATCCTTATGCTCTGGTATAAGACTCCCAAAGTTATTCACAAATATGATCGCTTAAGCCCAGCAAACTGCTGGCATTGTTGCCGTGACGTGGGCTCGCTCTTTCATATTTTCTGGCAATGTTCTCTAAATCCAACCATTTTGGCATGAGATGATGATATTAATTAAAGGGGTTGTAAAGGTTTGTTTTTTATTTTCTAAATAGGTTCCTTTAACCACTCAACTACCGGCCGCTGTCAATTGACAGCGGCACAGTAGCTCAGTTGTTCTGACAGGACACCGCGTTACTGGGAACACAATGCGCGTGCCTGGCGGACGCCATGGCCGCCGGGCACCCGCGATTGCCCAGTAACTGAGCAGGACCGCGGATCTCTGTGTGTAAACACAGAGATCCTTGTCCTGTCAGGGAGAAGAGACCGATGCTGTGTCTCTTGTACATAGGGACACAGATCGGTCACCTCCCCAGTCAGTCCCCTCCCCCTACAGTTAGAATCACTCTCTAGGCTACACATTTAAACCCTTCCTCGCCCCCTAGTGTTAACACCTTTCTTGCCAGTCACATATATAATGTGCAGTATATTTATAGCACTGTTCACTGTATAAATGTGAATGGTCCAAAAAATGTCAAAAAAAAGTGTCCGATGTGTCTGCTATAATGTCACAGTCCCAATAAAAATTTGCAGATCGCCGCCAATCCTAGTAAAAAATTAATAATAAAAAAAAAAATCATAATTGTGTCCCCTATTTTGTAGGCGCTATAACTTTACGCTTATTGTGGATTTTTTTTTTTTTACCAAAAATATGTAGAAGAATACGTATCGGCCTAAACTGAGAATATATTTTTTTTAAATGGGATATTTATTATAGCAAAAAGTAAAAAAAATTTTTTTTTTTTTTTAAATTGACGCTCTCTTTTTGTTTATAGCACAAAACATAAAAAACGCACAGGCGATCAAATACCACCAAAAGTAAGCTGTATTTGTGGGAAACAAATGACATACATTTTGTTTGGGAGCCATGTCGCTCGACCGCGCAATTGTCAGTTAAAGCGACGCAGTGCCAGAAGCTGAAATTTCATCTGAGCAGGAAGGGGAAATATGTGCACAGTAAGCAAGTGGTTAAGCTTGTGCATTATTGGTTTACTAACCCTTTCCTTCAATTTCCCTTCTAAATGTTTTTTTTCTTTGTTTTCTTTGTCTGAATTTCTCACTTCCTGTTCCTCCTCAGTAAGGTGTTCAGTAAGCTGTTCTAAATGACTTTCCACAGCTCGGATGATGGTGGAAAGCTTACTGAGGAGAAACAGGAAGTGAGAAATTTAAACAAAGAAAAAAAAACATTTAGAAGGGAAATCAAAGGAAAAGGTAAGTGAACCAACAATGCACTAGCTTAAAGGAACCTATTTAGAAAATAAAAAACAAACCTTTTACAACCCCTTTAAGTGGTGGATGTGTCCCTTCCGCTTGATCCATTACATTACTCATTGGGCCTTCCTTTTTCAGGAATTACTAAAAACGCCAATCGGTTGATTTCCTATATCCTTCTGGGTGCCAAGAGAATTTTTCCATCGTGTTGGCTATCCAATAACCCTCCCCGGTGGCCCAGATTTCACCAACTTATAGCAGACACGTGAAGAATGGAATATTTGACGGCTACTGTGCATGATAGTATGCCACAATTCAATACAATTTGAGAACCATGGGATCGATCGGAATATGGGATGCCTGTACCGGTCACCATATCATAAAATATAACATTTCCCTTCTCTAAGCCTTTTTTGCAGGTTTTCGTTTCTGGGCGCATGCTATAAGGTACCCCTTAAACTAAACACCTTGAACCTACTTGTCTGAAATATGATAGCACTTATATATGTAAGACCTCTGTTATTCCTTTTGTTCTGCTTACAAGTTGTTTACTTCTCCATATGCTCTGCAGTTCACCCCTGCTGTGTTCTGTATTTGTGGACATTTTTCTTGTTACATCATACTTTGTGTTACATTTGTCATGCATGTATGCTATGTAACCAGGGGCGGACTGACCATTGGGACTCTCGGGCACTGCCCGAGGGACCCATGCCACTAGGGGGCCCCATCAGGGTTGCCATGGTCAATAATACCACGGACAGTATGTAAAAATCTGTGTTTACATCTGTCCCTGATATGTCCGAAACCGACATGCTTTTGATGTGAAAATCGTGAGATTTTAGCTGCCCTGTCTCTGCACTGCCTCCTGGGGTGGTGGCCATCTGTAAGCCCAGGGGCCCCATAATCTTCTATTGCCCGGGGGCCCCATGAGTTGTCAGTCCACCCCTGTATGTAACCCATTCTTTTTTGAAATTCAATAAAAATACAATTATAAAAAAAAAAAAGCATTTGTCTGTCTCAGACAAGGTATTGAATCAGTATGGATGCATATGGGAGAATAATAGAGAAGGGTCAACAGTCAGTTTTTTTCATTATTGGAAGCATGATTACACATTTAAAGGCTAAAGGGAAGGTACTTGTGTAGTGGAAGAGATTGACCCGTTCAGTTGACCCTTAGGTCAGAGTAGAACAATGGGCATTTAATTATCTTCTAGTGGTGATTGGATTCAGCAGACAAGTAGTGTGTGTGTCTCTCTGTGTGTGTGTGTGTGTGTGTGTGTGTGTAAGGAGGGGGGGGGTATGGAGATAACAGGAGTAGGGTGCTTTATTCTACAGTTAAAGGAAAGAAGAACCTGGAAATAAAGTTAAAAGTAGATGGATGCAGAGTGGAGGTTGTTTTGCGCATTGAGATGGTGTGTTATATTGTTTTAGTTTGTCACCAAATCATGGGGACAGTGACTGTAATGATTGGGGTAGGAAACTAGAATGGGTAGAGCATCAAATGTGACTGGGTGGCAGCATGAATAAGAGGCTTGGGAAGATTTAATTGTAAATAGATTTTTATTAAAAATTTTAGAAGTCTTATTTTAGGCAAGGGTTTGTGGTTGGTGAATCTTTGAACCAGGAAGGGGTTTACCCCAATAGAAAGAAAAAATAAGCACTTAGTAGCAAGGAGATACCAGAATCGTGTGAATGTACAATGCATATGTAAAATTAACGGCGCTATATAAGTAACTAAATAATAATAAAAATCCTTCACATTCTGCCAAAAGAGGGAGTGAGAGCTAATTCCTGAAAATTAATGGAATTTCCTGGGGACCCCCAGGTTACCCATTTAAAGATTTCCCCTCTATTATTTTTCTGGGGACAACCTGAAAAGTTGCGATTTTTTTTTTACTTTCATCTTCAATGCCAAATGGTAAAGAGGACAAATAGAGAGGGTGAATCTCTTTAACCCTTTAAGGACCATAAAATTACAGTCATCAATATTAAAATAATTATATTTTTTCCCTTTTAAGAATGTATTTGAACAATAAATAAAAACCATTTCCTCACTTGTGTCATTTTTGGGGGAGGAATTACGACACGGGACAAATGTGACTATTTAGGTCACTTTCTATGGAACGCCAAAAGAAGCATTTTTTTATTTTTAAGTTTTTTTTTTTAAGTTCATACACTTCAGTTGCTGTAACTTAGCCATTTTAGGAAATAACTGGCAAAAAGCTAGATCCATTTGTTGATAAGAACTAATATTTTGACTTAAACCAAAAAGAAAAAGTATTTTAAAGCGTTACTAAAGGATTTTTTTCTTTAAATAAAAAACATGTCATACTTACCTCCACTGTGCAGTTCATTTTGTACAGAGTGGCCCCGATCCATGTCTTCTGGGGTCCCTTGGCGGCTGTCTCTGGTCCTCCTCGCAATTAGTCACCACAGTCATGCGAGAGATTGCATGGTGGTCACTAATTGCGGGCGCGCTCCCGTGATACAGCGAGCGGCCATAGCCGCTCACTGTATCACTCGGCGCACCGCGTCACTGGATGCGATTGACAGCAGTGCCAGCCAATGGCTGCGCTGCTCTCAATCCATCCACTCTAGCCAATCAGCGGCCAGGCTTAGTGGCGAAGAGGATCGCAGGACCGCGCACGGGACTTTCGAGAGGTCAGGTAAGTATAAGGGGGGCTCAGGGGGGGGCAGTATTAGATGCTTTTTCACCTTAATGAATAGATTGCATTAAGATAAAAAAACATTTTCCTTTACAACTCCTTTAGGTTCTTAACCGATTGCCGCCCGCCGCACGCAGATATACACCTGCAGCATGGCACGGGCAGGCAAAAGAACCTATATATACGTCCATTTAAGAAGCGGGTCCCGCGGATTCAATCGTCGTGGGCATACCCGCGATTGTCTCACGGAGAGATAGAATGGGGAGATGTTAGTGTAAACACAACATCTCCCCGTTCTGCCTAGTAATACTAACACCCCTACAGCGCCACCTAGTGGTTAATCCCACCCCTTCACTGCCAGTGTAATTTTCACAGTAATCAGTGCATTTTATAGTAAAAATTACAATGATCCCAAAAATGTGTCAAAAGTGTCCGATGTGTCTGCCACTGAGCGGTGACATCACAGGGGGCGGGGGCTCTGATTGACTTGAGCAGGTTTCCAATATAAGTCCTTGCACATTGTCGCCCCAGCATTACACTCAGAGATCACGTCCAGTCAATATCGGAAGAAGAACAGAGGGAGAAGACAGTGGAGAAGACCCGGCAAAAGAGCGTGAAGACAGCCGAGAGAGAAGAAAGCACAGAGAGGAGAAAAAACAGAGATTGAGAAGGTCCGGAAGAGGGAGAAGACGTCACAAGAAGAGGGAGAAGAGCTGGAGTGGGGAGCAGGAAGTTGCCTTAATAAAATACTTTAAAAATCTGTGTACTGTTTTTATGTTTGACACCTTTTTTTAGGTGAAAGGATAGGGGTACAATGTACCCCATTCTCATCCACATAGGGTGGAGGGCCGGGATCTGGGGGCCCCCTTGTTAAAAATTGGATTCTAGATTTCCACTAAGCCCCTCCCCGCAGATCCCAACAACCAATGGCCAGGGTTGTTGGGAAGAGGCCCTTGCCCTCATCAACATGGTGCCATGGTGGATGCCATGTTGAGGGCATGTGGCCGGTATGGTCCAGGAGGGGGGGGGGCGCTCGCTCCCTCCCCACCTTTCCTGACCTACTGGGCTGCGTGCTCGGATGAGGCTCTGGTATCATCCTGGGTGGGAACCCCACGCCAATTTTGTTTTCATTTTGGCAGGGGTTCCTCTTCAAAATCCTCAGCACACAAGTCGCACCGCAAGTCAGATCATCATTATCCGACTTCTGGTTGCGACTTCTATTCAAATTAATGGGCTCCCATAGGGAACCATTGATTTTGATTAGAGGCAGAGAAACACGTCTGAAAGCTAGCACGGCTAAACGCGCAATGAAGCCAATGCGTTTTTAATGCCGCTTTTTTCCTGGCGTTGGTACTAGCTTTACAGCTCATTTTTATTAATGCCCGTGGGCATGAGACCTAATGCCCTGTACTCTGGATTTTTCCAATAGTTAACCGATGAAGCTGACTGATGGTCAGTCATGCCTACACACCATCGGTTAAAAAAACGGTCAGAATGCGGTGACGTAAAACACAACGACGTGCTGAAAAAAATGAAGTTTAATGCTTCCTAGCATGTGTCGACTTGATTCTGAGCATGCGTGGATTTCTAACCGATGGACGTGCCTACAAACGATCGTTTTTTTTTCTATCGATTAGGTATCCATCGGTTAATTTTAAAACAAGTTTCACATTTTTTAACCGATGGATAAAGGTTAGGTCTGATGAAAATGGTCCATCAGATCGTTCTCATCGGATTGACCGATCGCGCGTACGTGGCATAACACTTAAAATTACTTTTATTTATTCATGCAAATCTTATCTCAAAAGGAAAAAAAAAAACAGTTTGCTGTAATTGCTTATAAAGTGTAAACTGGAGTTTGGCTTCAGTTTATTAGTGCTAAATCTGCTAATACATTTATTACTAACCCCCCTCCCCAGACTGACAATGCCGCTGTCTGCTGTGCCTCCCCATTTCATTCCTCCAGTGTTGAGTCTCACTTATACAGGAGGGGCCAGATTCACCAAAGATGTACGCCGGCGTATCTCCAGATACGCCACCATAATTTCAAACGTGCGTTGTCACAAAGCGAGATACGCCGAAAAACATGGCTTCAGCCATCCAACGTAACTTGCCTACACCGGCGTATCATGGGCGCATAGTTATGCTGGAGGCATTCGGCGTTCCTATTAGAAATATGCAAATGAGTAAGATACGCTGAATCACGAACGTAGATGCGCCCGGCCGCTTCATATACGCCATTTGCGTAAGACTTACATCCGGCGTAAAGTTACCCCTGCTATAGCAGGCGCAGCTAATGCAAAGGTATGGGCCAGGGAACGACGCCGTCAAATTTTACCTCGCGTACGCCGTTTATGTAGTACTACGTGAATAGAGCTGTGCGTAAGTTACGTTCACGACATAGGCATTTACACCGACGTATCTTAGGGAGTTTATGCCATGTGATTCTGAGAATGCGCACGCATGCCCAGTTCGACCGGCCATTCATTTACATGGGGTCACGCTAAATTTAAATAGATGACGCCCACCTCCTTCCTACTTTGAATTAGGCGGTCTTACGCTGGCCAATTTACGCTACGCCGCCGCAACTTACCAAGCAAGTGCTTTGAGAATACAGCACTTGCCTCTCTAAGTTGCGGTAGCATAGCGTATATTCGATACGCTACGCCCGCCTAAACATACGCTAAGCTACCTGAATCTGGCCAATGAGTAGAAAACTGATGTACTGTAGCTACCACATCTAATGATTAGTAAGCTGCAGTATACCGTAATGCCTTGTACACACGAGTGGAATTTCTGACGGAAAAAGTCAGACGGAAGCTTCTCATTGGTTTTTCCGTCCATGTGTATGCCCCATCAGGACTTTTTTCCGTCGGAAATTCAGACGGAATTAGATAGAGAACATGTTCTTAATTTTTCTGATGAAAACAATTTCCGTTTGTCTGGATACAATTCCCAAGGACTAAAAACCCTGCATGCTCAGAATCAAGTCGGCGCATGCTCGGAAGCATTAAACTTAATTTTTCTCGGCTCGTCATAGTGTTGTACGTCACCGCGTTCTTGAGGGTCAGAATTTGGTGTGACCGTGTGTATGCAGAATTACGGTGAAACTCCGTCGGAAAAAACGTCAGAGTTTATTCCGACGGGATAACCGGTTGTGTGTACAGGGCATAATACATTTTTGGTTTTGGATTAAATACTGCTCTCAATTAAATTATATAATTTTTTATAAAATAAGCATTTTTTTCTCTTTTACCTTATAAATTTACAAAGGATTGTCAATCTTTAGGTAGATGGGCATGGAGGACATTTGTTTGCTAAAACCCCCTGTGCCATGAATATTTTTTTAATTATACCTTTTTTGTAACTTTTTCTATGATTAGTGTCAATTGAAAGAATAGTCAATATTGGTATCAGTGGGAGGAAAACACATACTGTATCATTGGTGTCAGTGGAAGGAATAGTGATCCATCATTGGTGTAAAATACTGTTGTTGATGTCAGTGCAAAGAATATTGACCCATCATTGGTAAAAGTGAAAGAATATTGATCCATCAATAGTGATTTGAAAAAATAAGTAAAAAATAAATAAATAGAAAATTGTGTTTTAAATGGCATTAACATTTTAAAGATTATATCAGATTTTTAGAAATTGGGTTTATGTATAATTTAAGTTATTTTGCATATTACAAGGACTCTTCCAAATAACAGAAAGTGGACATGTTCCTAAATGTTTCCACTGGTCCATACAAAATGCAGCAGACTGCTGTAATTTGTGCGTTATACAAATCAACCAGCTAATGTGGAATTGCTTATTTAGCATGAGCTGGGATTATAAGGATGTCTTCTTGATAAGAAGGCACTTACATGCATATCATATTAGATTTCAGTGTACATCATTTTAGTGCCGATTTAAATTCTCAGTGTTTATCTAAAGAGAAGTCAAGAGCTCTCATGTCATTAGAGAGCCATCATTCTAACAAATATATTTCTGACCAATTTATGCACTATATCCCTGTTTCATCAAGCCAAGATCTGACCGACAAGGTCAACACCACTTACCATATCTCTGCAAATAACGCAATCATGCCTTGGTGAATCATCCATTTGTTGCATTAAGTCACAACATCTCACCTCTTCTAGGTAGTGCAACTCTCTAGTAGGCTTTAGTAAATAATAGCAGAGATGTCAAGTCTTAAAACCATAAATCAACGTGGTTTGAAGACCCGAAGACCCAAATTGCATTTTACTTGCAAAGCAAAACACTGAACATATATGAAAGTAACTGGGGTTGACCCCATGTCAAAGAGCCTTCTTATGTAGTGATTTTATTCACTTGGTAAGTGGATAAAAAAAATAGAAAATAGGTAGTTTAAAAAAATATTTGATTTAGAAACACAGTAAAAATGTTCAGGTATTGCGTGAGCCATTGTTAGATTCTACACTAGTTTAGCGTATACAGCACAGGAGAAGAATCACAAGGAGCCAATCAGTTGTACTGGCAATGGAAAAATACACAAAAAAAAACAATATATACATATACATATACATACATACGCTATATTACCAAAAGTATTTGGATACCTGCCTATACCCAGACATGAACTTTGGTTACATCCCAGTTTTAGTCCGTAGGGTTCAATATTGAGTTGGCTCACCCTTTTCAGCTATAACAGCTTCAACTCTTCTGGGAAGGCTGTCCACAATGTTTAGGAGTGTGTCTATGGGAATGTTTGACCATTCTTACAGAAGTGCATTTGTGAGGTCAGGCATTGATGTTGAACGTGAAGGCCTGGCTCACAGTCTTCGCTCTAATTCATCCCAAAGGTGTTCTATTGGGTTAAGGTCAGGATTCTGTGCAGGCCAGTCACGTTCCTCCACCCCAAACTTGTTTATCTCTGTCTTTTTTGGATCTTTATGATGACTTAGAGTGGAGACTGTGAGCCAGGCCTTCTAGTCCAACATCAGTGCCTGACCTCACAAATGCGCTTTTGGAAGAATGGTGAAAAATTCCCATAGACGCACTCCTAAACCTTGTGGACAGCCTTTCCAGAAGAGTTGAAGCTGTTATCACTGCAAAGGGAGGGCCAGCTCAATATTAAACCCTACGGACTAAGACTGGCATTCCATTAAAGTTCATGTGTGTGTAAAGGCAGGCGTCCCAATAATCTTGGTAATTCAGTGTGTGTATATATATATATATATATATATATATATATATATATATATATATGGGTGGGGGGGTTTGAGGGACCCAACTGAAATGTGGGGAAGCACAGCCCACCCCAACAGCTCCCTTAGTTGCCTGGCACTAGCGGGAGTCCTTGAATTTGCCGCCCGTGCTATGCCAAAAAGGAAGGTCATAAGCCCTGTGAATTATTTTTTTTCTTTATTTTGCCATCTGTTTCCCAATAATGAGATTTACCTTCACTTCCCGCTCCATAGACAAAACAGGAAATCCCTGCTTTTTAAGGGAATCCCTTGGGGACCCTCAGAACTTGTATCTTCAGATTTCCCCTCTATTTTACTTTAATTATAATGGTAAACATGATAAATAGAGAAGGTGAACAGGGGGGCAGACAATACAAATGGACTGGTGTTTCTAATCTATGTCCAAAACAAAAAGTTTGCCTTTAGTTGTACTTTAAAGGGTTTGTAAAGGAACATTTTTTTCCCCCTAAATAGCTTCCTTTACCTTAGTCCTCCTTCACTTACCTCATCCTTCTATTTTGAGAAATCCTCACTTCCGGTTCTTCTGTCTGTAACTCAACACCGTAATGCGAGGCTTTCTCCCTGGTGTGGAGAAAGCCTCTTGAGGGAGGAGGGGGCGAGCAGGAGTGTCAGGAAGCCCACTAACACACATCTCCTTTCTCTACCTGCAAAGTAGAGTGTCCTGACTTGCCTGCTCACCCCCTCGCCTTTAGAATTTGCATGAAAGGTTTAGCACTGGGAAACACTTAAAAAAACATAGTTTTAGTGATACAATTGTAGTTTTTAGTGATGCAATTATAAGTATTATGATAGATGTGCCCCAGCTGTGTAGTTTTTTTGCCACACAGCTGAGGTATGGAACACCATGGCCCATATGCCCTGAAAAAAGGAGAGAAACCCTGAAATGCATTGGAAGTAGGTTTCACTTATAATTACAACAATGAAAACAGTTTTCTTTAAAACTGAAATACCTTTGGCCTATGTCTTATGTCACTTGTCACCCAGCAGCACAGATACTTTTGCTTTTGAATGACATCCCCCACTTGAGGCCTTCCACAAGTTTGGTGGCCTTAGGGGAACCATTACCATTTTTTTTTAGACTCATATTGACATTGGAACGCAACCATTACTTAAACCAAGAAAGTCCAGGGCTACCCCAAACCTCCACACCAGCTCTCCCTCTAAAGACATTCCATGAGACAAGGGGGATACAATTCTGTAACTGAGAAAATTTCAGTGTTAGATTTTATTACATTATTAAATAATTTTTATTATAATTATATTATTATTTGTTATAATTATTTATAGTTATTTATTATATTATAATTTATGATTTTGTTTTTCAAACTTTATCATACCCGAGATGTCTACTAGACTCTTGTTTGGACAGATTTAAGTGAGTTATTCCTAAGGATTACAGGCCTACAATGTAAAACGCCAAATTTCCTTGCAAAATAATGGTACCGCTTTCAGCACCTGAAATCTGAAATAATCATACCGCCAGGGAGGTTAAACGTGCACCGCTCAGGGCATATTTACTTGTGAAGCCACTGGTGACATCACCAGCGCATGTCCTCTGAAGGATACCTGTGCCAATCCTTCAGAGCCATGTGCCGTGAACAGTGGTTCCCGTCTGCATGCATGGGAGTGATGTCATTGCAGCTCGTCAAATCAAAGGCCTGGAGCTTGCCAGCCTGGAAGGAAGACTGGGTGAAGATGGAAGCCCTGTCAGCGGTGACAACATTGCCGCTGGAGGGTTTAGTTTGGAGGTAAGTCTAACATAATGTGCTAGTATGCACGGCATAACTTTATTTAACGTTACCTTGCAGGTTTACCACCGCTTTAAGAGCATAAGCACTCCTCTTCACCGGGTCTCCGGTAAATCCCACCCACAGAGATCTATCTTGCAGACACATCCTTCTATATTAGGGGTAGGCAACCAGCTGTTGCAGAATTACAAGTCCCAGCATGCCTCTGGGAGTAATTGTAACTACCAGCCCTGCAATGCCTCATGAGAAATGTAGTTCAACAAAAGCTGGAGGGCCCCAGGTTGCCTACCCCTGTTCTATATGGTCTGGGATGGCAGAAATCTCCCTTTGAGCTGCCCCAAACAACAAATAAGGTATTAGCTTTAATTATTGTTTGGAAAATAACAGCTGGAATCTCTATGGTAGTCAAAGGCAACATCCTCCGTTTTCAGATCTCTTTTCTTTCTAAGAGACCATTGTAGTTTTTGCTCTCTTGCCTACTTTGTGCACATTGGAAAAGGCTGCAAACAGCTCTGACAGTGTTATAAATATCCAAGCTTTTAATAAGCAGTGTTTTGCAGGTCCTTTATCTCCATGGGAGATTGTAAAGAATTTTCTGAACATAAGTAGATGAATAGTCCTATAATAAATGTTATACAGTACGTAGAGGAACCCAAATTAATAAAATCAAGTGAATGATAAGTGGAACTGTACTAAAATGTCATACGTTCCTTTGAAGCCAAGTCTATTAGGCATTAAAGGGAACTCAATTTCTCTAAATTTATGGAACTTTAAAGGAAAACTATTGCCGCAAATAAGCACTGCTCCTGTACAAATTAAATTCCAGGTATACTTAGCAAAAAAGAAGAACGAACTGCGATTGTGTTTGCCTGATTCACCTTTTCATAGTTAAGGAGTGATTAAAGGAGCTTTTTCCTTGCAATAAAAAAAGACCATTTCATCCAGAATCTCATGGCTACTCATGGGCGTCCGCTCCATAGGGCAAGGGAGGGCCCTTGCCCCCCCCTAGAAACAAGTGCCATGATCCTCTCCGGGCAGGAAGCAAGGCGGCGGCACAGTGAAAGAAATTAGAGCCGCTCTCTCCCTCTTCTAGCTCCGCTGACAGAGAGGGGGATGTGGGTGATATACAGCCCAGAACAGGGGCAGACCATCCAGAGAGGGGGGGCCATCAGCACACCTTTCACTGTGAAACCGCAGCAGCGGTGGCATTGTAATGAATACACTGTGTGCCTGCTGTGTGTTCGGGATTCAATGCTCCTTTCTGTCCCACCCCTCCTCCCTCCAGTCTCGTGCTGTGCGGTGTCCCTGTTATCTCTGACTCCCCCTCCAATCAGCAGTGCGGTGTGCTGTGAGACCTGGGAGGCGGAGCTCACTGTAGCTCCTGTCGGGCGTGCCAGTGAAAGGGAGGAGGTGAGTGAGATGAACGAGTTTCCTAGTGTGGATAGCAGTAGTGCAAACTTTCATGGAGTTTTTTTCTCAGGAGAAGAATCAGAGGAGATAGTGAGTGTGAGTGTGAGTGTGGGGGGAGGGGGGGGGTGAGGTCTGCAGCAGCCCGATCACATGTGACAGATCACTTCACATTTCATGAACAGTCTGTGCAAACATCATCCAATCCAATTGTTCAGACTGGATAATGTGGGGTCATGTATAGCCATTCATGTAACCTGTGTGTGTGTATGTGGTGAGTTCACACTTCTAATTGCACAGACTCAGAGCCTGTATACATGTACAATCAGAAGTGTGAACTCACCACATACACACACAGGTTACATGAATGGCTATAAATGACCCCACATTATCCAGTCTGAACAATTGGATTGGATGCAGAGTGCTAGAAGCTGGATTACATAGATCTGTACTTACATCTAGTACTGTTGTGTTATTCATTGTTGTAAATGTTTTTAGTGGATGAGGTTTTTTTTATACATCGCTATCTGACCACTTCTCAGCCCCCAACTCCCCCCAGCTTGCATCACCCCCAGATCACGTCATACAGACATCACTCCGAGCTGCTTCCTACCCCCCCCCCCAGCCGAGGGACATCATTCCATGGTCACTTTCCTTCCCTTATCTTCCCAACATCAAGAAATCCCTCCCCATACTGCCACCGCCATACCCTCTGACCTCCTCTCCTGTACTAACTGCACCAATATTACCTTCCGCACTCCTCTCCTGTACTAACTGCGCCCATCATACCCTCCAAACTCCTCTCCTGTACTAACTGCAGCCATCATACCCTCTACACTCCTCTCCAGTACTAACTGCACCCATCATACCCTCTGCACTCCTCTCCCGTACTAACTGCACCCATCATACCCTCTGCACTCCTCTCCTGTACATACTGCACCCATCATACCCTCCAAACTCCTCTCCTGTACTAACTGCAGCCATCATACCCTCTACACTCCTCTCCAGTACTAACTGCGCCCATCATACCCTCTGCACTCCTCTCCTGTACATACTGCCCCATCATACCCTCTGCACTCCTCTCCTGTACATACTACCCCATCATACCCTCTGCACTCCTCCTCTCCTGTACATACTGCCCCATCATACCCTCTGCACTTCTCTTCTGCAGAACCCTGTGCATTCAAATGTAATGGGAACTCTGGATTCAGATCTAAAGGAGAACACAGTTGACTCTGATATAAAGGGGGACTTTTGTGATTAACTTCTTATGATTAGAAATTGTATATCACAGTATATACTACATAAAAAAATAAAAATTAGCTGTGCATTGCTTTGTACAGAGGTAATGAATTTAATGTACTACAAAAATAATTATATATATATTGGTGTGCGCTGCTTATGTGTTCGGGTTTGGCTTGACGAAAAGGTGGCAACAATAAGTGCAGACAGCCTGCGGCTCTCCTCTCCCTGTCTCTCCCTCTCTCTGATAAATGGAGCCACGGCGCTGTGACAGGAAGAGGAGAGCCGCTGGCTGTCTGCAATGTATAACTCCCCCAAACGCCCCCCTCCCCCTCTCTGTCAGCTGGACGCCCCCCCCCCCCTGAAATCTAACAGGGCATGTTGGGCAGCTGTGTGGGCTGGTGAGGGAGCGGGTGGCTTGGTGGGCAGGTGACATAGGTCCAGTGATGCAGGGTGCTGTGTAATGTAAAGGGGACCAGTGATCCAGGGTGCTGTGTAATGTAAAGGGGGCCAGAGGTGCAGTTGTGGAGAGGGGTACACAGTAGGGACAAAGAGATATTGAAAGATGCAGGGGGCACAGTGGGGTGTTTTTACATTTTAACTTCTTTATGCGACTGTATCGCCGCAGCCAAAGCGCCCCCCCCCCCCTGAAAAAATTTCAGCGGACGCCCATGTGGCTACTATTCAGTACTCTGCGGCTACTGAATAATCCGCTGTGGATTTTCAGTGATTACAGAAGCAGGCATCAAGCCATTAAACAGGAATTCATCACAGAAAGTGTACTTCAAGCTAAAAACAATATCTCTAGCTCTATTAAAAAAGTTACATAAATCATATAAAGAAGCACTTTCAGTTACAATTTACGTGCAATTGTTTGTGCAAGCCGTATAGAGGCTACCATTATTGACCTTCCCTAAAAATGCCAGTGTAGGCAGAGTTCAGCTTACAGGAAGAAAGCATTTGTTAATTTTTAGGACCCATTTAAGGTATTGTGCTGTGTTAACCACTTCCATACCGCGCCTATTCTGGCACTTCTCCCCTTCATGTAAAAATCATATTTTCTTTGCTAGAAAATTACTCAAAAGCCCCAAAAATTATATATATATATATATATATATATATATATATATATATATATATATATATATATATATATATATATATATACACTTTTTGGGTGTTCTGAGTAATTTTCTAGCAAAAAAAAAATATGATTTTTACATGAAGGAGAGAAGTGCCAGAATAGGCGCGGTATAGAAGTGGTTAACACAGCACAATACCTTAAATGGGTCCTAAAAAGCAGACACCCTAGGGAATAAAATGGCAGTCATTGCAACTTTTTATCTCGCACGGTATTTGCACAATAATTTTTCAAACGCCTTTTTTTGGAAGAAAAACGGTTTCATGAATTAAAAAATAACAAAGCAGTAAAGTTAGTCCAATTTGTTTGTATAATGTGAAAGACGATAATACGCCAAGTAAATAGATACCTAACTTGTCGCGCTTTAAAATTGTGCACACTCATGGAATGGCGCCAAACTTCAGTACTTAACCACTTCCATACTGGGCACTTAAACACCCTCCTGACCAGACCAATTTTTCAGCTTTCAGCGCTCTCACACTTTGAATGACAATTACTCAGTCATGCAACACTGTACCCAAATGATTTTTTTGTCCTTTTTTTCCCACAAATAGAGCTTTCTTTTGGTGGTATTTGATCACCTCTGCGGTTTTTATTTTTTGCGCTATTAATGAAAAAAACCCGAAAATTTGGGAAAAAAAATGATTTTTTCTTAGTTTCTGTGATAACATTTTGCAAATTATTAATTTTTCTTCATAAATTTTGGCCACAATTTATACTGCTACATGTCTGATAAAAATAGCCCAAAGTTTTTGGAAATGTTTTGGTCTGTGTGAAAGTTTTAGAGTCTACAAGCTATAGTGCAAATCATAAAAAATTATCACATCTGATCACACCTGATGTACTGAAGGCCTCTCTCATTTCTTAAGACCCTAACAAGCCAGGAAAGTACAAATGCCCACAGATGCGGCACAGATGGCACTGAGGTGGCACAGATGGCGCTGAGGCCGCACAGATGGCACTGAGATGGGTACTGATGTGCTCCGATGAGGCCTGTGTACTGGTGGACACAGGTGGGCACTAATGAGGCGGCACAGATGGCACTAATGAGGCGGCACAGATGGCACTGAGATGGGTACTGATGAGATGGGTACTGATGTGCACTGATTGACTGCGGCACAGGTGGGCACTGATGAGGTGGGCACGGTGGTACTGGTGGGCACACGGTGGTACTGGTGGGAACGGTGCTACTGGTGGGCACAGTGGTACTGGTGGGCACAGTGGTACTGGGGGGCACGGTGGTACTGGGGGGCACAGTGGTACTGGGGGGCACAGTGGTCCTGGGGGGCACAGTGGTCCTGGGGGGCACAGTGGTCCTGGGGGGCACAGTGGTCCTGGGGGCACTGCGGTACTGGGGGGCACAGATGGTCCGGGGGGCACAGATGGTCCGGGGGGCACTGTGGTCGGGGGGGCACAGATGGTAATGGGGGGCACTGTGGTACTGGGGGGCACAGATGGTCCTGGGGGCACAGATGGTCCTGGGGGCACAGATGGTACTGGGGGGGCACAGATGGTACTGGGGGGGCACAGATGGTCCTGGGGGCACAGATTCTTTACTCCCCCCCACAGCGCTGCAGCTCCGTTCGCTCTCCCTCCTCACACGCATTGTCTGTGTGAGGAGGGAGAGTCGGCAATGAGAGATGATCTCATATGTTTACATATGAGATCATCTCTCATTGGCCGCACAGATCGCGCTGTAAATAGCCGCTGTGATTGGCTATTTACCGTGATCTGTGTTTGGCTGTGTCCGAGGGGCACGGCCAGCACAGGAGTTCCCCGCTGCGCGCTCGAGAGCGCGCGCTGGGAACGCCAAAAGGGGCGGACGAGAAAACTCGTTCACTCAGAGAAGTAGAGCCGCGCTGCGGCTGTACAAACTTGTACGGCCGTCAGCAAGTGGTTAAAAATCTCCTTAGGCGACGCTTTATTTTTTTTTACAGGCTACCAGTTTAGAGTTACAGAGGAGGTCTAGTGCTAGAATTATTGCTCTTGCTCCAATGCATGTGGAGATACCTCACATGTGTGGTTTAAAGGGCGTTTGCATATGTGGGCAAGACTTATGTGCGTGTTCGCTTCTGAGCGCAAGCTACTGGGGACAGGGGCGATTTAAAAAAAAAAAAATATTTTACTTCATTTTTTTAGTTTTCACACTTTGTTTTTAAAAAAAAATGTAAACACTTTTATTCCTATTACAAGGAATGTAAACATCCCTTGTAATAGGATTACTGTGTGACAGGTCCTCTTTATGGAGAGATGCAGGGTCAATAAGACCTGCATCTCTCCTCTAGGCTGGAAAGCATGAGATTGTGAAAAAAATGCACCGATCTCATGCTTTCAGCCACGATTGTGGCTTTGTTTACTTCCCGTCATAATGTTGCACCCAAGCCTCCGACGGTCATAGAGAAAAATCTCTATCGGGATTCGTCATCATCCAGCAGCAGGGGCCGATTTGTTCTCCGGGCCTCCGATGGCAGTGGAGAGCCCGTAGAAGCACCGGATTGCGGCGGGAGGGGGGGTGTCCCCTTCCGCCGCCTATAAGAAAGATCAATTGGTGGAACCGCCGCTACGATCATTCTTATAATGTGCAGAATCGCCACCTGAAGTGAAGGATACCTGAATGATGCCTGTAGCTGCACCCATCATTCAGATATCCCCCACTAAAATCCAGGACGTCATATGACGTCCTACGGTACGGAAGTGGTTAAGGTAAATTCACCCTTTAGCGCCTCTGCGAGTGGTGTTTGCTTAGACACAGCAGCCCATTTATTTGCCTGCGTTTAATGCAGGAAAAGGTTTATGCACTTTTTTTTAAATGGCACATGGTGATTTCCCACAACCGAAGATGCGCTGCAGTTTCAGATGCGGATGCGTAGGTGTGCCATTAAGAATGAAAGGAGCAGTGAGATTTGGCTGTGGGTGTTTTTGGATAAGGGAACAGGTGCAATTTACCCACTATTCTGCACTCGCAACCACCCACACAAGTGTGAACTTAGCCTTAATGCACATAAACATGCAGTGCTTTAAGGCAACTCATTAATTTGTGTGCTACGCAACACACGTTTACTTGAAATTCATACATGCAAATGGACCCGTAAACTACCATTCAGTTTGGGTATGGTAAGCACAGATCCTGATGAAAGTACTGACTGTCACTTCAAAGCTAATCCCACCTTTCTTACCATGTTACACCCATATTTAGGGTGTAATATGGTGCTAAGCCACCCTTGCTCTGGCTGGATCAGGGGTTCTTTTCCCCGATCACTCCTGTAATTTTTTGAATTTTGCATGGCTCTGCATGGCTCAACCCGTACAGCTGTGACATTCATTCACAGAGATCTGTGAATGACTAAACTACAAGTCTCATCTTCCACAAATGCAGTGACTTGTAGTCTATTAAAACTTCCTGCAACCCTGCATCTGAAGGTCTGTACCCTAATTTGGACCAGGGGTTGCAGAAAGAGTCTGCAGGAGCCTGTACATTGTAAACTAGATTTATTGATTGTGGCTACAAATTTAGGCCACACACATAGGCGTGCACACAGGCTGTGCTGGGTGTGACTGGGCCCCCCCTTGCGGTGCAATTCCCCCTGCCCCCCCCCCCCGGCAGTGCTGACAGCTTCTCTCCTCTCAGGTCGGGAAGGGGCTGGTAAATATATCATTAACCAGCCTTTCTTTTCTGAATAAACACAATGGGGGTTATTTACGAAAGGCAAATACACTTTGCACTAAAAGTGCAAACTACAAGAGCAAAGTGCACCGAGGGGGACATGCAAGGAAAATAAAAAACAGCATTTTAGCTTGCACATGATTGGATGATAAAATCAGCAGAGCTTCCCCTCATTTCGGATCTACCCCTCAGATTTCAGTGCTATTTCAAGTGCACTTTGCACTTGTAGTTTGCACTTGTAGCGCAAAGTGGATTTGCCTTTCATAAATAACCCCCAATGAGTGATCTGTACCAATTACTCCTGTCTTCATTCTTAATCAAAGCAATCTAAATTATGTTTACTGCAGGCTGTAGGGAAAGGGACTGGGGAATCTATGTCCTCAGTTTCTTCCTCTGTCTCAAGAAATCAAGGAACCGCACATAGTGTAATACCATCAAGGAGAATTTAATAGTAAATAAAAAACCTACTTACAAAACGAAGGTAAGATACGATCATATAAAAAAAAGTGTCGGCCGGAATCGAGAGGAGCCCCTTCTCGTAGCGTCGAACGCGGTGACGTCACTGCACACCGTGTACCCAGACGCGTTTCGTCATAGATGACGTCATCTATGACGAAGCGCATCTGGGTACACGGCGTGCAGTGACGTCACCGCGTTCGACGCTACGAGGAAGGGCTCCTCTCGATGCCAGCCAGCACTTGTTTTTATATGATCATATTTTACCTTCGTTTTGTAAGTAGGTTTTTTATTTACTATTAAATTCTCCTTGATGGTATTACACTATGTGCGGTTCCTTGATTTCTTGGTTTATGGATGGGCTGATGGTAACCTGTACCAGTGCTGAGGATTGTCTTGAGGCCGTTTTTTCCGGATTGAATCTGCTGTCACCTGTCTGTGTTCCATGAACGGCTGTGGAGTTGATATATGCTGATACATCATTACCTGTTGGTAAGCCTCTGTCCATGTGGTGGTGGTTCACCGGATTCTGCAAGCACTTGGGTGTTGTCTGTTTTCAAGCACCAATTATTGGACTATAACCTTTATTCACAAGGACTTTTAGTTGTTTGTGTTTATTTACACTTATTTGGCACAGTTTTTTCTTTTATCTTTATGTTATCTGTGGTCTACACGTTTACTGCTGCCTTTTTTAAACCATTTTTCTAATTCACATTGGGTTAGCGCAATTTTTTTCTTTATTTATTCAGCCACATGTCTTTAGTAAAAAAAATCATAATATCAAAAAAAACTAGCTACCTGGTGACAACAGTGACACTAATACAGCGATCAGAAAACCGATCGCTTAGTGACACTGGCAATAGGGGGTGAAAGGGTTAACTAGGGCGGTGATCAAGGGGTTAAACCTTTATTAGGGGGGTTAGGGGGCTACCCTGGACTTAACACTAATTGCCTGTCATACTAACTGTCACACTGACACTAAATGCAGTGATCAGTAAATATATGATCACTGCAATCAGTGACACTGTGATAAGGGGCTGGGGGGGTGATCTGAGGGAGTTAAGTGTGGCTATGTGTACTGGTGTCAGGCCGCGTACACGCGATCAGACCGGTCCGATGAGACTGGTCCGACTGACCGTTTTCATCGGACAACGCTGAAGTGGTCTGATGTGCGTACACACCATCAGTCCAAAATCCCATTGTGCCAGAACGCGGCGACGTAGAACACAACGACGTGCTGAAAAAACGAAGTTCAATGCTTCCAAGCATGCGTCGACTTGATTCAAAGCATGCATGGGTTTTTGGTCCGATGCTTTTGTGTACTAACCATCGTTTTGGTTCGACGGACAGGTTTTAAAACTTTGTTCCGATGGACAACGGTCCGATGGGTCATACACGATCAATTTGGTCGTTTCATCGGACCGGTCTGATCGTGTGTACGCGGCCTCAGTGTGCTGTTGTGCATCTCACTTGTGATGTCTTCTCTCCTCTCGCCGGAATGAAAATACCGCCGAGAGGCGACATCACTTCCTCTGCCTGTGTTTACATTACACATGCAGAGGGCAGGCAGAGGGGGGGAAAGCGGATTCGCTGGGAGCGATCGCGAGGGGGCGGTCAGAAACGAACAGCCGCCCCCTCATCCCGGATCGCTCCCAGAGGCTTACCGACCGCCACATGTAGCGGGGGGAGGGGTCCCGATTGGATCCCCGACCCGCGGGAAGGCAGGGACGTGCCGGCACGTCCATCTGCCTGTACGTGCCATTCTGTGGATGTATATTTACATGCGGCGGTCGTTAAGTGGTTAACTAAAACAAAAACGTATTTTTTTCTAAATTTTCGGTCATTTTTTTTTTGCAGAAAATAAAAATCCCAGAGGTAATCAAATACCACCAAAAGAAAGCTCTATTTGTGGGAACAAAATGATAAAAATGTAATTTGGGTACAGTGTAGCATGACCGTGCAATTGTCATTCAAAGTGCAACAGCGCTGAAAGCTAAAAATTGGTCTGGGCGGGAAGGTGTATAAGTGCCCTGTATGGAAATGGTTAAGTAACACCAAACACACCAAAGAGAGCAATAATTCAAATGTTATAAGCTGTAAAGGCTTTTAAAGTGTTGCCCATGTACAATTTTGGGTATTGAAGTTTTTTTTGCAAAAAATTGGAGTTTATAATGTCTTTGTCTTTTACTGAAAATATTGATTTGATAAACAGAGAAGAGCAAATCTGTCTAACATAAAAAAAATCCCAACTACTTTTTATTCTACAGGCTCGTTGCATTAAGAAAATATACAGTGTATTGTTTTTAGGTTCTAGCTGCAACACAAACATGAGCACATATGAATTTCTTTATTGGTTTATTTAAAACTGTGGTGTATCAAGTTCAGTATATTAGGCAGTTATTAGTTAAAAATGAAATAAGATGTTAATTGAAAAAAAATGTTTTTCAAATATAACCTTGATAACATCATAATAGAATACCTAATGAATGGATAAGGAACAAAAACAAATTCAATATACTGTAGATACATGGAAATTACACAAGCAGTCCCTGTTTGAACTTCACAGTGTAACAATTGGGAGTTATCACTTATCTGTCAATTGTTGTATCATCGAGTTTAACTACTTCAGCACCAGCCACCGCAGTTGTACGGCAGCAATGTGGCTGCTTCCCACAAATTGTCGCCATTGTGCGTCAGCTCGTACACGGCGATTTGTGGGCGTGTGCGTTCCCCGCAAGTAACAGAACGGGCTATGAATAAGCACTAAAGTTTGGTGTGAAACGCGTCAGCTTTTTCCCCCGTCTGTTGTGGCATGCTTTTTGTGTGTTTTTATTTTTATTTTACAATAAAAGCAATATATTTTTGGAGTGCGGCTGTCCAGAATGTTCTTCCTTCATTTTGCATCAGTAACCAGCATGGGGATCTGCCTGTGTAAACAAGGCAAATCTCCATTCTGACAGGGGAGATCACACAGATCCCATTTTTCTGCTATGCGCCTGCCTGCCCCCCCTTTCCTGACCTGCTGGGCTGTGTGCTTGGATAAGGGTCTGGTATGGCAATTTTTTGGGCGTGGGGGGTTCCCCTTAAGATCCCTACCAGATTAAAGGGTCACGCATTATTATTTTTTTACATTTTGGCGGGGGTTCCCCATCAAGATTCTCAGCACACAAGTCGCACCGCGAGTCAGATCATCTTGATGATTGACTTCTGATGTGACTTTGATTCAAATCTATGGGAAACCATTGATTTTGAATAGAGGCAGAGAAACGTGACTGAAAGCTAGTGCGGCTAAACGCGCATGCAAAACGTCCAATGCAAAATGCGGATAAAACCGCTTTTTTAAAGCTGTTTTTTTTCTGGTGTTGGTACTAACTTTACAGCCCGTTTTTTAAAATGTCTGTGTGTATGAGGTTTATATTTGAAAAATATTTTGCATGTTGGAAATCACTACTATTAAAACGTTTGGAGCTCTGTTTGTTTGCACACCTATAGGACATTAAACACAGCAAAAACAACTTGATGGAGATTAATTTATTGGATGTGTTTTATAGCAGATAGTAAAAATATATATATATATATACCTATAGCTATATCAATATATCTATTTAGATATAGATATAGACAGTGTTGCTCATCTTCCTTTAAAAAAGTAATTAGTTACAGTTACATGACCGAAAAAGTAATTGAGTTAGTGACTCAGTTACTACATTGGCAAAGTAATTAGTTACTCAGCAAAGTAACTGACTTTTTTCGCCGGTGTATAAGACGACTGGGCGTATAAGACGACCCCCTAATTTTCCAGCTAAAATGTTGGTTTCGGGATATACTCACTGTATAAGACGACCCCTCACTGTGCCATCTGTAACATGCCTCACTGTGTCATCCCATCTGTAACATGCCTCACTGTGCCACCCATCCCATCTGTAACATGCCTCACTGTGCCATCCTATCTGTAACATGCCTCACTGTGCCATCCCATTTGTAACATGCCTCACTGTGCCATCCTATCTGTAACATGCCTCACTGTGCCATCCCATCTGTAACATGCCTCACTGTGCCATCCCATCTGTAACATGCCTCACTGTGCCATCCCATCTGTAACATGCCTCACTGTGCCACCCATCCCATCTGTAACATGCCTCACTGTGCCACCCATCCCATCTGTAACATGCCTCACTGTGCCATCCCATCTGTAACATGCCTCACTGTGCAACCCATCCCATCTGTAACATGCCTCACTGTGCCATCCCATCTGTAACACGCCTCACTGTGCCATCCTATCTGTAACATGCCTCACTGTGCCATCCCATTTGTAACATGCCTCACTGTGCCATCCTATCTGTAACATGCCTCACTGTGCCATTCCATCTGTAACATGCCTCACTGTGCCATCCTATCTGTAACATGCCTCACTGTGCCATCCCATCTGTAACATGCCTCACTGTGCCATCCCATCTGTAACATGCCTCACTGTGCCACCCATCCCATCTGTAACATGCCTCACTGTGCCACCCATCCCATCTGTAACATGCCTCACTGTGCCATCCCATCTGTAACATGCCTCGATCTTCCTACCTTCTCCTGTTTGCAGACGTCAGCGCCCATCCAGTATTCAAAAGCCGCGCCTCCTCCTCAGGCTGTTCCGTGATAGGCGGAACGGTAATTTTCCCAGCAGAGCCTCTGTTTGGTGTTCAGCCTATCACGGATGTCCTCTCGTCCGGGGCCGAGGCTGAGGATGAGAAGGCACCCGTGATAGGCTGAACACTAAATAGAGGCTCTGCTGGGAAAATTAGTGTTCCACCTATCACGGAACAGTCAGAGGAGGAGGTGCGGCTTTTGATAATGGACGGCGACGGCTGCTGCTGCTGATGACACAGGTATGTAATTGCGGTAACGCCGCCCCAGTAATGGGAACGATGTTGCCGAGAGGGGAAGAGTAATTAGGTAGATTACTCGTTACCCTCAAAAGGGGTATCGTTACCTAACGCCGTTAGTTACAACACTGGATATAGATATATCTATATATATATATATATATATATATATATATATATATATATATATATATATTGTAATTGCCACTCTTTTTTTGTTTATAGCGCAAAAAATAAAAACTGCAGAGGTGATCAAATGCCACCAAAAGAAATCTGTATTTGTGGGGAAAAAAGTACAAAAGTTTAATTTGTGTACAGTGTTGCACGACCTAAAATTACGCAGCGATGTATCGCAAAAAATAGACTGGTTATAAAAGGGCGGGGGGTAAATTTTCCAGAGCTGAAATGGTTAAATAAAATTGTATTTTTTTTAAATTCATTGTTGGTTCCATTTACACATAAATAAATATGGCAGGAGACTTTCCATGGGGTACATTAACAGGCTCCTCGTATCCCTGATACTGTGTGAGTATTCTTTTCATTTGTGTTTTGCACTTGTTTTGGTGTGCATTCTTCATACTGCCTTTTTTCAAAGGATGCCCTGTGTTCAGTTAGAAAGAAGATCAGATACCCAGCACCAGTGGCAGAACACAAAGGAATGGAGGAGGGGGTCAGTTAGGGTGAATGATATCATGACAAGCCTAATTATGAAGAAGTTGGCACTGATATATTTTAGCTTTTAAAAGGATGGATACATCCTAAGGATAAAGCTGATCACCAAGCAAAAATGAGAGACACAAATTATTCTCAAAACATACTTAACACATTGTATTTGGTAATAAAATGTTCAGAACATCAATTAAAAAATTAAAAATTTAAATCAGATGTATAATATAGTGAAAAAAAAACACCAATGTAACTAATAAAAGCTACATTTTCTGGAAAAAATAATAAATTCTTAAAGTGGTTGTAAACCTCAGACATGAAATATGAAGCATATCCATAGTAAATACTTGCCTCAATCCAGAACACTAAAGCCTTGTACACACGATCGTTTTTTTTCCGATGAAAACAGACCGATGGACTGTTTTCATTGGAACAAACCGATCATGTGTGGGCCCCATCGGTCTTTTTTCCATCAGTGTTAAAAAAATAGAACATGTTTTAAATATTTCCTATGGATAAAAAAAAAAACGATAGAAAAATCTGATCGTCTGTGTGGAACTTCATTGGAGAAAAATCGACACATGCTCATAATCAAGTTGACGCATGCTTGGAAGCATTGAACTTCATTTTTCTCAGCACGTCATTGTGTTTTGCGTCACCGTGTTTTGGCACGGTCGGAATTTAGTCTGATAGTGTGTATGCAAGACTGATGAAAGTCAGCTTTATCAAATATCCGACGAAAAAATACATCGGATTAGATTCCATCAGATATCCGATCGTGTGTACAGGGCTTTAGTGTCATTCCTGTCTGCTGCCTTGTTCCTCTGCTATCAGCATATATCACTTCTCATAGCGCCTGTGATGGAAAGCCTCAGGCCTGTTCCTGTGTGCTGTCAGAAGAGGGTGTGTTCCTTCCCTCCAATCAGCTCCCAGAGCTCTCCTTACTGAGCTCTGCAGAGTGTAATATCAGCTCTCCGCCCCATTTCTGCCCCAAGCTCACACAAGCTTTATAAATTCAGCACTTTGAACAGATGCTGAAAAGAGATGGCTCCAGATAAACTGATACAACTTATGTAGGAGGATTTGTTTCATCTCTGTGTATCACCTGAGGCCAGTCACTTCACTGGGTATATGTAAGGGTTTACAATCAATTTTAAAAAAGTTTATTTTTTTCTGAGCTACACTGTAGATTCAGTAACATTACCTCTGATAAAGTGTATGCCTGATAGGGAAATTGCATATTCCTTATTCCTTATTAAGGTTGGCCTCACAAATATCTAATAAAGTCTCCAATATCCTGGTTATTCTGGTTAACTTTGATGATTCATCTTAGATGTAGCGCTCTGGGGTTTAGTCAGGGAGCTCCTCGCCAAATTCCTTGTCAGGAGTAGCTAATGTAGTTAATTATTAGGGATCCATTGACATTTCCCTATGTTTGGCCTGGTTGTACGTCTCTTATCTACCAACAGGTGGCCGTGCACTTGGAGGTATTAGATTGAGAAGGACAACTCAAGGTCAGGTTATGGGTATATATGGTATCATAGCCAATGAGCAGGGATTTCATTGAATCCCTTGGCCTGCTGGGGGAGCCTATATATTCGGGTGAGGTCAGGTGATCCGGGTTCTTGTGTGCCACCCAGACCTCCATCTAGGTGGCCGGGTTGCTAGGCAGGAGATTGAGCCTATCCCGGAGACATCAGGCTGCCAGGCTGTGAAATATTTTCACCGAATGGGCACGATGAGGAATTAGGGACTCATTCAGAGAAGGTGACGCTTGCAGAGCAGCGTTGTGTGTCAAGCCAGGGACCGAGCTGGTCAGCAGGGGTGAAGCTTGAAGGTATCCGAAGTGCCAAGCTAGGAATCCAGCAGGGAAGCGTGGGTGACGCTTGAGGTAGATAGCACCGCAAAGGCCTTAACCCCCCTGCCGGTAAACCCGAGCGCGACTCGGGTTGGATTTTTCAGGTAAATATCGATATACACGAGTCGCGCTCGGGGTCAATATACAGAGCCTGCAGCGCGCGCTGGCTTACCTTGGATCCAGGCGGGGTACTGTACTTACCTTGTCCCTGGATCCAGCGATGCATCCCCGCTGTGTGAGCGAGTGGCGTCCTCCATTCGACTCACACAGTGCCCGCGCGCCGCCGATCTCCGTTCCCTGCGACGTAACGGCGCACGGGGGCGGAGACCGGCAGCAAATTCAAAAAAGTAAACAAACACATTACATACAGAATACTGTAATCTTATAGATTACAGTACTATATGTAAAAAGTACACACCCCCCCCTGTCCCTAGTGGTCTGCCCAGTGCCCTGCATGTTCTTTCACATAATAAAAACATTTTTTTTGTGCCTGCAAACTGTAGATTGTCCATAGCAACCAAAAGTGTCCCTTTATGTCAAAAGTGATTTTAGAGCAGCTAGAAAACAGCGATAATAAATGATAATCACTTGCAGAATTGAGCGATAGCGATTTGTGGGAAAATTCGTCATAAAAAAATAAAAGTAATGACAGCGACAATTCTGCAACTGAGCAAATTTCAGTGATTTTGATTTGATTACATTAGTGAATAATTTTTATTATAATTACATTATTATTTGTTATAATTATTTATAGTTATTTATTATATTATAATTTTATGATTTTGTGTTTCAAACTTTATCATACCCGGGATGTCTACTAGACTCTGGTTTGGACAAATTTAAGCGAGTTATTCCTAAAAATTGCAGGCCTACAGTATAAAACGCAGAATTTCCATGCAAAATAATTGTACCGCTTTTGGTACGTAATTCCAGACAGAATCATACCGCCAGGGAGGTTAATGATCTCACATGATTTAAAGTCAGTGAATCAGAGGGTCTGGCGAGAGACTGGGAGCTCAAGGGGCTGAAGAACTACAAGGAGAAGTTGTAGTACAACTGAGAGAATTGTTACTTTGAGTTATTAACTGTTTAAGTACTGTTACCATAGGAGACAGCAATCCTGCACGTGCAGAAGTGGCACATTGCTGGGGCCTTTCTCTGTATGACTGTCTTCCTGTTAAAGTCTTGGAGTCTGCCATTTGATATTACAACTACCTAAGGGTGTCCTGGCCCTAACCCTCTTTCCCTTGCAAAGTATAAAAAGGACTGTCAAAGAATTAAAACCTCTTTTACATCTAAGAAGTGTCTGGCGCCCAATGACTTTTACCACCTTTGCACCCACTATGCCTCAGAACCCATCACATATTGAAGGATGTCAGCAATATTTGGCCTTGAAGGTCAGGCTGGAAGAGGTCAGAGATCCTGCTTCATATATGAATATGAACTGCCTATATGGTCAAGCCAGCCCCCTCTTCTTCAGAGCATTTGCCATTTTCCTTGGAAGGTAATTTTGCTCTGAAGGTGGGCTTGACCATTTCACAAGACCTTTATACCCTAGATAGAACTTGTGGTGCTACTGTAGTCTCACCCAGAACTGTGTCTGGACCTGGTCAACGGCCATGCTGCATGCGCCAATGGGACTCCATGGCAAAACAGCATCTTTAGTTAAGTATTCTTGTTATATTTTCTTTATCTTTATCTGTCATTATCTTTAACAAATGTTATACTTTTCCACATCCTGCTTATTGTTCCCTAGTATAGAAAAGTTCCCTGCAGTGATGACGGGTTCTCTTCATATTTGCTGAACTTCTAATGGTGCCTCTGCTTTAACACTGCAGTAAATAAAAGAAGTCCTGATGGCCACCCGCCCACTTTCTGTCCTCTCCTCTATTCAGAAAATATTTCCCGTACTTATCGGGGTATTGTGCGCACCTGCATATCGCGCGCACCCCCAACCTAAAAGAAAAATTTCAGAAAAAATAAATACTTACGGTTTAGTCAGTGTGTCTTGCCGGGCGTCCATCGGCGGCCTTGTCTGGTCCAGCATCTGCCTGCATCCTCGGTGGTTGTCTCTGAGCTGATCCCTGCTTCCTGCGCTGTGTTTGAACCACTCCGCCGACATATACCGTGCGCAGTACACTCGGGCACACTCAGGCACGCTCGGCTCCTCTCGCATAAAGGACATACAGGACGCACAGGACGTGGCCGCGAGGGGAGGGGAGCCTGGCCGAATGTACCCGAGTGTACTGCGCTCGGTATATGTCGGCGGCGGATTCAAACACAGCGTGGGAAGCTGGAATCGGCGTATATCGCGCACCCACGAGGGGAAAAAAGTGCACGGTATACGGCGATAAATACGGTATAAATATTAGTAATATTTTTCCCACAATGTAACACTTTCTGTGAATGGGGGAGAGGTGGATGAATGACAGGACCTTCTGTCCATGTGGAATGTGTTGCATTTTGTAAAAAAACAATACAAGTATTGTTTTCACAGAATGCAGTATTTTAATTTACATTCTACATACAGATGCATGTACAGCGTATGCTACAGTCAAAGCATGTCTCTGGTAATAATAACTGTCACAGTGAGCTTATACCAGCTTTCAAGCTCTCAATGGCTGGTGTCTACATACAGGCTAAGATGGTGCCATCTTTGGCTGCAAACCACAGAGGATATAAAACTACTTGGTGTGCAGTAAACATCTTTGCAAACCCAGATAATATCATAGAAAAGTAGCAGTGACATCATCACCATGCTGCACATGTGCAAAGAGCAGAGCTGTGGGAGGAGCCTTGCAGATCCAACCAATACAGACTGCCTGCAGAAAACTATAGTCAGGGGCGGAGACAAGACCAGTCACTCTGCTCAAGGAGGGAGAGAGGGCCAGAGACTGCTCCTAATCATACAGGTATACTCGGGGGGGGGGGGGGGTGCAGCACTAAAACAGTAATTTGATCATGACATCCAAATCTCCACTTAAAAAAACATAAACAAGTCCTTTAAATTTCTTTCCAAAGTTGTCTCCAAAGTGCTATAAAGATGTAGTCAGCAAAAGCACAAGACTTCAAAGGAAAGACAAAACCATCACCATTAGGGATGAGCTTCGAGTTCGAGTCGAACTCATGTTCGATTTGAACATTGCCTGTTCGCTGAACAGCCAACAATTTGGTGTGTTCCCGGCAAATTCGAAAAGCCGCAGAAAACCCAGGAAAAGTCTATGGGAGAAAAATAAAGTGCTAATTTTAAAGGCTTATATGCAAGTTATTGTCATAAAAAGTGTTTGGGGACCTGGGTCCTGCCCCAGGGGACATGTATCAATGCAAAAAAAACAAACAAAAAAAGAAATCCAGTGTTTTCGGGAGCAGTGATTTTATTAATGCTTGGTTATAAAGTCCTTCACCTGTATAGCTGTCTACATATAGAAGTCTTGGAGTCTGCCGATTAACATTGCATCTACCTAAGGGTGTCCTGGCCCTAATCCTCTCTCCCACAGCTCTGTTTAAGAGACAATAAATCTCTTTGCATTTTAAAAAGTGTCTGGCGCCCACCTGTTCATCTTACATTACACCCACCATGCCTTGTAACCCACTCTACACTGAAGTATGTCAGCTGTCCTTAACTCTGGTGGTCACCATTGGGCTTCAGGGGTCCCGGGACTTTGCTACACAGGTAAGTATGACATGTTTGTTATTTAAAAAAACAAACAAAAACAAACTTGACTTTAATACTATTTTAAGCTGTTTGCTGGAGTTTAACTTTAGGTAGAAAACTCTTTAATTGGTACAAGGAAGCTTTAAAATGTGCCAACATAAGCCATTAAATATATCTAAACAATATATTTCAAATGCTTAAATTCATTTTTCTTATCCTTGGAGCTCTGTTACAAAGCAGGCTCCACTCACCTGCTCTATCACTCATTCTGAATGCACTTACAGTAGCCAAAATTAAATAGAATTCTCCTTTTCCCCCAGCAATTTGAGTGCCTTAATACTATTTAACAAGAAAGCGCTGAAAGATCAATTTTTAAATAAATTGTATCCCAGATGAGAGAAAAATGTTTTCACTAGAAACTATACAATGATTTGAGCTGCTCGCTGGGTCTATATACAGCCAAGGGTGGACATTGTGAAAAACAGCAATTACACAACTAGTCGTGAAAAAGTAGATTTCCAATGCATCGTACCAATGTTTAAAATTGATTTTGACCTTAAAACGGCCTTTTGAAAAATGATGGCTGCCAACGACAGGAATAAACATCGTACTTTGCTTAAGTCCTGTTTTCTTACTATTCCCCAATCAATATCACTGCAACTGCATCTAAATATGCGCAGTCCCTCATGGCCGGGTCTGCTATTGGTGAGCTGTTTGCGGCTGTGGGTATTTTTTGCTAATAGCAGTTTTAGTGTAGAGTAGTGCAGTTTAACACAAAAGACAGTTTAATGAAACATTGACCTCCAAGATGTCATTTTATTGGCATGCAATTGACTAAAACTATGCAGTCTTGGAAAACTTCAGTGCTCTAGATTTTATCAATACAGTAAAACCTTGGATTGCGAGCATAATTCGTTCCAGAAACATGCTTGTAATCCAAAGCACTTGTATATCAAAGCGAATTTCCCCATAATAAATAATGGAAACTCCGATGATTCGTTTTGCAACCATTTACTCATAGGTTCTTCAGTTTATAGTCCATATAAAAAGATTATAACAATCTGGGAGGTTGTGTTACCATAAAATGTCCATCCTCAAATGGAAGCCTCCACAAGGGGATTGGAAGCAAAATCCAGCAAGAGCTACAGAGTATAAAAGAGAAGAGAGGCGCCTCTAAGTGTAACAATGGGGGAGATTTACTAAAACTGGAGCACTCAGAATCTAGTGAAGCTGTGCATGGTAGCCAATCAGCTTCTAATTTCAGCTTGTTAAATTAAGCTTTGCTTATAAAACCTGGAAGCTGATTGGTTTTTATGCAGAGCTGCACCAGGTTTTGCACTGTGCAATTTTAGTAAATAACCCCCAATATGTTGCTAAATGTTGTACCTTCATTAAATGTAACCATATCACTACTCTTAGAGGCTCCTCTCTTCTTTTTTATACTCAGTTGTGACATGACGCTACTCTTACATTTGGACTTGATATACAAGCGATGTCTTGATATATTTAAACATTTTGCTTGTCTTTCAAAACGCTCTCAAACCAATTTACTCTCAAACCAAGGTTTTACTGTAATACAAATAATATTAGCCATTCTTATAGAACAGTGATGGTGAACCTTGGCACCCCAGATGTTTTGGAACTACATTTCCCATGACCAGTAGTGTATTTAGTAGGGTTGTCCCTATACCGATACTAGTATTGGTATCGGGACCAATACCGAGCATTTGCGCAAGTGCTCCCGATGCCCAGTCCAATACTTTTTATCGGAGAGCGGGCAGAGAGCTGAGCGGTGACCAAGCGGGGTGGGGGGCGGAGATGGAGAGCGGGCTGAGAGAGCTGTGGTGGGCGGAGAGAGGGGGGATGGAGAGCGAGCGGGCGGACAGAGGGGCAGGGACGGAGAGCCGGCTAAGAGAGCTGTGGTGGGCGGAGAGAGGCGGGGACGGAGAGCGGGTGGACAGAGGGGCGGGGACAGAGAGCGGGCTAAGAGAGCTGTGGTGGGTGAAGAGAGAGGCGGGGACGAGAGCGGGCGGACAGAGGGGCGAGGACGGAGAGCAGGCTGAGAGCTGTGGACAGAGGGGCAGGGACGAAGAGTGGGCGTAAGTGTTACAATGATCCGTTTTTAGCAATACAGTATACATATGTATGTACCATATCTGCGGACACAGCTACTACAGTGACCTCTACAACTTCCAGCACAACTTCCTGTAATAGGGTGACAACAATTACCCTTTTTTTCAAGCCCTGTATGAAGCAGCAGCATTTTATAGATATTCACATGCCAATGTATAGCATGCCGACATGTCCAGCCTCAGGTTCAGCCTATTAGAAGAAATAACTTTTTTTAACACAACCACAATGATTGACAGTAGCTGCTTCTCTCTACTTGCAAGCAGATTGTGGTGGATTTATCAATGTTGGTTTATCCAGTACAATTTTACTATACCTTATAACTCAGCATCAACTGTTTAACATGCACACACACCAAAAAAAGGGATGATAATGCACAACAGACATGCACAACACTGGAGTTTAAAACCTTCTAAATTTGCCTCTCTGTCCAGTTCAACCCATCAGACTGGCGCTACACTGTTATCTGGCGGGGACTCTTGCCATGCTGCCCCCCTGCAAAGTGCTGTCCTAGGCCTGGGCCTTGTTGGTCTAGGCCAGGATACAGCGTTGCCCATGACGCCTAACTAGAATGCAGAGTGCAGGAGTATCATGGGAAATGTAGTTCCAAAACATCTGGGGTGCCAAGGTTCGCCATCGCTGTTATAGACGATTAAAAATGTGATTTTAAGCATATTGACTAAAGCAGTATCACAACTAGAGATGAGCTTTATGTTCGGGTCGAACATGAGTTCGTCTCGAACATTGGCTGTTTGCCCGTACGCCAAATATCAAACAATTTGCAGTGTTAATGGCAAATTCGAAAGCCACAAAACACCCTTTAAAAGTCTATGGGAGAGATCAAAAGTGCTAATTTTAAAGGTTAATATGCAAGTTATTGTCATAAAAAGTGTTTGGGGACCTAGGTCCTGCCCCAGGGGACATTTTTTCCGTAGCAGTGATTTTAATGCTGCTTATAGTGAAACAATAAAAGTAAAATATTCCTTTTAATTTTGCACCTGGGGGGTGTCTACAGTATGCCTGTAAAGTAGCGCATGTTTCCCGTGTTTATAACAGTCCCTGCACAAAATGAAATTTCTAAAGAAAGAAAAGTAATTTAAAACTACTCGCGGCTATAATGAATTGTCGCGTCCCGGCAATACAGATAAAAGTCATTGGAAAAAAAATGGCATGGGTCCAGTCCATTACCAGGCCCTTTGGGTCTGGCATGAATATTAAAGCGGAGCTCCACCCTAAAGTGAAGTTCCGCTGATCGGAACCTCCCCCCCTCCCGTGTCACATTTGACACCTTTCAGGGGGGAGGGGGGTGCAGATACCTGTCTAAGGTATTTGCACCCACTTCCGGCCTAGTATTCTCGCCCCCCCCCCCCTGTTGTGTGCTGGGAACACTCGGCTCCCAGCACACAGCGGTAGCCAATCGGCAGGCGCAGCGCGTCTCGTGAATGCGCCGTAGGGAACCGGGCAGTGAAGCCGGAGCGCTTCACTTCCTGGTTCCCTCACCGTGGATGGAGGGGGGAGCAGCAGAGAGACGAGCGAATGCTCAACTTCTGCTGC